>JAGPOW010002791.1:16277759-16303427 GCA_030014935.1 Caiman crocodilus
AAACAGCAAAATTGAAATGATACAAAGAGCTTCAAAACAGCCTCAAAGTGAAATGAGGGCAATTAAAATGTTTTCAAACTTTCAAAACATTTTGAATTTTGAAGGAGGCAGGGGAGAGCCAGGGCTGTGCTCCGAGTGGCTCCGCAGACCCACGTGGCTCAGTCCAGCGGGGATTGAAGCCCTGGCTCTCCCTGCCTCTCGCCACCGGGCTGCACTCTGATCGGCTCCACCATCCCCACTGAGCTCAGCCCAGTGGCGAGAGGTGGGTAGAGCCAGAGCTGTACTCCACCACCCGCCACCGGGCTGAGTTCCACGGGGCTGCGGGCTCCTGGGAGCTGAGCCAGGTGGAGGGAGCAGAGCGCAGCCCCGTGGAACTGAGCCCAGTGTGGGGAATCAGAGTACAGCACTGGGCTGTGCTCCACCTCCTTCCACTGGGCTCAGCCCCCAGCAGCTTGCAGCCCCATGGAACAGCAGCTTGCAGCCCCATGGAACTGAGCCCAGTGGTGGCAAGCGGAGCGCAGCCCCGGCGCTACACTCCACCTCCCACCACCACGCTTGGCTCCCTGGAGGCATGCTGGGTGTGAGCTGTGGTCCCAGGTGGCAGCGGCAGCCTCCTGCCTGCACCCCTGAAGGGCTGTGGGGCTCTGCCAGACTCCTCCCAGGGGTGCGGGCCCTTGATATGCCTGCTGGATCACAGGATACTGCTCCTGCTGCCTGGGACCGGTGCTGGGCACAACCTGCACCTAGCGCTGGGAAGGGTGGTGTTGCCACTGGCTCCAGGTGGCAGCCTCCTCTGATCCGGCAGGCAGATCGGAGCCTGCACCACTGAGAAGAGTCCAGCAGAGCCGCTACGGCCCTCCTGGCAGTGCAGGCAGGCCTCCGATCTGCCTGCTGGATGACAGGAGACTGGTTCTCCCCCCTGGGGCCAGCAGCAGCACCAATCTTCCTGGTGTGGGGTGCAGACTGTGCCCAGTGCCGGGCCCAGGAGGCAGGATCAGCCTCCTGTCATGTGGCAGGAGATTGGGGGCCCACCTGCACCCCGGGAGGGCTGTGGGGGCTCTGCTGGACTCCTCCCAGAGACGAGGGCCCCCGATCTGCCTGCCAGATCACAGGAGGCTGCTCCTGCTTGTCAACACCTTGAGGTGCAGTTTCCCAGAAACCCCTGCACCTATCTCCTTGAAACATGGTAGGCTTCATGCCCTCAGAAGGGGCTACTATCCTTGCATGTTTCATCTGAATCAGGCAGGAAATGACAAAATTATAGGCAGTTTCATGCTTCTCCATTATAGCCTATGGGCAAAATGTTGAAACAGCATCAAAACAACAAAGCAGTTTTGACAAAATAAAACGGAACAGTGCTTTCAAAACTAAATGAAACTTGAAATGAAACACTTGTTCCATCGAAATGTCGAAACTGAAGTCAAAGCGGAACGGTGCTGTTTTGCACAGCTCTACTATTTTGCATATGTTGTTACATCTACTAGAGCAGAGGTTCCCTAATTTTTTCTTATTGCATACTCCCTTCCAGATTTACCAGCTGCCCTACCAGCAGACATTTTATATTTTAATTCCTCAAACGCCAAATATTATTATAATAAAAATTAAATCTGCCATTATACAATTTCTCCCACATACCCTCCAGATACGTCTTGCATACCCCGAGGGGTACATGTACCACACAGTTTAGGAACCCCCATACTACAGCAAGCAAAAAATGGTGTGATGACTGGGTTAGTTGGGGTTAATAGTTTGAATTCCAGTATTCTTCATATGTACTCTTTGCTTAGTACGAGCACCAAGAGTGTTTCTGCCACCCTAGAAATCTGCAGTAAAATTCCCATTGCAGTTCACTGAGAGGAGGAACTGGCCCTCCCTAACTCTATACTTCTGTTGTTCTAGCAAGAGTGAGATTATCTATGAGCCCTGATCCTTTTAAGTGTATACAGTGTTTTTTCAGGTAACCAATTATGGTTTGGTTTTCAATATGGCTCCAATAAGCAGAGCTAACATTATAGAGCAATAACTTTTGAAAACACAAATCAACTGCAGACTAGATTTGTCCCACTTGCCGTTCGTGATGTGTGGGTTGCCCATTAGTAATACACAGTGGTAGGACTAAAACTTAGCTGTACTGCTCTGGGTGTCGCATGTTTCTGTAAAAGTTTAATGTAGCAAACTGTCAAAACCATTAAAAGATCCCCTGTGGTTCCAGATAGTAATGTTTCAGCTCTGCTTCCTTCTTCAGGGGTAACAATGACTGGAGTTCATGCACATTCACTGTGGTGAAAATTACAGCCTTGTCCTGAAACTAACCTGTTGTGCATTCCTAGGAATGGCAGGACCACAGTGTTGAGATCCCCAGAATAGCTAGGAATCACAGGGAGGTTAAGAGAAGCATTGCAGTTTTCACTTTGGGCCGCCTGGCTTTGAACCCGATTCCCCCACTGTTTGGCCACATACGCAGATGAATTTTTAACCGTTAGACAGCACAGTTTTCAATGTGTTCGTCACTTTCATAGTAACATCTAGTAGAATCTGAGGCCTTTCAGACTCTGACATGTTGTTCAGATATATTCGTAGCACACATCAGGTAAGGAAAACACTGAAAAGATCCTTTACCAGATAAGGGGTGACTGCTGGAAGCACTGTATCATGGTGGATGTGACCTATTATTATAGATCAGCAGTATGGAATGACACATGAGCATTATCGCTAATGTAAATGCAAACTAGGCACTTGATGATTAACAGAATCGTGCACTTGGGCACTAGAGACTTACTGGTTGATACCCATGAAAACTAAAAAGGTTTGGGTGGTAGTGACATCAGTAGCAGCTCCTTCATTTTTCTGTTTTTTCCTTCCCTTTCTGGTCCTCCCCCCATTCCCCCCCAGCTCTTCTCCTCACAGACTTTTTACCCTTCATTCTCTCTTCTCCCCTTTTCCCTTTATCCATTCTGTGCAGTGTGTAGCTTACTGTTGTGGTTACTGAAGTCAGATGCAAGTAGGTGGTAACACTGGAGGATGAGGTAAAATGCAGATGTCAAAGAAATACTATAGGTGAAAGCGGGAATGATGATTACGTAGGAAGAGCCTTTCTAGAGTACTGATCCCACATACTAGCCACAGTGTCATCCAAACTTCACTCCCAGATGTTCTTAACAGAGCTGCAACACAGGAGATGGAGTTCTTTTGGTGTGGTCATGTGAACAAACCCTCAAGACTCAAGTGCTGGCTTCCCCATGGACTTGCTAGGATCCTTACCACCAGACTAAAATTATATGATTTCTCATTGGGAAAAACCTCCCTCCGCCACAAAACACCCTGCTAAAAACTGTCACCATCACAGGAGAAATTTTGAAAGGGTTAGTGGATCATCTGTGTGAGTAACCACAGCACAATCTTCTTTCCAACTGGCTGCTGTTGCTTGGGCAATAAGATATACCTGAGGGTGTCTGGTGAGTACATCTTACAAAAGAGAGAGAAAAAGAATTAGCAGCTCCTCTTTCATAATGCTCTATATTGCTGACTGTGGAGTTGCTGCCGTTCAAAATGTTATGACTAATGCATAATGGCTTCCTCCTCTCCAGACAGTCAACTTTTTGCCAGCTTGAGACTTATTAAAAAAAAAAAGAAGCCATGAATCTCTCTCTATCTGGGTCTCTAGGTATGTAACCTTTACAGTATATGCTATGCTAGCATTACTTGTATAGCCAGTGCAGTGTTTGTCTGTCTTTACTTGCTGTATGTATTGCAGTCTTTTAAATCCTCATACATTCACCTGAAAAAATTAATGTAAAACTAAACGGGAAGACTATATCTTCCAGAAAGAACTGAAAAGGGTCTAGGAAATATTTTGTGCTGCATTTATTTTCTTTGCCTTTTTTATATCGCTGGTGTATCTTTCAAAAAACCTCTAGGGATTTGAAACTAATTTTCTACCATCATTAGCAAGGAACTTATCCTTGTGCTTCCTTTCATTAAAACCAAATACAAGAATGAAAAGAAATGCTGTATATTCACACTCTTTTTAACTTGATGTAGCCATATGCAAATAATTAAATAAGGCATGGAAGCAATAGTTAAAAATTCTGCAAAACTTCCTCATTAAACTAAGCAATTATCTCCAAGAAGAGAGATGTGAGCCCTTTTTCCCTCCACACCCATGATAAAATCCCCATATCTTGCAGATGTTTAATTGTTGCCCAGAAGGAAATAGTACATTTAATTACCATTGAGGGCTAAGAAAACAAGGTGGTATATACAGAGACAGTGACATTCAGTATGTAGCAGTCACTGAGGAGGCTGTGACTTTGCATGTGGTCTGGGTAGATACTATATGCAAAGTCACACGCCTATGCAAAAAGCCGCATAAACATTAACTGACTTTCAGCTGTGTCATATGACATTGAGCAGAAGAATGACTCATGAAACTGTAAGTTGACACTCAAAGAAAGCAAGATACCCAATATATCCCCGAAGTACTCATTTTCTTATAATTTCCATTTTCCTAATCCTGTGTTATGGATTATCAGTTTATTTTAGGTACTACTCACTCAAGTTATCTGAGCGGCTCACAATATTTAGTATGCTATTATCCCTATTTTTAAAATGAGGAACTGAGCTACAGAGAGACTAAGTGACTTACAAAAGTAACACAAAGCCTGGCAGAAAGAAAACTGAACCTGGTTCTTTCACAGTCCAGACTAGTGCTATAAGTACTCTGCCATCTTTCCTCTCCTGGTCCTAGTTCCAAGAATAACAAAAGTGTTAAAATGGTTACTTTTTAAAATAGACTAGGGTCTGAGTATTCAGAGTAGAAACAGAAAAGCATCCGAGTATTCAGAACAGAAAAAGGAGCAACATTTAAAAAAAATGAAAATATATAAATAGCAGATGTGTAAATCTCCCCTGAAAAACTTTCCTATAGGGCTGTGCAAAGCTTCGGGTGTTGATTCGATTTGGAGGAGACTTCAAATCCAAATCAAATCAGGGTCTGATTCGGTGGCCGAATCTTCAAATCCGAATTGAATTAAAAGGTCCAAATCGATTCAAAGCCCTCCAAATCAATTCAGAAAATACTAGGAGAGCTTTGATGATTTGGGCAGTCCCCGGCTGCTGCACCAGGGAGCTGGACCCGGACTCCATGCTGGTAAGTAGGGGGCAGGGGAGGAGGGGTGGGAGGAAGGGTAAGGGGACCATGGGGGGACCCCTGCCAGGCCCCATCCCTGCCTGTTCTCCCAGCCCCTGCCCACTCCAGCCCCACATGGCTGCCTCTCACCCCAGGCTCCTGGTGCTTTAAAAAAATGCCCTACTCACCGGGTGCTGCTGGGTGGGGGTGATCCCAAAAAAACCCTCCAGCATCACCAGTTCTTGCAGCAGCCCTGGGGCTTTGGGGGCTCATGGAAGAACCCGCAACACGGCGTGGGGCAGCAGGGATCACCCCCCACCAGGCAGGAACTGGTCAGCCCAGAGGTTTTTTGTTGTTTTTTTCTTAAAGGGCTGGAGCTTAGGTGAGCAGGCAGCCATGCAGGGACAGGGGGGCTCCCTGCCACTGGGCAGCAGCCAGTAAGTTGGGGCTTTTTTTTCCAAAGTGGCTGGAGCGGGAGCGGGCAGGGCAGCCATTGCTGGGCCTGGGGAAGCAGGCAGGGGATGGGGCCTGTGCGATTCAGGTATTCAGCTGATTCAGCAGCAGCCGAATCTCCAAATCAGGTTTGGTTGAATTGATTTGGGACTGTGATTCGAATCACAGAACTGAATCACTGTCCCCTGAATCCGCTGAATCTGAATCCAAAGTAAATACTAGCCACTTTGAACAGGCCTACTTTCCTAACCAACTGTTGCACCATGAGGTTTCAATTCTACCCTGCTTTCTGCATCACTACAGACCGCGTAGGTGAGTGGTTTCAACAAATAAATGGATAAGTAATGGAACTCTCTTTTGTTCTAGCTAATGCATAACCACAAAGAAAGGGAGAGAAAACAATAATACAACTCCTAGTATAAGACACAGAGATTTAATTTGTGAGGGGGCTTTTTAAGTGCTACTGAATCAGAATCAGGTCCTTCCAAGTTATTTTATGAGGAGCAGGGTTATATCTTCAGGATAAATGGGATTCTAAAGTACCTGGTATATTCTTGGATGTGGGAGTAAAGAGTATGTGAAAAAACTTGCTGAGGTTTCTATTGCTGCAGTTTTGTTTGCCAAGTAAGTTATCTGTAAACTCTGCCATCATTAAAATTCTGCACAATGATAACACCACCTTCTATGGAACATTTTGTTGAAGCTTGCAAATGAAATTGTCTGCTATGACTGCTCTTTTGAGCAGCGTAAATTTTCAACAACAGTCCAAGAAAAACCTATGATATGCAGCACATGGAACACCTATGTTTATAAATATCTCTGCAGTGAAATTATAGAAGAAGCATGAATTACAAGTGAGAAAACTGCATTTAGAAATATATTTTAACCCTCACTTGCCCCCACTATCTCCTTAGTTTCTCACTATGGTTGGAAAGGCAAAGGCCATTGCTTTGTTTACATAAATACAGTTTCCTAACTAACAAGCATTAAACAAGTAAACCTTTGCAGAAAAGCTGCATGAACAAGAAATAATAGTATTGACCTCATGGGCAGAAAGGTCTCCTCATGGGGGAGTAATGTGCCAGGCTAACCAAGGAGTACAAATACTACCTTCTGAATGATGGAAACAGCAGGCTCCCTGTAGGGGATATATTCTATTCCAACTGAGGGACCCCAAATTATTCTAATTTTAATGAGATGGTTTGTGCAGTTACCCTTGTACGTGCTTGCTGTTTGGAACCACTCTAGCAAAGGACAGCTCCATTACTTTTTAAGCCAGGATTTATGCAAAAAGTTTGGAGAGACTTGCCCCAAAGTGCATACACCACATATGCTTGAGAAACCTACACCATGGTGCACTTTTGTCTTTAACACGCTCCGAGCATCTACTGCAAATTCTTTCTAAACTCTTGAATTTCTGTGTGAAAAGGAGGAGAGTATTAGCAAGAGTCCTGTAAGCAGACTCTGTGCTTTTCTCCAGAGAGCTGGCAGTGTATGTCACCCTTGATCAGCAGTGCCCCCTCAGCCTCTACAGATTGAAAACTGCCAAATGGACCAAACTGTAAAATGTTTTTTTCTTTAATGCAGACAAATCACTACAGAAGATCCTGGCAAGTCCTAAGAATTCAGCTGTGGGTACATCTTCGCTAGACACTTTAGTGTGCATTAGATTAAGCTACTGCAAGTAAAATGCCACTGTCTACACATGTGCAGCAATTACTGTGCAGTCTTTTGTCTGTATTGTTCCTTCAAGCTGAAGCTTTTACATTATGGAATGGACCTGCTTGCCTCGGTACTGCCTCTTGTTGCTGTGATTGTAAGATGGCAGCATTCTACAGCAGGTAGGCCAGCGGGAAAATGGGAATTTACCATTTCTGTCTTCTTTCTTCCCAACCCAGATGATCTTCTTCACTAAATTATCATTTGATCACTTCCTTGATAAGTGAGTTGGTGAAGAGAGAAAGCACCAGTGAAATCTGTGTGTGTGGGTGTTCAGTACTGAAATTCCAAGTCTATTATTATAAAACAGATCACAGGTATTGTAACAGGGAGCTGATAACCCTGTTACACAGTAAGACCGGCGGGGCAGAGCTGATGTCATTTCCACCGACACCAGGAGTGTCCGCGGTGCTGGAGAGCAGCATTTTTTAAATTTACCAGTTGACTGAGCTCCTATAAGATGAGCTGTACTTGGTTAGTGTTCTCCCCGAAAGGGGAAAGGAGCCGGAGCCGGAGCAGAGAGAGAAATCTTCAGTGACGGAGCCATTTCCATGCAGAAGCACGGGAGCAAAGCAGGCAGTGTGCCCGAAAGAAGCAACCAGCAGCTGGTTTGCTGCACTGAGAGTGAAGTTTGGTGAGGACCCTGCAGAACAGGTACTCACTTCTAATTAGAGACTTTTGTTGATACTTATCACACACTGACATTTTCTTTGGAACTGATTATGTCATCTTGCCCGGTTGGAAGTTGGATCTCTCCAAATGGAGAGAGAGTAAATTAAAATCTGACAGCTGGCCAATTAATAATTGGATTTACAATTCTTTCCTTTTGTGAGAGAGGGATAGAGCTGAGAATGGGGACCATGTGAGTGGGCAAGAACCCCAGTTTTCCCTGGAAGTTTCACCTGAATGCACAGGGGTGTCATCCTCGTAGAGGGAAGTTTGTCAGTCTTACCCAGTGCCAGTACCCCCAAGAAAAGAGAGAGAGAGAGAGAGAGAGAGAGAGAGTCACTTTGGTATTAGTTGGGACTGGAAGCTACCTTCCTGTGTATTAACTCCCATCGAAGTCATGGCAGGAGAGAATGAATGCTAGGAGGGAAAGCTCTGCCAAAGTACTTTCTCTCTCCAACTGATTCACGAAACCCGCTCAACAGGTATAATAGTATTACTTGCAAGAAACAATTGTATGTGAACTGTCCAAAAAAAGATATGTAACAATAAACCAAGGACCTTAGTAACCAGCATGATACATTGAGGTGACCAGAAAAATGTACAGTGTTATGTGCTATGCCAGCGGTAGTTAAACTTTGTGAGTGGTGGACTGGATAAGTGGCACAGGGCCTGTCCCTGGGCCAGATCAGACCCTGACTGCTAAGATCAGGCTCCACACAACTTGGTCCACCACTGGACTGGGGCCTTATGCTGCCATGAGGCCCTGTGCCATCTCCCTCAGGCCCACACTGCCTCTCCGGCGCTCTGCTGTTCCCACCTGACCTCACATTGTAGGATGAGATCCATGCTGCCTCCAGCCAGCTTGTGGGCTCCAGACTACCTCCACACACTAGTCTAGCTTGTTATCTGGCCTGCAGAGCCAGGCCAAATTTCCCTATGCGTCTGGAAATTTGAAAGCAGAGGAGTGGCAATGGCTCTCATCATTTCTTTGGTGCCAAATTTTTGGACCCATGTGGAGCTCCATGGGCCACATGCCATGGCTCTGCGGGCCAGATCTAGCCTGTGGGCTGATCACCCCTATGCTGGCTAATAGAGGGTAAGTTATTAAACCCAGTTATGTGATCATGCATGCATTAACTTCTTGCTTGGAAGATGACTTATGTCAGCACGGCAGTGTAGCTCCTTTGCAGTTGCTCAGATTGCTATATTAACTACTGGCAGTGGAGAATGTACAGCCTTTTAGGTCCTGGGTA
Organism: Caiman crocodilus; assembly: GCA_030014935.1. Lineage (NCBI taxonomy): Eukaryota > Metazoa > Chordata > Crocodylia > Alligatoridae > Caiman > Caiman crocodilus. The sequence continues at coordinate 16,286,982 of JAGPOW010002791.1, forward strand.
TCATGAAGGATGACTGGGAAGAAATATTGAATTAATTTTCAAGATCACCTTCTTCTCACAGCAAATGAGAGGTACATATGGATGTTTTCATTTTTCATACTATCCTGCTGTCCCATGTGGCCCTGGTTTTGTAACTAGCATCATTTCTACAGTCAGTTGGTATTCATTACATTAGAAACAGAACAAGAAATGTCTACAGACCTTAAGGAAAGCACATTTGGTTTCTCATGCTTGAGAGAAACTTTGGAAGATTCCCAAGTGTAGAAGGAAAATGGAAGAGAAAACTTTGACTTTCAATGAGCCAGATCTGTGCACATACATTTCCTGCAATACCGCAATTTTAAAAGGACTTTTGGAATTGACAAACCCCCCACTGCGTCCTAGGGAAAAATTGTAGCTGCATTTGTCTCTTTACATATTAGCAGTACAGTAACAATGCTCAAATTAGGTGGTGTTCTTTGTTATGAAAGCTGCACATATGCAGCAGTGCTCACTTAAATAAGCCAGTCCAGAAGCAACGCCACAGCCTAAACTTAGGGGCATTTGGGTGCTGAAGAGATTCTCCTTGGTGTAATACTGAAACCAGAGATCCTATTTTCCTCTGGTTATTAGGCCTCCTATGAAGGCAAGGGGTGTTAGTTAATGCTGGTGTCTTGAGGCATGTGTAGATGAAATGGGGACCCTAAATTGTAGTGGTGGGTTTTAAAAAGCACCACTTCAGTTTAGGGCTGATTAAACCCCTGTGCCATGCACTGCTTCTCCAGTGGGGAGGGGAGGGTAAGCTGCTGGCAGGTGGAGTGGTTCCTGGGCTGCGGGGAGTGGGGGCTGGTGCTTCCCTCTGCGGCAGTGGCAGCCTCCTCCTCCCCACCCCCTCCAGCAGCACCCGCCTGTAGGCACCCAGCTTGTGTGGTCCCGGGGGGGCACCGCAGCTGCAGAGGAAAGCACCGGACAGCTCAGGCAGGCAGGCAGGCTCCAGGGTGGGAGAAGATCAGGCTTGCTGCTTTTCTTGGGCAGAGCCTACTTTCGTAGGCTGCTACCTGCAGGGCTTCCTGCAGAGCCCCTGAGCAGCATGGAGTCCAGGGCTGTAGGGGCAGCAAACAAACTCCTCAAAGGAGTTTTAGTTTGCCTTGCATGAAGTCATTTAAGGCACATTATGCTGCCAAATTTCCTACAGTGGCTGGAATTAATGCACAATACACCACCAAGGTGTGCAAACACTGACACCATTAAAAAGCTGCAAAATCATTTAGCTTGCTTTGAAGTGTCATGCACACATGCCTCTCATTTCGTCTAGAACCCATCAATACGGAGAGCAGTAGGGTATACTGTCTTTCCACTCAGTTGCCACCAGTGAACATGCAGAATCCCTGAATACATGTAGAGACCACGGAGAGGCTACTTCCTTCTCACTGCAACAGGCAGCAGTAGACTTTTCCCTACTTTCCCCCTGCTGATAGCACCCAGTCTTTTTTATCCCAGGTACCCACACCAGAAACAACTGTAGAGCATTAGCCTTTAACAGATGATAATGGAGCAGCCATTTGCATAAAACTTTGAATGTTGTGATCTTTGATACCATTTTGGATAATAGAAAGTAGAGCACCTGCTGGTTGGGTGAGCAGCACTGAAGAAGGGCCCCTTCAGGTAGGAGAGCTTGGGAGATGGTGCAGCTCGAAGGCCAGAAAGTAAATGTAGGTTTGCAGGAGAAAGCAAGAGGATGAAGATGCTGGATCCTAGAGGGGAGGCAGATTGAGCCCAAGGATGCAGAAGATGATAGGCAGGGCCAGACACAGGCATGGGCGAACCGGGTGGCTGCCCAGGGCCTGGACAGAAAAGGGCCCCCCCAAATGGTAATTTTTAAATTACTATTATCATTATCTCTGGTGAAGGGGACCCAATCCTAAAAGTTTGCCACAAGTCTAGGTATGGTGCTGATGACAGGGGTCATGAAACAAAGGGTTGAGACTGCAAAGTAAAGCAGAAAGAGAGATTTGTGGGGGCAAGAGCCTTAAGAAGCAGAGTGAGCCTGGGGGGAAAATAAAAGAGAAAGAGGAGAGACTAAAAATATGAAAGTGACTCCAGGGATAGAAAGAGAAGAGACAAGAGACATCAGATCTGCAGAGGAAGTTCTGAGTTTGATCTTCTGCCCTGATTGATGAATAATGTTTTGCTTTCTTATTCTCTTCTGCAAATTGACTGGACATTCTGTTTTTCAATTCCTGTCCTAGCTAACTGTGCCATATTAAGTGTTGTCAGACAGTCACCAACCATATTGCACCTCAAAGGTGGCTGCATTGAAATGATGGATGCTGTGATCTTTGATGACCAACCTTTTCAGTTTGGAAAGCATGTTGGTATCCTTTGGGATATACAGGTCTATACAAATGGCTGATATATTATCATCTGTTAAAGCATAATCCTATGGAAAAAAATCAATACCATGTGCCATACTGTTCAGGATAGCAAATGTTTGTTAGGTGAAGGACACATCATTCCTTACTCACAGACAGTCTGTTGGATCGTGAAGCATGTTTGTAAATGATATGTAAATTAAAGAACCGGTTCATTACTAATAATTACACAAAAATAAGGTAAAGCTCTATAAAATAGATACCTAATAGGGGTGTAAGCCTACCAGCAGAAAATACTCTGAGGGCACTGAATGGCAAAATTCAGTAGAAAACTGTGGCATATAGGAACAGATGTTTTAAATGAATGCTTTTAGTACACTGAACTAAAATATAATTCATACACAATCAGCAGACTTATAGAGAGGCTTCCAACAGCTCACACTCCTTAAATACCTACACAAGCAACACTGTTTTGGTTCACCTAGGATTCTTATATGGAGTAAATCATTAAGCATAAGTAAATAGACCATTTTATTTATCAAGCTTTTCCAAGTGAATATCCCAAGTATTTTTCTAAGCACAACCATCTAATTTTCATTATTTTCATCTCCTTTTACTTTAGCTAGATCAATGATACCTGATATAATAGTTTATCAACATACACTGAGAAAATCATTTACATGATTAACAGGAAGAAAATAGATGCTGAATTCAACTTGTCATTTAAATGCCTTTCCAAATTTAAATCAAACTGCATCCTGTATTTGTCTGAAAGATTGTAGCTCTTCATATAAAACAAATAATTGATTTAAATGGATATTTTATTTATCCCACCTACCATGGTATTTTTATAAGCCCCTTCTCCATAGTATCTGTTTTTCATACACTAATTGCTTTGTGAAATCTCCCACTCTCATTCAGAATATTTCCATTTCCCTCTTCTCTCCTGTGTATGCATGGAGTACAGCAATGCAATTTGACACTTCTCATTTTGCCTCTTGGGGAGGCTGAACTTGAGGCCAACTGGAGATTTTATTTAGCTGAGAGATGTACCATGTACATAGAGAGCTTTCACATCAATCCAGTATGTTCAGAGAGTGATCAAAAGCTTCAGTGTCTGATCTGACATAGGGTAGGATTAAATTTGGACTATACATTTTTGGGTGCAGGAATTAGTAAGGAAAGAAATATAAAGAGAATGAGAAATAAGCAGCACTTTTGTAATAGTTTATTTGACAGTCCAGTGTGTGTGAATTATCAACCCCCAATCCCATGCAATAATCAGACACATGGAAATTAGGCTAATTTTTTATTCCTCAACAGCTGAAATAATACCTTAGGGGGAAGAAAATCAAAATACTAAAAAAGTGCTGAGTCATGAAGATGAATGAAACATCTGACTCGTTCTTTTTCCAGCAGCTCTAATCAAAAGCCTGTCATCAAATTATTTATCTAATGTATATGTTGTAATGGCCCATTGTAGTTTCTATTTTCTATGCCCTATTGTTTTAGGATGAGATGAAAGGACTTAAAAATTGCAAATGTTTCTCTCCTTAGATGTAAGAGCATAAATCACTGGTAATACTGAGTTCTCTGCTTCATATTGATTCTTTCGTGAACTAAGCCAGATGGGTTCAGATATGAGCATGATCTAATATTCCCCTTAGCTTGATTTATAGATTTCTTTGTGCATTACCTGACCATAAATGAGTCTTGCGTTATTTCTTGTGTGCCTGTCAAATTAAAGAAAAATATTCTTGTTGACCTTTAAACTTGGGAGAAAAAAAATGAGTCAGAGACATTTTACTGCATGTATTACAGTGATCTGAGCTCTTACATGCCAATTAAGAATGTGTGATTATGAAAGAGGTCTAGTAATTTGTGTTGTGTATAATGATTTCATTTTCCTGTAAAGCACGGAGTAGACATGGGGATGTCAGCATAAGCTACACTGCAAATAATCCTGGAAAAGAAAATAAGAAGAGAACAATTTGGTACAATTTATTCCTTAATTTACAAAAAATGAGTACTGATTGCAAGAACTGAATGTTTTTCTAGAAGGAAATAATGTTCTTTAAATGTAAGCACAGCAAGAAAAAATACAGCAATGACTGCTATGCTTTCAGAAGGTGTTAATAACATTAGATAAAGTGTGTATTATGAAGCATGTTCTGAACCCAGAAACATGGTCTGTGAATGAAGTGAGTTTAGTATGTATGAAAAAGAATAATGAAAGTAACATGAAACTGATCATTTAGGTCCAATCTTGCACTACAGGCTCATAGCCAGACTCCTAGTGAAGACTTCCTACTGAAGACACCATTTTTCTTGAGCAAAGATCCCAGGATGAAACCAAATGGACTGATTTCAAAATAAAAACCCAGGATATTTTACTTTAATTTTCAATAATTCGGTCTCTAGACTAAAGGCCTATTCTCTCTGTGTAATTAAGGCTCATAGGTGTCATATCCATGCTTCAAAAACGCATATAACTAGAGTCATTCCCCATGTTTTGACTAGTCTATAATGTATATATTCTTGAACTTGTCTAGGAACCCAGCATCTCTCGATCTATTAAATTAGTTTTTTGGTAAAAGGATGGTGTTGTCTTCTCTCTCCTACAAGAAGCAGTGTGTATGTTTAAGATGCACCGATTCAGTATATGTGTGCTTGTATGTTTATGAAAGTTACATAACTGCTGATATTAATCTTTTTGGACACTTTGTTCTAATGGGCTGTTCTTGTTTATTTTTAAAACAATGTCTTCAATCCCTTACTGAGAACAGGACTCCATTATACTTAGGAATTGTGCATATTTGCTGGAAGAGACTGTCCCTGCCTAAAGGAGTTTGAAACCTAACAAGACAGATAAAGGTCATGTCTACATTGTGCTGTTAATACTTAGCAGTAGCTCGTTACTACTGTGCAGCAGTATTGTATCATGGTTTGTGCTCCCCAATGCTACTGCACAGTAGCAACAAGCTCATTGCTACTGCGCAGTAATGTCTCCTGTAGATGTGGCCAAAGGGTAGGAGAATAGAAATATGATTTTATAAATGGGAAACTGAAGAGCAAGGAGACTAAGACCGTGACTCAACAAGGAACTTAACTAGGAAATCCCTTTCTGCCTTTGGACAGTCCCATTGACTGCAGCAGGATTTCTAATGTGTTTAAAGTTATGGATACTTTTCTGCACCTTAACTGAATTTGAGCCAAAGAAACTACACTTCAGGTCACACAGATACATGTAGAAGAGCCATAAACTGAATCCTAGTCCAGTGCTATCCTATTGCTCTACAGTGATTACAAAATCCCTTCTTCACAAGGATCTCAGAACATTTTACAAACTAACCAAGGAAACCATGTAACATGCCGCTGCTGGAAGTAACTAATATCTCAGAGGGGGAAACTGCCCTGTCTTGAACTAGGAACCATTTGTAATTTAGCCAAATAAACTGTAAGAACTGGCTTTGCTAAATCCACAGAAATGACGCAACTTCAACCCTCTATTCACGATACTACCATGTAATGTTTTTTTTATTCCTCCACTGTGAATAAATCTGACATAGGCTCTTCTTTCTCCCATGATTGGCTCCTTAAGAGAGATACAGCCCTGACTGCGTGTACTAATGGTGCCTGAAGGAACACATTTTCTCCAGGCATGATGTGGGAAATTCATCTTTTAATCCTCAAACTTCTTTCAGTTAATATATATATGGAAGGTGTACTGCAGTGAATCAAAATGCACAATTGGCAATGGTTTCCCTTCTTTTGGCTGTGATTCATAATTGTTGCTCAACATCTGGGCTAAGGATGCTGCTCAGAACTCCCTTTCATATCCTCCAGACTCCATGGAGGAGCTGGGTCGAATTCCTCTTCTCCAGTTCTTCTCAACAGGTCAGTGGGCACTGAGCGTCCTTTATTCTGAACAACTCTTTTCAGATAACTTTACCCAGCAATTTCAAATGTGATGATTCTTTAAATGTTGTTTGTAATTACTGTAGGACAGAAGTCAATGTTCAGTGCCAGACATGTAAAAACAGGTTAACCACTGGGAGGATGCAACAATCATACAGATCAGCTAGTAGAAATCTAAATCATAAAGACAATATGGGCTGACGCGAGGCCCAGAAATGGGTGGGAAGACTCCCAATGATTTTGATGGGATTTAGATAAGGCCTGTATTCTTTCAGACTAATAGAAAAGAGAAGAAAGAAGAAGGGAGAGCTTTCAAGATGCAACAAAACCAAAGACTTCAGACCGCTTCAAGCCCATGACAGTATAGAGCTGTCATTCTCTGCGACTGTATCCAGTACTTTCATTCATTCTCTCAGAAGCCTCTTGAGAATTTGATATCTTTTAAAGTCTGATCCCTCGAATCAAATTTCAGAGCACAATACTCTTGTCATTGGAGTGTTTTAACGTCCTCAAGTTACTTCAGACCTCCGGTTTTTATGAATTAAAAAGCATTTGATTGTCTTTCCCCTTTTTTATAAAATATTCAAAATGCATTTGTTCTCCTACATTTTATGTGCAAGTACAATTACACTGGAAGGGTAGTTGGTCATTTCCAGTTTGCAGATAATAATATCTCAAATATCTGGTCAACAGTATTATTCTTAAATGAGAAAACAACAAATCACATCTTAAGACCTGTGTGTGAATGATGTTTTAATTATTGACTGTTTGATACAAAAATGTAGATCATCTTTCATTTATTTCCTTTCCTGAACTCTGTAATTAACAAAAAAAAGGTTGTGATTCTCTCTAGGATTCCAGCATTCCTCAAGTTTAGAGTGAACCTAAATACTGTAATTCTATAGATTTTCTCAGAAACTTCTTCTCCTTTATCCTTTAGTGTTGCATTAACTGTTCCTAAAGTATAAAATCCCCTATTTCAGAATTAATCATCTCTACCAGAAAACACAAGATAAATAAAAAGCCTGGAACTTTTCATTAAGAATCTGAGCACAATCCTCCTTCCTAAGTTACTGAGGCAATGTAGGACCTTGCATACCAGGGTAATGCCCTTTAAGGGCAATAGTGTACGCTCTGTAGGTCACCTGAACACTGCACATAAATATATGACATAGTATTCTGTCCTTCACAAGGAACCAAAGAATAGATCTGTCCATAGGAAAGATGCTTCTCTGTGCATCCACCTTTACAGTAATAAACATTAAATCCTCCTCCTTGTCCAAAGGTGTCCTTGATAAAAAATGTATATACCTGTGATAGAGAAAAAATAACTTTCTTAATCTAACTGAACCTTCCACTTTGAGACAGTTTATTCTTTATCTTCATCACCTCCGCAAACAGTACCTTAAGTAAAATCACCACCTGTCCCAGAGTATGGCTGGAAAGCCCTTTTTTATATCCTAATCAGTTTCCTGATTTGTGTCACTGTTTGGAAAAAGAAGGGAGAGGAGACAGCCAGCTGTTCCTAAAGATGTCCAAGGCAGAGGTAATAGAGTATGTCTCTTGCCTTCTGCCCTAGCAGAATACCACTGCACATGAGACCAGGGTGAAGGTATGACGGGAGGAATCCAGAGCCTTCTGAGCTTTGGAAACAGTCTAGATGGGCTTGGGAGAAAGTCTTCTCCACCTGTAGCTACAAAAGAGTCAGAGAAAGATTTTTCTTCTCCTTCCCCTTTTGCTGAGAAGAACAGGGATGAAGGTACACTGGACCTAGTTTTCTGTTGCTTATATACCATCCAGGATTTTCATGTCTTTTTTGTTCGCTCTCCATTGTGACAAAAGCAGTTGTATTTTTAAATACTACTGTATATAGAAACCAAAAAAATAAATTAGAACTAATATAATGCCCAGCATATGCCAGAACACCATGGAAAATTTTCAGACAGACATACTTCCTGAGCCCTGGCCAGAGATTTCCCAAGCAATGTGAGTGATGAACTCCTATTTAGAAATGGACAAATTTGGAAAGATCAATGATGATTAAAAATAAAATGTCATTAAAGAGGACAGCATAGACCAATATGCATCCAGTAGCTGTTAACATTTCTGCTGGGAAAATTAAAGGAAAGTCATCTTTCGATGCATATTTGAAATATTGTGAGGTTAATTATTAACTAAAAGACAGAGATGATAAATTAACCATTTCCCTGGTGAATTCTTTGCAGTGAGAATGACTATTTATTTGAAAGGCAGTAAAATATGTTTGGTATAGTTGAGGAAAGTTGGGTGTTAGTTTTTCAGATGAATAGGTTATTTGCCAGAAGTTGCACTTCCAGAGTGATTGGAACTGTCGCAAGTTTGCATCCTGTTCAGTAAACAGTTCAAACTGACAAGTAGGAAAAAGGCAGAATCTTTAATTTTGAGCAACAGCTATTTTTCAATTTGAAAAGATGGTCTGAGAGAAAAAATAAATTAAAAAACATTTAAAGGTTAAAAAAATACCCAAACCAACTGAAACACTTCATCTTCAGGAAGAGATTGATTTGGGTAGAATTTCCTACTAGAAAGTCTAAACATTCTGTTTTGGTTAGAAATATCGATTCGATCTAACTGGCTGGCCAGTCTGGTCTGGAAGGGGGAAAAGTTGAGCTCTCAGGATGCACTGTGATAGCCCATCCAAAGGGAGTGAGTCCAGGAAAAAATGTTTCAGTTCAGGAAAGACATTGATGTTTTGTTTGGGTCAAAAATTTCCTGATGGAACACTTTAAACATTCTTATATTGGCTATTTTTAAATTCAGTTCTCAAATTGAATATTTTATAAATAAATCCTGGAACTTGCCATAGGCTAAAAATTCTGTTTTTCATCGTCAAAATAACAGCTACAGAATCCGGGACTCGCAATAGATTGAGAGATTGGCAAGGTAAACATGATTTTCAAAGCCGCCTTATGTGTGCCATGTGTAATATATTTAGGGAACCCCGTTCCAAAGGCACTTTGGGAAGGCACCATTGCAGACCTGACCAATTGTTTTCTAAAGGCAGTGAAGTCCACCTACCTTCAACTCTGGCCACTGGTATTAAAGGGAGTTGGTTGTGTCTATACAGCTTATGAAACAATTGCCCCCAGCTTGGGAGATGGCGCTGAACAACTAGTAAAAAGACAACACCCTCTGGAAAATACTGCAGAGAGACTGGACCAGAGGTAAAGGACAGAGTATACAGATGAAAACTAGAGGCTGCAGTAGTGGCAAGGACCAGAGATTATGCCCAGGACAAAAGAAAGAAGTGCTTCAGAGGGGTTGTTTTCAGTTGAGTGGAGTGTAGCCTGTGGTGCGAGTCTCACAGGCCTTTAGTGCCCTGGACTGGGACCCAATGGAGCAGAGGGGCCCAGGGGTCCTTCTCTAAACAGGAGCCGAGATATGAAGGATACTCTTCCAAATTCAGAAAAAAAATTGTCACAGCAAGCAAGAAATAGAATCCAAGAGTCCTGGCTTTACTCTAACCTCACTTCCTTTCATTAGTACATTGGCACTAGAACGAGAGCGAGGAGGACAAGGATATGTGGATTAGAGAATAAGACATATGTGAAGAGTCTGAGAAAGCTAAATTCAGAGACTGGTAACAGAGAAAACTCAGGGGGAGCATGATCACAGTCTATAAATACCTTCCAGGTAACAATAGAAATGAAGGAAGGGAATTATTCAGTCTCAGAAAACTGTAGGACAGGGAGCAATGGCCTGAAGCTATGAAATAAAAAGTTTAGACTAGATATTAGAAAAAAAAAAAGTTCTAAAAAAAAGAGCAATAGGGTAGTTTAATAGGCTAGCAGGGAAAGTGGTCAATGCATCTTAATTCTAGCCTGATATAACAGACTAGTTATGACATCACTAAGAACAGAGGTGAGCAGTATAGTGAAATGCCAAGGGCCTTTGACTATAGGCCTTAGCCAAGTGATTTCTTTCCAGTCCTATGGCCTACAGATGTCATAAAGGTATTATGAAGAGGGATCAGAAGCCTAGAGCTGTCCCTAGGGGGGCGAATTAAGGCAACCACACCAGGCCTCATGCTTTGTGGGGGCCCCGCAGACAGTGTCATACAGGCCCTACCATGACTGCCATGCGTCATCGCTGTGGAGCACCGCCAGCTCTGCTGCTGCCGAATGCAGCTGGCTCCAGCTGTTCACTGCCTCCCCGGGCCCTGCACAGGCTGATATGTCCCAGGCCCTGCACACCTCTAGGCATGGCTCTGCACAAGGCAGATCTACTTTTCAAAACTATACCATCTTCCTTTTCATATTCATCTAATTTACTTGTTTCGATATCCATCATTTACATCCTCATGACTACATTTTTTCCCCGGCTTACTCCGTCTTGCTTTTTCCCAATAATCTGAAGATGTCAGGAGAATCAGAGGAACAAGTAGAAGACTGGCTGTTTTGACAGCATTGATGGGAAGGATTGGAAGAATCATTTTTAAAAATCACTAGAGATGAGTATACAGACTTACATTTGTTACAAATACATGACAGTAACATAAAAACAAATTGAAATCCTTTGCCTTTCCTTAGACCATGTGAGAAGCCAGCTTCAGCTGAACAGATGGGATGCTTTTCTTTGGAGGAGCTTTCCAATTTTGACCAAGTGAGTAACATCTTTTGAACTCAAGTCTGGCATGTTCATTGTGCAAATTCTCCTTGACAGTGTTATGCAGTCCTTAGAAATGAAATGGAATCTATTCAGCCAGACCTATGGCAGAACTATATTGATTCTTAGACTGTTGTCCTAGAGAACTCCATAATACATACCAAGCTATCACATAATAAATGCTAATGATTTCATCTTCCACCCACAATGTGGAAGTATTCACTAGCTTAAGCTAGTGTAGGAGGAGCTAGGCAGAGAACTCAACTCCCCATGCAAAATAATATACACTGTTTGCATTTACACAAAATGCTTTACTGCAAAGTAGTGTAGTTTACTGACTGTAAGAGTGCACCTTTGGGTGCTTACCACTTTAAGGGCTGGAGACAGGCAGCCAGCAGGTGCCTGATTAGGGCAGCCGTTTTAGGGCCCAGCTTATATAGGGGGAGGCAGCAACTTGCTGCTAGCCGCTGTGAGGGAAACATCAACCAGCTGAGCTACGGCTCAGGAACATCCTGGAGGTAAGGGCAGGAGCTATGGGGATGGCTTGGAGGCTCCTAGTCCTATGCATGACCTAAAGCTGCACCCTGCTGGGTAACGGGGGTCTGGTGGGGCTCTCTGTGGCAGGACAGCCCCCAAGAAATACCAGACCCATTACTCCCCTTGGTGAAAGGCGGGTAGGGGCACCTTAACCTGGCCCCCACCATCTGGTGGGTAGTTGTGAGAACTGTGGGAGTAGTAGGGCCGGGCATGCCCATTAGTAGGCACCTGAGCCTAGCAAGAACAAAGGGTCTTGGAGGGGGCTCTGTTGTTGGTTATGGTGAGGGGCCACACAGAGTAGGGTGCTAAAAGGGGCACTTGAAGAACTGCATGTGTGGGGTGTGGAGCAGGGCTTCTGAGGGAAGCTTGAAGGGCTGCACCAGCAGGGTACTGAGTAGGGCTGCAAGAGTGGCTTGAAGGACAGTACATGGGCCAATCCCCACGAGAACAGAGTCGAGGGGCCTGGGACAGAGTCAGCTTGGTATTTGGCATAAGGCCAGGTCATGTAGAGCAGGGGACCCTGAAGGAACCGAAGGGCTGTGTGTATCCTACCAGACTGCAAGTAGTGAAGCCTGCAGGTCCAAAGGGGCTGCTCATAGGGAACAAGGGTGGTGGAGTATGGCCCAGTAATAGGCACCTGTGAGAGGGGCAGAGTACAAGAGGCCCTCTGTGAGAGGGAGGGTGGAGTGAGTGTGTGTGGGAATGGAGCCCAGTGGTGGACTGATTTTACCCTGGCCTTAGACTGATGAGCAATCACAATCTGGATGCCATCTGTGAGGCATGAGCCATGGTGTAGGGTAGGTTTGGAGCTGTGGATAGCACCCCCTGGCATTGGGGTGGTAAAAGGGCTTCATATATTGTTAACACTCAAGTTGTGGCAGGAGAGTCTGGGCAGCCTGGCCTAGGCAGGTGGGTGGGTCAACTTGTGATTTGGCTCTGAGTTTGCCCCATTACACTGCACATGCCTACTGTGCAGTAGACCTTTCTAATTGTAAGTAAATTGCACCTACAGGTAGCCAAGAAGCAAATTTTCTCATGATTAGTAATGGTGCAGTAGCACTCGTGTAGACGCCTGACTGGGAATAAATTTGCTCCTGGTCAGCTGTCCACTGGGAGGTGGCAGATTGCTGCCTGCTGCCCAGGCAGGCTCTGCCATTGTAGTCTGGTTGAGGACTATACCCTGGCACCAGGGAGCTCCAAGCCTCCCGCTCTGAGATCATGATCAGGGAGTGGGAACTGGGAGATCCTTATCTCCCAGCTCCCGCTTCACCATTTCAATTGGGGAGTGGGGGGCTGGGAGATCCTCATCTCCCAGCACCAGCTCTGTGGTCACAGGGCTCAGGCTGGGAGATCCTACCCCTTCATGTGTAGTTGCCTGCCTAGGAGCATTTATCTGTGAGTTTACTCATGAGTAAACTGATCCTGAATCAAATGCATGTCTAGATGTGCCCAGTTAACCAGTCATAGATGCATCTCCAGGTTGGCCAGGATGCACAGATACATCTCCAGCTTAAATTTACTGCACAGTAAGTGGGAATAGGCTGGTGTCTACACATGAAGGCAACCTGGGACTAAATTTAATCCCAGGTCAGAGCAGATTGCCATGTACCCCTGTGGCCCAGCCTCTGGCCACATGGTTGTCAGCCTTTGAGACTAACTTGAGTCCCAAACTGAAGCCAGAGCCAGCTGTTAGCACTTGGGACTAAAATTAGTTCCAAGTAAAAGCCAAGAGAGGCAGCCAGCCAGGAGCCCTGGGGCTGTGCTTAGGATGCACCCCTAGTAGCTGGGCAGACTCAGCAGGGAGGCCCCTGGGTTACTGTGCAGTAACATGCCATTGGCGGGGGGTCAGACTAGATGGCCTGCTTTAGGCCCCTTCTGACCTTAGATACTATGCGGCATAAGTCACCTTATTTACTGTGCAGTATGAGCATGCACATGTAGATGCATGTCCATACCACACAGTAATTTCAGTTCCTGTGCAGTAAATGTACATATGTAGATGCATCCAGAGTGGTTTATACTAGGGATACTCAGTTCCTTTGGGTCTATTCCATCCTCCAGAGCTGTCATGCAGCCTGCAGATCTCCCCATGGGCCCAAAAATTTGACGGTGAACACTGCCAGTGTTCCTCTGCTGACAAATTTCCAGACCTCTGCAGAGTCCTGTGGGCTGGATAGCCCCACATGTTGCAGGGCAGCATGGGGCTGTATGGTGGCCACACATGGCACCACATCTTGATCCTGGTAAGCAGGAGCTCAGTGCCGGCACGCACAGAGATGCAGTCCAGCCTGTGGACCAGCCCGGTTCCACTTGTTAGACCCATGGGGCCAAAACATTGAGAACCACTGGCTTATACCACAAATCCTATGCCGGAATGAATACCTGGCATACAGCACATATGTACACTCTTCTCTCCTCTGAAGTAACAGCCACTATGAGAATGGCTGCACTCCTAGCCCAGTGGTGAAAAGCACATCAACTGGCTGATGATTGATGATCTCTACCTCAGAGCTTTACTTCTTTTTCTGAAGAAAAGAATAATACATACCGTCCCTAACATGCCAGGAGAAGACAGAGTTAAGATGAGATCCTAGGTGACACTCATGCTGTCCCCTCCTTGAAAGGATGTCTGCAAAGAGCTGAGTGGTTTTTTTGGATGCCCCTTAGGGATGTGCCTGCAAAATGAGCTCCCAGTGATCTGATAGGTTTTACTTTTTCCAAGTTTCCATCAGTCTATGAATGCCGCCCATTTGTTTCTTTAATATATTTTCTTAAGGGGAAATGCAAGAGCGGTTAAATGTGATTTTCCTATATCTTTAACATGAATAAGGAATTTCAGAAGTGTCAGCACTGCACACTGAAAAAGTTATGTTAATTTTTATTTATCTTATAAAATGTTAGTTTTGCAATGACATAAAAATGTTCTTAATCACATTAAAAGGCACCATGGATCTATAGTGATTTATTCAAGATGAGGATTGCCTAATCCTCTTGCATCTGGTCTGGAGGGCTTTTGCGCAGTACCTCATCTATTTGCATCCTGCAGAAGCAAGTCCAAGGGTCTAGTTAATGTAGCAATACTCTAATGCATCAGAGCTGATGTACCCAGCCCACCAGGCTACTGATAGGCCACCAAGATTTGGGTGGCATTGCAAGGTCAGGCAGAGGGAAGAATGGCATGCTGGAGAATCTGGAACCCTTAAGCCCCAGTGTTGATGGTCACAGGCAACAGAAGGGTGAGTAAGGGCTCACACCATCCCAGTCACCCTCTCCTTCACTCATTGCCACCACCACAGCCTCAGCTCATTAGCTGCCAGCCCTGCTGCCACTACCATTGCCCTGTCCCCTATGCTGAACCTGGAGCTGCAGCTGTCACTGGCATTTGCCCTAGCACTTAGGGATGCAGCTGGGTGCCTGGGACAGAGGCAGGTGTGATCCAGTGGCCATGGCAATCATGACTGCAATCATGTGTCTGCTAGCAGCAGTTGCTTTTTTTACCTAGCTCCCCATCAGGTGGCACCTGGGGTGGTAACCCCATTGGCTCCACCCTAGTTAGGCCACTGGTGCTGGAGCTACTGCCCTAGCACAAAATGTGCTGGCAGCAACAGCTCCAGCTCCAGCATGGGGCACATGTGAAAGTTGGAACTGCAGCTGCCACTGGAACCACTCTATGCCCTGGACTGGATCCAGCCCACTAAGAGCCTCATGGTCCATATCGAGTCCTCAATGAGTCCCAGAGTCCAGAGTTAGCCTGGGTCAGGAGGTGAGTTTGACACTCCTGCTCTAATATATTCACAGGAGATGATACAAGTGAGGTTTTTCAAAGAGCTCCAATGGAAATCAGTGCTTCCACTGACTTCCCAGTAAAAGCAAACTTTAAAGCATGCTTTAAAGTTAGACTAATGTTGACTACTTTTGAAAACCTCATTATACTTTGTTAAAACAATCTAAAGTTGCATGCAAAATCTCAGTTGAACATATTCCAGAAAACCTATTTAACTGATGTAACTATAGCCATTCTAAAGTCATAACTCTGTTACTATCTATAATATATGGAATATTCAAGGCACAATGACTTCTCTCAATTACACAATTTTTCAATTAAAAAATGTTTTATGTTACAATTTAAGTTGTAGTCTCCGCTGGGCATGGTCACACTCTTTCATGGAAAGCCAGAGCATGCTATAAATAATAATAATGGCAATAATAATGTTGCACCATCATTTAACCATTTTTTTTTAAACTGCATGTTCACATAATTTTTCAAATGATTTGTGAACATAAGTACATACGGTATAGCAGCTGATTGGAGATCTGCAATTATTTGTGGATACTGGAGAGGATTCTGTGATGGCATTTTTTACACAGATTTAAGCTTGGTGTGTGAACTTAAGAAATCTACCCAGAGTTAAGGTTCCAAGGTCACAGCCAGAATCAGGAAGGAGAACTATAAATTACAAAGCGCTGGACTGCAGCCAAGCCCATGGGAAGCTACATTTAGCATATCATTCTCTAAGCAGCAGGATGAAACCTTAACTCCCTTTCAGACAGCATTTGAATGGAATTTGTTATAAGAACATTCTGATTGAAATATCACCAATTGACTTTCCAGGACAACTCTGAAACGGATTGCAATCACGCATAAGGGGGTAGAGGATAGCCTCTTCAGCTATCCCAAAATGATGATGATATAGCCCCATAAAATATTTATGAAAACTAGATGAATCTCTGTGCTAGCTACATGCTGATATTATAACAGAGACTTCAAATAAACTCCTGGCATTAGCCTAAACTCAGATTTATCTCAACATAAACTAAAAGATGGAACAACAAGCTGACACTTGTATTGTGAAGTCAAAGCACTGCACTAAAGGTTAATGCTGAGACAGTTAAACCAATATGAGTAATGTGATAGTGATTTTTGGTATAACAGTAGTTCATAGAGACCACTTTCAGGACTGGGGACCCATTACCAGGCCCTTGCATTGATTAGAGA
>JAGPOW010002791.1:16310697-16321965 GCA_030014935.1 Caiman crocodilus
CCCCTCCCCGCCCCTGCCGGCAAGGGATGCTCCTGCCTCCCGGCGCGGCTCCGCCATGGCAACCCCGCCGCCCGCGCCCGCACGTGGGGCCGCCCCGCCCGCTCGCCCGCCCGCTCATTAATGCATAGCTAATGAAGTCGAGTCGGGGCTCCCCGGGGTGGGACGAGGAGTCTGTAGCCCGGCGTCTCTCTTGCTTTTTTCCACCCCCTCCCAGGTCCTTGGAGCCGGCGGCGGCGGGTACCTGTGGAGGAGGCTCCCCCACCACCCGCCGCCTTCCCCAGCCGGGGATTTTTCTGTGGAAAGTTTGGCAGGGTCTCCTCCGCCCCGCCGCGCGAGCAGGGCCGGGCTCGGACCTCGGAAAGCAGTGCGGGAGCGGCTGCCCGAGCCTTAGCTGTCCAGGAGGGAAACCCCCGGTTTGGTTCAAGGAAGGGCTGGGCATCTGCTTCTTCCCTCTCGGTCCTTGCGGAGTCAAGCCTCTCTCTGCCCTTTAATAAACTCTGGGGGTGGGAAGAAGATGAGGAACTCAAACTTGCCCCCTCCAAAAAAAAAAAAAAAAAAAGGATGTGCTTGGGAAGTGTAAGCCCAGGGGCAGGTGCTAGGGGGACCTGGGGACTAAATCAAGACCCTGAGTGGGATGGGGACTAGGGGGGCTGTGTCTGGAAACTGGATTGTGACTTGGAGGAAGAGCCTGCACACAAGGTAGCTCTTGCACTCTCTGCTGGCTGCTTTTCCACCCTAAGCGATTGCCAGCCTTTTCCTGCATGTTTGTGCTGCAGCATCACCCATCTAATACCATGCAAAATGAGTGCCTGGAAACAATAGGCAGGGCTCCCAGGGTGGTGGTGGCTTCCACTGTCTGCACCCACAGTGCCCGCCTGCATTAAAGGAGAATTTGGAAGGCTGGAGCTGCACTGACCAGGGCTCAGAGAGCACAGCTCCGCTGCAGGAGTCTGCCCTGCCGGCCCTCTCCCTGGCGTGTAAGGATGGAGGTTCCCAAGAGCAAACCTTTGTGATCGTTGGCCCCTTGGCAAAGTGACGGGGAGAGCAACAGAAGACCCAGAGGCCTTGCTTGGGACCCTTGGAGCTTCTGCAGGCTGTCCTTCTAGGCCTCCCTGATGAGCAAAGAAAAGCGGGGATGAGGGGCAGGTAAAAGAAACATGACCAGCAGGCAGGGCTGCAGGTACTTACTGCCATATCCCGTAAGCTACTGCATTGCTCTTAACTTGCACACTGGAGGTAACAGAAACATCTCTGCTACCTGATCTTCCCTGGAATCAGAGGCACATATTGTAGCGAGGGACTGTCGATATGAGGTCCTGAGCTGCCTTAAGAAATAAGCATGGTAGGAAATAAACAGTGTGGAAGAACAACACTCAGGTGATGGTTGCAGCACCAGTAGTGTGAAGGTGCTGACATGAATCAAGGTGAAAAAAAAGACATGCCTGAATTAATTTGCATGTACCTGAAACCTTGTGGATAGATCCAGGTATGTCATGCATGAAGTAAGTGTGCCATTTATCCCCGGTTCAGATTAAATGCACTCAGTCTGTTCCTTGGCACTGATAATACCTGCTTAGTGGGAGTAATTAAAATACTGATTAAGGATACTATCCTGCTGAGACAAAATTCTTGCTGAGGACTGGGAGGAACGTAAAACCAGACCTTATGCCCACTGCCTTGGAGAGGGAAGCCACAGAACATCAGATTATCATGTGGGGAATGCTTTCAGTTTATGTGGTGTTGAAAAACAAGAGCAACAACAAACACATTTCTTATGAGAAATCTATAGAGGCGGTATTTTACCTCAGCTAGTTCCATCATGTCCCTTGTGTAGCAAGATGCATAGATTTTCACAGCAAAAATAAATCTAAGTGGAGAAAGCATTTGGTAATATACATTTAAAGCATTCTTTGATGTCTGTTGCTATGGAGGATGACCTTGGAGAATTCTAGGCTCTGGGGGCCAAATCCTGTTCACTTTACTGAAGCATGTTTTTCCACTGAAGTCAATGGGGGCTGCACTGAGAAGTAATGATGGGGGCTGCAAGGCTACAGAATTTGGCTCTGGGCTATTTGTTCATAAAGATTCCAAGAAAACATTTTTAAGGGAAGATCTGGATGAGAAAAAAGTCTAATTAACAATCCTGCTAATAGCTACAGGTTGGCCTCAGCTGTTCTCCCTACACTTTTTCCATTCACAAGGGTTATTTCAGCTAGTTTTTCACAGAGAAAAATTTTGTTTAGAAGTCTGAAAATGAAGTATTTTTCACCATTGGTTTATTTTTCCAGTTGGAAAGGTTGATATTTTTCCCATGCGTCTCTAATGGAACAGAAGGCAACACAGATCCCCTTTTGTTTACTTCCCTGTTTCCACACCTGAATGCTTAATATTGTTAGCAGAGCTGTTCATGACTTTAGGATCAGAGGTTTTTTAGTTAATTGCTACTGAAAAGCTAGTAAAAGGAATACAACAGCTCAAAACATTGCTTTCTGAGATGATGGAAAAAATGAGTGGCAAAAATAATCAAACTAGTTAGGATTTCTTACAAAGCAAAAATGGCTGAGGGATATGCAACCCATGGTAAAACAGAGCAGTTTTACCTGGTTATTTTTTTAAAATGAGAGTAGTCTTTTTGTTCTTTGGTAAAGAAAACATGTTGACCGATTCCAATATTCTTGAACATATTTACTTCTTCAGGATCTTTTTGTGTGCTTCAGAACTATATACAGTTTCACCCTCTCCATATAGGCAAACAGTAATATATATAGGTGTATGCGCGTGTGTGTGTAAAATAGCACTAGTCTACAGCTGATAATACGTTAGGATTGGTGGAAGATTCTTGGTAGGTTTGTATCATACACTGTAACCTGGAAACCAATTTTGAATCTTGCTTTCATACAAACTTGGTTAAAATGATTGGCTTTTTAGTCATAAGGCAAATAAAATATATTTTTAAATTTTCATTTTCTTGTTGGGAAAATCAAAACGCACCTTATATAAAATAATTAAAATGTATAGGAAATGTAATTGTAAATGTACCGTTTTGCTTAGAGATATTTAAAACTTTTCAAATAGAAAAATGCAGATGATATTTTCCCATAATGATATGCAGCCTAATACTAGGAGCTCTATTACTGAGTGTCTGAAAATGATGGTTTCCCTTACCCTTCGATCCCCTCCTTCCACCTATGGCTTATGGAAAGTCAGATTCTTTTTATTATGAATGACATGAAATTTCATCTTCTATTGTATCTTTATTCATCTCTCAAGAAAACAGCACAGAAAAAATGAACAGAACATATGGTGCCTTCTATCAGTCAGTCATCATTACTGCTTCTTCACACTATGTCATCACCCCACAAATAGCAAATGAGTGTGAATTTCTCTCTGCTGAAAGAGAAAAGAGAAAGCTGGTTAGTGCATCAAAGTGCAAAAATTAATAAATATTAAAATAACTACCAATTAAAAGATTTAATAAAATATTCAAAACCAGAGAATGCAGAGGGGAAAAAAACCTTAGCTGTCAAACAATAACATCAAACCTGCAAATATAAGACTGGAGCAAGAACTCATGAATTTCTCTTGATTTGATAACTAAGCCTGAAATATTGATGGGACACAGTCTCCCATGCCCATTCTTTATGAATGATTCTCTACTATTTGAGGTGCTCAAACAGACACTACTCAAATAAGAACTGTGAGGAATATAATGTAATAGTTTGTCTCTGGGGCAGCCATAAAATCCTGAATTTCCTTTTTAAGCAGACATCTAGGAAAAATATAATTTTATTTAATACCCTGATGTTCCTATTACATTGCTAGTGTAAAGGTTGCAATCCAAACTGTTATCTGCAAAGCCTCTATGCCATTCTTAAAGTCTCTTGCAAAGAAATATATGAGAAAGCAGCCTTGGAAATAGCTACCACAGGAACTTAATAAACCCCAACACTGGAAACATCTATCCCAGCTTTGGAAGGGATATTTCAAAACTAACCTGCTATAGAAGCAGCAGAGGCAGTTGAGGTTTATGAAAGAAATTAATACCTGCAACCTGCTAGGTTTTCTGAGATCAAGAGTTCTCTGAAGGCAAATCCTTAGGCATCTGAAAAGCCTAAGATCTCGTTTTCTCTTTCTTTCTTTCTCTCCCTCTCTTTTAAATCCAGCAAAGAGGCGAAAGTAGAATCTGTGAAACTATACTCCTTGTGGTATACTTGCAATACAACAAAACAGAACATTAAGGACCTTTCTGTAGGAGTCAAAAGCAAACCAAGGCCAGTTTATCTCCCAGATCTTTATTCCTTTTATTCCCTTATCCCCTCTGCATTCTTCCCTCAAAAATAAAACAAACCAAAATAAGATGCTAATGTATTTGGAATTGTGCCCTGTGAATACTCTTGGAAGCAATAGTCTGCAACCCGTCCTTCATTTAGATGTCCAGCTAAAGGCACATGAAAGATGCTTCATAAAACTCTACCTGAATGCTATTGTTTGAAACAGCCATCTGGAACAATTATGATGCTTGAATTACAGTCAAATACCTTCTTCTACCAGTCCTTATGCCCTACCTTATCTTAATGATGTTTTCTAGACTGCCCAGATGTATATAGAGTTGAGTAAAGAAACAGGTCTTTCCTTTAAAGAATGCCCTCTCAAAAATGAGTGTACTGTTAGACTGCCAATGAAGGTGAGGAGGGTAGATTAAAGCTTGGTGATAGTAGCAGCTAAAATTCATGTATAAAGGAAAAGTGCCTGGATTTTCTATCATTCTGAAATAGGAGGAATAGGAACCACCTGGATTATTACTGTTTTCCCCTTCAGTATGAGGGGAATCCTCTGGGAGCTAGGCAAGAGTAACTCTGCCTCTAGAGAAATGTTTCTTTGAGTGTAGTATCCAGAATAATCACAGCAACCTTAAAAGAAAGAGACAGGAAAGACCAGTTAGATCATCAGGGCTCATCCTTTTGTAGCAGCAGAATATAGTCCCCCAGAGAGAGAGAGAGGACATCGGTTATTTGAAAGATCATAGCCAAAAGGCCAAAAAGAGACAGTGCCGTTAACTCCGGGAAGACGGCAGAAGCTTCTGATTCAGCCATGTTGAAAGACTTAGATCTGCTTAACCTGGGAACCAAGAAATATCCCGCAAAAGTGCTTGACACTTGAACTCCAGTAGCAATGCAGAATGATCTTAATTTCATTCAGAAAATGCTAGATGGTTATCAAAATGTTTACATCCAGATATACCACAGGAGAATGATAGACACCAGAACAGCTGGATGTGTTTTACTATTGCTTTATTGTCTTTAGCATAAGAGTGCCAGCTGAGACCCAGTTATCTCACATGTTCTGCATGGTAAAAGGCCCTTTAAAAATATGAGCGTCTCTCCAAAAGAGTTCTCTCTGAACTCTCACTGTGTATCTTTTGTTATTCTCCCATTGTCTGTTCTCCAGTTTTCCCTTGGGTATGTGCAAACCCAGTTCTTCTGTGGTGGTTGAAGTTTGGCCTTCTTGAATCATATGGCAGTTTGCAGTAATCTTTACAGTTTTTTCAGAGACCCTTTTCAGAGGGTTAAGTGATGCTGAAGATTTAGCAAAGACATGTGTATGATTCTCAGTGATTATTCTGGAGAGGGAACCCAGGAGCTTAATGGTATAGCTACATACCTCATTGCAGATTACCTGGGATCACCCAAACCTTGTTTTCAGACTTGTGAAAATAGATTGCATACAACTATGCCTAAATTACCCAGGAAAAAATAGTACTCAGCTCATGGAAGGACTGCACTACCACTGAAGAAATGGCTACCAGCTTTCACAGCTGCCTCATCTAAACTCATTCTTTGTAGGTTACAAGAGAATATAGACAGGTATCTGGATGCTTCAATTTCTTTTCTTGATTTCATGGATAATTGAAACCAACTGTAAATTGATAGGATGACTCAGCAGCAAAAAACTGTCACCTGGGCTGCTGGGCAACAAAGTCTGCTCCTTGAGAAGAGCCCTTCTGAACTCAAATCAAGTTAGGCACCTTAAACAAATTAGAGTGGTCCTGAGCACATGCCCAGCCTTGCTTGCAGGGCCTTAGCTTTGGATGTGCTCATCAGCACATGCTTAAGGACTGTTGTAGGTAGGCTACTTTGTCTTATTTCCAGGATTTGGAAGTGTGTAGCAGGACCAACAGGGCAGGGTGCTTGGAAGTGTTTCCAGGCTTGGCGCACAAGCAGCACAGAGTAAAACCTTCCCTGGCCTTCGACGGGCCTGCTTCGTGCTCACCCTTCCCAAGCATTTTGTTTACTTCGGCCCATCTTCCCTTCCCAGATATTCAAGGGGAGAGAAAAAGTGAGGCTGCACTTAACCTCTTCCATACTGGGGACTAAGCTGTTCCCACACACCTTCTCTCACACTGTTGTTTATTTCGAGGAATGCAACATCCATTGAAAAGGAGCAAATCGGCAAGCTTCACGTTTAGTTCCTCTTTTTTTATTTTGCCTCTTCTCTCTCTTCCCTTTCATGTCTGTATTGCTAGTCTACCTTTTTTTAGCATATGATATAAAGAATTGATTTTGCACTTGGTTCATGCAGAGAAGGACTGAATCTGTAAAAGAAGCCAATATTTCTTATTCTTTTATTCTATCATTCTTCTGCAATTGTCATGCTGTTTTCAATAAGCAATTAAAATAAGTACAAGAACTGAAGCCAGTCTGTGTGCTTGAATGTCTGTGGTAAGAAATGGGAATTGCCTACTTCATAATGATTTGTCCAATACAAGGGTTGTTGACTTTTAGGTTCCTCATATTGCACCAACATCCTTTCCTGAGATGAAACACTGAGATGGGAAATGCTGCAGGTAGATTTAGTTCTGGTTTTGTAAAATCTTGGTTTTGCAAATCCAAGGGTTCTTAACATTCAGGTCCCACTTACCTCAATCCCCCTGCAGAGGTAGGCGTGTGTGTGCATCCATCAAAAAGGAGAGATAAATGGTTCACATTATGATCCATCTCTATTTCAAAAGAGTATTCAGCAAAACTGAGAGGGTAGCTGAGGTGTTGCAAAGTCTTGGTGATTTTAATTTTTATTTTGCAAGGCCAGGCATGGTCTTGGTCTGAGTGCCCCAATCATAAAACCCAGAAGCAAAGGGGTTTTCAGACATAAGATTTCACAGTGGCTTCTTTCTACAAGACAGGTAATCAAGTCAAAGAATTTTAAAAAGGAAAACTGTCATTGCCTTTTAGTATTTTTCCTATCCTTTGTCACAGTTTTCAATTCTGATCAAGCATCATCATCTAGTCACATTAAACATAATAAAATATGAAGGGTAAAGAGGCAAAAATCATGGCTACAGACGCATGCAATGCAAACTAGCTCTTATTTTCTTGTTAAATTGGGGATTGTGGAATTCTGCAGCAGATGTCTTATCAACTAGGGAAAAGTGTGCTGTTGTCCTTTAAAAACCAAATGCTGCCTTAGTGCATTGTTTTTCCTTCGTGCTAAAATACTGATGCTCTCAGAATCACACTTATGTTCTTTCCTCAGTTTTGAATCATGTGAGTATCTCCAAGGTCACTTCCTAGAATACCTTTGGATTTTCATCACTTTTGGCCATCTGGACTAGATGATCAAGGTGTGATCAGTAAGTAATTTGTGAACAACTATCCATATGACAAAGGAATTAATTTAAATATTGGAAAAAAGAAAAGCAGAACTCAAAATTGAATAACAGTTTCTGCTTTATTTTGAGCAAAATTTGCAACCTTTCAGATTCACAGAACATTGCCAGCTCTTACAGCCTGTAGTTTTATTTGTTAGTTTATGTGGCTTTTACTTACCCTGGAAAAATAGATTCTTTGATCTCCTAAGGCACAATCTTGCCAATCTTTAGAGAGAACACAAATTGCTGCATTTGTGAGATTGCATTAAAGCATCAGCTTGTGTTTACATTGTGACTTTCTACTGTGTGGAAAGCTGGCTGTGTAGACAGAAGTACAGGATTAAGGCACAGTGACTGCCTGCTTCTTTGAGACCCAGTGCCTGTGTCCTAGAGAGTTGAAATATAAGAAAGAGCTACTCTTGAGGGTGTGTTTACCAGCATCTGGGGTATCAGTTTGTGATATATGGCATTTATTTTGTTCTGACAATTGTCAGAATAGGATTAAATTTAGAAATAAGTGAAGCACAAATAATTTCTTCTCTGCTGCTCTGAAATTGGTTTGCTTCATAAAGTTCAAGTGGTCAGCTGCCCTTTTGATTTGAACAGGAATTAATACCATACAACATAGAGACTCCCCAGGCTATCTTTGAAGGCCTGGTTTACCACCTTTGTTCATATTGCGGAGAATCTTACTATGTAAAGATATCCTGGAACTCCAGAGCAAGGTATAATAAGGTACTGAACAGCATGAGTGTGAAGATGGCAGAATTTTACAGGCCTTACGAAGCAGAAATCCTCATGCATGAATGCTCTCACCAACTTTTCTCTAGTTACTTTTCACTGAGCCCTCTTTTAGTTCTAAGCTTAGTTGCTTTTAATTAAGAAGTAATCTCTTCAAAGCAGTGAAGTCATTATTTCTACTTTGTCATTTGTACTACTCCTTTCATTGCACAACTTTATCACCTGTTGCTGATAATGAAAGCAATAGCGTATTGGAAATGCTAGTAACAAGACTTCTCTTTACAATGAACTATATCTGAGTGATGGATCTAAACTGGAGCAGTGGATCCAAACCACCAAAGGAATCTAATGGAGTTCTGATTAGTATTTGAATCTGGGCTAGAATTTCATTACTCAAATTCTTCTCTGATAAATGCAATACTGTATTCCAGTCTGAGCCTTCATCCAATTCAAAAGCAACTGCATAGAACCTTACTTGCAGCTCAACAATAATGTATCTTCCCTTTTTTTAAATAAATGATAGACAGCTTGCAGTGTAGCTTTTTTCCTGGCACTGACAGAATGCAGTAAATTTCTTGCTTAATCCCAGGGGATGCCTGAACTTTCTCCTCATGGAAAACAGGCAGCGTTAATACCAATAGTAAGGAGATAGGAGGTTTTTTGTATCAAAATAATTCTATTTCAACTCATCTCTTAAAGTAATTCAATTGAGTTTTCAAGAGGGACATATTTCTGCTTCTCCCTACAGTCTTCTACATTGATTCTGCATATTTAAATTCTATAATTCAGCAGTCCAAGCATGCATCTAAATACAAAGCAAGAGACACATGTTAGACCACATCTTCAGGGGTTTGCTTGTGTGTCAGGATTCTATCTTTTCTGCTACTGTTTGGTGATATCAAGGGATTCTTTCCAATATATGCATGTGCATGAGATATAAAAATCTTTGATTTCCCATTTAGTTATTTTGGGGTGTTTTCCTTTCTTTGATCTTTAATTTAAAAGCAATGTAAAAGACGCATCTTTCTTTGTTACCTACTCTGTCCATTTAGCAGTGCAAAAAAGAATTATGTGTCAGCTTGCACGTTTGGTATATGTATGTATAGTCTCTGTCTATTCCTACAACCTACTGAGCCTGATGTAATAATTCATGCATGCGTGGCAGTCAGTTTAGACATGATCCACTATAAAACAGAGAGAAAAATACATAGATTATATAAACTCATAGTATTATCTTCTTTTAGCTAGGTTTTTTCATTGCTATCAACATTCATATTTTGATTCTTTTTAAGATTTTGGAAAATTCTCTCTCTCCCCCCAGCAAGTTTGCTATTTCTAACATGTTGTTTTTAATTAACATGCTTTGATTTGATTACAATGGAAACAAAAACTGCCCTGATGTATATTCCATAAAACCACATGGACTTCACTGAAGATATGTGGGTATACGTTAGGTCAGAATTTGTCTTACTTTAGATGGAGAAGATACAAAATCGGATAAAAGCAGAGTAGCACCTATCTGTTGATTCCCACTTTATGCCTACATACCTAAGGGATTACAATGAACTGAGTGTGTGGAAGAAGGCATAATCTGTTTCACAGAGTAAAGTGTGGGTATGAACAGAAAGCAGAGAACATTGCTCTTTAACTCATATTGCAGCACATAATCTGAATAAATTTACATACTCATTTTAATATTAAGCAAAAAGTGCAATGTATGTTGCTTATCTTGCATTGCAGGGTGTCCATAATACCCTTGATGGAAAAAAACCCTGATGAAAGCTATCTAGTATGAATGAGGGTGATCTTGGATTAAAGCATCGCGTGCACAATTTATTTTCCATGTGATTCTCCTTTTTGTTTTGTTTTTCAATATTTTCAGAAACAGTTTTCTGGACCCTGGGAAAGTAAAGGAAGAGTTGGCAGAAGGAGGAGAAAGAACCAAGATTATGTATTGCTCACTCACTCTATCTAATATTGCTTCTGGTAGGTTGTACAACTTAAATTCAGATACACTGCTTCCTCTCACTTCAGTAGGCAATACATCTAGCTGAAATACTCCAGTAGGATGGAGCAGAGAGAAACAAAGAAATTGAGGGGATAAACAGAGAAAATTGGGGAAAGGAAGAAAAAAGAAAAACAGGCAAGGGGATGAGAGACATTAAGTAACTCAGAAAAGAGGAAGGGAAACAGTGGAGTGAGGCTATAAACAATTTTCTCCTCCCAAGAAAAAGCATCTCTTTACCAGTGAAGAGGGGTTGGTTTGGACATCAGGAAATAGGAAGAGTAATAGGGAAAGCCCAACAATAGGAGAGAAGGAATAAAGAAAAATTCTTGGTAAATTAGTATGGTTGGCAACACATGAAATGGTGCTCTTCCATGGTGGAACTGAAAGACAGTGGGGAGACTGACTCAGCTGAAGGCTGTGATATCTAGAAATGCAACAGTGGAGTTACCTCTAGAACACCCTCTTCCCTAAGGAATGTATTAAAAGAAGTTGATTATGTTGTATTTATGGACTATTTATTTGACATGCTGTAAAAACTTGCCTTTCATTAAGTGAAGGGAGAAAGTGAATCTGAGATAATAGTCTAATTTGTAAAACAGAGTATCTTCTCCCCAGCATACCTAATGAAGGAGTCAGGCTAAAAGCAGAAAGGGCATCAGAAAGCAGGCAGAATGAGTGTCTTAGAATATGGAACACACACGTCAGAAATGTGACAGTAGTTGCAAGCATATCGGCAAGCAATTCTAGCCTATTAAATAACTTTTCTGATTTGTGTTTTAGGCACTAAATCATTTTGGAGTGTAGGGAATGGGGCTAGTGCCCAAATCAGGTAACTTTACCCTGTATTTTGTTTCTAAACAGTACGTTAATATTA
>JAGPOW010002791.1:16327470-16348799 GCA_030014935.1 Caiman crocodilus
AGCCAGAATGGAGACTATTTCAGAAAGTCATAAGCAGCTGAAACAAATGGTTCAGAATCAAATGCAGTTATGCAGTCTCTGCTCTGCTGCTGGCTCCCTCTTTAGCAATATTGCTCATTCCAGACTTGTTAGTGCCGAAACAGAACAAAAATAGTTGATGGACATTACTAAGCAGTAGGTGCAGGGAGGAGAAGCCTGCATACAGATGTGCCTCCTGGCTGTCCGGGTGCTGTGCAGCATGCTGGAACTCCCCTGACCTCAAAGGCATTAGTCCAGATTGAGTGCTGGTGCAAGTGAGAGTAAAGCAGAGGTCTTGAAATCTCCAGCTGAGTTGCACAGCAGAGCCTTCCAGTTCTGCCTCTACTGTGTAGCCAACAAGAATGTGATGCATGCTATTGTTACAAAGGTGCAAGTGGTGTGTGTTCACAAGGGAGCCAACTTCTGTTTCTGGAATCGCAGGAGTCAACACTTTGTGGTGCAAAAACCCAAGGAAAGAAAGTAATCTGGGAACAGATACCTGCAGGACACTGGTTCAAAATGACCAAGAGGGTTTTGAAGCAATCAAGAATAAAGTTTTGTCCAGCCTCTATCTTTGAATTGTTCAGGTAGGCAAAATGAATGATGACCAAGGTGGCAAGGCACTATTTGTGCCGGCCACTTTAAGAGCCAGAAGGCAGCAGCCAGCAGGTGCCTGATGAGGGCAGCCATTTTGGATCTGGGGCTGCCCATATAAACAGGGCAGTTCTGCTGTTGGAGGCCAGGCAACAGCACTGCTTGGCTGGAGGGCTGCTAGTATCATCTGGAGGTAAGGGAGGAGCTGTAGGGGATGGTAAGGAGGCTCCTGGTTCTGGGGATGACCTAAAACTTCACCCTGTTGGGAGTGGGTGGCCAGTTGGGGCTCTCAGTGGTGTAGGAGCCCCCAGGAAATGCCAAGCAAGTTACCACCCCAGTGAAAGTTGGGTCAGGATGCCTTAACCCCTAGCCCCCAGGACCAGGTGGGTTAACCCTTTGTTTGGAGGGCCCAGAGAGTGGACCCTCAGAGAGAGAAAAGGGCCATAGACTCAATGCCTGTCTGAACTTCCTCTGACTGGTCCATGCTGGGGCCAGGACTGGAAGGGTCAAAAAGCCAGGGGCCCACCACAAGGAATGCCCAAGAGCTGCATGCCTGGGGTTCTGGCTGGCCTGGAAGTGGGCCAGGGCTAGAGAGCCAAAGGTCCTGGTGGGGGGAATCACACCTGAAAGGGGAAGTGGTTCAGGGAGCTATGCTGCCTAATAAGAAGGTGGATGAGACCGCCTGAGAAGAAGATTTCAGGTTGGGGTTCAGCCAGGAGGATTCTGGGGACCAGTGTGGGGGGCTGCTGCTGCTGCTGAGAACATCTAGATGCCATCTGCAAGGCTTGGGCTGTAGTGTAGGGGAGGAACGGAGCCACAGATAGTGCCCCCTAGCATCAGGGCAGAGAATGGGCAACCTCCCGCTTATCTATTTAACTACTTAACAACAAAGCATGGCAGGCGAGAACCCAGGCCGTTAGTCCAGGAGCAGGTGGGCAGGTCACAGGGAAAGCGGCCCTGAGCAGGCCCTCTATTACAACCAAACAGAAGTGCATTTCAGGTGGGAAGGATATTGTTTAATGCTTTTAGATTGCTGTTTTTGGTGTCACCACTATACTGCATTTACTTCCATCTGAAGTTGGGGGGAGTGGTGGGATGACACGTGCATACAAATGGGAATTAATACAGCTTCATTTCATTTTACAAATGGAGAAACTGAGGCACAAAGAGCATAACTGGCTTGTCCAAATTTACACAATGAGTCAGAGTCTGAGTTTGGGAAGAGATTACACGAAGAGTGACTCACAGTCTTGTAACCACTAGATAACATCTCCTCCCTCATATAGACTCCTGTGTCTGATACCTTATATTTAGAATTAGCTGTTGTTCTCTGTTTGGCATGTCAAATAACTGTGTCAAGTGTATCTGGCAGCTTAAGCACTTATTTTGAGCTGTAAATGAAACTCCAGCTTTTGAGCCAGTACCAGTAATGATGTGTTATTGGGAAGGAGGGAGACAGGTAAAGAGAAGGAGTGACTGTTATTGTTAACAATGAGGTTGACCTGAATTTTAAAGCTGGCATTAAAATGTGCAAAATATATTTTGCTTTCTCTTTACAGGTAGTTAATCTTTGGTCATTCTACTCTTAATATATTTGAATTTAGATTGGAATGATATGTCAAAAACAAATCTCTTGCATTCTGAGTTTGCTTGGAAATGCCAACTGCTTGAGGTTCAGTGTGTTCTCAAATGAAGAAAAACTGCAGTCAAGTAAAAGAAGTAAATACAACTGGGAAGTAATCCTAAAATTATATAATTCTGTAACCTTTTGCACGTATGACACCACACTTAGAAAGCATTCATGCAAATAAACACCATTAATATTTGCAGCTGCCTTGAACAAAGTTGGGGCTCCAACTACTGAGATGAGTTGAACTCAGTTTGATAGTTACCAAAATTCCTTGGTTAAAAATAAATATTTTGGGCCAGGCCAGTTGAAAATAATTCTGATAACCATTTCTCACAACTTCTGCGTGTCTCCGGCACTAGCCAAGTAAATGTCTGAGAAGAAAGCCTACTCCCATCCTTTAACATAAAGAACAAATGGTAGTGGTTCTACAGAACAATGGATAAATTGAAAGCCTAATTGGAATGGATAAATATACCAGAAGGGTCAGCAGTACCAAAGATAATCCATAAAATAGAATGGCTTAGATAAAGTAGCTATAGCATATCAGTGAAGAACAAATAGCCATGTCTTCTGCTCCAAATTATAGATATGTGCAAGTCGGGTATGACTCCATTTAAGTCAACAGAATCACTCCATAATCAAGAGCAAAATTTAATTTTGCTAAGTAGTTGATGTGGGGGTATATAGCTCTCCTGTCTGTAAAGGCTGATTGATTCCAGTCTGATCTTTTTCACTAGAGCAAATGGGTGGGATGTTGTTTTCATCTTTTTTAGTTTTTAATAACTCTGGGTTTTTGAACCTCTGCTTATTATTGCAGTAGCTGACAAGGGACCTATGGAAAATCCACTTTTATTGAAACTGAAAAGGTCAGTTTTGTTGAGCGTTTCCATGGTGAAAATAATAAATTAAACATATTCAGACTCCTCATGCTATTCAGATCTGTGAGTTGGGCTTGACCAAATGGAAGATTTTTCTGCCAGATACTTTAATGGTATCTTGTTTTATGGCATTTTCATGGATTTTCTGTTATCAAAAAACAATTGTTCCGCGTGTTAAGAAGGGTCTTTCAGTCATCACACTTTTTAATGTTGAGCTGTGATGGCCAGTTCTGAGCAGACATTCAAAGGAGATAAGGAGTCCAGGATTCAAGTATAAATGCTCTATTTCCTTACTAACCATCTGATCCAATTGCATTTGAATGCAGTGGAAAGACTCCTGTTGACACTGAGTGGAAGTTGCAGGTGGGTGACTGCTGGCCAGTTTGAGCAGAGGTTTCACAACCTCCCTTACCTTTTTGTTACCTGAGCAAGATTAGGACTTGGGACATCTGCTGAAGCCTCTGGAATTTTTTGCATTGCGTTTCATGGGAATTGAATGGACTGATTTCAGTAGGGTTCCTCAGGCATAACACTTTTGGTCACTCTGAGAAGGGCTTTACAACACACGCCTTAGTATTTTTTTGCCATTTGAGAACCCTGGGGTGTTTACAGCTACCAACAGTAAGTAGAAGGAAACATTAGCCGTCTGCTTCTGCATGCTGCACTCCTTGTCTGCTGGTATACACCAGCAGAAAATGACCACTTGCTCCTCAACAGGAAAAGAATGGGGACTTGAGTGGTGTGTCTCTAAGTTGCAGTGCCTACTGGGACCATTTCTGGGGTGGAATAGCTAATACACCATTCCTTGGCCAGGGGCTTCACCTGAAAGCACAATCCAAATCTGTTGAGTTTAAAAACAGTTTGTCCTGGATTTCACACGGTTCTTATATTTCTTTCTCTTTTTCTGTATTATTTTAAGCAGCTTTGGTGTGAAAATGGAGTCTGTCTCTCTTAAGAGTTCATCTGGTCCTACTGTTCGTTTCATTTTTAATTGGTTCTTCTATAATCTTCAAATTCTCATAAAGCTCTCTTGATTACAAAGTACTGTAATGTCTAATACAGGGTTCATGCCTTCCTTAATATACAGAGCCATGATTGAAGATGCCTTTACAACCCCATAACTAAGTAGACATTGCATATTAAATAGCTATAATTTATTTAATATAAAATAAAAATCTCACAGCCAGAAAATGGAAAAAAAGAACTATTTCATATTAAGGATGTAAGCCAAGGCCTGTCTTTGATGGCAGTGAGGTCAGAGCTCTGGTATTGGTTAAGTAATACTACAATCCTGAAATACTTTTAGTTTTAATTTATGGGACTAAAATATGCACATTAATTTTGAAAAACTGCATGATTAGCTGTTATATCTGATGTTGCAATCCCAACACCATCTGTTGTCACATCTCAGCCACCATAAATGAAGCTTAATGCTGGTTCCATGTATTTCACTACTGGAGGTCTGCTAACAGGGTGTACGCAGGGAGACAGGGTTGCAGAGAGGTCAGTAGACACTTCTCTGAATAATGAGGGAGGAACCACGCCTACATTTTTTTGAGTTTTTAAACATTTTTTTTCAAATCGTACGTTATCCTTTGAATATGTAAACCAATGCATAGGTAACTGCCCCCGGCTATTTTACCATGCGTAACAGGATGCTGATGGCATAATGAAGGCGTCATTCTTCTGACAAACATACTGTCAACAGAGCCACCGTCCACAGCATCCCTACAGAATACACAGCAGGCAACTATGAATTATAGGCCTGATGTAATTCCATCAAGAGGTGGTAGCATCATAAAGCACGAGGCCAAACCTTTCAACATTTTATACAGTCACCAGGCCCTTGAGGCTGAAATTGTGTCATGTTAATTCAGAATCTGCCTGGTTTTTAATTTTATATTCTTGGATATGTGCCCTTTCCAGCCTCCTACCCCAGACTGCTTCTCCTTCTCTCACTGCTGCTCACCCCTGTGCGACCTTCCTTGCCCTTCTAGTGGCTCTTCTCTAACCAGCACAAACGCACGTATGGTAGAGTCTGGGAAGGACTGAATCTTATATTTTACTTGCAAGCTGCAACCATGTGAACCAAGGGACTTAGGGTGAGGAGGGGGTTTTATACACAGTAGGTGATAACACGTTTAACATTGTAATCCTTGTATAAAGTC
Source organism: Caiman crocodilus (assembly GCA_030014935.1). Lineage (NCBI taxonomy): Eukaryota > Metazoa > Chordata > Crocodylia > Alligatoridae > Caiman > Caiman crocodilus. Next base: position 16,332,759 of record JAGPOW010002791.1, read on the forward strand.
CTTATGGCTTTTATAGCTCCCAGTTTTCCTATGTCCTTATACCTGCCAGTTTCCTATGAGGTACCATATACCATATGGCACAGTTCATAAGCAGTTACAGTGCTCCTCACCCCAGTTGTCCCCCCGCCAGTCAAAACCTTCAGTTCATTCCGAGTCCTCCTTCAGTCAGGTTTTTTTCTGAAATGCCTTGCATTTTAAAAAATCAAGTCAAATAGCTGTCAGTGGTTATAGATGACTTTAGAAGTATTCTTTAGTCCACAGAGCTAAAGCTGTTCTATTTTGCATTCAGTACAATGTGAACTGAAGACTGAAAAAATGTCAAACTGTGTGGCAGGCAGATTTCAGTTGCTCACCACCACTTAAAGAGTTTATGCACCAATGTGCATGGGCCCACCTACCCACAAAAAGTGGAGTCCAGTTGTTTATTTCTCAAGTGTGAACTAGTTTGAGTGTTAAAACTTGAAGAGGTTTTCATTAAAAAAATGGAAAAGAAACCATTGTATTTTGCCACTTCAACATCAGGACCAAGATAATTTAAATGCAATCAGCTATTTGAAATATTAACTATGGTTTTGGTTAAGCTGTAAGTAGTCTCCTAACTACACAAGTTTCACGTTATCCATTCACAACATCACTGAAGTAATGGTTTCTTGTTCCTTCTTCCTGTAGCATAAGGTCTACAAAAGCTGCTAAAGTATTTGTGCTGCACAGAATATTCTGAACATGAAAGAGATGTTCGACAGGTAGCAAGTAGGAAGAAAGTTTAATATTAGTAATTATTTACTTTATGGTGTGTCCTAAAGAGCTGGGCATACTAAATACTGTACATTAACACAGAAGAGGTAGCTTACCCTGAAGAAGAAGCATAGGAATCAGTTTCTGTACCCTTGGCAGCCACAGTGACCAGGGTAGTGATAGTGCCAGTGGCAGCACTACAATTTTTGCATCCTCTCAAAATCAGCCCTGGTTTCTCCCCCATTATACTACTGCCATGAAGAGCCCATAATCAAGGTTGGAAACACAGGCAGCAGATTTAAGAATGGGAGTATCATCCTTCCCCTTTGGTGGTTGTGGAAGTGAGGAGCAAAACAATTAAGGGACTTGCTAAAAGTCATACAAAAATTCTGTGGCAGAGCTTGAAACTGATTATAGCTCTACTGTGTTGGCACCTTAACTGTATGCTCATCCATCCTATTATTAATAATGAATAGGTTATTTCAAGTGAGATTTTATGGAGTTTGGATTTAATAGTCTTGAGTTCATGAAGGAATTCATCCTTCTAGGTGCTGAGTCCCTCTACTACTGTCAAGGGGAACTGAGGCTACTCATCTCCTGCCAGGATGAAGTCCTTAGTGCAGCTGATGCTGCTGACAGATTACCACTTACAGTTTTTTATTGCTTACTGTAGGTTTATCATAACCTCATTTCCCCCCGCCCTCCCTTCCTATTCTCCTTCCCTCTCTCAGAGCAAACATAATGTACAGTCCCATGTAAATATAAAACATTAAGCAATTACTAGGTTATTCCAGATGCAGTGCTAATAATACATCATTTCTGAAAACCACGGCTTCAAATGTAGGGCACACTGTACAAAACATTCTAATACCATTCTCATCGGAAAGTGAACTTGCCCCATGACTGTTATATCATTGAATTATTACTCACTCACCCCAGGAAACAAAGGGGAGTCCCTGAGGTTAATGTGGTTAGTAAAGCAATTTGAGGAAGCCAGGCTTATATCTGCTTACACAGCGTACAGATGATATTTAAACAGCAGACTTCAATCTCCTGGTTTATTCTGTAGACTCTTACATCACTGTCCTTCTTCCATAATGACTGCAAATGTTTTGTTGAAACAAGAAATGATAGATTCAAGAAGCTGTAACATCTGAGGCTCCTAAGGCTAGCAGATTTGGGGTAGACAGGCTTCAGCATGTCATTGGGAAAAACCTGCAACATTTGAATTTGTTCAGGTTCCTAAAGGTCACAAGGGCACGCGGCACGTGGCTGAGTAAGAGGCAGTGCAGTGCCACTGCATGCTCAGGAGCAAGGGAGGTTCTGGGAGCAACTGTGTCCCTCAGGTTCCTAACAAGGAGGAGGTGCTGAGGTTGCTGCATGGTCCTTTAGATAGCCTCAAGCCAGCTAGGAAGGAGCCACTTCCCCCATCCCTTCGCAGTGCTCTGTGCCCAAGGAAAATAGGAGGGAATAGTCACTGCAATAATTCCAGTGCATCTGTTCCTGACACTAACACAAGGGCTGGTCTGGAGGACAGCAGCTGGGAAAGTCTTATAGTATCCTGCCTAAGCTGATCTAGGACCAAGCCCTGGGCAAAGATAACCCTCTGATCAGAATAGCCAGTTTTGATCCAGATACAGCAATCCATTCCTCAGTACCTGAACTGCTCTGGGTATCTGCTTTGACATTTGGGCCTATGCCCACTGCTTACGAACAATACACAGCAGTCATAACCCAGCAGCCCTATAGAATCTCACGTACATTTTCCACTGATTCACATGAAAATTGTGTTTTTTTTAAGGCACATCTGATATCAATATGCCTATGATTAACACCAATATAAAATATGTCACCAGCTGAGAAATTCACTAGGTTGGCCTGGTTCCATTCGTGAAGCATATAGTGTACTTGGAGGTGTTAAATTTTTTAATAAGTGCCATAGGCACATTGGCATGGCAGAGTGAGGAAGATTGTGCTGCCTGTATTATACCTGTTCGGTGGATAAACAAAGAATAAATCTCCACAGCTGTCAATCCAGCATTCCCAAGTAACATTCAGGTTTCTGAAAAGATGTACTAAGAGAGAGAAAAGAAGGGTAAAAATGTGTTTTCCCGTCTCAGAATAGGAAGCTCAAGATGAGCACCCTGTATTAGGAAGGGACCCAACCTATTACCAATAGACTGCTGCCCTCCCCAAAATATAGTCAATCTTCTGAATTTCTGCAGCAAATCTGAAAAAATATTAAAGCAATGAGATGTGGCTACTTACAGACAATACACCATGCTCTGTGTCATGCAAATTACCATACTCCATGCTAATTAATGTTTTCAGTAATAGGATTTGTTCAAAATAGCATTATTATTTCTGAAGCAGAAGTGGTTCATGTATGATAAACCCATGTCCCATGCTGTGGGGCCCACTGCTCTGGAAGCCAGCCACCATGGGGGAAAGGTAAACCTGGCTGGGTGGATATAGGTCTTGTATGGCATCCCTAGCATATTTTTTGCAGTGATAAATGAGCCTTGACTGATGGATTTTTAGCTGGCCTTTCCCAGGCATTTGGCTCACATCTGAACTAGTTGTCATAGTAGTAATGGGACTGTGTGCAATCCTGATAAGGGGTCAGTTTACTGACAGATATTGTGCCCTTTCCCTTTTCCCATTGAATGTGAAAAAAATGTGCTGCTCTTGTATGTTAGAGGCCCAGTTACAGAACTCAGATTGAAATTTCAGACATGGGGTTTCAATGTGCCTAATACTAGAAAGACAAATAAGTTGTAAGACTGGGGTCTGAACATCAACTGCTTGCAAGCTTGAAGTTGTTACAGCTGGAATTTGGGCTTGACTCTACGTTCAAGGCTAGGGACAGACGTTACACATAAACTGGTTTAAGTGATCAAAAACTGGTTTAAATCTGTAACATAACAAATGTTCAGTACATATAAGCCAGTTTGATAATGGCTGAAACCGGGTTGAGACAACCCAGTTGCAGGTGCATGGTCATCATGGGAGACTTCAACTACCCAGACATCTCATGGGATGAGCACTTGACTAAAACTGATCAGTCATAAAGCTTCCTTACATTCATGGATGAGCTCTATCTGTCCCAAGAAGTTTATGGGTCAGCAAGAGGCAAGGTGCTGCAGGACCTGGTACTGGCCAAAGGGGATGATTTAATCAGCGGGTGATCAGTGAAGGGAAGCTGGGTGACAATGACCACAAGTTGATCACTGTCACTATCCATCACAAAGCTGGCAAATCAGTCAGCAATGAGGTAGTCCTTGACTTTAGGAAAGCTGACTTTTGTAAGCTCAGGAGGTTTGTTCTTGAGGCCATGAGAGGCCTTGCTTTCACAGGGAGGGGAGTTCATGATGAGTGTTTGCTCCTTAAGGAAGCAATCCTAGAAGCACAAGGGGAGTCCATCCTAGCCCATAGGAAAGGTGGTAAAAGGGCTCAAAAACACCCTTGGTTCTACAGGGAACTCATGGACTTCCTAATGTTTAAAAAGAGAGGTGTGTAATGGATGGAAGACAGGAGACACCACTAAGGAGGAGTATACTACACTGGTCTGCACCTGCAAGGAGTGAACTAGAAAAGCCAAGGCTGCAACTGAACTCCATCTGGCTATATGAATCAAGGACAATAAGAAGTCCTTCTTCAGATATGTGGGGAGTCAAAAGGAAAACAAGGATAACATGGGACCCCTGCTAACCCAGCTGGGCCAGCTGACTACCAACATCCAGGAAAACGCCAATCTGCTTAACGATTACTTTGCATTGGTTTTTCACCAGCCCAAAGGAACCACCCTGCCAAACATGATGCAGGATGACTGGGGTGAAGATGAACATATATATGCCCATCATTTGCATGGATCTTGTGAGGGAGCATCTTGAGAGGCTAGACCCCCATAAATCAGTTGGTCTGGAAAAGTTGCACCCAAGAGTGCTAAAGGAACTGGCAGACATCATACTGCAACCACTGGTGAGGAAATTTGAGTACTCACAGTGCTTGGGTGAGGTACCCAAAGATTGAAAGAGGGTCAATGTGGTGCCCACCTTCAAGAAGGGGAGGAAAGAAGACCTGGGAAATTACAGGCCAATCAGTTTGACCTCGATCCCTGGGAAGATTTCGGAAAAAATGATCAAAGAAACTATTCTTGACAGGCTAATAGAAGGCAACATTCTGAGGGATAATCAGCACAGGTTTGTTGTGGGTAGGTCTTGTTTGACCAATCTCATTTCCTTGTATGACCAGGTGATGCATCACCTGGACAAGCGAGAAGAGGTTGAGGTCATATATTTGGACTTTAAAAAAGCCTTTGACTTGGTGTCCATGATGTCCTTGTGGAAAAATTGGGCAACTATGGCCTTAACTACTCCACAGTCCAATATCTGGGGAACTGGCTCTGAGGTCGGACCCAAAGTGTGGTAGTTGATGGAACCAAATCAACATGGCACTTGGTGACTAGTAATATCCCCCAAGGCTCTCTTCTTGGAGCAGTACTCTTTAATGTCTTCATAAATGATCTGGACAGTCATGTCAAATGCAGACTTTTGGGGAAGAGTCTCCACACTTGAGGATAGGTTGGTGATCCAGGTTGACCTCAATAGGCTTGCAAGGTGAGCAGATGAAAACCTGATGGCAAACCTGACAGAGAAATGCAAGGTGCTCCACCTCAGGAATAAAAACCTGCATCACACTTATAGGTTTGGCACTGCTACACTTGCTAACACTGTGACCAAAAGAAACTTGGGGATCATGATTGACCACAAGATGAATGTGAGCCACCAATACAATAACACAGTTGGCAAAGCAAACAAAACTCTGGCTTGCATCTACTGATGCATCTTGAACAAGACCCAGGATGTCATCCTCCTGCTGTACTCAGCCTTGGGGTGGCCGCATCTGGAGTACTGCATCCAGTTCTGGGCTCCACAATTTAGGAAGGATATGGAGACCTTGAAAGAGTCCAGAGGAGAGCCATGCACATGATCAGAGAGGATGAGAACAGGCCTTATGAAGAGAGGCTGTGAGCTATGGGTCTCTTCAGCCTGGAGAAGTGCAGGCTCAGGGGTGACTTGGTGGTAGCCTATAAGTACATAAGGGGTGTGCATCAGGATCTGAGGAAACACCTGTTCCCCAGAGTACCCCAGGGGATGACAAGGTCCAATGGTCACAAACTCCTACGAGACTGTTTTAGGCTGGACATAAAGAAAAACTTCTTTACTGTCTGAGTCTCCAAGGCCTGGAACAGACTCCCCCAGAAGGTGGTGCAAGCACCTACTCTGGACACTTTCAAGAAACATTTGAACGTTTATCTTGCTGGGATCTTTTGACCCTAGCTGACTCCCTGCCCTTTGGGCGGGGGGCTGGACCCAGTGATCTTACACGTTCCCTTCCAGCCCTAATGTTTATGAAATGTATGAAATCTATGAATGTAGTATCAGACTTAACTGATTTGGCTCAAACCAGTTTATGCAACATCTGTCCCAGACCCCTTGCTTGTTTAAAATAAACCAGACACCTCCAGCATTCTGGCCTGCTTTCTGGGTTGGATGGGGCTTTCTGCTTCACAGCAGGGCTGGCCCCTCCCCTCTGCTCAGCACAGACTTGCAGGCACAAAGCATCTGCCTAGCTTCTCCCTGGTAAGCAGGGATTATTTCACCCTCCCCTCTGCCTTATTCAGACACCTCAGCATTACCTAGCAAACCACACACTGGTTATAGTCCATGCTGTGGGAGAGTGCAGAGGCAGACAGGCTTTTTGGAGCTAATCAACAGGTAGATTAATGTCCTTCCTTGGAAGAGCTGGTTAAGAAGAGCTCCAGTATTTAATGGAGAGAGTCTTTGTTTTCTTAATGAGTTGATAAACTCATGGTGTTAGGGGTGATAAGCATTCACTGCCAGGTAGCTGGAAGGAGGGAGAGGGGGGATAATCAGAGTGTCCTGCCCAAGCCTGGCCATGCACTCCCCAGCTCTGCCCTGTGGAAGCAAAGAGAAGGCTTCTCTAGCACCCACCAACTTCTAGCCTGAGCCACTGCAGGCATGCAGTGTCCCTGCTTTCATAGTTTCATAGTAACTAGGGTCAGAAGGGGCCTAGAGAAGGCCATCTAGTCTGACCCCCCGCCAGTGGCAGGAACGAGTGCTGGGGTCACAGGACCCCAGCTGGGGTGTTTGTTTGGGTTAGCCTAGCCAGGTTAGACTACCTTGTAAAGACTGAATCAATTCAGGCTCAGGCTTTTTGAATATCTAGCCCTATTGGAATAAAACCTTCCAGTAGTTCACCTCAAAATGTAATTTTGTACTAATTAGTAAGAAAACTATGAAGAAAAGGTTTTATTTCACATTACATTTCTTTGCTCTTGAATAGCAGTGAGCTCATGATTGCTGATTTCTCTTTCCCCATGCACTCCCATTGGTCAAACAATGTTTATATTAAATATGCAATAATTCCGATTTGATCTGGAGGGATTTTTCTTAAACATCTTTGCTTTGAGTGTAATGGATAACTCTTGGGGCTGGAAGGGTATTAATAGAATATGGCCTATCAGCTCTAGGTTGCTGGTATGAATTATGCCAAGGCAGTAGTAACTAATTACATTTCAATTTCACTGCAATGTATTATGGAGAAAGGAGGGAGGCAGCATGCTCAGGAACCATTCTAATTAAAACACCTGCTGCATCTTGTGTATTCAGTGTCCCAAGCTTCAAAATGGCATTGGGGGTGCTTCAGCTAAAACTTATCCAATGAGCTTTAGTTAAAGTGCCCCTGCTGCCTACATTTTGAAATGTAGGGATGCTGAATGCACATGACAGTGAGGCTGCTGGAGCATTCTGATTAATTGATTAATCATGTCTGTTCCAATGTGTTTTAATTAGAATACATCAGAGCAGACATCCTGCACGTGTGCAGGCACAAGTTTGGTAGCTCCAGTTAAATTCTACGTGGACCACACAAGCATCTGTCAAGATGCATTAGTTGACAGTACAAACCAGGTACAGTAGATACCTCAACATGGGTCTCACCTGCCTGCTGGGCATATTAACCACCAGACAGTTTGTGTGTTTCCCAGGGGTCTCTCTGAGTCTCTCTGCTTCTGACCAGAAATTCCACCTGAGGAAGCTCTCACAGTGAATGTTTCAATGAATCTTGGTAAGTTTTGACAAAAAAGTTTTGGTTTGAATTAATCCATACTTCTTGGCAAAAACCATTTGGTCAGAAAATTCTTGACCAGCTCTAGTTACAAAGTTATATCTGGCCTGTATAGAGGCTTATAAGCTCTATGGAGATCATATGGTCTATTTTTACCACTGAGAGCAATTTCCTGAAAATCTGTTTAGTATTCTGGCAGTTTCCTTGATAAAAAAACCCAAAAATGCTTAGGGGCAAATTTTCTGCTTGGTGCACAGGGAGTTATAACACATAATAACTGCAGTTGGGTGTGTAACTCACTGCATTGGAAACTTACTCCTTAATATCTTGAGATTATAAGGAAAGGTAATTTTCTACATAAACTTCTGGTTCTTTAGATCTCAACTTTATAATGAAGAAAGAGATAGCGACATTTGTATTGCATGAAGAAGGGGAAGCAAATCTACTATTGTATTAATCAAGGGCTGTTCAAATTGTCAACTCAAGTGAGACTTTCACTGGCTGGCAAGTTACCATATCTTAGATATAATATGGTAATTGAATCTAATATTGGTGCTGAAAGCTGAATATATTTCAGATGAGTGAATTAAACCAATGTAATATAGAGCAGTGGTAGCTGTGCCATAATTAAGTTTGAAAGTTAGTTTTCAATTCCCATTTCAGCACACCTGTTACCTTCTTCAGAAGGAATCTAGTCCCCTGAAAAGTCACAACCCCTCATCTTGTCAGAAGATGAAATATTAAAACAAAACAGAAAGGAGATTTAAAAATGTTATGGATTCAAATTTCCAGTGCAAACAAGCTGTACTCAGCGCCAGACCAGTGATGGGTGGACAATCTGAAACAGTAAATTCAGAATGTCTCAGCTAGGTCAGAGACAATCTCCTTCTTGTGCATTATAACAATCTGAAGGCTGCCCTACGTTGCAGCAGGAGATGATGCTTTTCAGCACAGCTGGCACAAAGCAGCAGTCAGCATCAATGAATTGGGCCCCTTTTCATTTTTTGTCAACCTAGAGCCTGGCTAATAAAAATAAATATACAGCAAATCTGTGACATAGAAAAATAGGGTGGAAGGGACCTCAGGAGGGCATCTAATCCAATCCTCTGCACAAAGCAGAGGCATCACAAAGTGAAGGTGAGAGAAAGAGACAAGGTTATGTGAGATCAAGGTTGAGAAGAAATAAATCTTGGACTTGTCTCCAATTTTTTTTTAATTAGAACTGACTGGAAATTCCAATATACTTTCAAGATTCTGACATTGACTGAGACATGGATAACAGAAGATGATAGTTTCCTTTGTAGTAGCTTTCTTTGTTTGTTTTGACTTTCAAACTGATCTTGGTGGTGCTGGTAAAGGTGTTGAGTAAATTACTGATTATAGATTGAAATATTAGATTTCCAAGAATTCATATATTTCTTTTGAACACCTGCTTGTTAAACCTTGCCAGTTATAAAACAGCTATGATAATTTTGAAGTTTCCTAAACTTTCAAGATATTTCTATAAACTAGGCTACCAGAACATTCACACGTGCACACACTCTTCTCCCATCACTATTATACTTAAAAATAGAAAGAAAATGGAGAAAACAAAGGTGCAAATCTCCCTTTATTTTATGACTGTTTAAGTGATAGAAGAATGAAGAGTACATTCAGCAAGCACTGTTTTCTATAAGAATACATAACATTTTAAAATATAGTTGCATGAAAAAATAAAGCTTTCCTTAAACAGTATTTTAATGCCAACATCAAAATACTTGCCAGGTTTATCATGTAATGCGAAGTTGTGTAACTGTAGGGCCATTTTGGAAACTAAAAGGCAGTTTTACCACCATTAAGGTTTTTAGAGAATCCATGATGGTAAAATGACATGTTACAAGCAGAACTCTGTGAGATGCATGTTTTACTGCATAGGTGTTGCATACACATTTTCTTCCAGTTCTGATCTGCGTTACACAGCAGGGCTCCAGTAAGTGTTCTAGGCTCAAACAAACAAAAACTGGTTCAAGGCAAAACTAAATTTCATGAGACTTTAACTTATAATTATAGTGTTGCACCAGTTCACTTAACTGGTTCATGCACAGAGTCACTTGAAAAACTTTCTCTGAGTTTAGTTATAATAGAAGATGCAACCAAGTTTTCTATGGTCATGTGCTTTGTTGGGAACCTTCCTCAAGGTGAGCAGTTCTCTCTTAATGCAGATTTATTAACTTACAGTAGGCGAATCACTATTGGGAATGAGAAGTGTTCATGGGGGTTGGGCGGTAGGTGATACGATGACAGTTGGTAGGAACAGATGGACCAGCCAAGGGACACTATAGTTGTAACCACCAAAGGTTCATTCTAGCTGGTTTCTGTGTTTTCAAAGAGGAATCTGAATCCTTTGAAGAATCTGTGCCACAATCTGGTGCAAGGCACAGCTCTGAGGTGCCCGAATTCTCTAACTTTTTAGTTCTACCCTTTAGGAATCACACAACAATGGGTACTTGGTTTTAAGACCCAGGTGTAGCTAATATCAAAACTTACTGTGATCTGGACCAGAGATTCCCAACTACCGGGCCGTGGTCTGGTACTGGGCCATGAAGGGGTGGCTGCCAGGTCATGGCACAAAGTCCCAGCTTGGCCCTGCCTGGGCAAGTGGCTTCCACCACCGACAGTCATGTGCAGGGATAAAGCTGGGTGGTGGGGCTGTCCCAGGAGGGAGGCAGCCACCTCCATGAGTCTTATCCCACTTCCATGCTGGTCCGCAGTATAAAAAAAGTTGAGAACCACTGGTCTGGACCACACACAGTTGCAAAGCAAGCAAGCAAAGCTAGGCTTGAGGTGAGTTTGAACTAAATAGGTCACTGGCAAGGGGGCACATTAAGTGCATTTTATCAAGCTGACTGATCCTAAAATTTGATTAGGAACTAATAAAATTATATTGCTGGGCAATGAGAGACTTTTTTTAGATCACTTTGAGTCCTGCCTAAGGCAATCTGTGACTATTCAGTGTGATGACCTCTCTGATAATATTGTAATCACTTAAACTTACAAAGCTCATTCATTTTTTCCCCGCTCTTCCAACAGGATACAGTCCTCAGTTTTTCATGTTTGATTGGCATCCCTTGAACTTAGTTACTTGCTGATCATTGTATGCTGCTCTTTACTTTGCTTTTCTCATCATGGGACTGATGATTTCAAGTCTTAGGTAGTCCGACAAGCACCTACTAACTGCTTTTAGATTATAGCTTAGAGATGATTTTTTTTCCCCTGTTCATGCTGTCTAAATGAACACCTCTGATTTGGCTGTATCTGTAGATCATGGAAGGCTGGACTACCTGCAAAGAGATGCTTCAATGCCCTCTAAAGGATGTGGGCATTGCAGGGAGAGAGCTCTCTGTCTCCTCAGCAGCCAAGCAGAGGTCGGGTTGTTTATGGCATGAATATGGGACAGTTTATGGCACATGGGTATGGAAGTTGTTGATGTGGCATAAAGGCTGGCTGATCCTGTGGCTCAGAAAACTGAACTAGATCTGAATATCATTCCTGGCTCTGCCGTGGGTCACAATTTGCTAACAGCATTATTTGTTCAGAGATGTTGAGTCCCCAGAACACCACCGGGGTTCAGTTGGAGCTGAGCACTTCTGAAAACTTCTGCAACTCATCTGTAAAATGAGGGCATTCATGTTTTCCTGCCTCACCGGAAAGTTCTGAGGTTTAATGTATTCAGGATTTCTTCTTTGGAGAAGGGCAAAGCGGTATGATAGAAGGGTGGTCGGCAAAGGATGTTGGGGAGCTTCTCTACTGGCATAGAGCTCCTGCCTTCCACAGCCCTGCTCTCTGGGCAACCACAGAAGTTCAGGCTATGGCTCTGTTAAGCAGTTACCCTTGCTGTTGGGTCAGTCATCTCTCTGTACCCTGTTTTGATACAGAATAACAGTGAACTGAGAAGGAGTTTCCTCATATTGATGACTTGGGGCTCTTTTGTTTTTTTCCACCTTGTCATAGGCATCTGCAGCAAGAGTTACATGCAGCGTGCTTGCTATAAAGATTGCTTATTCCTGGTGGCTTGGGTGTGGTTTGTTGGCCCCAATGTTATCTATTGTCCAAGTGTAGCTGGCAAGGTCCCAAGATGCTGGTGGTAGAGCCGTTTGTAAAATTTCAGTACATTTCTGACTTTAACCCAGACACGTGAGGACTCTTTGGAGCAGATGAGGTACCCTGCTCAGCAGTGCAAAGCAGCCATACTGTCACACATCTGGCCCTTTTTGACTTACCTCATGTTAAGACAATCCTTGAGTGACATAAGCATTTCCTCTGCTGCTTTCCTGCCTGCCCACAGCTAAGGGAGAAGTCCTACTCTTGGCCTTGAGCAGCTCCAAAATCAGATGAGGACAAGAGTGGTTCAAATGCACTGTTATCCCTTGCCACAATCTGGTGCAAGGCACAGCTCTGAGGTGCCTGAATGCTCCAACTTTTTAGTTCTACCCTTTAGGAACCACACAACAATGGCTAAGTATCACTGATCTAGCCATCATGCATACTTATGCATACTCATTCTGTTGCACTGTATCTTCGACTGATACGCAGAGGAGCCAAGTGACAGGAGTTGAGAGGAAGCGGCAAACAGTGGAAGATTTCTGGCCTAACCACATTCATTTTGATATATGGGAGTATCACGTTAATTTATATAAAGTGGCTTTGGCTAAAGCTGCTCCAATTTAATTTGATTTTGAAAAGAAGAAACTATTCTGCCTCCTTATTCCCAAGTTAATAATGCTCTTTTGTATCCTTGTGTTGGGTTACTTATGGTACCCAAAGTGTCCTGGTGCTTTTATGTTGTGAGTAAAATAGACGATAGTAGAGCCTGCTATTTCTTCAAATTGACTCATAGTTCAGCACTGACCCCTCCACGTATATGCCTGTCAGTCTGCCTCAATCTGGTGATCCAGCTGCCTGCAGTACCAACAGCATACAGGAGCTTTCTCTTGAGGATTTAAATGAAATAATCCTGTAGGTTTTTGACATCTACTCCTAGTTTCGATCCATGGTCTCTCATGGTTGTGGCAGGCTGTTTCTCTGGGTATCTTAATTCAATCTGATTAGTTTTTCTGTCAGCAAATCTGCTGTGCTAACCTCCCACCCTCCTGTTATGGAAATTAAGTTCACCAGAGGGCAGCTTTGCTAATTACTGTCCTGTCTCTAACCTCCTACACTTACCTAGGATCAGTAAGAAAGTACCATGGGGACAGTTCAACCTGAAGTTGGTTTAAATCATCCTTATATAATGAATTCCCATGGGATGCTGTCCTTGCTATACCTTCAAGATTGCAGTGATCTCTTGGACCTGGCTGAACTGCAGGTGCAGAGAGGTGTGATTAATTTATTTAAGTTGTGTCATATGAAGCACATATGAACCTGGCATGTGCTCTGGTGCTCTGGAGTTACAGTGGTTTGGTTTGTTTCCTGTCTTAGACAGCACACTCCACTTGCATTCATCATTGAGGACCAAGGAAATTCATCATATGGCAGTCCCTGTCTTTATGGGATGACCCAGGGCTCAATACTAGACCAAATTTGGTTTTTGATTTATATGTTGCTATTGGCAGATGTTAGGTAGACAATTTACCCTGCACAGTATGTACCTCCCTAGGGTAAGGTTTGCCTGAAGCAGCCATATACTTCTTAGTTGAACCCAAGGCTTTCTTGCAGCCTGACAGAGTTCCTTCTGGGATCCTTTACAGCTTCTGCCTTAGGAAATTGTTTTCTTCCTTGGTGCTCATGGTCTTTCTGGACTCCTTGGTTCTTTTGTCTCTTTGCTCAGCATGCTTCCCCAGATTGCATTAATTTATTTTACTTTCATTGCCTTTTTTTCTGGACCTACATTATAAATGCTAATAAGTCCTTAACAACTAATAAAACACTAATGGTTTTATTCCTCAGCACTTCTGCTGCACCTTTCTTTTACTCATAACTTTCCTGACTGATTTTCTTTATTACTTCTGCCACTGTTGTAATCCCAACAGTGTTCTGTTATGAGATTTTTCTGGGGAAATCTACCACTGGTGGATCCAGCCAAGCCCTAGCGTAAATGAGAACTATGCCCATAATGATTAGAACACTAGGAAAACTCTTGTTTGAAGACAGGGTTATGAAAGCTTGGGGCTGCTCCATTTCGAAAAGACTAATGGAGACTAATTAAAGAGATACAGAAGGTCAATCAAGCACACTTCTACCATTTGCATAACACAAGAACATGGAGGTATTACATGAAATGACACAATTTAAAAACCAATTAAAATACTTTTTTTTACACAATCATTATTAACCTGTGGAACTCTCTGCCTCAGGATATCACCAAGTCTAAAATCTTTGTGGGCTTTAAAAAGAATGAGAATAGCTACCAATAGAGAATTAAATATATAAAGGATATTTATAAGTGCATATCTAATATCAGAGAGAGAAAGCCCATGGCTTCCAGCCATAACTTAAACACTGATGGATAACTCCTGGGAAGATAATTCCCTGTGGGACAGTTATTCCATAATTATTCATAGCATAGTGTCATGCATCTTGCTCTGAATGTGGGATGTGCAAAGGCAGGCCCTATTCGATTTGGATTTGGGTTTGGCCCAAATCAGGGATGGTGATTTGATTCGTTGATTCGGATCACTGTCCCTGATTCAATTCAGCCAAATCCGAATCTGAAGATTCAATGCTGATTTGGAGAATCAGCGATTCAGACATAGACACAGCTTTCAATGTTTTTTTTCTATGTACCTTGAGGTATCAGTGTGGCTTGTGATCGCTGTGATGCTGGGGCGGATGGAGCATCTCACTGTGGGGGGGCCTAGCGTGCTCCTGGGCAGACCTGGAAATGGACTGGAAGTGCTTCTGTTCCACTTCTGGGTCTGCTGCTGAGCACGCTGAGGAGCCCCCATGCTCCTGTGGGACTCTCTGTCTGCCCCAGCGTCACAGCATTCATGAGCAGCCTGCTACCTAGAGTTATGTAGAAAAAACATTTAAAGCTGCGTCTATGTCTGAATCACCAAATCTCTCTGAATTGGTTCAGAGGATTCTGATTAGATTCGGAGAGATTAAAGGGTCCTTTGATTCAATTCAGATTTGGCCACCAAATTGGGCTGAATCTCCACCAAATTGAATCAGGGACCAAAGCTTCACACAGCTCTACTCTGAAGCATCTAGTACCAGGAAATGTCAGATAGGAAACTGGACTATATGGACCACTGTCCTGATCTGGTATCACAGTTACCAACACAAGGGTTAAAGACAGAAAGTAGTGAATACCTTAACAAATTGAAACTGCAGTGGGTATTTAGCTGGTTAGCTTACATTTACCAATTAGGTTTTGCTCAAGACAGTCAGATGAACACCCTGACATTTCAGAAGAGTACCATGTGACCTGTTAATGAGAAAATGGCCAGATGGATGTTAGTTTTTAAAACCTTTTCATAATAAAATGTAACATAAGGCTGAGTGGTTCATTTCAGCTTCGCTTTCACCTTCTCTGCTTTTAAATTATTCTGCTTCAGGGATGTAAAGCCTGAAAGCTACTGCACTCTGGCCATCTTTGCATGTGTGTGTAAAATACACATATTTTTTCCTAAGGGGCTTTTTTTCATGTTTTATTCCAAAATTAGGTATCAATACTTTTCCCACTACTTGCCTTTGATTACCTTTCCAGAACTGATATTCCAGAGAAAAGTTCCATAAACAGCTATGCAAGACTGGTATGAAGTAGAGGCAGCCCTTGCTTACTGCTCTTAGTTGGATCCTGAAAAACATTGTGTTAAGTGAAACTGAATGTATTTGACAACCCAAAATGGCAACTGCAACTGTTTTTAATGACCCAAGATGGCGCAGAAAGGTAACTAATTGGTGCAGAAAGGTAACTATTTGAGTAGAAATAATCATAAAATAACAATTGTAGCAAGCTTACTGTTCAGAGCTTGGGTTGAATCCCAGGCTTGAGATCCTACTTTTTGATTGGTGGAGCCCAGCCACCAATCAGGAGATAGCAAGAGAAATAACATCACGCCCCTTTCCTGAGGGGAGGGGGAGAAGATCTGCCCTAGACCTGATTGAAGACTGCAAACTGTCAGATCCGGAAGACTTCAGGGGCGGAGCCCTGGAGCGTATAAAAGGGGCTGC
>JAGPOW010002791.1:16348899-16362402 GCA_030014935.1 Caiman crocodilus
CCCTGGGAGCCGTGTGAGGCGACTCAGGTCTGCAACTTCTGGTGTGTGGCCAGAGACACGGTGCACAGGCCAGTGCATGGAGGAGGATCTTTGGAGCCCCTGGGACAGCTCAAGTCCTTAACCCTCAGAACAAGGCTGGGAGCTCGGTGCAGGAGGCGCTGCACGGAGGGTGAGAGACCCTGGGATCCACTTGAGGTGGCTTGGGTCTACAGCTGCTGACAGGGGGCAGCAGCTCAGTGCAGACGATGCTGCCTAGAGGGTCCGGGAACAGACCAAGCCCCGGTGCTGCACAAGGCTGTCCAGGCCTCCAACCCCTAGCACAAGAAGATGGGCCCACTACACACAGCAATGCATGTGGCCCTAAGCGAGGATGGCAGCAGGGTCAGGCAGCAGGAAAACCCAGCAGGGAGCAGAGCTTGACTTGGAGAACGGGAGGCAACCCTCTGGGACTGCAGAGTAGTAAGTTATCCAGGAGAGAGGGTCCCCACAGGGGAGGGACCCTTCAAGGGCTGCGAAGGGGCATCACGTGGGCCACTCCTGGGTAATAGCAGGGGAGCTTAGGAGTCTTTGGGGTCTTCCTCTGCTTTTTCTTTCCCCCCACCTCCTTTCCTGTAGTGGTACCTTGGGAGTGGGGTCCTTGTCCTGGAGAGCACCCAGGTAGTCTAAAGACTGCTGATTATATTTGTGGACTGTGCCTTACACTTTATGTGAATAATTTGAAGTAATAGCTTGTATAAAAATGGGGTTATAAGGTTGCCCAATCAATATTCTTTGGTCTGGTTTGTTCTATTGTTCATCTGTATTTTAAATAATAACTGGGGGTGTGTGTGTATATCTTTCTCTATATATATATTATAGAGTTTATTGTTTTGTAAATTTGTACATATATATAATTTATGTCCTTACTCTTTAATGGTTTTGTTGTAATAATAAATCTGTATATAGTTAAGTAATTGATTGACTGGGCCTGATTCTATAGGGGACAGAGGTGGCCGCTGGGCTGTTGTGTCCCTCTGCAGCACACTGCCCCTCAATAATTCTCTCATTTGGAGAGGGAAGTACAAACGCATGTACACCCAGGCTACATAATGACAATAGTAATAATAACATTAAGCCCTTGTCTTTAAAATGCTTCAGGTTTGGGTGAAGTAAGCTTTAAGAATCTTCTGTGAGGTAGCAAAGTATTAATGTGTCAATTTTATAGATTGGTAAATGAAAGTAGAGCGAGTTGATAGAAATCAGTGTTTGTCATTTTAAAGTGGGCAATGAGGGAACCATTACAATTTGGAAGAAAGAAGAAATTGATGTGGTAGCACCTGTATTCCCCATCACAGTCAAAGACTTCACTGTGTGAGCCACAACTGGGACAATAAACTTCTGACCCCAAATAAGTTACACTTTAAGTATCAGACAAATGACAACTGCTGGATCAAGACAAATGGGACACAGAGAGTATTGATACCCAATAGTACCAGTGTGCCAACTGCCAACATAATGGTAGGTTTTTTGTGGGTAACATGGCATTGTACAGCAAATCTGCAATAAAGTACAGGCAGCCCTTGCTTAGTGCTCTTAGTTGGATCCTGCAAAATGGAGCGTTAAGTGAAACTGAAAGTATTTGACAACCCAAAATGGCAACTGCAATTGTTTTTAATGACCCAAGATGGCGACTGCAAGCTTTATAATGAAACTTGCTGTGTGCTAAGTGAAATCAGGTATCAATTTAAAATGAACGTTATAGTGAAACAGCATTAAGAGGGTGTTGCCTGTATTGCATTTGACTATACATACATATAGCACAGGGCGGGCAGTTATTTCGGGTGGAGGGCCACTTACTGAGTTTTGGCAA
Source organism: Caiman crocodilus (assembly GCA_030014935.1). NCBI lineage: Eukaryota > Metazoa > Chordata > Crocodylia > Alligatoridae > Caiman > Caiman crocodilus. Next base: position 16,350,749 of record JAGPOW010002791.1, read on the forward strand.
GCCATCAAGGGCTACATGACAGGCAGGCAACGGCAGATAAATATTAGTTTTCTAAATTTTATCAGGGCCCCACGGGCCGCCTGGCAGGCCACATCCGGCCCGCGGGCCGCATTTTGCCCACCCCTTGATACAGCATCATACGGTGTGTCAATACTATTAGAGAAAAAGGTATTATTGTAACCATTTGATAAATAGCTACAGACAGAAAAGATGCTGCCATTAGAAAGAAAGCAAGTTAGATAGCTTTATAAACCACACAAGCAGTTATTTCATACAGTACTTCAACTCACAACTATACAGGCTAATAGGGAAATGTGGCAACACCTAAAATCTGGATAAGCAAAACAATATGACGAGATGAGTGAAGTGTGGGAAGATACAATAGAATGATGAAATGAGTTTCCTATAAATATATCAATTAGATCTGGCAGGTTTAGACAAACCTGCCTTGATTCCAGAAACCCTTCAGTTTTTATCATTAAGAAGGGAGCTAAGCTATAGCTAGCTCAGAAATGGGGAAAATAAGAGGCAATGTTTACTAAGGAGCTCATCCAAAGCTCACTGAAGTCTGTGCAAAATTCTCTGAATTCAGTGATTTCAACGGGCTTTGGATCAAGCCCCCTCTTTGGTTTCTCTTTTTGCTTATGGTTTTGTGCACTGACAGTTTTTGACCAGTTTTCATCTGGAACCATCCTTCAGGTTTCCCTGAATTAGGGAAAGTCCAGAGTGCGCTGTATCGGACAGTGCATGAAATGCAAGGCAGCACAGAGCTTCAATAATTCTAGGCATGGGGCAGCACAACAGAAAACTGAATAGTATGCAATGCTGAGGGGGGGAAGAGATAAGGAATGAACCAATTGTTGGTGTTATCACGGTTTCTCAAAGTCCCCCCAGAGCCTGTGTATTTCAGCCCTCTTTATAATCTTCTTGAGCTAAATGACACATTGATAATCTGTCTAGGATGAATAGCATTTTCCAGACATTAACAGACAGTAAGGACTTTTTTTCAGAGATTCTTTGTCACCATTTAAGAGCAAAAAAGGTTTGTAACCAGTGAAATAGGATGGGGGAAAAGATCCTTGATACTGCAGAGAGTGTTTAAGTATCCCATTGTTTAGTTAACATGTTTTGACAGATGTAGTTTCAAGATGCATAAAGGTCTAAAAAAATCTAAATAAACCTTGTCAGTTGAGGACTGGAATTTATTTTTACTTCTTACTCAATAGAGCTATTGTGTTGTACCATGAAGCTAGTGAAAATGCATAGCCATAACACTGTTTGGATTTAAAACACTATATACCAGGTGGACTTGCCTGCAGTGATCAGAATACTAAGTGTGACTGGTGGCTTACAGCAAGACTGAGAAAGTGTTTTAGGAACAGAGATGAGTAGGCAGTAGTGCAAGAGAGGAAAGACTCTGTGATTGGAGGCCAGCTGGTATATAGGTCTAATATATTTTGCTATAATTAAGGGTAGCATTGGATATTACCATTATGATTTTGCCCCGTTTGTGTCTTGGTGAACAGCTCTGCACATCCAGTTCAGTAGTATTTGGAGGCTGAATCCTAACATTTAGAGTACATTTTCCTCCCCCGATTTCTGTTTTAAACTGACTCAGTTCTCATGCATGAATAATCTGGGCTGTGATCCACTCATCAGGAGCTGACCCTGGAACATTGTAATTTCTGCCATGCAGTGCATAAAGTGACTGTAAAAAGTCTTCTGCATGGTACAATGTGGAGAATGTGGAACTCTGCCCTTCTGAACCCATAGCAAAAGCTTTAGACCTAACTTTACATTGTTTTGTGCCCTGTATAGAGATTTATTCCACTGATATGTAGGTGTGGTAACATTTTTCCATGCAGTTTGCAGCAGTATAAAAGCCTACACACAAAGCCATCAGGAGTGGAGAATCAAGCAAATTGTATCTATGCAGACTTCATGGTGCAGAGTTTTAGGTCTAAGCACTGAAGTCTTTTTTCAGTCTTCACTTAGGCAAAGCTCACACTTCTTCAGTTAGTCTGGGCAGCTGGGCCCTCAGCCCTGTAGTGTTCTTGTGTGACTGCATACTGTAATGTCACTTCATACCAAGGCAATGACAACGGCAACTTGCCTGCAATGCCAATCTCTGTAAGTCAATCTGCAGTGAAGTCTTAGATCCTTATAGTAGTATAGACAGAATACAGGCTCAATGGCTCCTAATTTTCACACCAAGTCATAGCTTACTTGTCACATCCCTTCGCAGATGTGGCTAATACAAGTACTTTGTAACACATCTGGCAGATACCTACCCAAAGACCACTGATTAAAACAGCATTGTCTGGAGGCCAGTGGCTCAATAGTGCACTGGATTTCTAGATTGGGAAAAATGGAAGATTTCCATCCGGCTAGAAGTACTATGAGGATTCCCACCAGCTTCAAAGAACAGGAAATTCTGCATGTGCCCTTCCACTGGTGGAGAACAGGGACCTACCATGAGCACTTGATGAGATAGGGAATGCAGTAAGTACGTTATTAGGCAATTAATAGATGCTAAAGGCCAAGTCTGGGAGCCTATGCAGGAACACACATCTCCTGTATATTCTGCAGAGGCTCTTTACCGCCGAGACCCTGGAAGAAAATGTATTTTGACAGTCTGGCTGGGAGCGGCAGCAGTTTACACCTGAATTTTGGACAGTTTGATTTTGTTTCCAGGCTAGTAATAAGCAGGAAAAGATTATAAGCAGTATGTCCCATTAACAGGCATATATACTTTGTTATATCTTCTAGGTTGGAGCCTTTATTTGAGCTTTTGAAGACTTTTTTGCTGTAATTTTTGCAATGGTAACAGGCTGAAAGGGACAGCTTTAAAAAGGCCCAAACAGGGCTTCAGCAAATTCAGGGAAGGGCTTTGATAGGTTAGCTACTGCAGTGTGATTTGTAGCATCCTGGAAGATTCTGTCTTTTATGTATTGTGCTAAGACTTTATGGGTAATTCTCCTGAGACCTCTATCATTGCTAAAGTCCCAGCATCTGCTCTGACTCTTTAGCTTGTTTCCTGCTGAGGGAAGAGTGCTGTGACTATTGCCTAACTTGGAGCTTATCATAACCAGCCTTTCACAAACAATACAAACTTCCTGGGACACAAAGAAAAGAAGTAGTGACAGTGATGCTGAGTGACAAATGCTAGGCTGCCTGAAAAACAGGCAGAGATTCTTGGTGAAACAAGCTTACTGGCAGAGCTCCTATTGTCTTGGCCAGGGGAGGGGGTGGTGAGCTGCTACAATAGGAAGAGCAACCACCTTTGAATCACAAGGGTCATGTCACCAGGGCCTTGCCACAGTATGCATGCCCCTGGGGCAGAATAAAACCCTGTTATGAGCAAGCACAACTCTTGACATTAGTGGAGAGGCACTTGCTTACACCAGGGCTTAGTGTGACCCTCTAAATCCAGCTAGTGCATTCAGACCTCTACTAATTAGTTGTGTCTGCATGACTGTCTGGCCACCGGCAGGCAGAGATAATGCTGCAGCCATTTGGGGCTTACAAAAGTCTTGTTAGTCTGGCATTTTAGCTACTTGTGAACAGCTAGTGTCATGAACTGCTACTTTGCTGAACAGATACCAAAGGAGTTGAGAAAAACAGACAGACAGGAAAAATAGAGCAGAGAAGCAGGAGCTCAGAGAACAGGCATCCTTTGGAGGCAGGCTCTGACCCCAAAAACTATAAATGTATTTAAAAAGGCAACAATTACTCATTCCAATTTTGAACAAAGCAACATTAAAATAAATAGAAACTGAGAGTTTGAGTATCCTAAGTTTCTGGCCTTTGCATGCTTTCAAAGCCTCACATTTATTTGCCTATACCTCTGTCTGTATGTAAGGGAGTGGACAGAAGAACATAAGCCCTGCCATTGACTGGGTTTGACCATCGGTCCATCTTGCCCAGCTCCAGTGTCGCATAGGGGCAGAGGACAGATTCTGAAAGGGAGAGTGAACAGGTTATGACCAGGGTTTTTTTCCATTGTTCCTGTCTCATTTGCAACCTCCAGCATATAGGACACCTGTACATGTGCCAGATGTTGCTTTGCCACATGCTAATTAGCACATGGAGCAGATTCAGTCTGAATTAATTGAGTCTGCTGGAGTGTGCTAAATAGCATGCTCCAGCAGCCTTCGCGTCATGTGTATTCAGCATCCTCGTGCTTCAAAATGGTGGCAAGGTGCATCTATCAATGGCAGTTAAAGTGCCCTTTCTACCATTTTGAAGTGCAAGGACACTGAATACACTGTGCAACAGGCACTTTAATTAGAGTGGCTCTCAGAGCTGATCTAATTAATGCACCCTGCCCTCCCCCCACACACACCCTAGAGCACCTATAAAGATGCGCTTAAGGTCTAGATTAATGATTATACTGATTTAGAAGTGTGTGGGTGGGAGGGGACTTAATGCATTTCCAGCTGATCCATTGAAACTGTTTGTATTTCCACTCCAAGTAAGAGTTAAATGTGGTTATTTAGAGGCTATTTCATTCTGAGCTAAGCAAACCTGGTAGAGCTCCCACTTACTATAAGACAGAAACAGACACATGAAATAATTCCAACAGATCAGCCTACTCATAAGTGGTAAGTTCCCTTCCTCCCTGACCACCTTTTAAATCAATAAAATTGTCCACAGTATGTAACTATTGCAATGATCTATGTGAGTGTATGTGTGTGTGCATGCACACATATGGTAGGGTACTGCCATCCCTACAGATGGGATGAGTCCTGCTCAGTTATGTGTCCTAAACTAGGACCACTTTGGCTAATAGCTTTCAGGGAGTTTTATCAATTCAACAGGTAAGGGGCTATGTTTTTGGAGTAAGAGATTTTGAATCAGGTGTCTACTGGTGTTAAATTCTCAGTGGAAAGATGTGATATGAAGCAAAGATGGGAGACCATTGAAAATTAAAAAAATGGAATATTTTACTAGAAATGTTTTTGAGAAGCTGGTCAAATAAAATATGCAATGAACGTACATTTGCTAATCATTCACCCAGCTCTGTAAGCTGAAAATAATGGTGGTGGAGGGAAAGGGGGAGGGGCGGGGGTGTAGAAGGCAAGTCATTAAATGCCTTGTTCAAAATAAATCACAAAAGCCAGATCAATTATTCATCAAATCTGAAGTACATGGTTCTACTGTGCAGCACTGTGGGATGGGAGGGAGATACAAATTTTTTAATATTAAATTCAGAATCACTGGCATATGTTATTTGAGCTTAGTAAATGCGTAGAGCAAGGTATTAAGTTGCTTACATTCTTAGGTATTTGTTTACACTTTCTGGCTACATTTTGCTAGACATCAAACCAGGCATCTGTCATCGGTTGTTTTTATTCCTGAAATGTTTGATTTGCTTTATGTCCTTAACAGATCCTTTAAAGCAGTCTGTTCACTAGAAAAAATAATTTCTGTGAAATTCTCTGCATTTGCTTACATTTACTGTAGCTGATTCCTTGACGATTGTCTGTTCCTTCATCTTCTGGTTAGTCAATTTGATCTAGTAATTAGCCTGTAAAGGTCCCTGAGAACTTAAAATCCTTGTCCTGTTGGATTGATAGCTCATTATTAATAGAAAAAGCTTTTCAGAACTCATTGGTATGTTTTGCTGGTGTATTTCAACCTCATTCTTTAGAGTTCACATCCTCTCTAATTTGAGAGGAGACTTTGATTCTTAATTTTGTATCCAAATGCTGCAATCCTAACTGACAGCATCTTCTTACTTTCCTTTCCATTTTAATATACACAGAGTTTAGGGCCAAATGAGGTAAAAACACCCAGTGGCTCATTAACTGTTATCCTGAACAGGAGTTCTGCCTGAGTAAGGACAAAGGATTTAGCTAATTACCTAGTTGCAGCAGGAATACCTAAAGAATATGTGTTGTTACTATTGTGTGAAGACTTGTGTGAAGATTCAACGTCTTATTGCATGTGTGAATATTGGTGTAACTCAGGTAGGAGCAGAAGGGGATATGATTGGATGGGGTATTCGCTAGAAGGGTCTGTAACTACTAGATTGGGTCCCTTTCCAAACTCTAAAGTGCCACCTTGCCCCTACCTTCTGTCTTTCCAAACTTGGAATGGAGCCCTAGAGTCCTCAGCCTCAGTGTATATTGCTAACGGCAAAACGTGCAAAAGCTGCAGGACCTCATTCCTCGTCTAGTGACCAGTCCAAATACAGGGTAAGAGCCTATTACTGCTACCCCATTAATTCAAATTCCAGGTCAGCACTATTAATCTAATGATTTAAAACATTGCTAAGAACCCAAGATGGGCATCAGTTGTGTCACCACATGATGGTATTTCTGTTTTTTCAATTTGTTTTTTTTTTTATCGTTGTGTCTTGCTCAGCTACTTAAAGCTTAAATAAACTATATTGTTCTGTGAGATTCATTGACACAAGTTTTACAGAAGCAGAGAGAATGGACTAGATTCAGGTGTTATCATTTGCCAGGTTACATCAGCATTCATAGTATGAGGTCAAGCAAGCTTTGCTTAATTCAGCTACAGGTTGCATAGTACTGCCTGTGCTTTAAGCCAATGCAGCAGTCTGTGTAATTGTATATAGAGTGCACAATATCAGCTTTAGGAAGAGCTGATTTTTTCACTTGACTTTCACATAACTTAGACTCACGTATATGCAATATTTGATGACTTAGGCAGAAATAAGTTTATTTTGAGAGCTAATCTTTGCATTACACATTGAATCCATTATGGATTTTTCTACTTTAATGAGGAGCCTAGATGAATGACTGAAAAAGAGGAAAGAAATTATATCATAAATAGAGTAAGTCTGTTGCCTTAAAATTTCTAAGAATACATTGTGGGATATACTATCAGTAGAATAAATTGTAATACTAGGACTGTTCAGAGAACAAGGTACTACTCTGTACACTTAGGGTAGTATCATATCACCCCATATTACTTGGACTTTTTTACAAATGCTTTCAGAGCATGGGACAATATTTTTATAGAATTTGAAAATGCTTTCACTTTTCATAAGCGAATGTGTTGTTTGTAACATAGGAGAACTATACAACTTCACATTTAACATTGTCTCTTTAAGAATTCAAAGACCAATAAAGTTCTGATGCATGTCCCCAAAAATCAGCTTGAAGCAAAGATTTATGATTAGTAAATGTACAGTGGGTCATTTCTGAGGGAACACAAGAAAGTGAGTCTTTAAGAGCATATTATAAAGCTATTGTATTGGGTTGTAGTATCTTTCAGTTTATTGTAATCTTAGGAAGGAGCATTTGAGTGTCACTTCACAAGTTTTTGCTGAAGTGATGTCCTATGTATACAGAAGGAAGATAGCAAGAGAGTAATCATATGCCAGTGCATTTCTATTGTTTCTACCATTATTCTTTTCAGATGATAATCCTCTGCTGTGCAGTCCTGTACTATGTACATCTGAGGAAGATGACTGCCAAAGCAACATTGAATTAATTGGGTCTGTATTATAGATACGTTGAGGGTTTGCTTTGATAGTCATGCTGATATTTTTCTTACCTTCAGTCATAGCAGGATGTTGGTAAAGGAGGTGAACAGAAGGGACTTGGACAGTAGAAGTAACCCCAAAAGGCTAAAACACACATAACATTTATCAATGTCCTAGTTTCTTTCATTAGAGCTACATAAGCTTTTCTGACTGCTGTCTTGTTGTCTAATACTGGAACCACTAGGATTTTCTTACTCAGTAAGAACGCAGGCCTCCTTTTACTTACCAGTGAGGATTGTGTATGCTCAGTGAAACGAATATTTATTTATAGGGCAGGTGGAAGGGAACTTTAGTATCAGAGATTGAGTTTTCAGAATGAAATGGCAAGGTTTTCTTCTATATCATAGATGTGGGTGATTCATGTCCCTCCCTCACTTGCAAGGTCTTTTCCATTGTGAATGTTCTCGGCTATTTAACCTGATAAAGGATAAATTCTATCCATGGTGTGTTGTCACGGGTACCTGTGCTTATTCACGAAGTCCATAAAAACAGAGCTTAAATAAGTCAAATGTACATGTGGGCAAAACTCTCTTTACTAGTGCAAGGGCTGAGTTTGTGCTCAGTCTCCCCTCAGTACTGTATACAAATGCTTATTTAATCAAATGCAGTTGCCTGGGGCCATGTGCTCCTCTTCCTTTGTTTTGTTTGAAAAACAAACACCCAGAGCAGTGGAAATAGCTGCAGCTTTTAAGCTGTAGGTAACCAGAGCTGTTCTTCCCTCACAGGACAGGGGTTCGTGGCCTTGTGCAATCAACTGAGAGAAGTAGTCTCCTATCCTGAAAGAGCCATAGGGAATCCTGGCCCCACTCTTGCAGACACTGTGGCATCTGCTCACTCGATGCTAATCCCTCTGTGGGTTAGCCTCCCATCACATATGTAAGCACACTCATAGCAACAGTTCCTGCTGTTGATTACTAGGGGTATGGCTATCAGCTATTCCCCATTCCCTGTTTCCTGAGGGAAGTAGAAATAGCAGATTGTAAATAACCATTACAAGATGCAGGATTATTGTCACATGGATTTCTGCTAGAAAACCAACAAGGGCTAGAAGCTGCCAGGAACAGTTGCTGCCAAGCCTACCCACACTGTTGTACACCTCAGCCCAAATCTGTAAAGTCACTGTCTGAGGAAGGTCTAGTGGAAACTCAGAGGTGTTGAGGACTCAGGAGGAAGGAAAAGAGAACACAGGGCATGCTTTGTCCCAGGGGGACAATAAGAAAGAGGCGAGAGACCCCTCCCACGGCGTGGGTTGCAGTGGGGACAACCCAACACGATAACGAGAAGAAAAGCCCTGAGAACAAGGCAAACTTACCTCCCTCAGGCACAGCTGGGCCAGGTGAGCCACAGAAGGGCAGAGCGCCTACGCGGGGTTCATAATCCACTTTTCTCTGGTGCTATGGCTGGTGCAGCCTGATGATGTTATTCAGGAATGCTGCCTGGCAGGGATAAAAGCCAGCAGCAGAAAACCATCAGGGGCATCGCAGCATGGAGGTAGCTGCAGGACTGTCCCTCAAGCCGAATGGAGGCCCCTGGATGCCGACAAGAAGGGGATGGAGAGGAACCCAGCAGGAGGATCCAGGCCCTGTTTTAAAGGGCCACCCCACCACAGATGGTGAGGGAATCTGGAGGAGGATGCCAAGGGATGGCAAGCCAGTTAACACAGGATGCATGAGTGGGGAGTGAATGGAGGCCCCTCCCTGGAGTTTTGGTTCTTTATTTATCTTTCAGTTTACCTTGAAGCCCCAGGGCCAGAGACAAGGGACAGATGCTGAGGGCTGAGTGGACCAGGGCTCCTCAGAAGATCCCAACACTGATAGGCTAGACCCATCATTGAAGCCATCTCACAGCTCCAAGCAATTCTGTGTGGCAGGGAGAAAGGCTGTTGCAACCACCGAGGGCCAGAGAGGCAGAGAGGGAGTGGGACACCACATCAAAGTGGAGTACAAATTGTCCATCGTTCAGCAGTCCTGATAGGCTAGTGCATGGCTGTGGTTTAGGGGAGGTGGAGCCCAAGAAACACCTGCTAGTGATGATGTCCTGTGCGTTCCCTGAGATGGAAGGGAACCATACTACTGAATATAACACACAAGATGGGGCAGGAAAGTACTGGGGTATCCTCTGAGGAGAACACGACCCTGCATCATGACAGCAGTTGTTGTCCCCACATCAGATCCCTAGCGTGCACTCCAGGGCCACATGGGAGAGGCTCCACAAAGTCACACAGGCACACAGTTCTTTATGCTTTTCTCAACTTCCAGGACATGAGGACACAGACAAAAGTGTAGTTTCCCACTATAACTCAGAACACTTTGCAGGAAATGTTCTGAGTTACAATGAACCATCAAACCAAACAGAAGTTCACGGTTGGTTTCAGTGGGGAAGGGAATCTAGCTTCTGGCTGCAACAGCACCCTCCCTCCCTCCCCACTCTATTCCAGTCTGTCCCTATTTTCAGAATGGGAGGAGTGAAAGGGAGCAGAGAGAACTCATTCTAGAAGTTCTCCAGCTAATGCTGGAGGGTGAGGTGTGTGAATTGGCAGTGGTGATGCATAGCGGGTGCATGGGGTTGCACATGTATCCCCTGAGAGCCCTGGTGCACCCTCTGACAGCCAGTGCTCCCTGGTTAGGCGATGGGCAAAGGAGGCAGGTGGAAGTACCAGTGCCCCCCTTGTGAGCGCTGGCCGGAGAGTGGGGGCACCAGGAGAAGTGCCACTGGTACTTCTGGGAGCATTGCTGGCACTTCTGGGAGTGCCACTTATGCTTCTGGGTTAGTGAGATTGGCCACAGGGGGACCCCCCTAAGTCAGGAGGCACTAGTCACCCATATGAATCGAATCCCCCCACCACTTCTGTGGGGCTCCAGTACACCTGCCTGCCTCACTCTCCAGAAGGGGCTGAACCCCCCCCCCAAACAAACTCCCTCCACTCTCTTTCCCTCTCCCATTCTGAAAACAGTGACAGGCTGGTAGGCAATACAAACACAAGTTACAGAAAATGTTCTGTTTTGAAACATCATCTGACTCCTCATGCAATGAAGGTTCATTTTTTTGATCAATCAACCACTTTTGAAGCGGTCTGCAGCCATGTACTTGTGTTTGGTCATGGCTATAGATTGCTTTTTGTGGCCACATCAGGCAAAAATTGTCACTTCTGTCTGCACCCTGAGTTAAATTAAATCTGTTCTCCCTCTGCAATCTCTGTGGGTGGAGCAAATATTTAGCCTGTTAGCTGCATACCTTCAAAAGTTGATAAACGAAATGTCATCACTGAGGAGTGACATTGTTTTTCAGTTATTTAATTTCATTTATTTTTATACATGTGGGCACCTAAAGAGAAAGAGAAATGGAATGGAGAGAAAATAAGCTTCTGAAGCTTATAAATAATACAAAGAATAATGCACTCCAGCTATACACAATACAACTTTAGTTCCTGTAAGAGTATCTAGAGATATCCTAAAACTAGGAGAGACCAAAGCAAGTTCTTTGATCACATTGTCAGAATCCAGGGTAGGATTGTTGCCTGCTTCTTCATTTGCCTATTGTTCTTCTCTATACATCTGGTGTCCTCTCCTCCTCATCCCCCATCTTCATGACTTACACTGTAATATAATTTATAATTCACACTATTACTCTTAAGAACTTGATTGTGTATTTTTCTGACTGTCCTGCCTCATTAGAAGATTTTTTGTCATTTTCCTCTTATGAAGTAGTGAACAATAGTCAGGTTGTAAACATGCATTGAATTACCTTTATACAAGTTTTCATTTTTCATGAAACATTAAGTTTATTTCATGACAGTAATAAAACCTGCACAAATATTCACACAGTGGAATGCAGGTGAGAGACTTATAGTAGTGTTCCTACTTTTCTAAGCTGAGCATTCATGGTCATCTGACCAGGTGCCGGGGGATTGGAAACTGGCTAATGTGTGGTCCCCATTTTCAAGAAAGGGAGGAAGGAGGACCCAGGTAATTATAGGTCTGTAAGCCTCACCTCGGTGCTCGGGAAGATCTTGGAGAGAATCATGAAGGAGCACATCTGTGGGAGGCCTGCAGGGGAGATCATGCTCAGGGGCAATCAGCATGGGTTCACCAAAGGCAGGTCCTGCCAGACCAACCTGATTGCCTTTTATGACCAA
>JAGPOW010002791.1:16362502-16433078 GCA_030014935.1 Caiman crocodilus
CAGAGCCCTTTTCTCCCCAGCACCACCTGGGGTGACAAGGAACAATGGTCATAAGCTGATGGAGAATAGGTTTAGGTTAGAGATCAGAAGGCAATATTTCACAGTTAGGGTGGCCAAAAGCCCAAGGTTGAATTGATTCAGTCTTTGCAGGTTAGTCTAACCTGCAGAGATTGAACCGATAAGCGAGTAAACAGACATTCACTTTTGATTCCAGAAATACAGCCATATACCTGCAGTGACCCAGGCCAAAAGCTGGGGGATGCTAGAGCATGCCTCACTCCTAGGCTGGAGCAGACAGCTTGGGCCAAAGCTAGCTAACCCACCTTGTGAGGGGAGCTTGCAGGGGAGGTGCAAAGCATCCTCGGATGCTGAGGGACTAAGTTAACTTGAATCTGGAGGGGACCTGGGACAGAAGTTCAATAAACTAGCTTAACCTAAATCAGTTAAGTCTGATACTACATCCATCCAGGTTTATCTTAAACTGGTTTCAGTCATTTTGAAAGCTGTTTGTGTGAACTGAACTGCTGGGGCCTTTGTACATGCCATGATTTTGCCCTTTTGTGTGCTGCAACTGCATGAGTGTTTGCCTGAGCAGGATTTCCAGGCAGTTTAAAAGTCTTTCTGGAGCATTAAACTTAAATTCCTCAGGCATAGTTTAGTTTGGCTTACCAGGGATTAAAGTATCATGTCCATGGGTTCATTGCGTGTAAACACAAAGGCACTCAAAGACATGTAATGAGCCTCTTTGTCCACCAGATGGTGCTGCAACATTTTTCTAGTTCACCCCTTCAAATTGCTTCTGCTTTTGAATTGCTTCTGCTTTTTTTGTTTCTTGTGTGGTGTGTTGGATCCCTGCTTCCACATCTGTGTGGCAGGGCATGGGGTGGGGGATCCCAGGCTGTGGGGGGCAGCACTGGACCTGCAGTGCTGGATGGGGACTGGGCTTAATTTATTTGAAAACCTAGTGCATGCAAACACAGATGCAACTTTCCAAAGCTTAATTCATTAAAAACCTTAGTGCATGCAAACACTGATGTGACGTTTCAAAATAAGTTTAAATTTTATAAACTTATTTAATTTAATGAGGATTAAAACCCATGGTGTGTACAGGAATCCCTGTTGTATTAAGATTTGAGCTGGTTTCTGATCACTTATACCAGTTTATGTGTAACTTCTGTCCCTAGCTTATTTATGTATGAGCTCACCTATCTTGGACATGTATCTCAATATGACATCACATAATGAGGGTACAAGTAAAGGATTCCATTAAAAATTAGCCCTCCAAAATGAGGAGCATATTTTGAGAAGACAAAAGCATTGTATTACAACTCAAAATATAAGTTCAGTTTAGAAGTAACTCCACTGCAAGGACTAGTTCAATCGTCAGCTCCTTTATTAAGCAAAACTTCCTACTGGAGCTCTGAGCATGTGTCAGTGGCCCTAGTGGAATTATTTTTGCAGTTTTATACTGAAGGAGAATTGGATTGTGGGCCCTTGACTCACCATTGTTACCTTCCTGCAAGCCTTTTCTATCTCTTCGGCAGCAGTGTGACCAGTAGTGTAACTAGGCTGGAGTGACTGAGATAACTGCGCTGGGGGTTGAAGGACCAGGAGGTCAAAAAAAAGGCTTTTGTTGCAGCCATGAGACACTACTCGCAGAGGCAGTAGCAACCAGTGATCACTGCTTCACCTTGTGCAGTGGTGGCCCTGGGCACTAGGGCTATGCAAAATTTTGCCGGCAGTTTTGTTTCGACACTGTTTTGATTCATTTTGAGATGGAAACAGCAAAACAAACAAAACAGAGAGCTTCAAAACGGCCTCAAAATGAAACAAGGCAAGTCAAAACATTTTGAAATGTTCTAAATGTTTTGAGTTTCGAAGCTCAAGCTGGGCTTGCCTGCGGGGAAACAGAAACTAAAGTAAAGAGAGGGAGGGGTAAGAGGTGGGAAGTGCGGGGAAGAGTGCTCTCATTATTGACTGTGTAGCTGGCCAGAGACTGTCATCCTTTCCTGACGTCAAAATGTAAGTTGAAATGGAACGGTGCCGTTTCGCACAGCCCTACTGGGCACCAGTCCACATTCTTACACTGCTGTGTGAGACACAAAACTAACTGTCTGTTTGTACTGAGGTTTTTCTAAATTTTTGTAGAAAGTGCTGCTTTCCCATTTTTAATTTTTGCCAAAAAAATAACTTTTTACTTGATTTTTTCCTGTTTTCCTATATACTCATTCAAGAACCTTAGTGAATTCCTTTAGTGAACCTATTTGTTAAGCCTACTGCCCACCCCAGATGCATATAGCACATGATTACTGTCAACCATATGTATAGAGGTGCAAATGTAGATTTTTGACCTATATATCAGGTGCTGACACATACAATGGGAGAAACTGAAACATACCAACATAGAAACATTAGAAGCAAATCTGAAAGCAAAATAAGCGCTGAAATTTCTTGATTGCTTTTTTTCTCATGCCAACCCTGAATCCTGACGTCTACAACAAATTTTCCTTTCCCTTTAATGGGAGAGGAATTACCTTCATTGTTTTCTTTTTGGTTTTTGTTACTTGTTAACTACTGGCTGCCAAATTTGGTTTATAAATTTGGTTTTATAGGATGTAACCATACTGACAGAATAATTCCTAGGCCAGTTTTTTTTATTTGATTAAATTTTCAGGCTTTGATATTTCTCTCTGTGAGGTTGGGCTAATTGTGTCTTCCCAAGCCACCACTTGGTTCATCTCTTCTGCCTATGGTTACCATCTTCACAGTCTGACCTGTCCACAAAGTTTGACATCTTCCTGCCACATATGACATGCTGTAACTATAATTTTGTGAGCAAAAATTCTAGGTCTTAGACACTTATAATTGCTTCCCTACAAGAGAACATATTATTAGCCACTCTTACTATTTGCACTGTTTCTGCAAAACCACCCATAGTGATTTAAGGTGACTATAATCTAATTTATATAAACTGAGATACTTAGAGGAGTCCTCCAGGGAAACCCAAAGAATTCCTTGATCTGACAATTTCATTTGCTATTGACCTTCAGGGCGTAATAATTTTTCCCTCAATATTTGCCTGCTGAGATGATATTTTATGGGGAGGGTGTCTTATAAGGGTCAGTTTTTTAAAGCTCCAGGTGCATGAATATGTACAAAAACATACAACTAATCTGTGTGTACAATTACTTTGCCTATTTAAGTAAATTATTTGTCTACACAAATTACTAGTTAGATAGAGGACTATCTGTTTGTGGATGCAAGTACATTATAGACACAGGCAGTTGTAATAACTATGAATAGAAATTAGATGCACAAACATTTGCATATACTGTGCACACATTTGCATGCCTGCAACTTCAGAACCCCAGAGACTTTATGTTGACAACTGTTTGAACATTTAAATGTGTTATCATATTTTGTATCTGACCTAGATGCATTTTATAAATAAATCAATTTGTAAATATCCTCAGGTTTTACATTCTTGGATTTAGCTGGCTCCTTGATATATTTTAAATGGTTTCCTAATGAGAAGACCGATACACATCTGCCTTACAATTCAGGATAAATGCACATAGAATTTAATGATTTTTTTTTCCCCAAACAGAGAATAGTTAACATGATGCTTTAATTTCAGAAACCACCTACCACCGGTCTGGATCAAACAGCACTCACTGTAATTTTTGAGATCAGTTTTTATCCAGAAATGTATCTGGTTTTAGAGGAACATGTTAACATGCAATATGGGTTAAAATCATGAAGATAGTTATGTCTTTCAATTCATGGAAGTGGTTTCAAGGACTTAGCCTAGTTATGTAGCGGGACAGGGAAGCTGAAGCTAAAAAGGACACTTTTCTTCTAGACCATATCTAACTGGAAATAAAGAGGAGATGCAGGTAAATGTACTGTGGACCTTGGTCAGAATAATAGCTAAAGTATAAAAATGCATGTTTTTTCAGCAACTTATGCTATGTTTTTGGTAGCTTTGAAAGGAATCTCAGGCAGTGAGAACAAATCCCTTTTCCTATCCAAAAACGCCATTAAAATTAAAATTGTAATTTAAAAACAAATAACATGATTTGACATAATCTGTGCAGGTTGTAACAGGAGACTCTGTTCTAAGTAAAGCATTGATCTTTGCATTATTTGTCACTGTTAACAGGGTTTTCATTGCAAAGCAAAAACCATCTCCAGAAGATCTAATTCAAAGC
Source organism: Caiman crocodilus (assembly GCA_030014935.1). Taxonomy (NCBI): domain Eukaryota; kingdom Metazoa; phylum Chordata; order Crocodylia; family Alligatoridae; genus Caiman; species Caiman crocodilus. Next base: position 16,366,714 of record JAGPOW010002791.1, read on the forward strand.
AATAAAGTGGGATTAGCAGGTTCACTGTCCTCCAGGGTTTCACTAGGGATGTGGGGGGAAAAACAGTATCAAGCCTAATCAAAAGGGAAACTATGCAGGGAGATAAAAAATTTCATTGATTGAAAATAATTTTACAATAATTTACAAATATGTTGTTATGGTCTTGAAGAATCTGTTAGGGTAATGAATTCCCATTTTACATAAGAACAGTCTTATGTTTTTCAATCAGGACTCATAGTAGAGATGATATCTTTTATTAGACCAACAAGATTTTTGTAAAAAAGTTCTTTAATTGCAAGCTTTCATCTCTTATGAGGCTCTGTGATGATGCAGATTACCTTGAAACAAAGGCAGGAGCAGGATCTCAGGTTTCAGATGGTCACAGTTGCTTCCTGCTTGGGAAAATATGAAGATTTCATTTTTTTTAAAAAAATGAAAGATTTCATTTTAAAAAATTACATTTTTCATACTTAATCAGCTGCATACCTAAGGTATTTTCATGCCCCTTGAATGGAGTTGCGAAAAGTTGACATTAACTAGAAAGGTCTTTGATTACTATGTTTATGCTTCTGAACTACATGGATCAATAGTAATCACTAAAGGTAGGATTCATATTGGTGAGTTGCTGAGCTATGGGGAAGTTTGTAAAGACAACTGGGTGCATTGGATGGTTAATAACTTTCTTTGTCTTTCAGGTTAGAATGTTTGGCTCTTCCTTGTGGTCACTACAGCAGAAAAGATACGCCTATATGTTCTTGCAGAATAAATGGAGTAATATGTGTACACAAATATACATACACAATTAGCTGATGTTAAGAATGTCTTTGCAATTAGAGTATGACCCTACAGTCTTTACTCACTTAAATCAGTGAGAAGTTTCCCTGAGTAAGGTCTCAACCCATGAGGTCTTCTTGAACTCCTCAAAGAAATCTTAAGGTGCCCTTAAAATTGCAATAGGAAAAAAAATAAATACTTCTATCCACAAATGGTCAGAAGATTGTACTCAATTATATCATGAACATGAGGGACTTAGTGGCTCTTCACAACAATTCCACTTTTTCCAAGTGTGTCACACTAGGTAGGGTTTACCTCTCAAGTCTCATTCTCCACAATCTACTGTACATCACCATCTCTTCTGAAACACTCTATGTTGTCAGGTCTTGTTGCAGCCTCCCTCTTTCTCTGGCCCAGAACTCACCTAACCTGACCTTGCTTTCCCAGAAACTCCTACTTCTTCTGGTTACTTGTCCATACCATCTCAGCCTATTTTCACTCAGCTTCTCCTCCATTGACATTGCCTTTGCCACACCTCATTTCTTACATGATCTTTCTCCTGACTTCACAAATCTGCCTCAGCAACATCATCTTCACAATGCTCAGCATGGACAAGTGTTGTTTTTTTGTTACCCAACTTTCTGATCCGCACAACAGCACTTGCCATATAATTGTCCGGTAGATTTTTCCCTTCAGACAACTTGGCATTTTCCTATCACAGATCACTCCACTCACTTCCCTGCATTTCACTCATGCCTTAATTATTCTGCTCCTAATTTTCTTGTCTATCTCTCAGTTTTTGTTTGGTTTGTTTGTTTGGGGTTTTTTTGCCCAATGGACTCTAGATACTTGAAATTGCCCATAGGTAATGTCTACTGGTCCTCCATAGTCACAGATATATTCCCCTCACTTTTGCTTGAATGTACATTTCCAGGATTTTCTTCCACATGTCCAAGTCACTCTCTACCTGTTCTTTGCTTTCAATTAATAGGTAGTGTGTACTGGTCCTCCATAGTCACAGACATGTTTCCCTCACTATTGCCTGAATATACCTTTTCAGGATTTTCTTCCACACGTCCAAGTCACTCTCTACCTATTCTTTGCTTTCTGCAATCAAAACCATATAGTCTGAGAACTTCATGCACCAGGGGATCTCTTTCCAAATGGCCAGTGACATTCCACAGGAATTGGGAGACTTATGGTTCAAGAGACTGAGCTTTCACAAGAGCTGGACTGTAGAACTTACTCCTGCAAGACATAATGCAAGAGATAGTATGAAGGTGGAACTTGCTCTGAACTAAATATAAATCTCCTCTCAAGTGTAACTTTTCCTCAATAAATTGTTTACACATGAACATGCATACTTATAACCTCCCTCCTAATCTATAATCTAGCTATTTCTTCTAGAAGTTTTGAAAGTGAGACCGAAAGAGAGAGAGAGAGACTGCTGTTGCTATAAATGTTTAGGAAGTGCCATTGCAATGGGACTGCTGGATAGATGTATAATGGCATATTTTTTTTAACAGAATCCCCCCAGTTTTAGCAGGGGCATCTGCTTAACAATCAATTACATGATAAAGTCCTTTGTTTGCAAATGTTGAATTGCAGAAAGAGTTTTGGAAGGCACATACATTTTTTGTGAAAAACTGATCATGATTTAATACTTTTTAATTATCTTAGTATATGAGCAAAAAGTGGTCTCCTAAAGATACGAAAATGTAGAGTTGGGCAACCAATGTTTTCTTATTAGCTTTGAGAGATGATTTAACACTGTATTCATTAAACATTCATGGCATGATTCTGGTAAGGCAGCTCTGAATTATGTTATAACCATTCCCATTGTCATGTGATCATACAGTGCTGTAGTTGCAACCTTTTTTATCATTTCTACTCTCCAGAACATAGAGACCAATATTACTAACAATTTAAAAATAAAAAAAATATTATTAAAAATAAGCTGTCTAAGAAATAGAAGTGAGGAATACATCAAGACAGTAAATAAGGATTTCATATGTGGAGATGAAAACAGAATCTGGCATCTTGTATGATGAGGCTGATACATGCCTAGCACCCATACTATCTATTTATCAATATTATGAGCACTTGAAAAATATTGTGCATCTTTAATTCACTGGCTTTCATTGTCATAAATCTCTGAATAGTTTTAAATATAACAGGCCTGAATTTTGCTTCTCAGAACTTTCATACACAAGTACTACCCACCCCCAAATATTCAAAAACCAGGAGTTCCCTCACATGCCCCCATCAAATGAGATTTTAAAACTACAATTTTGGGTTCTTGTAATTGCTTTCTGGTGTTGAAATACTTAGTGTTCAAATTTTTCAAGGTTTTCTTTACAATAAAAAGGGCTAGAACATTTTATGAAAATTTGCTTGCTTACTTGTAATAGCTGTTTCTGTTTTAGCCTGATTCCATCAGGTATGTCTGCGTTAAAAACACCAAATATTACAAGACCCAGGATAGCTATAAATACCAGCACCCTTTAACACCCCTGGCTTCAAGATGAGGCTCACACTGGTGTGACAGGAGATTCAGGGTCATTTTATATTTATGAATAGCCTTAATTTTATTTTCTACCAGCATGTTGAAAATATTTTTTTTCATTTCCTCTCTTGAAGTCTCTGTGACACCTAGCCAGTGACTCAGACGGTAAAATTACCACTCCTTTTATCTCTACAGTGTTCCTTTAGCAATTTGATCCTGCATTTTTCATCTTATATATACATTGGCTGAAAAACCGTAACAATATTATTCAGTAAGTCTTAACTATTTTGCTGAGCTACAATGCTGCAATACCTTTCCAAATAATAGCTATGTTTTCTTTAGGTACTTTGTTCCAAGACTTAAAAGTCTCCATATATTTGCAAGTGCCATCTATTAGTCCAAGAACATAATCAATCTAATGCCTCTACTTTATAAGAAATGGATTCTGTATTTTCTGTAATTGAATCTCATCTGCAAACTTTGAAATGTAGCTTTCAATACTATCAGTCATGTCATTTATATAAAATACAGCAACAGAAAGATAGAGGTCAAAAGTTTAGACATCCATCCCGGAGCTAACCTCTTTTTGGGTTAGCAATAATTCGTATTTTCTCCTTCCGTGCCCCTTTAAATACCAGTCTCTGCTGGCCTATTCCAGATTTCTGGGATTTGTATTTTATTGTTTTTGGTTTTATTTAATTTTATTTTTGTCAACATGTGAAATGTATGCTAAGAGCATAATCAGCTTTTTTCAGCTTTTTCAGCTGTGTCTGTAATCTGAAACTAGGACTTGTCAAATTAAACAGCCCTCATGTTAGCGCATAATATGTATGCTATACAAAAAAATAGCACAAATCTTTCATTCTCACCAAAGGAACTTCTACCAAAGGAATATATCAACCTTTCAAGTCATGGCCTTCCTGCTCTGACCTATCTGCCAAGTGTCAAAGTAATGCTTAGAGAGCTTGTTGCTGCCAAGTTGGACTTTCAAATAGCTTTGCCAATTACTATAAAAATAGTCAAATCATTTAGGACTGAAAGAAAGTTAAAAACCAGTGCCCTATGAAAGGTCCCTAACATTGACAAGTATCAGGTTATTCTAATTAAACCTGGACCACATCCAGACTGATGAGCTAACTCATGTAGGACTTTTTAGTCATACTTGTATTGAGATCACCCGTAGGTGCAGCTTATAAACTCATTGGTGAACTGATGGAAACAGGCTCCAAAAGTATTTTATTTACTTTTCTTTTTTTACAAGAAACCTGCAGTAATATGTGTAATGAAGAAATAAGTTGAAAACATATTTGTCAGAAGTATATTTAAAAGCATCTCCTCTTAGGAGAGAAATTCCAGTACCAGTGCCTGAACTGAAGCCCATTGGGTCAATAGCAATCCTTTCCATGAGTTTCAATGGATGAGAGAGGAAAAGTAGTTAAAGAGGGTAATCCTGGTGGTGCTTTGTTAACTTAAATATGCATAAAGAAGTTCGGCTAACAAGTTAAACACAGCAATTAATCCTCGCAGCTTTTCAATTACTAGTTAAACATATACAGCTATCTTACCTTTGATCTAAAGATTGTTCTTAATGTTTGAAGGGTCTTATATTTTTATAGCCTGACACTGGGAAAACACTGAAATAGTTTTATTTAGGCCAATGACCCCAGAAGTGGCTCAGTAGGGAACTTTTGTGTCAGCAGGAATATTTAAAGTATGTAATAAATTTAAATAAGGTTAATCTTGTATCTTAGCTTCATATCTAGTACTGCAAAGGCACATTTTAAATTGGGTTATTTTTCTTATTAAGGTCAAGTCTTTGGGAACCATATTGTATTCCAGTCAATGTCATGCTGGAATAGCCATACCTCATAATACTGGAAAACTGATTTCAGTTGAGATGAAGGCAACTGCTAGGCTACTTTAATAAGGAAAAGCATGTACAAAGGAATTTGTTGTTGATTATATTACTTGAGCTGACCCATCCATGGCAGCCAGAGTTGGCTCTTCCTCTTTCTCTCTGACTCTGCATCTACATGATGCTGCTTTGTTTTGAAGTCATTTGTCTGCAGTTTGGATGGTGCACTGAATTTCTGCTATACTTTATGTATTCTGGCATTTTTCTTGCAGAGCATTGTGGGACTCTTACTAGAATCCCATGGTATTCTGGGACTTGGCAAATCCCTATGATTTCTCTCTTGGCTTCCCAAGATTGTTCAGTGTTTTGGAAGCCAGTGCCATTTGCAACATGTTGTCAGCCCACAAGGGGAAAACTGCTGCTTTTTGGGATCCTGGCAGTAACCCTGAGGCCACTACACTTGTGCTTTGTGATTAGGCAGCAGCATGGCTTTGGCTCTGGGAGCAAAACCTTGCCAAACCAGTGTCAGGGGTAGAGGAGGAGGATCAACTTCACATGCAGGTGTGCTTTTTCTAGAGTTGGGAAAGTATAAGAAAGGATAGCACGGCATCCCTGGGATGGCTTGCAGTGCCCACAGAGCTATTTGCAGAACTCATCCCGGAGCAGCAATAGCAGCACACACCCAGGCCCACACACAGGGTCCTCCCAACAGAGAAGTACATTAGCTTTGACTTAGGGTAGCTTGACACCTCTGCCAGTTAGCAGCCAAACGCCTACTGGGACGCTTTACATTGAGGTGTGTGCTCTGTGTACAAGATGCTAATGCTCAGGGGCATAATGCTTGGCAACATTCGTTTACTGATTAATTTTCACATGGTTCCCAAATTGTACTGGGACCATTGATGGGCCTATTTCCTTATTCTTTGTTCCCAGCAACAGGCAACAGAATCCATGGGGGACTTTTTGTCCTTAGGATACTCCAGGATGGTCACAATAGCAGGATAACCACAGAATACTCTGGAAACATGTGTAATGTTGAAATATTCAACTTCCATTTTTTGGATTTTTGATTTTTTTGATAAGAAATGGGATGTTGGTTTCCAGAACCATTCTGGACATTCATGATATTTTAATTCCCACTGACATTCTCAGAAATCTAGTTTATCCTATGCTTCCCTGACTTGCAAAGCCTTTTACTAGATACTTGAAAAAGGAAACTGTGCTATTTAACTATACCAGTGAGAGCTGCAGAATGACAAGGGAGTGGGCGTTGGAAGACAGAAAGTGAGATGGTATTGTTTGATGAGACTTTTGGCTAACACTCAATATCTGCCACACACGGTAGCTGCTTGCTGCTGTGTTTGCACAACACCTGTGAGACAAAGGGAGGGAGCCTTGCATGTGTGTGGGAAGCAAAAGTGCAAAATCTTTTGGAATATTATAAACAGCCAAAGAACCTGTCTGTACAAACCACAGCAAATCATCAGGGCCACAAGGCTGGGACTGCTCTGTGCTTCTATTTTGAGGCTCAGAGCCAAGATGTCATTTTATTATGAAGTGTGGCAGGATTTTATTAAATCTGTGTGTAAGGATTTTATGAAATGGCAGTTTGTTTTGACTTTTTTTAAAAAAAGGCTTGTGCAATGATTTAAGGAAAGGGCATTTTATTAGCTTTATTGGATATGTGTAATTTATGTCTATTGACCTTTTGTCAATAATAACCTTTATTGAACAAATACTGCAAATATTAAAAACCTTCATAACAACGCAAAGTTGTAACCACTGCAAGTTGAACCACAACCCGGAACAGTACAATGTCACTGTGCAGATGTGGGAAGCACATCTAAAAATGCTGAATGTCCACATTTATGTTATATGGCCTGCAAGCACATACAAGTGTAGGATTTGTGCCTACTGTCCCTGCCTTGGTTTGTAGAACTACAAACAACATCATTTGTCATTCCAGGGATGAAGAGAAGTTCCCTTTGTTAACTGTTTTCATTGTCCCAAGCTGTGGAATAAGGGAATTCAGCCCCGGTGGCTTGAACTCAGGAAACCATGCATTGTTTTCTAGGGGATGGTTGGGTGGGGGTTATGGTGCTGAATGAAAATGTAGTATTAAGTTGCTTTGTGTACTGTCATAGCAAGTAATTTACTGTTTGGCGCTATTGAGCTGGGTATCTGCTTGGGTTCTGGGAGCCGTCTCTTCCTCAGGGTCTGCACAGGATATTTGTTTAGGGAAGAGATCCTGGCTTTCTCTGAGAGTCTTAGTGGGGTCTCAGGCCAGGCGGTCCCTTGGACGTTTTCAGTACTTTCATAAGACATCAGGTTTTACTAGCAGCCTCTCTAGGAAAAACAAGTCCACTCCTGATTTTCAGAGCAAGGGCAGGGGCTTGAAATACTGTCTCAGAGGTTCTGTTACAGTCCATGTTCTTGTATAATCTTATTGGAACCTCTTTCTTCTGTTGCTGCATTGATACTTGTGGTAGGTCTGACTGTTTCCTATCATTTGCTTGGCTTGTACATCTTTGCATACGTTGTCTTCTATTGAGGCAAAATGAAGCTGATTCGTCTCCCTAGATTTCAAGAAAATCAGTGACCCCTGCGTGGCCCTAAACAGAGTACCAAGGCCTCACTGCTAAAAGGATGAGAAAGATATGCTCCAGAAATGTGTAACCACAGATGGTGCACTTCCAGCTATGTGCCAGTATTTAAATGGGGGGTGACATCTGCCAACCTGACCCCAAAACAAAACAGTAGAGAGAACATAGGTAAAGAGGCATATTGGTCCTAGTGTGAAGCACAGCAGTTGGAGGCAGCAGTGGGAGGAATGCCAGGGTCAGACAAGTTAATCTGAAATACAGATGCATCAACACAAATCTGTTTCTGCACAAACTCATCCCAAAATGAGTTTAATCCACTTTCAGAAGGGGTTATCCAATTCACAAAAGGTCAGCTGTTAATTTGAAGAGGGACTGTGGATGCAGGGCATTATAATGCAAATAAAAACAGAAGATAGCATGAACCCCCTCACACTGGTGTAGGCAAGCCCTTACTTTTTCTGTAGAGGCTCTGAGCTAGCATCCAAACTTTGTTAGACACATGCATGTTTTTATCTGGTACATATTAGCTTCTTTCCTAATTCCCTTAACTTCTACTTGGAAAAGAAACAGTCTCATGGACCCAAAGTAATTTTACAAAATCTTCTTCCAGTATATGATCTATATTCGGGGGTGGAGATGGACCTGAACCAACATCCCATTTCCAAGCTTCCTTGAACTTAGAGAGTTACCTGAAATCTGACCCCAGGGCCAGAATAAAAATTTTTACACTTTCAGTTCTATGCGACACCAATCATCACAATGACTAATGCCTCAATCTGGCACTTTGCAGCACATGAATTGAATGCTGTGGCTCTGTACAGTCCCATTGATTTTGCTGAAGTCAGTGGAGCCCCTCATGGGCCCAGCAGTCTGCCTATGCATGATCAATTGCAGTATTGGGTCTAATTAATTATATTTGTAACTGTCTTTAAAATGCTTAATTTTTTTTAGAAGTTACGTCATTGTTTTAGGAATCAAATATCTTTATCTAACAAAGCCCTTCTATTTGAGATATGGTTCAAAAGAGATTATGTTAAACTTTTACAGGTACAATTCATTCAGTCAAGGTTACTTATCACTGTCACACAAGAAAAGGAACAAAATCAAATGAAAATATCAATTTTATAGTTAGAAAATGCCTGTAATTTGTCTTCCTATGATGTGTTGTCATTCATTGTCTAACCTTTGGGAAATCACAGGTACTCTAACAATGTAAGAGGCCAATAAAAAAGAAAATGATTTCAGTGAAATTGTAACTAGGGATATGCAAAACAGAAATGCCCAGGGGTAATAAAAATTACCCACACATAATGGCTGTAGATGTACTGAGCAGACATATATTCCACAGCATGTTCTATTAACTAATATATATACCTGCTTACCAAGCTGTGGTTTAAAATGACAGCAGGAGAGAGAGTCACAAGAACAGGAGGTCAACCCCAAAGGCAAAGGACTAAGAAGCTGAGTGCTTGATAACTGCTCATATGTCTTCACCTGTCTCACTAGCTGCTTTGTTGCAGCTGCCCTTCCTGATCTTCTCAGTTTCTTTATTGCTCTCTTCTGTAGAGTTGGGTCTCAATAACTCCATTCTAGGGCCAATCCTGCTCCTGTTGAAATGTCAGCCTGCCTACCCTCCAATTCTGCTGTCTTTCTCATTAGACTTGGTGTACCCACCCAATTGTATTTCCTTTCTCTCTCTTCAATTTACTAAGTAAATGCTTAGCTTCTAAATAATAACTGAGAAGCAGTGTACTTTTTATTGTCACCTGTTGGACTTGGTTACCAATGCTGTAGGGGGCTCCCTATAATACAGACAGTCTCTCCAGTTCTGTTTTGTTTAAAGCCATAGCTTTGTGCCATCCCCCATTAATGAACCAAATTACCTATATTTTGACAGAGTCCTTTCTGAGGGCTCTGCCAAGGAGCTGTGAAGCACACATCCCAGGCCCTGTGTGTGGGGCCAGTTCTGTATGCACCAGGAGGTGAGTAAATCAACTTACACCCAGGGGCAGCACCCAGGGCCAGATAACAGAGGTCCCACTGGATGGATCCAGCCCATAGACCATGTCTCTGACACTTCTACCTTGGCTAATCCTTTTGGAATAAATATTCAGGCCAAGAAGCAGAGTAAATAAGACATGCTAAACTCTGTTACTGCATCCAGACACCTACCAGTACTCCAGCTAGATAGTTTAAAGCTAGCAGAGGTATCTTTGTACTACACTGCAGTCACTTCTGGGACTGCAGTGTAGCTATACTCCCTCAGGGTCTAAATTAATAACAATTTTGCTGATTTTATTCCAGGTGCACCAGATGTTTATATATACAGAGCCAAACAAAAGCACCGACTCAGTTGTTTAATACTGCAGATCTCTACTAAATATTTCCTAAACTTCTGCTGGAAATTTCAGATAAAAGATTAATCTCTACAGGTCGTCAGAAAACCTGCTTGAAATCAGCCATCAGTCCTGCCTTGTTTGTATAGCTCAGAGATGTGCCCTTCCATGGTTACTGGGGGAAATTCAAACTTTGCAAAGCACTTAAAAGAGGAGAAATATGTGGAATAGATTCAGGAATAAAGGGGAGCTCCAGGAAGGGTTGTTCCATGGAGATGCCAGTTTTTATCCCTAGAAATCAGGGATGAATCACCCTATCTTTTCTAATCTGTTAACATCACCAACTGCAGTACTGCTCAGTTACTTGTGGAAGAGAATGGCGGGGCTGCTTCCCAAGGTTGGGGACATGACACATTTAAAATATAATGATTTAATAACAAGTAAAATATCCAAGGATACACAGGGCCAGACCTTAAACAGATAGTGGTCAGTTGACTGAAATGTTGGAGATATGTGGATTTATACTGGCTGAAAATCTGGTTCATAATGAAAACCAACCAAAATACAATAGCTTTGTTTTAAAAAGAGGAGATTTAGCATCAAATCTGACAGCATAGGCTCTACTTGCTATCTGCGTGTAGGTTACATTTATTGGGAACCCAGCCCTTTTCTGCTACTTATCAGCTTTCCAGTTCTGAAAATGTCAGTAAGGACCTACATTATATTCTGAAGCTGAATTCTTTATCTCTGGCTGTCATATGAAACCAACTTTGAATAGGAGAATTGTTGCTGTCAGCAGTAATAGCAGCAAAAAAGTTATCACGTCTCTAGAATCATCTCTCTAGAAATAAAAAGGAAGGACACCAGGCAACTGTTCAAACAGAGCCCCTGCTTACAAACAAACAAAGGCATCTGTCAGGGCTTAAGGTGAAAAATTGGCACAGCTGTGGCACTACATTAGTGAAATTGTATGAACCTTTTTATTTTCAAGGATGGAGACAGATGTCACCTGAAATAGAGGATGCTCAGGAAAATCACATGCACAAAAAATTAAAACCCACAAATAATCTTCTCTTCTACAGCTCATCAGCTCTCTTTAAATGAATATTACTACTGTCAGTGGAAAACCCTTGACTCCTGAGAGAAACTGCTCTTACAGTAGTTTAAAGTTATACAACGCTAAAGTGTAAAGTAATGAAATTGAGGAAGAGCCATGCTTGAAGTAGCTCTTGCTTGGAAATTCTTGCTATATTTTTGACCAGAACCCTTGAATAACTGAAGATGAGACCAGAACATCGTTCTTATGTTTACTGTGTAGCCCAGGTTAAGGCTAAATTTTGAAGCAATAGACAATGATTTTGGATATTTTATTTTAGAAGCCTACGCTGGATCCCTTTAGGCCTGATTCTGATGTACATATCCAAGCTGGATTTGTAGGTGCATATGTGCAGAACTCTTTGGCATATGTGTATGCATAGGACTTTGTCTGTGTACCTGAAAGGCATACGTGCAAAGTTTATGTACTCACGTCTTATTGTGACTGACTGTCATTGGAGCTGGCTGAAAAAGGCCATGCTGCTTACTTGCCATGCCTCTTACTTTTCATAGCCAAGTCTCACAGAACAGGTCATCTTTGAATAGATATGTGTAAATTTGACCTGTCATACAAATGCAGGTCTGTCCTTGTTTACACTAACATATTTTATCTTTCTGGGGGCTTTTTTGGATAGTTGTAAGGTAAAAATAATCATTTTTACAGAGCAAACTATAATTGAATTCTGTGATCCAGAAGAATGTCTTCAGCATTGGTATTTTTAGCAGATTTTTACACTAACTCCACCATCCAAGCTACCCAGTTAGGGCTTTCCCCAAGGAATTGTCTTTGAATACATGGTACTATAATTGCTTCAACCAAGATGGAATGGTCGCTTCAGTCACAAAATGTATAATATGATTAGACAGCCTTATGGACCAAATGCTTATCGCTTTGTTTTGAAACCAAAGCTAGGAGACAGCTGGGTTAAATTTTCAGGCAGATGAAGAGGGGATTAGATGTGTGAATTACATTAATAAGAAGTTGCATATCTAATCTGCTGCAGTTGGCACTGAAAACTTACCCATGTATTCACTTTGGGGCTGGAGCACTCATGACTTTTGGCCAGGAATGGATACACCAAGGAGTTCATACACTGTAGCAAATGTGGATCCATGGCAACCAGAGTGTCCTTCTGAAGTCTTAGACCTACTACGGCCACATAATGGAAAAGTGGAAGAAAGCTACAGCAGAAAAATTGTTTCAAACATCAGAAATGTTGAAAAATAGGCTTTTTCCCATAAGGTAGTGACATTTATTTCCTAAGATGGATATTTTTTCTTCATATAAACTGAAGAATTTTTTTAAAATGAAAATTCTTTCATTTTTCTTTGTAAAGTCTGAAGGTTGAAGAATTAAGTTTGAAGCAATGTTAAAAGGATTCTGCACAAAATGAACTCTTGAGGATATTTCCAGATGATCAGACTCTTCTAAAATACCAAGATATGTATAGGCATGAGGCACAGTTTTTCTTCATCAGCAAAGTAAAGAGCTTGATAAACCAGTGGCTTAAAATTTTAATGCAAGTGCTGGGAATGGAAAATAGTTTCCATATAAACAGTAAATAATTAAAGAGCATTTTCTCACGAAAAGTGGGAAATCTGACTTTAAATTAGTATGGAGATATGAATCATGATCTCCAAAAACCTGAAGGCATTAATCTTTTGAGAAAATATTTACATAAGCATATTATAAGCTTGTTTTGGGATTTGTTATGCATTAGTTGGAGTGTATACTAAGCAGCTAGTAATATAAGAAAAATTAAGATATGTAAACATGTATATAATTATGCAGTATGTTGATGGGTTCAGGTGAGTTTGCATTTGCATGGGGAAGTGGCACAGGAAATTTGTTTTGCGCAGTGTAGGCCTGACCATGTATTTACAAGTGCAGGTTACATAAACTCATGTGTAGCACAGAAGGTGCAAGAACGTTTCCCTACATTGCCACTGAACAAAGAATAAGAGAGCAAATAGCATCTCCATCAGCCATCTGCATATTTAGTGTTCTTCCTCCAAAAGGGAGAGCACTGACTTTACATTTTGAAATGGAAAGTGCTAAATAAATGTTATATAACATGAAGCAACTTTGCTTTAAAATAATTTACAAATAACTGAAGCCTGCAGTAATAAATAATCCACTTACTGAAACCATTTTGGCAAAGATCCTGTAAAATGTCATTATAAAAAATAATGCAATGCATTATTTTCAGTTTATTTTGATTAGAATAAGTAGAAAGTACTTATACCACTCACCAATTATAACATTAAAAACAAAAACACAATACTCTCAGCTCAACACTCCTCTACCCAGAAACAAACCATAATGAAATAATACCTACATTTAATACAGTTTTGTTTTTTAAAGAAATGTGAGGGCATAAAACTCTTAGAAACATAAAAGCACGGCTTGGATTGGAAGTCACAATACTGTACACCATGCAAAGTGGCACAGCCAGATGTAAACTACACTCTCCCCTCAATGGCTTACAGAAGAAACCAGTATAACTCTATGTGAACAAAAACATTGAAAATCATTGGAAAGGCTCCTTTCACCACAGCAAAACAACCTATTGCAATACAAAGGACATTGATTTCATGAAAGCTACCCAAATGTACTAGGGAAATATTACAAAGATCATCTTAGTACTCCTTAAAAAAATAAAAGCATTCTGACCAACTTTGACAGTAGGGTTATGAAATGCTCTATATGAGATAATGTAGTAGAGGGGCAGGTACTCAGATGGTTTAAATTGTTATAACTGCATTGACTTAAATAGACCTGTGGCAATTTATACTAGCTGATATATCTCAAGGAGTCCCAACAAGAACAAAAATAAGCATTCAGAAGAAACAATCAATAAAATGAGAAACTACCTCAGAGTCTCAAATCCTTGATAGGCACATTTTGATTATACTAGAATTTCTGAATTTGAAGCAAAAGTCAACAGGGAGAGTAATGAGATAAAGTTAAGTAATGCTTTACCTTTCTTGTTCTTTATAATAATTTAGTTCATAGAGGCTTTGGGAAAATCACATTTTTATTTCATGATCCAAAAGATCAATACAGCACTATAAATTTAAAGCTGGAGGGAAAATTTACTCAAAATTGTTTCATGATGAAAATGCCAAAGGCAGATGCTTTTGTTCCATCAGTTTCTTTGAAGGGGCCTTCTAATCTTCATTCCAAGTTAAAGACTTTACTTGCGGCCACTGTATTAGTCAAAGGTGGAACATTTATATCCCTGTCAGGATCAAATGTCACAGCTATGTAGACTGTGTATCTGGAAAAAAATCCCATCCTCGTGTAAGAATTTGGATAGCTGTTCTTTAACTAACACATAACTCCATAAAATGAATCAATGAATAGGTTTCAGATAATACATCTACAAGCTTTAGCCTTTGTTAGGGACTTTACACATTTTTTTTTTTAAACTTGGGCACCTGGATCCTTCTGCCAAAGATGATGTATGACTACAAAAAAATTTCTGGAAGCCCCTCAAAAACAACAGATTTGGTAAGAGTTTGATAAGGGTTTCTGCACTGATATATCAACATTTTCTTTTATCTCCAGTTTTTTTATTTTATGCTTATGAGGGGATGTTTACAGAAACTTTCGAAATTTAGGAAATGAACTGAAATGTTTAATGAACCTACATATAATTTGGTGTCGCCACACAAAAATGTTACCACCGATGAATCTACTGAACATACCTTACCATACAGTAAAACCTGGAAAATAAAATCTACTTACTTCTCAAGGGTTGCATAGTTTTCAAATTGTGAAAGAGAATGAATTACTTTTCTGTTGCTTTTGAATACACTAACAAGAGCTATACATTCACATACTGAGGATGCTCAGATTGTAAGGTAAACACTGTAGTGCTGCTTAGATGGTAATATAAAACCTTTGGTATAAAAACATACATTGTAAGGGTATATAGAAACAAAATGCCAATTTATTAGTGCAGGGTCTTATTTGAGAGCAGCATGACCAACTGTTGGGAAAACCTTCCTGTTAATAGTCCCACAGGCCCTTTCAATACATATATTGAGAAGAAGACAGATAGAGAGCATTTCCTCTAAGATTCATTACTGTTGCCTTACTAGATTGCAGAACAATAAGAGAAATAGTTTCCTAAGATGAAGGATTTGCCAAATAGTTTTTATGTAAGGATATTTGAAGTAGGAGAGTCAAGTGTTTTTGCGTTTTTTGTCTTTTTCCTGTTATCATTTGTTCTGAAGCTTAGACTTTGTCTACTTTTACCCACATAGTTTCTATGAGGGCATTTGGGATCACATTTGGTGATAGCCATGTAAGGGTCCATAGATTCTAATGGGTTTCTTTGTGAGATATATTCATTGTGGTGGCAGTGGAGATATGTTGCCAGGCTTTGCATCTAGTTTTAAGGCAGAGTTGTGACCATGTGGTGTTTGTTGGTCAGAAGGAAGTTTGATTTGGGTGAGTTTTTGAGGTTGTTTGAAAGCCAGGAGCAAGGGGAATGGGGTTTGAGAGTATTTATCTCAAACTTTGATCCTCTTTGAGTATAGGCTGTAATAGGTTGATGATCCTTTTTGTAGGTTACAGTATAGAGAGGCAGTTAGCCGTATTAGGCTGAATTCCGGCAGAAGGCTGGACAGGATAGCACCTCAGAGACTCCCTGGTTCAGAGATGTATACACTTGCAGAGGTGACAGGTTCCAGTGTGGGATGGTATGCATCAACCAAGGGTGTACAGTTAGTGGGGGGTTTCTTTTCATATTGTACTAGATTCTTGTGGGGTATTTAATAAGTGGTTCATTCAAAGATGCTGTCTATTTCTCCGCTGGAGTGTCTTTGCTAGGTAAAGGTCTAAATCTCCCCCAGCTATGCAGTTGATCCAATAAAAAATATAACCAAAAAAATCCAACTCTAGCATTTTTCCTGGACTATCACAGCTACAACATTACTCCAACACAGGCAGTTCTGAGGTTGGTGAAGTGTTGCTTCAGAAACATGACTGGCATTGCAACCGATGGGAAGTTTAGATATGCAAAAAATGCTGAAGCAGGCCTTTAACACGAGAGAAAGTTCTTTAAAAGAGGAGATAGAAGTGTTGATGTGACAATAACTGTCAGCTAAATCTAGTTTTAGAGGTAAATAATCTAAAGTGGTTTCTTAGATATCAGGTCTGCCTCTGAATTATCTCATTGCAGATTCAAATGCAATGCAAAGAAAGAATTAAAATAATCCATCTGTGCAATAAAACTGTTCTTGCTCCCTGTCTGGCTGCTAGCATCATTCATGTGGTTGACATTTCAGATTGCTGCCAGTTCAGTCACCCCACAAATGAGTCTCATTTGCACACAATGTAGTGATTTTATTCCCACAGCTTTCAAGTTTAGGATAGAAGGAAGCTTAAAATAAGTAGCAAATAATCAAGCAAAATCACAGGACAAGTAATGGTCTGAAATTGGCAAATCATACACATAACTAAAGACTGAAGGAATAGACCTTCAATTTCTGTAGGAATTAGGACCAGAAAGAGTCTCATGAAGTCATCTAGGGCAGCCCCTGTTCTAGACAGGACAATCTCTGTTTGAGGATATTGATGGGTTCTTTTAGATGGTTGATGATGCAGAAGAGGCTCTTGAACTAAGAATGACAAGACATTATGGATGGGCAAAGGGATGCAAAAGACAGAGGGGAAGAAATGATTCATGCTAGTCCTGAGAGCTGTAACCCTCTCTTCACTCTCAGAAGCTAGCTTCCCATCTCATCCCATTAATAAGCCTCCAGCCTAATCCAAAGACACTGGCACTGCATGGAGGAGAAAGAGCCAAACATTTGCTACTGGCTGAATTTAAGACATTCCAGTCTCTTTGCATGATGAAGGAATTCCCTTGAAATATGATGTCTTATCAGTTATAATGTAGAACACCATGCCTTATCCAGACTATACCTAGCATGAATTTGAAAGAAATATATTAGGTCTGTCAGGTGGCTGACCCGCAAAATACACTTTGGACTCCCAATTCATTAAAAGATTTCCTGCTAAAGGTCTGTGACCCGTGCATATAAAACCATAACGGGCTGTAATGTGACCACCTGATGTTTCTAGTTTTCCTGATTTACACACTCCTGACCAGACTTTCTAAAATCAATCTTTCCCCGTGATTGCCTTGCAGCACTTACACAGCTTTTTAGTGCCAGAATTTAGCGAGTAACTGTGCAGTCTTCTCACAGCATCTAGTGGACAACTTGCCCAGTGGTACTGCCAGCACAAGATTTTAATTATGCATATTTGCTATCAAACATGGACTATTTTTTGTAACAAATGCACTGATGTATATCTTTATGTCAATTATTTGGAAAGTGTTGTCTGTAAAAATGTGCCATGTTATTTGCTTTCTGAGTTATCAAATATGAACAATATTTAGTAAGTGACTAGATGCAGAGATGTGATGCTTTTGAATCGCTTGATGTAACATTATTTATATATCTTGCTTTATATTGGTCATTAAGCGAGTCACAATTTCCAATCAATTATTCTAATGTTGATGGAAAGCTAAGGCTTCCAATTTACTTTTAATTTAAAAATTTCCAATATTTTACAAATTTCATGTTAGAAACACAAGAAATTTGATCAAAATAGTGAGGTTGCTGCTTGAGTTTGCTACAATTATACCAATTTTTAAAGCTGAGCATTGAGTTAAGTCACTGTAGCCTTAACATGAATAGAAGGAAATTTAACATCCTCCTCCCCTGACATAGTGAGGGCATACTTAGTAATTTTGCAAATATTTTTGCAAATGTCTTCAAGAAGGTAGAGAGCCTGGCAAACAAATGCTTGTGCACTTGTACCTAAGTCATTGTTGATTACATTTTGGCTACGTGGGAATTTCATTACAACAGTGATGACAGAAGTCTTGTTTTAAAAACACAATAGTCTCTTACTTAAATTATTGACCTTTATATATATTTTTTGTATACAGCCTATGACTCATGAGCGAGCTGTTCTGTTGCTATCTGATGGGGGGCGCTCATATACATCAACAACTGTCATCTCAAAACAATATATGTTACTATTTTATAGAGGCACAGAGAAGCTAAACAAGTTGTTCAGGTCACACAGCAGCTCTTCTAGTCACACTTTAGTAGTTCATGCCTCTGAGTCTTTTCTTTTGCTGCTATATCACAGACAATTACCTTGCATGTGAACCCTAGTACAAGAATCATTAATTTCTAGCTGGTTTATAATGTGTTTGAAATGAAAAATCAACAGAAGCTCTGAAGTGGTCGACGTTAATATCTAGGGGGTTGAAAGAGGCAGCGTGGAGCTGTCTCCTGAAGATGGGCATAGGCTTTGACATGCGTTGTGACATCAAGGACTTTGAAGACTGTGCTAAATAAATGTTTAATTTAATAGCACGGAGTAAAGGAATCCCTTAACGTTACAGAGATTAGGATGTTGGGATGCATTCTGATGGCCTTAATGAATGGCTGTTAATTTAGGTGAGCGATTACAAGAAAGCAGCACCTGTAGAAAGAGTTCAGTGTGTTTTACTCCTTCCCTGGTGCAGTTCTCGGTGTGGAGATCTATGGTGTGATGGGATGGATGGTAGGTGCGTGTCTTTATGACAGGCTCAGTGGCGGGTACATGGCTGTGCAAAGGGCTCTGTGCCAGGTGCGTTTCTATGTGAAGGGCCCCGTGGCAGGTGCATTGCTGTGCGAAGGGCTCTAGGGCAGACGCACCCTTTGAGGCGCAAACACCACGTGCTCGCGATGGTGAGCCCCGCCTCCCGCCCGCGGGGGCTTGAAGCAGCCCAAGCAGCTCCGGGGGGCGGGGCTTCGCTTGCTGGAGCCCAGGCCCCGCCGCCTCGGCCTCCGGACGCCCCCTGAGGCGGATGAGCTCCTGAGGCCCGCCCCTTATGCTAATATTAACGCCCCGCCTCCCGCCCGGCTGAGCGCCACATACCGACGTCCCCCGGCCGCGGGGGGGGGCGGGGCCTTGTCCTCACTACCCAATGCCGCGCGGCGTGAGCCCGCCCCGCCCCCGCTCTCGCCCCGCCCCCGCTCTCGCCCCGCGGCTCAGCTGACTGCCCGGCAGTCATATGACAGGCGAAGCCCGGCGCGGCAACATGGCGGCGGAGGGGTAAGGGGGGTTCCAGGCTCTGCGCTGAGGGGAGTCTCCTGGGCCCAGCTGGGCTGGGCGCTGGGGCGGGGGCAGCTTGGGCCTACGGTTGCGAAGCAACCGGCGTTTCGCATTTTTCTGTAGCGAGGTGAAAGCCCTGCTTCCCCCCGCTCTCCAGGAGGGGTGCGCGGAGGATGAGCAGCCCTGCGCCGCCGGGCATGTGCCTGGCCGAGGGCCGGGACACGGGGTTGCTGGCCTGTCCCTGGTCTGCTCACGTCTCGGGCCAGAGCATTACTGGGCAGTGTCCGAGGGCTTGTGGGTGCAGTGTGGTGCTGTGCGCAGTGTCCCCCGCTGTGCGCTCGCTCTGAGCCTTTGACTTTCACGCCTGTCCCAGTTCTGTCTTTTCTGTGTCCCCCAGCAATCAAGTGGCCCCCTCAGCAAGGGGATGGGGGCTTCTCGCTTGACATGGTGGGCTTGGCACATGCTGGAGCAGGGCACCAAAAGGCCTGGGGTGCATGCGTGTGCATGTGTGTGAACCACACGCATTTCCTCCTTCCCCCTTTTAGCCTCCTAGCTTCTGTAGTTAGTTCCCTTTACTTGTAATGAAAACCTCTCATGTGTTCCCCTTCAAGTGAATGGTGTTAGAAGACTGGTGAGGTTGCCTTCCTATGTAGCGTGGGGCATGGCCCTGTACCTGGTGTCTCTCAAGTGTATATCGACAGCATTTAACAGAAACAGGACGTTGGCAGCTGTGGTTTTCCCACTTTACCTGCTGTAAGCTAGGGTGTTAAGCCTGTGTCGTGTCAGGGTCGATGGTAGACTTATGTAGAGTCTAGATTATGGTTTGCGTGGGATGGCATCAGTGCCACCCCATGGCATGGCCAGGGGTGATCCTGCCACAGGCAGAGGGTTGGATTAGATGGTCTCCTTTTCAGCCCCACTTCTCTTTGAGGAAGTCAAGGGCAGACTCTGTGCTGCTAATCTTCCTGCCTATAGGCCGTCCAATTTGCAAGTCATTGATTTAAGGTGGCTGATGTTTTAGATTATTATCATTAGCAATGAGGAAAACTTTCTTGGCTGTTGTTTTACTGTGTGTATTTGCACCATGGATACACAGTAACTGCTTTTGCTGTTTCCCTTGGAGAGTTGGTTTTCCTTCTCTCTCACATGGCCGTAATACTGGATGTGGAAGTAAATGTTCTTAACAGATATTATCTAGGACTTGTATTGTAGTTTATCTCTTTAAAATATATTGTCAGTGAAGAAAGGTTAATCTGTTCAGAAGTGCTGGCAGTTTACTGGGAAGATAAATGAAAGCAGAGTAGAGAGACACCTTTATAGACTAAAGCAGAGATGCTTAAGTTTTTGTGAGTCCAGGTTTGCTACATTAGATGTCTTATGAATCTTCAGTCCTGGCTTCTCCATACCAGTGCAATGTTATGCACGTTTTACAGCTAGACAAACTGAAGCACAGGAAGGTTAAAAGACTTGCTGGGAAACCATGGAAGACCCAGAAATACAATAGGATTTTTGAGTCCTGGTGGGTTTTTTGATAGGTTTTTGATATGATCAGATAGATACAACAGGAACCAATGTAACATTTCTGAAAGTATTCAAACTTCAGATAAGCTTTGAATGTCAGAATGTCTATGATAAAAGAAAAGAAGCACTTTTAAAAAAGATTATCTTCATATCTTAGCTGCATTCACTTTCAGTATAGTATTGATTATAAGGAGCCCTTGTTCTAGTCACATTTTAAAGTCATGTGTCTTTAGCGATGTGGACTAGGTGAATGTGTACATGTCTCTTGCAATACATGTGAAACAAATACTTGCAGATTTGGGTTTAGAAATAACATAGTAATATTTTAATTTTATGCAAGTATTATATTTCAATAAATATGATCAATGGGACTACTCACATTTATTTCTTAGATTATAAAATCAACAGAATTACTTGGATGTAAATATTTGTAGGATTAATGGCCAAATTTATCCATGTAACTTTCCAGCTCAGTAGCATATATCAAAAATATCCAATCTTGTCCGGAAATCAACAGTAATTGTAGCATAGCTGGTTTTAGGTCATCACAAAAACAGCTCTTTTGGTTTCTGAGCTGTTGGTGTAAATACGCAACTATCAAGTGAGTTTCATCAGCCTATGAGGTACAACTTAAGTGATAAGACAGTCAACAGACTGCCATGTCTGGTGTTTCAGGGATGTCAAACTCATCCAACCCGTGAGGTGTGCAGGGCTGAGGCTGAAATGGGCAGGGGCCAGTACAATGCGAGTGTGTAAAGCACATGCCAGTGGCATACGGGACCAGTCCAGGGTATATATTGCATGGAGCACTTATGCTGGATCAGCCCAGCTTTCTGGCTTCAGTGCACAGGGCCAGTCTGTGGGCCCAATCCAGATAGCCCCTGGATCTAGTGTACAGGACTGGTCCAGTGCAGGCACTGTGTGCAGCATGTGTCTTAGACCAGCCCCACAGGCTGTGTGCTCACTGGCTCCAGTCCCAGGTGTGTTTTGCCTGTGGTTCACAGGGGCTTGTCAGAGATCCATAGGCAGCACTGTGGGATGACAGGGCTCCACAGGCCAGATTCTCCATGGCCCCTATTTTTGATACCCCTGCTGTGTCTGAAATTCCTGTTTAGTGTTGCATTCCTAAATACTGCCGACATCGCTTTTCAGTGTCACTGCCGTTAATAGAAAATCAGCCCTAAGGGCTAGCTGACTGCTTTCTTGAGGGCTCTTATTATAGCCTGGGTGGGATGGGGGGAAGTGATGCATTTGAAGGTGGAAAGAAGATGATAGATGGGCATACATGGAGCCTGATTCCACTAATTTGGGCAACACTTTATGGATTCTGCTCTTATTGTGGTCAGTGCCTGTCTAGGCTTCTGCAGGGTTGCCTGTCGTTGTGGTACCTAAATACCCAGAAAAGAGCAAACAGAAGGAAGAGGAGAATAAACAAAAAGACCATACCAGGCAACTGGTTCTATAAAAAAAAAAAATACAGCCCCTTTCCCACAAAACCAAACTTTTTGCTCTGTATAATTTTCAGCCTGGACATTTGGTATCTTGCCTAGCAAGGTTTATGTGAGTTCACGTTGTGCACTCTTTAAAGTGTTCAGGAAAGAATTTGAGCAGCTGAATAGAACTTTGCAAGAACCCCCCCTCCCTCATCCCCATAAAAATGGTCCCAGGGTAATTGCATTTTTTGTATTTTAATGCATTGGCAGACATGTTAGGTTGCTAATAAAGGATGTTTTATTAATAGATTAGACTGAAGTTACCAAGTTTTGTTGTAGCCTGAAGTAGTTATTTCAGTTGGAGTTTGTCCTCGATAGTCAAAGGTCTGAATGTGATTAAAAAGTTAATCATAATCTCCATTAAGTTTTGAAATGCAATCCTAATGGCGTCCTATCAATTCCAGGTTGTGGGGATATGTGCTGATGAGGGAGATGATCAAACTTTTTTTTTAAACAGCAGATGCAGCATAAAGTCCTCAAGTAAAGATTAATTTTTTTCCTTTATGGGGGAAGTGTGGGCCAAGCTGTGCCAAACACCTGCATTTTTTCTTCTGCTCTGCTATAGTGGCTGCTTTACCACACCAGTTTATAATGTCATAAAATCATAGAAAATGAGGGTTGAAAAGGACCTCAGAAGGTCATCTAGTTCATCCCCCTGCTATATCATCCCAAGCAAAGCTTTTTCTAGCCAGTCTTAAAAGCCTCCAGAGATGAAGATTCTACCACCTCTCTGAGTAACCTGTGTTCCAGTGTTTTACTACCAACCTAGTGAGATCATTCTTCTTAATATCTAACCTAAACTTCCCTTGCTGCAGCCTGAGACCATTGTTCCTTGTTTTATCATCTGCCACCACTGAGAACAGTCCAGCGCCAAACCCCACTTCAGGTAGTTGAAGACTGCTATTAAATCCCCTCTCAGTCTTCTTTTCTCCAAAGTAAATAAGCCCAGTTTCCCCAGCCTCTCCTCATCAATCATGTGCCTCAGCCCCTGAATCATTTTTGTTGCTGTCTGCTAGACTCTCTCCAGTTTGTTCACTCCCTTTCTGTTGTGGGGGTCCCAAAACTGAACACAGTACTCCAAATGTGGCCTCACCAGTGCTGAATAGAGGGGAATAATCACTTCCTTGAACCTACTGGTAACATGCCTACCGATGCAGCCCAGTATGCTGTTGGCCTTCTTTGCAACAAGGGCGCATTACTGGCTCATATTAAGTTTATTGTTCACTGTAACCCCCAGGTCCTTTTCTGCAGAGCTGTTGCTTAGCCAGACAGCCCCCTGCCTGTACCAGTGCATGGGGTTGTTCCATCCTAAGTGCAGGACTTTGCACTTGTCATTGTTAAACCTCATGAGATTTCTTTTGGCCCAGTCTTCCAATTTATCTCAGTTATTCTGAATCCTAGCCCTGCCTTCTGGTGTCATCTGCAAACTTGCTTGAGGGTACACTCTGTGCCATCTTCCATGTCACTGATGCAGACATTGAACAAAATCAGCCCCAGGACTGATGCCTGGGGCACTCAAGCCATTGATTACTACCTTCTGAGCCTGATGCTTCAGCCAGGTTTTTATCCACCTTATTGTCCAGCCCATACTTCTTTGGCTTGCCTGCCAGAATGCTGTGGGACACCATATGAAAAGCCTTGCTAAAATCAAGGTATACTGCATCCACTGGTCTCCCCGCGTCCATAGAGCCAGTCATCTCATCAAAGAAGGCAATCAGGTTGGTCAAGCATGATGTGCCTTCTTTTTCCTTTTGTCCTTATGAATGTGGCTATATATTCTGGTGTAGGTGCATCTGAATAGGTTTCTCTATATGCATGCCCTCTTTTTTCCTATTATGCCGACATCAGGGCAAATGAAATTTATTAGAATCGATGATAGATTATTTTCTGTTTCACAATCACTCTTGGTCTGAGTAATCTTGCCTGGACTATGTAAGCTTGTTATATAGCCCAGCATGCATTACTGCAGTATAATACAAAGCGGGCTTTAACCTGAAAAACTAGCCCTTTACTTCTATTTAAAGTTAAAATCTTGTAAATCTTAAAAATACATCTTGCCAGGGTTGTGCAGACTTGTTCTGCCCATGCCTATGGCTGGAATTATTCTACAATGAAAGCTTAGTCTTTTCTACACTTGGGTTAATGTGTCTCACAGCTAGTGAACTGTAAGTCCCTAAACTTATCAGTAATCAGGTTTGAGCTTTGTGCGTCATGTGCTGAACTCCTAGATAATACTATCCTAAAGTCAGATTAGAGAAGATTTGTATTCTATCTTTCACCTTCTGAAATTATTTACACTTATATCAAAGTGTTATAAGCAAGTAAAATAAAAGTATTTTATTAGCTCTCTTATGCTGTGCCTGCAGTAAGAAATCATTTGGCTTAGGTTCTTGGTGATAATGTCTTTCCTGAGTTTGTTCTACACAGTTATAAATCAAAGGTTACCTTTCAGACTTGTAATTTTCCATGAAAGCCAGACAATAATTAATACATGAAGGCACATTGCTTTAGTACTCTAAGGTTAACTTGGTTCAATTTTTCTCATCCTAGCAACAGTTCACCATAGGAACAACGTAACTGTATGCACTAGTACCATCTCCCTTAAAAGCATTGTATCTGATAGAAAATGACCTTCCAGCTGCTAAGAAGAATGTTTTCAATAAGCTGACAGGAAAGAGGTTGAACTATATTGAACAAGCTAAACTTAAATCATTGAGTTTTTATTGTTAATACTACAGATGAGTGCTGTTGTGAAGCTCAAGATCACTTTTTCTTTATTGTAAATATAAAATAGATGAATACTACCTCAGATTCTTTTCCTTTCAACTGATGAAATCACTCCTATAGTACACTAAAAGCAACTGCAACCATAATGTCTGGAGCTAAAACTCTAAAATATGTAATTATGGATTCACCACAACTAGATTGAGTCATCACATACATTTATAGAACTTCAAATGCTTGAATTACCTTTGCCTCTTTTGAACAAAAGCAGATTCTCTAGGTAAAATAGTGAGTAGTCAAATAAAAATAATTCATTTAGGCAGTGACATAGTGCAAAGATGTAGTTAAAATCTTATCTAAACCATGATAGATCAACTTTATGCGCAGACTTGGGGCACAGCCAGGCAGCAGCCCCCACCGCCAGACTGCTGCAGTGGGTAGAGGGTGCAGGGAGCTCTGTTAGGGCTGCTTTAGATGTCCAGCTGGCAGAAGGGGCTACTGTCCCCAGATACCAATTGGCCTGGCCCCAGAAGCTCCTGAGAGCGAGTAGGCCCTACTTGCCATGGCAGGTTTTTATACTGCTTAGATGCTGCCCCCAGGCTCTGGCTCTCTTGGCTGCAGCTCTGAGACGAGCTGGGCTGGGTTATTCTGTCCCAAGTGGCACAACTTGCCCCTCACCAAAGTACATGTCTGGGCACGTGTGCCAAGGCAAAAATCCCCAGCTCAAATTTGTGCTGTTTTCATTTTATTTCTGCACTTTCTGACTTCTGAAAAATCTTTCTCCCTATTAACATATTGACTTCTCCTTATTTCTGGCAGGTTCTCTGCTGCTTCTGCACATTTTGTTTCCTCCTGGTAGGTCTGCGGTCCTTCCCTGTCATTTCTTTTCCTTTTGCTTAGGGTGCAGATAGTATTTGTACTTTTGACCTAAACAATTCCACGCCTCTTCAGCAGTTGAGTCCATGAATTCCAGACTTCAGCTGTCCCCTCTTATTTCTTTAGGTTTTTCAAATTTTGTCCTTCTGAAGTCCAAAGCCCTAGTTTTAGATCCATTCTTGACTCTCCAGGATTTCAGACTGAATTAAATTCAACTCATGATTGCTTGATCTAAGCTCTTTTTCTTTGGTAGGTGTCCTATAAGATCTCTTTTAGTTGCTAAAACCAAAAAATTTCATCAACAGTATTGCAGTCCACTTTCTTTCCACTCTTTGGCATTTTTTTCTCACAAGCTACATTTGTTTAATTGATTTCTCTCCTGACATAGGGATTTTATGGAATTTTTCCAACCTTTTTCTTGATTTCATACTTTAAACCACTTATCTGTCATTCTAGCCTCCATCTTGGGAAGCTACTTCTCCCCCTTAAGGGGTCCTGTTCCTTGTGAAAAGCCATGAATGCTTGTTTGTGGTCAGATCTCCTCAAACCTTTCCAAAAGCACTACTTTTGACAAAGTAGGCTATTGCCCGCTTCTGAACAAATTAGTTTATAAGGTGCCATCCTGCCGTGCCTTCTGCCTGACTTCAGACTAACAGGAGTAACTACCTCTCTTGCTAGTCCCTTAGCCATCTATTGATTTTCCTTATTTTCCTTCTGCCTTCGTTCTTCTTCCTTTGAGACAGGAAGAATCCCGTAGAATATCATTTGAACTCCAATTTCTGTAAGCGCCTTTTGCAGTCTAATAGCTGTCTTTTGATCTTTCCTAGGGAGTACTTGGCCTTATCCTTGTTTTTCATGTTGGAACAAATCAGTGGATTCTTGCCATGTGCTCCCACCAAGATTTTCTTGAATTTCAGGGTTATGCTGTTGGCAACAGTGTACGCTTCTGGTTTCAGGGAGTTTCCCTACCCCCTTCCGCCTCTCTTGTAACAGCTCTTTCAGCTATATAAACCTGTTTTGTGTTAATCTTACTCTTTGGTCTTTTTTCCTGTCACTCTTCCTTCCATTTCTGTTTACAGATCTGGTCTTTGTTCTCTTTTAATTTCTCCTCTGTCCTTTGGGTCTGGTCACAATTCTGTTTCCTTTTTTGGGCCAGCTTCTTTTCTCTCTTTTCTGTGCCATCCCATCAATACCTGTTCCCCTACCACTCAGCATGCTAAGTTAACTCCTTGTTTCTTTTTTTCTTCCCTTCTACTAGTTGGTTGCTTTCTTTACCTTGTTTCTGTGGTCACAGGCCTGCATGGGGTTTTTTTTTCCTCCTTTTCTGAAGGTCTGCTCATCTCATTATCTTTTCTTTGGCTAATGTGTATGCCTGTATTTCTAGCCCTTGGATATTTCACTCTGAACTCCATCATGTGATACTTCATGCATTTAGTAGGTCACTGGTACTTTGGGTTTGAGTCCTGTAGGCCACAAACTTTGGAGACACCAAGCTTTTGGCACTAAACATGGGGACACTAAGCTTCATTTGTGTCCCCTCCTATCCACCCCATTAATTTTCTCTATGCAAACAGTATGCATGTATCAAAAACATTGCCATTTATGTGTACTTCTGCTGTTTTTTTCCATTCTGTCACTGGCTGACCTGCCGTAGCTTTCTTTTGATGCTACATAGGATTTGTTAATGTAATTTTGTCAGTATTAACATAATCTTTCTGGTTTTTTTAGCAACTCATTTTTTCCTGTCTCCCATTTTTGCTCTGTTATGGCATATCTTTCAGGGCTGAGCAAAACTTTGGTTCCTGATTTGATTTAGCAGAGATTCGGCCCAATTTGGTGGCTGAATCTCCAAATCAAATCAAAGGACCCTGTAATCTCTGAATCAGTTCAGAGTGATTTGGAAAGATTTGGACACAGACACGGCTTTAAATGTGTTTTTTCTATATACCTCAAGGTACCAGGCGGCTTGTGAAGGCTGCGATGCTGGGGTGGATGGAGCATCCCACAGGAGTGTGGGAGAGTGGGGGAGCTCTCCAGCGTGCTCAGCAGCAGACTGGGAAGTAGACCAGAAGCACTTCCAGTCCACTTCTGGGTTTGCCGCCGAGCATATGGAGGGTCCCCCGCGCTCCTGTGGGATGCTCTGTCTGCCCCAGCAGTGCAGCATTCACAAGCTGTGCCTGGTACCTCAAGGTATGTAGACGATACTGTTAAAGCTATCGCTGAATCACCAATTCTCTGAATTGCTGTCGAATCTTCAGATTCGGATTCACCAAATAGAATCAAGGACAGCGATCCGAATCAATGAATTGAATCACTGTCCTCAATTTGGGGCAAATTTGGGGTGCATGCCCCTAATATCTTTGCAACCTGACAGTCATTTTGTGCATCTCTTTTTTTTTTTTTTTATTCTAGTTTGTTCAATAGTTTATTGAGAGAGTAGAAAGAGAGAGATCCACTCATGACTTCTATAGCCAAGTGAATGTATTACAAACTAATCTTAAACATGATTTAACTTTCTTCTCTGTGTTAATTTAAAATAACCCAGTGTCCCTCACTGATATTTCTAGTGAGATAACTCTTGTGACAATTACTGATTTTTTTTAAAATACCTTTTCTAGACCTCGTTTTTGGCTGGGAAAAGAAACCTTGCAAGTGCCAGTAGCACTCTTTGCCCTGAACAGAAAGCGACTGTGTGATCGACTGAGGCAGAATAAGGATGTCCAGAAGAATTCCATTATCCTGTTGCAGGGTGGAGAGGACGCCCAGAGATACTGTACTGATACTGGCATTGTCTTCCGCCAGGTAAGATTTAGGTTTTATATACAGAAACAAAACCTTGACCCATGCTTTATCTCAGCTGTTCATTTTGCCTCTTCATTTAATTTTTCCTCCCCTTATTTCAGAAGTACATTTCCCTTAGATTGCTGTACTCCACCCTTCTTTAAAGAGTTTTGCTCCTATGTTGTTTCTGGTAGAAGGTTATTGACTAAATACTTAATTAACATGTTTTTGATGTTGGTTCTCTGCGACTTGAGACTGTTCTCTTCATGTTGAGCATAGAGAGCCTATTTCTTTTGATAGCTTATGTACTCTCTCTCTTCATGTTACACAGTTTGGCCACAGACCTGGTTGAGATCCCTAGGCATGACCACATTAGCGATACTCAGTAATAATACTGAACTTAGTCTGAGGACAAACAGCACAATTTTTAACTTAGACCTTTTATCTGTCCTGGGTCACAGAAACTTAAGTCTTCTGACTGTGACCCTAGCATTTTTATTATGGGTGTAAATTCTAATGAAGTCTTCTTACTGCTGCTGACATTTAAAGATAATTTAACTAATAGGGGTGCGCAAAATGGGTTGTATTTCATTTGGGTTTGGCCCAAATTGGGGGACAGTGATTCGATTCGTTGATTTAGATCATTGTCCCAATTCGATTTGGCTGAATCTGAAAGTTTGATGCTGATTTGGAGAATCTGTGATTTAGCCATAGACACAGCTTTAAATCTTTTTTTGTACATACCTTGACTTACCAGGCGCGGCTTGTGAATGCTGAGATGGTGGGGTGGATGGAGCATCCCACAGGAGTGTGGGGGTGCCCCCCGCATTCTTGGCTGGAGACCCCTGCCCCTGTGCCTCCTTGCTTGGTCAGTTGGCTGACAGAGGACCCTGGGTGCCCTCTCCAGACCCAGGAGCCACCAGTTGCCAAGCTGGGCAGCGGGGGAAAGGTCCCCTGCACGCTTCATGGCAGACCCGGAAGTGGACCAGAAGTCCACTTTCAGGTCTGCCACTGAGTGCACTGTGGATAGCCGCATGTTCCTATGGGATGCTCCATCTATCTCAGCATTCATGAGCCACCTGGTACCATGAGGTACGTAGAAAAAACATTTAAAGCTGTGTTTATATCCGAATCATCGAATCTTTGTGATTTGATTCAGAGAGATTAAAGGGTCTCTTGATTTGATTTGGATTTGGAGATTTGGCTGCTGAATCGGGCCAAATGTCTGCTGCCAAATCTCCACCAGATCGAATCAGTGACCAAAGCTTTGCATGGCCCTAGTAACTACTTACCAGTATATACTATCAAAAGTTAGTATCTACTACAAATGGTTGTGTCTACCATTTGTAGTAGACAAATTTGTTTATTGCAGAGTTGCCTAATTAGCTCATGGTAGAGTTTCAGCATCTGTGTGTGTGGCCCTGTTAGGATGCAGGAAACCAAGTAACTTTGCTATAGGTTAGTAAGTACAAGTACTGCACTGTGGCAGCATTCTTAAATGCACAGCAAACGTGTAGATGCTGACAGGGCTGGCTGGGGGAATGAGGGTGCTTCATTGCAGGGAGCTCCTTGCTGGCCAGCTCCCACATTAGAGCACCCTTGTACCACAGCCAGCCCCTCGGTAGGATGTTGACTGGGGATGGAGCAACCTTGGCTCCAACCTTGGGCTCTCTGCCAGCAACCCAGCTCAACATGGTGTGGTTCTGGGCACATGTGTAAATGTGGCACCCAGGAGCAATAAACTCTGGTGCAATATGTGCCGGATTTTGTGTCGCACAAATTTCATGTGTAGGTGTGCCCAGTATCTTTCAAAATTGATTTCCAGAAGCATCTTTATAGTTCTTTGGCTCAGGCTGCAACCATATCACTAGTTAATTTCATGCTGAGCACATCATCGCTAGTCCTCAGAAGGAGTTCAACATAATTGAATGATTTCAGTTAGAATTTAAGCTTAGTAGGTTATCTTGCTACAGGCTACTATCTTCTGCTTTGTCAGTTATCAAATGAGGTCTAGAGTGCTGCTTCAGTTTATTCTGTGAACCAAACTGAACTTTCACATGTTACAGAGAAAGGAAGAAAAATGGCCCTTATCCTTCCATTGTGACAGCAGGTTTGTTAGCTGGCTGTCCTCTTGTTTTTTAGGGGATGATGCATAGTTCTTATAAGGTTTTACTATCCTTTCCTTTCTCTTCCTCACCATTTTTGCCATTTCGTTGCCTCCTCTCCAAGTTCTGTTCATTTCTTTCCCAATGCACAATAACTTGACTCAAGGGTCTTGGTTACCTGTGCTACATTTTTTTTTTTTTTTTTTTTTTTTAATTGCTGCCTCCTCCTTTCCAAGAAAACTTGTTCTGCTCCTCTGTCTATTTTGTCCAAAACTCTGCTTTACCTTAAGGCTGTGCCCAGAAGGCATAATAAGCCTGTTATTTTTGCTTTAGTTTGTCTTTTCCTCCACCTCATCTGGCCATTTCATTTTGCTGTCCTTATGTTTGTATCACTGAGAAAGTAATCGCCATCTGCAGTATCATGTAATCTGAAAAAGAAAACAGGTTCCATAGCAAAAATAATTTAATTTAAGTTACAGTATTTGCTGAAATATAAAATGGGGTTCCTGTCCCCCAATCAGCATGGGGAATAACAACCCTGGTTTTATTACCATGCCAAAGAACATTTTATTACATACCAGAACATCCCATTAAATACATTATCTATCATTGAATTGCTGCTAGAAGCAGCATGTGCTCAGTCAGGGAAACCAACTATGAACTTGACTAAATACAGCCTATACTGAGCATGCCTGTAGAACACATGGCCCATATTGGACAACCATACTGATGGGAACCTAACACAAGGGGCAGGCTTTGTGGCCTCAGCAGGACTGCAGTTTTCACCCTCTCTGCCCCAAGACAGATACAGTCCCACAGGTACCCATGACACAAGTTTTGCCTGTCAACAGCTACAGGTGCAGGGCCCCAGAATCCAGAAGCCCATGCACCTATCTCTTGACAGCTGGCAGGCTTCAGCAGTGGCTAGCAGGTCTGCAGCTTTCACCTTGCTGTGCCTTAACACACACTGTCACCCATGTCACAGGTTTTGCTTGTATGCAGCTTGAGGTACAGTTTCCCCTAAACCCCTGCACCTATCTCCTTGAAACTTGGCAGGCTTTGTTGCCTCAGCAGGGGATGGCATGTCTGCTGTTTTGACCCTGCTGTGGCTTAACACACACACGTGACATGGGTTTTACTTTCAAGACTTTGGGGTGTGATTTCCCCAAACCCCCTGCACTTATCTCCTTAAAACTTGGCAGGCTTCATGCCCTTAGAAGGGGCTACCATTCCTGCAAGGTTCATCCAAATCAGGCCAGAAATAACAAAGTTTTATAGGCTGTTTCAGTCTTCCCCATTATAGCCTGTGGGCGAAACTTTGAAACAGTGAACCTGTTTCGATGGTTACAAGGGTGGGCAAATGAGAATAGGATGGGATTCAATACTGACAAGTGCAGGATGCTGCACTTGGGCAGTAAGAATCAGCAGCATACCTAAAGGAGCTCTTTTCTTGAAAGCATAGTGGCAGAAAGAGATCTTGGAGTCATCAATTCCAAGATGAACATGGGCCGCCAAAGCGAGGACACAGTCAGTAGGGCTAACCACACCTTGTCGTGCATCCACAGATGCATCACAAGCAGCGCCAAGGAGGTGATCCTCCCCCTCTATGCAACATTGGTCAGGCCGCAGTTGGATTACTGTGTCCAGTTCTGGGTGCTGCACTTCAGGAGGGACGTGGACAGCATTCCGAGGGTCCAAAGGAGGGCCACTTGTATGATCCGGGGACAGCAGGGTAGACCCCACAAGGAGAGGCTACAGGACCTTAACCTGTTCAGCCTTCACAAGAGAAGGCTGAGAGGGGACCTGGTGACCATCTATAAACTTACTAAGGGGGACCAGTGCAGAATGGGAGACCTTGTTTCCCCCAAGCGCCTCCCGGAGTAACAAAGAATAATGGCTGTAAATTGTTAGAGAGTAGGTTCAGAGTAGACATCAGGAGGCACTACTTCACAGTCAGGGCAGCTAGGATCTGTAACCAACTTCCCAGGGAAGTAGTACTGGCTCCTACCTTGGGGGTCTTTAAGAGGAAGCTGGACGATTACCTAGCTGGGGTCATTTGAGCCCAGTTTTTCTCTCCTGCCCAGGGCAGGGGGTCGGACTAGAAGATGTGCAAGGTCCCTTCCAACCCTGTATCTATGAATCTGTTTCGAATTGAAACAAAATTTGAAATGGAACGCAGTTCCATTGAAACATCAAAACGCTGGTTGAAACAGAACGCTGCCATTTCTCAGAGCCTTGCTGAACAGGACCTTTCTTTCCCGTTTTGCAATGATTACTGTTTCTTCACTAGCCTTAATTGTCTGACAAACTTTACTATACTACTATGTAGATGAGAGGCTCTGTTGCCCCCTCTCAGCCTGTTGCATGTGATTATTGTGACTCTGCCCTCCAAGGGGTAGACCTGGACCAGGCAGCCCCATGCCTCACCTGCATGTAAATTTTTGGAGGGGCTAATAGCATGTGAATCCTTTGGGGATATCTGGAGTATACACACATACTGAGGAATACTGGGCTGTGGGGTCACCCTGGCTTGAAATGCTATTGACTGGCAGAGCCCAGTGAACTATTCTGAGCCATTTGGCTCTGGACTGGTATCATGCACAGTTGGCACTATGTATAAGCAGGTATAAAAGTGTGCGTATGGAGTACCTGTGCTGAAACTTTGTAGCAGTTTGCAGCAAGTTAACATGATCAATTCTTGGTGATCTAAGGCTGTAGGTACCCATAGCAATTGGCATATATGCACAATACAAATGAATATATGTATGTTTATTTGAAGTCAAGTGTTTTTGATCCCTTGTTTAAAATTAAGACGTTTTCCTGTTTAAAGTGTGGAGGGAATGGGGCACGGGGTAGGCAATTCCCGCAGTTCTGTGTCTGCCCCTGAGTCTGAGTTGTGGGCAGAATCAGACCCACAGCTGCCTTCTGTCCCACCTGTGCTTGCAGCTTCTGCCTTCTGCACAGGACAAGGCCCCCGCACCAGCCACTGTCTTCCCTACTGTAGCAGTTGGAGGGGGGAGGATTTTAAGACAACCCTCTGATAATTAGATTCTATATTTGAAAAATTGGAACAGATTTATAAATTTTCCGTGTACAGAATCTAATTATTGGGGTGGTCATCTTATATATTAGGGTTATCTTTTATAGTCAAGTAAATACAATATC
Organism: Caiman crocodilus; assembly: GCA_030014935.1. NCBI lineage: Eukaryota > Metazoa > Chordata > Crocodylia > Alligatoridae > Caiman > Caiman crocodilus. Next base: position 16,400,679 of record JAGPOW010002791.1, read on the forward strand.
ATTAATCAATTATTGGCACTGTGCTGCATTCCATTAGTGTCTTGAGGGCTGGAGAAATTTGTACTGTAATGATTTTTTTTTTTGTACTTTATTTAGGAATCATATTTTCATTGGACTTTTGGAGTGACTGAACCAGACTGCTATGGAGCAGTTGATGTTGATACTGGAAGGTCGATTCTATTTGTCCCCAGACTCCCTGAAAGCTACGCAGTTTGGATGGGAAAGTAAGGCATTGCTCCCCCTTCTCTCAATATAGACCATTTATATCACAATTTTGTTGCATCTGTTAACTGTATGCATAATGTAATCAGTTGATACCTCAGGTTTTGAGGTGATTTTAACAATAGCAAGAAGTGCTGGATTAACCACAGTAAAGATGTGAAATCTTCTGTTTAGTCACAGAACTAGGAATATATGCAGTATGCATTTTTAGGCTGCTCTGATTTAACTCAGCCTTGACTTGGAGGGACCTATCCTAATAGTGAAGAGGTAGCCCAGTATCTGCCTTAACTTTTTTTTTAGATTCCAAGCAGAGATTACCAGTAAAGAGATCATTTGTAATGACATGCTGTCTGAAGCATGATTTTTGAGAAGAATGGAGCTAAGTTGAAAGAAGCTTATTTCATATGTACCCAGTACATATAAGTAATCAGAGTATTTAATCGCTTAGGATGTTATATTGTTCGAGATGACAAAAAATTAAATTGATGTATAATCTCTGATGATGCTGTCTCAGTCATTAATTTATCATGTGATCTTTGGTAAATTACTTGATCCGCTTGCATTTAAAAAATAAAACTCAGTATAGAAGAATTCCAAGTGAAAACTGTGTTGTGAAGCTTCCTGTATAACATATGCATGTAAGTACCTGCTGTCATGAAGAGCTGAGCAGTTTCTCTGTGGATTGCCTTGAGGCTTGTGAGCAGCTCACAGGATCAGACTGTAAATTATAATTATGATGTGTGTCTGACATTCCTGTCATTTAAAGGCAGCCTCACCCATGCCTCCTTTTTTGAACGTAGAGATTCAGGACTAAGTGGGGATGTGGTAGCTTTTCTGTTCTTCACTACTTTTAAGCATGGTGGCAGAATATACCTTAACTACCCTTACATTTTAAAAAAAATATAGCTCTGTCAACCTGTGTAAATGACTGCATTATCTTTTATGACTTACGTGTGACTTGGTTTCTCCACTCAATTATGCCTTCAGGCAGGCAACAGTACATAGAGTTAAATCAAAAGAGGCTGTAAAGAGTTTGCTGAAGAAGTCAGGCAAGAAACCTGAAATTGTGGTTTATATAAGGGGTATGTATCCCCCTCACATACAACAGCTAGGTTTATAGTACTGAAGAGAAAATCCTCATCTGCAAACCTGGTAGGAGGGCTGTTTGGTCAATATTGAGAAAGGAATGGAAAGCTACTTATTTGTCTAAGCATTGGACTGAGGGGCAGAGCAAGTATTGGAGTGAAAGAGGAAAGGTTGCCCAAGGTGTCACTGGAAAAGCAGATATGCCAGAAGGGATGTAGTCAAAGGCAGAGCGGCCCATGGTCTGAAACCAGTGCAGGCACTTTCTTCCAACTGACTAATAGGAAATAAGCAGCTTCTCCCTGAGTTATGGATAGAGAGTATGGGTAATTAGGTCTGGGTTAGGCAAGAACATGTACATTGTAAGATGCTTCTCAGCATATTTTGTAAGGCCCTAAAAAGGGAGAAGTGCACAGGCAGCCCAGGAGCTATCACAAGATCAATGCTAGGCATTCTACTAAAATGATTGATGCAGCTCAGAAGTACTACATGTACATCTGTACATGTGCCTTGCACGTATGCACACACACACACATTTCTAGTGCTAATTCCCACTTGCAACTCAGAAGCACTACGTATCTTGCATCTTTCATTTTTGTAAAATGTTTAGCATTGGTCTTGTCACAGTTGGTACTAATATAGTTAATATTAACACGCAGTACTAATTCCCACTAGAGTCTACAGCAATTTGTTAGAGGAGATTGGCAAGTGGATCTTCCGTTCTTCTACCCTTGCTAACCTAGTAACATGGGAGCTGTTACACTTGAGATCCACCTTGCCTGACGTTCTCTCTCTGACTGACGAAGTCTAGATGCTTCAGGAAAGCATGTGGGAGAAATTGTGTCTGTTCCCATCCTGATTTCTCATAGGTAAGGCTTATCTTAAATCTGAAGCATGAAGATTAATATTTTCCTTGTTTTTCCAGTATTGGTAACTGTGAAAACTGGGTTGTCTTGATCACCATATTAATGTCTGATTCTGCTGTGAATCTTGCTGAGCTAGGAGTTTGGGAGTCCTTTTTCAAGAGTCTTAAATATTCTGGACTAAGGGCTGTCGGTCCTTCCATTAGTTCATTTAATGCATAGGTCAGTAAAGCATAAAATTGCAAAGCTTTTTATTTTGGAGCATAACAATGCAGTGCTCTCTGGGTAAACCTTTTCAGACTTCTTTAAATGTTACTTAGGTGTTACAAACCCCCAGGCTTACCATGAGTGTGCTTAGAAGTGTGGGGATGCTGAAAATGCTAATGTTGACATTTGCTTACAAGTCTGTCTCCTTGGATCTCATCCTAAATGGTGCTCAATGAGCACTCAAATTCATCTAGGCTCTTCCCCCCTGCTCCCTGTGAGGGATTCCTGCATGTTAAAGAATCTAGAGCACGTTCATCTAACTTCCTTTCTGAGTCCTGTTTTGAATTGTATATGTGCCCATAATGTGCTGAGTTGCAAATATTTGGTCATCCATAAAACAGTCCTGTAGATCCCCATGGTGCTTGATTGGAAGGGGGTGGAGTGGAGGGTAACACCCATTTTTCTGTTTTTAATACTTTGGGGTTCTTGCTTTGAGCCCACTATATCTTTTCAGTTTGAACATTAAGATGTTATGTTTGCAATATCTTTGCCAAGTAGAAATATCCCTATTTTGTACATGGACTTTAAAGATGCAGAGCCAGACCCTGAGCCTTCAGTAATATAGGAAAATGCTTCTTATTATTTGCATGAATAGGCCTGTGGGAGTGGGTTGGGTTACTCATTCTTAAAGAGAGGGGTGGGGGAAGGAAGTTTGCAGGTCAAAGTCAGAAAAGAAAGGTTTCTGCAGATCAGGTACTTGACTCCAGGTATTCTGCATCTCAGACCAGTTGCAGAACCAAGAAGCCTTTAGGAGACTAAGCTTTTCATTCTTTCTTGTGTAAAGGCATAAGCACCTGTCTTTCCAAGTTCAGTCATAGTAATTAATGTTTCTAGTAAAAAGTGCTCAAAACTTACAGCACTTGGTGTTGTGGCACATTTATATTCATTTCTTTTTTTTCAGAATCTTAATAATATATAGACTAAGTCTGAGAAGTTGTAATTTTTTTGGCCTCTAATGTTTACAATCTAGAATTGATTCTGATTTAATATTTTGAGCTCTGAGAGTATAGCATTTTTAATTGGAGCTATTACTTTTATTTTAATGCTAATTTTGAGAAAAAGAATATAGTTGCAGCCAATTCCATATGCTAAATTGTGTCAGACCATATGGCAGGGCATGGCTGCTGTCTTCTGAGAGTTTTATGTGTATTATTGTCTTAGAGCTACCTTGGAACTGAAATTGTTTATGATCGTTTTAGAGTCTGAATACTATTATCTGAAATGTTAACATTAAAAAGATGTGCATGTTCAGTAAGGTGTTAGATTCTCCTTTAACTATCATATGTATGACATAAACCTTGTTCCCTAGTATTGGTTATTTGCTTGTTTGAAGGCAAAGATTTTCCTTCTTTTCCTTGATATTTTTTTTTTTTTTAAATTTAGTTTTGTATTCTTTTAATTCAGATTAGCTGTTTCCTATCCATGCTGATCATGAGTGTTTATGAAAAGAAAAGGTATTAATCTGTATCCATCTCTCATGTTGTGCTGCTGCAGAAAGTAGTATTCATTGCAACACGCAGAGTGCAGCTGCCTCAGTCTAATGTTGTGAATTCTCATTATCAGTTTGTTTGCTGAATTATAGATTTCTTAAATAAGATATTTTTATAAAAGTTTATTGTAATTATCCTCCCTGGTGAGTACAATTGAGTATTTATTTTTATCAACACATCTTTTTGTTCTCTAGATTCTTCTCCCTACCCTGTCTGGATCCTGTTTGATTCTTGTTTTTGTTTCTGGCAGCCACTGTCAGGTACCTTTTCTACTTGTCAGAAGGGTGGATGAATAACTCATTTGTGAGTCAGTAGCAGTTCTGCTTCATAAGCTAGTTGGCAGGGGGTACTGCACAGTGCTAGGGGTTGTGTTCTTTCCCTAAAGACTCAATTTTAAGTCAAAATTAGCATTGAAAGAGAAGCAGCAAATGAGTTTGCCTTGTATCCTGTTTTGTTTATCTATTGCGACTTGCCTTGAAAGTGCTCTTCTACGTGCATTTGAAAGGTACTATCAACCCCTTGATGAGGCCTGTCACTTAACATCAGAGAAATGTAAATCCTTTTCACCTTTGTATAATCCTCTGTAGTCTGGGGTCTTAAATATATCAGTAACATTTAGTGTCCTAGTCCATACTGGAAAGAGCTTTTAATTTGTCTCATGATGCATTGCCTTTTATATTTATATAAGACAGGTTTGAAGTTCTGTACTGTATTGAGACAGAAATGTGTGGAGTGTGTGAATCTTAATAGCCCTTTAAAATTCATACAGAACATTTGTATCGGCTACTATGCAGTTCTTTTGTTTACCGGGCAAGTTTCTGTTGTTTGTAATGTTATGTACAACTGTTGCCCTTGTGTGGCTTTTTCACAAGGTTGAAGCTATTAAATCCCATCTTGCTATACATTTAAGAAAATCTACATTAAGATCTGTAAGGTAAAATTTACTCTGTGGACAGATAGGCAAAGGAGAAGAAGTTAACTTCCAAAATGAAGCTTTTATGCTTTTTTTTTTCCCTCTTATTTTGGCCAAAAACAATAGTATTTAAGACAGAATTTGCTTACAGATGGACAGTGTTAGTTTACAAATGGAATCATGAATATTATAATTACCCTAATATCACCAGCTGCAATCTTTTTCCATCTACTGTTTTTCTGCTTTTCAAGCTAGTGAGCTTTCTGGTTGCTAATGCAATATCAATTAACTGTTGAAATATTGATGCAGAACTTTAATGGATGCTTTCTAACATTATCCTGATGCAGGACTTAAAATATAGTGAATGGGGCATTAAGTTCAAAAATGTGATGTAGGCAGGGGTGGGGATGATAGAGTTCAGTTTCATAAGTTAAAGACTTTGAGGAGGCAAAAGATAATGCTTGAATATCAGCAAGGTGATAGAGGTAGCATGCTACTTCGGTGAAGCAGAGGTGACTGGAGTCTGGCTGAAACTAGAACAATAAAGTGATGTCTCGGGAAGGGTGAATGCTAATAAGGGTTTGTGAAAGGTGCTTTTGCTAAAAAGAGTATGAACATCTGTGGTACTTTCGACAGTATGGTTTTCGGCTATCAAGTAAGTACCCAAGCTGCTAGGCAGACTTGTACAATGAGGTTTTACTGCTGTCTGCTTGAGTTAGTACAGGTGAGTCTACACATGCTGCAGTTGCACATCTCGATTGCAGTGCAGGCCTAGCTATAAAGTCTTAGGAAGGATTCTTATTAGTTGCTGTTTTGTATTGGGAATGAGAACAGAAGCCAGTGTTGGGATATGGCACAATTTTGTGGTGTTTTCAAGAAGGACCTGTGGATTCGCTGCTGTCTAAAGTGACTGCGTATATATGGTAATTAGGTTGTCAGATCGTGAGCATGTCCTAGCACCAGGATGGGCTGTTCCTTGGTTAAAGGACCTGTCCCAGCAATCCACTGAGGAGTGCTATTTTATATCATGCCATTGATTCCGCTGTCTTGTTGTCTTGCGGGGGGAGAGTTTCCCAAGATGTCTTATATGAGTAACTTGTTTTTGTAATCTCTGATTTGAACAGGGTATTTTCAAAATTTCAAGCACAATACATGGCTGTAAGCATTTTCGAATGTGGAAATGTATTGGTGTATCTCTTTAGTCAAGTTTCTGGTGCAAAGCTGTTAGGTGTTTTTATATACTTAGGAAGAATTAAGTTGATATAATTGCATATCTTTCACAGAGACTTCAATTTTACTAATTAATGCTGCACCTGCCATTTACCTCTCCTTAATTATAAATGACAGAACTAGTCAGTGTGCTGATTAAAGCTATTTTGTAAAGTAAAACATACTGTACAGCAGCTGCTTTGTGTGGAGCACATGCCAAAATAACTTAATTGCCTTGCCATATATAAAGAACAGTTTTCATGAAAACAAACATTTTAACTCTTTCATGTTTTCACTGAAGAAATAACTATTAAAAGGCGTCTGAGCAAATATTTATATACAGTTTTGCGTGATTTTTTTTGAAATGTTAAAAAACTATTGAATCTTTTAATGTCTGAAGTGTTAATCTATTCAGGCACTTCATTTTAAATAACAGTTTCATGAAAAAGCTGTCTTTGACTGGTAGCTCTCTTTATTCATAATTATGCTGCAGCATTATGTGTAAGCTTCAAAGCTCTACAGTGTCAATCCTTGTAGTGTCTAGCAAGCACATAAACATCACTTTATTATTATGACTTTCTTCATTGGGAGCCTAAGTTGTAACTGATTTTCAGAAATCCTACAGCAGCTTCTGCAAATTTCATAGGCTTCATAGACATTAGGGGTTGGAAGGGACCTCATGAGATCGAGTCCAGTCCCCCTCTATATGATACCCCATAACTCCATGCATACAGCCAGTGGCAGATGAGAGAATAGGACTCTGTTCTCTCCCTGACTCTTACTAGTACAGGTGGACCCCGGTTAACAAACATCTGAGTTACGGACATCCATACTTACGAACGAGCTGCCACAAGGCCTATTAATTTAGAAGTCCGAGTTACAGACAAACGGTTCGTAGTAATGAACGCAGGAACTAGTTTGTTACGCTCATGAAAACATTCCACGGCATTGGTGGTTTGTCGGCTCGAGCGTACCCATGCCATTCTCTTCCAGATCACGTGCCGTTAGCGTTGCGCTTTATGGTATTTGGAAGTGTTTCTGAAATGTTTTATGTGCGTAGAAAGGTAAAATATATGACTAACTGATGCTAAAGACGAACCATGCGTATGTGTTCCGACTTGCATACAAAATCGACTTAAAGACAGTCTCAGGAACGTAACTCATTTGTAACCTGGAGACCGCCTGTATAGAAGCTGTGACACCCCTCCCCTTGGTGCTGATTGGGAGAAAGGCCCCAGTAGACTAGGGGGAAGTGAGGTGGCAAGCACCATCTTGTCTATTGCCCTTCATGTCACCCCACCAGCTGGCAACTTCCCTTTCCAACAGCAGGGACTGCTGGCTTCCATTGGGAAGCCAGCATTTTATATGTATTAAGTTGTTTTTTATTGCTGATTTTGTAGATTTTGCGGACAATTCCAGATTTCAATTTCCATGAAATCTGCAAAAACGCAAATTAAGTAGGTCCCTACTGATAAATATACTTATATTAACTAAATTACCAAGATAAAAACAGAAGAACACAACACCACATTTTCCAGTGGCCACTTCTATACTGTTTGTATAATTCTAACAGGAAATGCACAATTTTGCAAGCTACATGTCTTATCAGAACTTCACACATTCCTCCTTCCACCCTAGAAACCATTTGAAAAAGTAATGTTACAGCTTCTATATGGGTAAGAGTCAACGCGAGACCTGTGTCCTATTCTCTCATCTGCCATTTGCTGTATGCATAGAGTTATGCGGTATCATTTGCAGAAGCTGCTGTAGGTGCCTAGAATTTCTGGGAGCCCAAGTTGTGACTGATTTTTTTCGATGTTTTAACCAGTGTAGAAAGTCATAACAGTAAAGTGATGTGCTTGTTAGACATTACAAGGATTAACGTTGCAGAGAGGTGCCTGCCTGCCTGCATCTTATTTAGTCTACATCTCTTCTCCTCCTGCTAGACCTGTGGTGCCAAGGAAAGCATCCTTAATCCCTCCCCCCATCCCCCAGTATTCCTTATTTTATATTGTGAGAAGCAAGGATTTCTTAGGGTCATATCTTTTATTGGGCCAGCTATGTAGTTGGAATAATTAGACAAGCTTTTTGAATGCAAGACCTTCTTCAGGTCACTTTTATATTGGAATTCACAGCACTAGCAGGAATATCTGGTGCAGTGCACTGAACTAATCACATTTCAGTTGTATCTGTGAGTCCTGGGTTTTTTGTGGAAGCATGCCATCTGGTTTTATTCAAGGATGTAAAGGCTGTTTATTTGGAAGGTCAGCTGCAGACAAAGAAATGCCTAGAGGAGATTTTATGAGTGTTCCAGCAAGATTCGGCACTACCACCACCCTTTCACAAAAGGCCTTCCTGCTGTTTGCTTAGTGTTGTCCATTTGCAAAATTTAAATGTAAAAAATCTTAAATGGTAAGCCCTTGCTTTGAGGTGTTTATGTATATGCACTCTTGAAGGAAAGTACAGTCAAATCTATATAGTAGTACTCTCATCACTGGCTGTATTGCTCCATGTTTCTCAGTTGCTGCTCATTGTCTACCTTCTCTTATATTCTTTTCCCCACTTCTCTTACAGCAAACTTGAGACTTTCCCATACTGAGAGGGAGAGAGATCTAAAATACTTTTTAGGATGTTGCTTCCTAAAAGGCCATAATCTAGGTAGATAAATGGGGGAAATCAGATTGTTTGGGTGAAGAGGAGAAAATATAGAGTAACAGGCAAACCTAGTGGGGAAAAAACAGAGGAGATCCGAAGTGGGTATCAAGGCAGAAATATTCTCTTAATTCATTGTATTCCCCCTCTAGTCCTTACATTTAAATATCTGAACTTAAAATTTTTCTTTTGTTCCTTGAATATCAGAGTTCTGTGATCTCCTGAATTGGGAAGGCATCATGATTCAGTGGAAAGGGCTTTGGGCTAGGAGGTGTAGATGGTGGTTTTGTTCCCTGCTTAGTGACTTATTGTGCAGCTTTAGGCAGGTCGCTTCAACCTCTGTGCCTTGGATTTCTGGTATGTAAAATGTGGTGGATATTTGTCTTTCTTCTCATGCTCTTTTTTATTTCTTGCAAATCTCTGTCAAAATGTCTAGTGCTATTTCTTTGTATACCAGCACCATGGAAGATGGCAGAAATGGATCCATCTTCTTTGACAACTCTAGAAGTTGCTGTAATACACTGTTGGTGTGGCATGCTGAAATATGGGAGGGGTTGTGGGGAGATGCTTTTCTAAATAGAATCTGAAGAGCGGTGTTATGCTTCTCTGAAGTCAGTCAAACATTGGTCTCAAACAAATCTAAAGAGACTTTTTTAAGCCACAGGCAGTTCCTCTGAGGTCCCAGCGTTTCATATATACCCTGGAGCTAAGAAGTGATAAGCTTTAACTTTTTGTTTTATCTATTTCTGAAGGATGCACAGATGTCCCCAACTGATGGGCCCCTATTGTGTATTATTCTGGTATAATTTCATATCCGTCAAACAATTATCACATTATAGAATTTGGTCAGTCGTTTGGTCACCAATGTGAGGTGTGAAAGGCTCCTTTAATGAATTGTTTCTAATTCCTTGTGTTGTACAGTCTACCACATCCAGAAATTGTTTATAGACTTGTATTATAGTTATAGATGTTATAGAATTTTAGGGTCAGAAGGGACCTCAGTAGATCATTGAGTCCAATCCCCTGCCCTGCTGACCCCAGCTAGGTGCTTGTCCAGTCATCTCTTAAAGACCCCCAAGGTACGGGAGAGCACCATTTCCCTTGGAAGCCCGTTTCAGATTTTTGGCAGCCCTCACTTAAAGACATTTTTCCTAATGTCCAATCTATATCTGCTCTCCATCAGTTGATGGCCGTTGTTCCTAGTAACCCCAAGGGGTGCCCTGGTAAACAGAGCATCTCCTATTCCTTTCTGTCATCCTCCCCATCCCATCCCCTGCCTCCAAATTTGTAGACTGCCACAAGATCCCCTTACAGCTCCCTTTTACTGAAGAGATTCAGGTCCCTCAATCTCTCCTTGTAGGACCTTATCTGCAGGCCCTTAACCATATGACTAGCCCTCCTCCGGACCCTCTCAAGGTTATCCACATCCCTCTTGAAGTGCAGCCCAGAACTGGATGTAACGCTCTAGCTGCAGTCTTACCGATGCCACATAAAGGGGAAGTATCACCTCCCTGGACCTGTTTGGGATGCACCTTCTTATTTGAGTAATGTATTTATGTGATCTAAGAGTCCTGTATTCTCTGTCACTTCTTCCATGCAATTGGGTTCAGCCGTAAGACCTGGCTACACTTGCAAATTTGATTACTTTGCCTTTTTTAGTCAGAAGCATCAGGCTGAACATTTGCCTGTCAATTCAGATCCTCTTTGAGTCCATTTTGTTTATTGGTGCCTCAAAATCACACTTCTTGTGGAGTACATCAAAGCAACAGGCGAAAACAGCTTTCTTGCATGCACATTTGTTAATCTTTCATGGCTTAAAACAAATGTAAAGAAATTGACAGCTTATTTTTACACTAATCAGTAGCTCGGGTCTGAGCCCATTTAAGGTATTTTATGTTCTGTATCTACTGGCTTTTTTCTCTCATTTATAAAAGTGAAATTCCTTTTGGGTGCAGAGGTGATTGCTTCCCCTCTTTTTTCTCATTTGACAAGGTCAAGAATGTTTTCTGTATCTTGCAAAACCTCCCATGTTGTTTTTCTAGCAGTTCTTGACACCCTCTTGTTTGGTTAACATTTTGCCATCTGTTAACCTGATGAAATTGTAAAGAAGAGGGACTTTATTGGTGAATTTCTCTTGACAACATTAAAGTGTCCTTCTTTCCCCTCTACTTGCTTCAGTTCTGTGTATTTTATTTTGTTTCTGTTCAGCTTGTTTAATCATCACTAACCTTTTGATTTCTTTTTTTCCCTGTGCAATTTCATTGTAATTTCCACCTGAGTTTAGATGCATTGTATATAAAGGATGAGAAAGCTGTAGTTTTGGCTATTTGGAGTGTAATTTTCAGAAAGCTAAACTTGGGCAATTTGAATTCAGTGTTCACAGTGTGTTTGTGTGAGCACGGCTCTGCACAGTAGGAATGGTAGTTGCCACTTGACTAGTTTTAATGACTTCCTCACCTATACGGTTGTAATTGCCAGTACTGCATGAAGACACAATAGGTGGGCTTGTATATGCACATAAGTTGCTTATTAGAAATCCACCCCTTCAAGACCTACCAAACTAATAATAAAATGAACATTTACATTGTGTTGCTCTAAAATGAAAGGGTGTAGCATTTACTGCACCCAGTTTAAAGGTAGACTGCTTAAAGTACACTGCCTGTCTCTAGACGGGGAGAGGGTGCATGCAGCAGGTCGCTGCTCCTGGGAGTGGAGTGATCTTGGTATGAGTAACTCCAGGTTGGGGGAGCAACAGGAGGGATAGGAGGGGGGTTGATGGTTCTGTTGGGGGAATGTTGCCTGGTTGGGGAGAGGGAGTAGGGTAGGGGTTGGAGGGCTAAAAGTAACCCACTCAGGGTCAAGAGGTGGGATTGGCACAGTCCCAGGGCTGGTGCAAGTGTCCTGGGGCTGTGCTGTAAATATGCAGGTGTTCACGAGATCGGATTTACCCTTTCTGATCGGCCAGTTTAACCCCTTGGAACACCTACACAGATGGGCATTTAGATCAATCTAACATTGGTTATTAAATGTAATGCCTGTATGTATCCAAAGTGAATTTGGAGTGGGTGTAGGGGCATTGTTGAATACAATAATGCATACTTTTCCTTCAGGCAGAAATGTTCTTGTTCCTGAATCCCTTCTAGCTTTAGCTTTCCTGTGTCAAAGCTTTCTAAATTCTCTTGCTCTCATTAGAGGGTTGAGAGCTTCCATATATTCTTACTTAATGAAGACCATAAGGTGCATAAGAAGTGCAGGACCTTTTAAGAAACTACTTTCAAATTACTCTGCTTTGAAAAACTTGCATAGCCTGCTTCTTTACACTTTATTTTAGTAGGTAGGTATCTATTCTGTTTTTATTTCCTGCTTTGTTAATCTTATTTATAATTGCTACTTGTAATATCATCACTTTTTGATAATGCTGAGGCTAACCTGCAGTAAGTTGGTGGACAGGGCTTATGGATCTGCATTTTAATCGCATTAAACCAGTCTTTAGTATGGCATGTCTTGCCTGGCGTCAGAACTTATTGTCTTTCTCCCGGACACTAATAGAATCTCAAAATGGCTGCTGACTTTCATTTAGAAGGTATTACTGAACCTTTTTTAAAATAAATTGATTGAATAACAATGGTATTTTTAGCTGAAGATAGACTTCAGCGATTGGAAATTGCAGGTGGCTCTTATTATTTGGCCCTATTGCATATTCAGTAAGCTTGTGGGTGGCCAGACAGCCTGGAATATTTCATTGTTGTCCATGTTATGTGGTATTAATGTAATGCCTTCCTTTCACAGGGGACCCGTTATCTGATATTTGAGCTTGCTTTAGTATGTATCTGTTGCTTTCTTTAGAGACATAGTAGTGCAGTAAACCCACAGTTCTCTGTGCATAATTGTAGTATACAAATAAGACCAGCTGAAAAGGCAGCACAGACTTCTGTATAACCATCAGGCTACCTACTGCTTGGTTATGTGATGGTCATAAATCACTAAGATATAAATTAATTTTCTTGCATCAAGTCTTTGACCTTTACATTTTGTACTCCAAAAATGATTGATACTTCTTATAAACATAAAAACGACAACGTTTTCCACACTGACGCTTCTCACCTGTGTCGCAGGTCAACAAGAGAATGTAACTGATAGGATATGCTAAATGTACCTGAATGGATGGGGAAGTTCAAGACCAAAGAATAGCGTGGAATCGAAGAGGGGAAAGAAGACTGGCCAAGTTATAATTTATGCTACTCCTATTACTGCTAGGTAGAAGTGGTAGAATTGTTCATAATAATGCATTAAAGGGAGAAGTATTTAGTAAATACTTTTGTTCTGTACTGGTGGGGGGGTGAGAGGAGAGAGCCAGATAATGAACTCCTATCACATGATTATGACAACCCTTTCCATTCCAATAGTAATAGGTGAGCTGGAATACTACTGCTCCTAAAATTAGATGCTTTAAAATCAGCAGTTGTGGATAACTTGTGTTCAAGAGCTTTAAAAGAATTGGCCAAGGAACTCTCTGGACTACCAGTACTAATTTTTTAGTACCTCTTTGGACTCTGGGGACGTTTTAAGAAAGCCAGAAGAAATCCAGTCTTTAAAAAAATTAGAGGGAGCAGTAAGTAATGCCAGTAAACATGGGTTTATGGAAAGTGGATTCTGTCAAACTAACTTGATAGTGCTTTTTTTTTTAAAGTGAGATTGCAAACTTAGTTAATAAAGGCAGTAGTGTTGATGTATTATGCTTTGACTTTGGTAAAGTATTTGACTTGTTATTGCACATACTGTACATTAACAGGATTAAAATTGGTGGATGTTAGTAATGGCACAAGTTTGCTTTTATGGCATTGAACAGGGCTCATCAGTTCTTGTCCCTGCATACTTAATACCTTTATCAATGACTTAAATATCAAACTCATCCAGGCTGGATCTGGGCTGTGAGGCTCCACCATCAGGGTAGATAAGCAGCTGAACATGAGCTCCTGTGGCCACAAGCTGAGGTTATTGGTAAATTGAAGACCGTTCAGAGAAGATCTAAGAACAGCATTAAAGTATTGGAAAATGTACCTTATAGGTAGTGTCCCATGTTTTCAGTTTTTATTTTCAAAAACACATCTGGGAATCTTTCAGGATTTATTTTCCAAACATAAAAAACAGATTGAAAATTGGGATAAAAGGAAGAAAAGAAAAATCGGTTTAAATTGGGGAAAATAATAATACGTTCCTACGCTGGGGAGGGAGGGAGGGAGTAAGGCTGAGACTAGGGAAGGGGTGGGAGGAGGCATAGCCTGTTGGCTGCTTCCAGGGCTGCAGCAGGGAGCAAAGCAGAGGGAACTGTTAGTGGTTGCATGGTGTGGCTCTTGCTGCTCTGTGCACCCAAAAAGGCTGCAAGCTGGGGGACTGTGCTGGGCTATTCCCGGCGGGGTGTGTGGCCCCAGATCTGTGTGCAGGACAAAAGCAGGCTGCTGCTGCAGGCTGGGGCCGGCAGTGGCACTGTCTGGTGCTCATGGTGAATGGCAGCCTGCTTTCCTCTGGTGTGCAGATCTGGGGGCATGTGCCCCCCGGGAAGAGCCCGGGAGTGGCCAACATTAGCAGCCTGCAGCTGCTGGGCTTTACTGTGCCCTGAACCCCGCAAGGCTCTGCTTGTCCCTATTCACCCCAGTCCCTGGGCTGCACTATACTGTGATGCAGGCAGCTGGTGTCAGCTGCTCCGAGGACCAGTGCAGCAGTGGCTGGCGTGAGTGGGAACAAGCAGAGCCCCAGGGGGCACTGGGTGTGGTGCAGCTGGTTTCCGCTCACCCAGCCCCTGCTGCAGTGGCCTGCAGCTGCTGCGTAATGCTGCACCGTGAACCCCCTGGGGCTCTGCTTGTCCCCACTCACCCCATCCCCTGCTGCAGCCGCCCCAGGAGCAGCCCCTGGCTGGAAACCTGCGTTTCAGGTAACCGGCACTTTTAACGTACTGGCACCCCTAGCCCTTCCCTACTTGGGCTGGTTAACAGGGGTGTTACTGTACCTGTTAAAATTAAGTGAGCTGAAAAATGCATGTAAATCAGTAAAAACCAAATAACTTCAGTAAAAACCTAGGGGAATTTATTGGTAAAAATTTGAAAATGCCGAGCACTACTTATAGGCTAAGGACAGACATTACACACAAACTGATTTAAGTGATCAGAAACTGATTTAAACCTGTAACAGAACAGAAATTCAGTGCACATTAACTAGTTTGAAAATGGCTGAAACCTGGTTTAAGATAAACCTGGTTGAATATAGTATCAGAATTAACTGATTTGGGTCAAACTGTTTATGCAGTGTCTGTCCCAGACCCCTTCCTGGTTCAAGTTAAATCGGAGTCACCCAGCATCCCAAACACTCTGTAGCCCTAGGCTGGACTGGGGTGGGCTGTCTGCTCCAGTGAACAGAGCTGGTCCTGCCCCTCTGCTCTCTGGCCAGAGCTCTGGTGGAGACTGCAGGCATAGCAGGGACTGCCTGGCTTTCCCCTGTTCCACACCCCTTCTCTCCCCTTGCTGTTTGCTCCTCGCTCCTCAAACATGTATGCCCCCATCTCTCCCATTTTTACTTAAAATTGCCAATTGTTCAAATCAAGAGTGAGACCCTTTATAAAGGGGGATGAGGGAAAATGCCGCATTTATTGATTACATGAAGCAGATACATAAGTTTGGACACACCAGTCATACAGGCAGACACACACAAGCATACATACAAACAGACATAGGCAGACATATAGACAAAACCACTCTAATAAGATATTATAGTTACCAGCAGAGGTTGTTCAGTGTTAGCAATGGGTGGCCAGCCCAGGCTTATTGAGGGTGATGAGAGCGGGGATGAACAAACGTGCCTGTGCTTCAGGAGGTTGCAGAGGGTGGATTCCCTCATCGTGGCTTGTCTGCATTTCACTTTTATAGGGATTTCAAGTCTTTGTTCAGCATTGGGGTTTTTCCATGCTCAGTTTTTAATTAGAGGTTGTTTCTTATCCATCTTCTGGTTATCTCAACTTGAAGTCATTCCAATAAAGTTGGTGTCTCAGGGTTGGTATTTCAGTCTTGAAGCATTGTGTAGTTGGTATCTCTGCCTTGAAGTACTGTGTAGTTCAAATGGCAGGATATGCAAAATTCCGTCTTCTCACTATCTTCTTTGCACCTGATCACAGATGAGTTCTTTAGCCATTTATTAATTAGCTTAATTAGTTTATTGTCTGGTAACTCATACGTTAGTGCCTTGTTGTGTACACAGTTGGTTAAATCTTCATCTGTTTTCATGCAAATAGTTACCATTTTTTCACCATTCACCCTCTCATACAGACACTCGCGTACATAGGGCATACAAAGTTCATTTATTCATGTCAAGCAGGGAACAAGCACAAAATGGAGTTTTAGTTGTTCATAAAAGACAAAAAATAAAGCTGAAACAATCACAGAAGTCTATCAATTCAATACTATTATCATTTAAGCATAATAACTAATTTGCAAAAAATCATACTACACCATATCCCACAGCATGTGGTACGCTAGCTAATGCTGAGAGGTGTGTGTGTGTGTGTGTGTGTGTGTGTCTCCAATTTGACTGGGATATGACAAAGGCAGACAGGATAGCGTCTGCTTAGGGCTTTTTGGAGCCAGTCAGCAGGTCAGCTGGTAATGTCCCTCTGTTCTGTCCTTGGAAAAAGTTGCTTAAGAAGAGCTTGAACTAATGAGGGAGGCTTTTGTTTTCTTGGTGGGCTGCTAAATACTGTTATCAGCTCCCTTGGTTGTGAGTTTGAAGACAGTATGAAGAAGCAGGGAGAAGGAGATTGAAAAGCTCAGTATCATCAACAGATGCATGCACTGTACACATACCCTCTTTGCCTCAGAGTGCTAGCTGAGGGCTGGCAATACTCCTGTCCCTTGAGCAGCAAGCTGGGAAAAGCCTGGGACTGTGTGGGCCAGGGTGGGGATTTAAACCCCTTCCTAATCAGAGCCTCCTGCCAGGGCCTGGCCACGCCCCTTCTCAGCTGAGCACTGGAAGAGAAGGGAGGGCTGCTCTAGTGCCCCCTGGCTTCTAGCCTGAGCCACTGCAGGCATGTGCCTGTATTTCCTCAGTCCAGAGGGAATGTCTGTACAGTTGCAAACCAGTTCAACCTAGGTAGATTTGACTAACCTGCAAAGATTGAGTCAAGTCAGGCTCAGGCTTTTTGAATGTCTGTCCCTAATCATAGAGAGAATCTCCAAGGGCTTAGTCTACTTTGCAAAGCAGGTCAGAGAGAAGGTCATTGATTACAGCCAATAAGAATGACTTTGGGAGCAAAACTGATGATGTGTTCTTTACTCCAGCAGGCAAGGGTATAACATGATTGGATATCTTGATATTGAAGCTAGACACGTTCAAATTAAAAATCAGATGCATATTTTTAATAATAAAGTAAATTAGGCATTGGGACAACTTTTAAGTGTTGCAGTAAATTTTCTATCTCCTGTCAGTTTTTAACTAGTTCAGACGAATTAATTCAGTGAACCCTTTAGTCTATGCCATATAGGAGGTCAGACTAGATGAGTTCTCTCAGGCGCAATGCGTAGGGGGTGCATGCAAGTGTACCCCCTGAGTGTAGTGGCGCACCATCAACACTGCTGGCAGCGTCTGCAAACGGTCCATGATCCCCGCTGGCCACCGCCATCTGCAGGAGCCCCCCTGCTTACCGCCATTGTGCGTGTCGTCGTCCCCCCCTCCCCCCCCAGCAGCTGGGGGCATGAGTTGTTCATGATTTCTCTGGTCCCTCCTGGTCTTTTAAACTTTGAATCTACTGTAAATATTATTATGCATGCAGAATATATGTGAAAATAACATTAAAGGCAAGACAAACTGGCAAAGTAAGACAGCCCCTGCTGAGGCTTTTTGCAACACCTTGGAATTTAATGGCATTTTAGTTGTATGTTGCAGACTAGTGCAGTTTTCTGTGGCTCTTTACATTTTAATAAGAGTCCCAAAAGGTTAAAGTTGTGCTTAACCCCTCTCCCCCCCGACATCTCTGTATAATTTACAATAACAAAATAAATGGTCTCTGCAGATTTAGCTTTGTAGCATTCATGCAAAGATCTTGGATTTCAAACTTGTGTCTTTGCTTTCCAAACTCAAGTGGTCTTGCATAACATGCCTATAATTGTTGCAAGTGGTCTTGCATAACATGACTGCTTTAAGTGGGATTTGAACAATGTCTGCAGAGATACTATTAGAATAAATATTTCAATTTTATAGGATAAACTTGGACATACAATATATTCCAACTCTTATGTAGTATCTATTCTGTATTTATAGTTGGCATCCTTGTCTGGGATATGCAGTTGTGTTCAGTGCTCAAAATGACTATCGCTTACTTTGAATGAGGACACACAATGGCAATTACTCTGTTTTTACCTATATCATGATATGAGTTATAAATGATACAGTGACACTTAGCACTGCATAAACAATTGGTTTTTTTAGTGTCTGAATGGTAGAAACTATTGTTAGTCTGTAAGGTATTTAGACAGGAATAATAGGGATGATTACAAATGAAAGATTCTCTCCTTTCAATCTGTAATACCAGATTTAATTTTTTTTTAAGCTTTTAATTCAGTCTGCTGGTGAGCTGCTTTTATAGCTGACTTTTTATTGTAGGGTAACCTGGCATATGTGGCTGACAAGGTGACATTTAAATGACTTTTCTGTAATTAGCATTAAAATCCTGGAAAAATTAACTACTATTCCAACTTTTTTTATCTCTGCCCTTTGGAAAAAACCATATTCAAAATGTCAGAGAGGGAACCTGCAACTTGCCATTTTTTTTAAATTAAGGTGCTGTTTGGCAGAAAGCATTTGAAATTGGCTCTAGGTGACATTATTCACTTGGTAAGTGAAAACTATTTTAACAGATTAAATATTTTTTCCAATCAGAAATATGATCACTTTTATTAATTAATACAAACTAGTAGATACAAATAATAAACAACAATAAATATTGTGTTAGTGTTTGGCGTGAGATTAGTGAAATACAAAAACTTACAAAGAAGGTATTAATTTAATCTTAGAATGATCCACTGTAAGAAGCTGTCCTTAAATAATTATTAATAAAAATATCAAGTCAGATGAAAATATTACTCATCAGAAGCAGTAGTTGTTCCCATAGTGAAGATGGTTTGAAACTGGTTTTTCCAAATAAGAGGAAAAAAATCATTGTTAAAGGTACCAAATATTTATAAATTTGTCTTAGATATCTGCATTTCATTCAGGAGTAGCTGTAACCTGTTATAGTCTATTCGCAAATTATGCTTAGCATTAACCATTTATTTGGATTTGTCAGATTCTGGGTATGTACAGACATTATGCTTAGATCTAGAACTTTACATAAGTTTGGGGAGGTTAGATTGGGCAAAAAATGCCTGGTTTGATTTAATGTAGTTCACTTAAGGAGGTATACTATGCAGATTAGACTAACCTATGCCTGATCTAAATGAACATGTATACGTGCACCCCTTTGTATGCCCCTGCTCTCCTCCTGACCAGGCTATTTTTATCCCATTGATTTACCTCCCTTTCTTCACTCGCCATGGACCAACTAGTCCCCACCACAATTTTCCACAATTTTACCTCCCCCTCCCCCCAGCCCAGCTGATTTAGATTCTTTTGGTCCCAGCATGACTTCTGGCACCAGCTGACATATACATAAGGGAGGATCTGATCTATGATCATCACTCGGCATAAAGTAAGTCACACAGTCATAGATCAGATCCTGCGAACATGTGCATGTGTACTCCTGTGCAATGTAGTCAACTATATCTTTAAATTATTTTTAGTTAATCCTGGTATTTAGGATTAAAAATGCAGAACTGCTAGTGAAAGTGTTAAGATAATGTTTGTCTATATCCATAATATTGCTATGTAAATAATTTTTTTTTAAAAGTTCAGCATATTTGTAGATGTACTTTAAGAGTTATTTTACTAAAGATCTTATGGAAGCATAGACTAGAGACTACGTAGGCCAAGGGATTGTGTTGACTTTGGCCAAGTTGGGAATAATGCAGTGGTGAAATGAAGGCTCCCAGCTAAGTCAATGACAAAAATCTTCCTGGACTTCAGTGAGGTTGGAATTTCATATCATAAGTCTTGATGCTGACTCTGCCCTTAATCCTATACCATCTATAAAGGTTAATCTAGTTGGGTTGAACAAGAAGCTTTGACATTTATATTGAATTACACTCTCTAGTCAAATTCTTAGATTTGAGTACATTCCAGATGCCAGCGCTCTCCATCTAAACCTTTGGAAACCACCAGGTTTCTTTGGGTGAGCTGTCATTGATAGAAACCATCATTTGACTAAGCGTTTCCTGCAACCTATAATCTGATCTAATATTTTTATGCCTGAAATTCTTATTTCTGTTTGGTCTCTTAGCTTGTTTTTGGGTAAACTAGAATCACTAGCTCTTATGCTTGTATTTATGAATTTCATGGTATTTTATATTTTTCATAAAGTCCTAGCTATTGAAATCAAGATACTTTGTCAATTTTCATTTTCAGGAGGTTTCCAGAACTCATATTTTAAATCTATTCTTTGCAACCACAGCCAGACACACTCTCTGACTCACAAATTGAAGGCAAATAAAAAGGATACACAGTATGTTGTTTTAAAAAAATCTCATTATTTTTAAAGTAGTTGCATGAGTCTTGCTGTTCTGCCTTTGAATGCAGCAGATTGAGATTCTGGTTGTTTCAGAGTCCTTATCTGTTTCTCCAGTGCAGAAGTTGGGTCATATTTTTGTTCTAATGATGGTTTTGAGAATCAGAATTCTTTAGGCACTGGACATTTCATATTAAATGGATAGCACATATTCAGTGAAACACAAAGTACACCTGCATAACCAGAAACACCTTGTATCTAATGAGCATTTGGCACTTTTTGACTGGCAAATGTACTTGACCTTTGAGTTCCAGCCTCAAATGTGCATATTTTCATAGGCTAGTTTAAATTGTGACACGCATAGATTTAGCACTTCATTTGCGATATCATCAGAAATAATTAAAGAAATTTAAGAATGTGTTTCTATCCAGAATCAAGACAAATTCAAAACTGTTCAGGAATTGTGGCAAAGGGGTTTCAGCTGAGTATCACTTGGGCAGGAATAGGAAGTGGGGTGACATGGTGTGAGAGATGGTTTAAGTCAAGCTGGAAGAGAATGTGTGTGAAAGTGGAGTATAATTCTCCATTTGTTTCTGGAGAAATGAGTTCTAAGCTTGGAGAATAACCTTTTGGGCAGAGCACCAGCCAAAGGAGCCTTAGGACTGTGAGGCAAGCTCCGCTTCTTCATTTCTCTGTTCCAGAAAGCAAGACTTGAGTATAGTCTTGTCAATAAACAGAATTGCAGTAAAGATACCAGACTCCATCAGTGTTTCTTCTCCTGAGATGAAGTTTTTTGGCTACCTGCCCAGTCACAAGAGTTAAACAACATGATCTGTTAGTCACACTTCTGGTTGTTTGGAGTCACTGTTGCCACTATATTTTATTACACAAGATCAGCTTTTTTTGGTTAAATGTTGAAACTTCCTTTGAATAAGACTAACCATACTAAATTGTACACATCCCATTTGTCTGTAAACTAAGCTGCTGAGTTATAGGTAGGGGAGTTTTATAATGTCTAAGCCTTTGTTAGTGGTTCAAAAAATTGCAGGCATAATTTTTTTTTTTTTTAATTCTCAGAAGTGGGATTGTTTATGTCTCTGGGTATTATTCACACATCTGTTTAAAAAAATTGCTAGGTTTTGGGAGTGGGGGTTGGCTAGTTAGGGGAGACCCAATTTAGAAATGCTGCCTTATATCTTCCACTTGGGTAATCTTTCTAATTAATTTATAGCTTGCTGCATTTTTTTCCCTTGTAGTGTTCTGCAGTGATTAATCAGAATTTTGAAACTGGCGGTCCATAACAGCATTTCAAAAGAGAAATCCAGCCTTGAAAAGCTGTAACCAGCTGTCTGAGCTACACAGATCATGAGTATTTCTTCCCCCAAACAGAGTAGAAAATGTATTTGAAAAAGGAACCTACTTCATATGACATCTGGATTTCAAGTTGGCAGCCAGTAAAAAAAAAAAAAAAAAAACCATGCATTAGCCCCGCTGTAAATGCAGGTGGTAGATTTACTGCATATTAGCCAATGTGCAATGTTCATGGTTGCATAGCTGACCAGGAGCAAACTGCTTGGTCAGGCCAGACAGCAGTGGGCAGGACAACTGTCCCCTCCCTGGCAGTGGCCTATCAGAGAGGGGGCTAGGACAATGTCCCATGCCCCTGTAGCAGGCAGCTCCTGGGTCCCAGCTCTGAAATTGGAGCCAGGACTAGGACATTATCTCTGCCCATCTGCCTGCTGCCAGGGCCCAGCTCCAGTCTCAAAGCTGGGGCAGGCAGCTTGGAGTTGCCTTTACAATAGAGATGAAAGGGGTGAAGGGTATGATCATTTCTGAAAGACAGGTTGCCAGTAAGGATTAGTAGCAGTTTAACATTATGTTTAATATTAAATATAAGGAAAGTAGTAAACTTTGCCATAGAACTCAAAAGCAGAAATGAAAACAGACTGACAAGAGAATAGAAAATGTTTGTATGAGCAAAAATGCTGGCTAGTCTTTGAACTACTTGCTCTTAAATTGTATTAAATAGAAGGGATAAAATCTAGGATGTTTGAACATAATACAGGAATTATTTACCTTGTGGCTATTTTCTTTCTGAGTTTGTTCAGACATTGGAGACCAAGTAGTACAGTATTTGCTTAGACCAATTTGTCCAGAGCAGGGACTACCACTGTGTCCCATTGTACTTGATTTCTTCAGATGTATGGATCCATATCAAGTAAATGAAGCATGAACTGTGAAGAAATAGGTTTATTCCACATGGGATACTGCAAAACCTCAGGAAATTATCTTCCTTCTGTACCTTAGCCATTGTCTGTTATTGAGCTGTGGATTTTTTCCCCTCCTGAGGCTACTTTTTGAGGAAATCCACTCATTGTAGCTGCTGTTTGGAGGTGGGGGTTGGAATGGAACATATAATAGAACTTGATTGTGTTCCATCACTTAGTTGAAAAGCACACTTGTTTTCCACTCCTTATATAGAGCAAGATATACATGCTGATACTGTTTTGCTCAGGAGCAATTCATAACCTTACAAAAAAGACGATCTCTTTAAAAGCAAAGGATGTTTTAAGATGGGAAGTTTCAGACTTGGAACAGGTCAAAACCTGGTACTAATGCAACCGTAATAAATGCTGTATTGTCTTTTTGTAGGAGCTCTTTTCCTATAGACCTCTTTTCTTGGTTTCTTTAGATAAGTGATTGTCTGGTTGGGCTACTAGAGTGGACTCTATTTCATGGTATATGGCCTAAACTGTTCTTTCTCATGTCATGGCTAAAACCAGTTGTTTCTCTTTATTGTATTCTAAAGGATTCATCCACCTGAGCACTTCAGAAAGAAATATGCTGTGGATGAAATATATTATACAGATGAGGTAAGTGTCTGCCTTACCTAATATTTTCTCTATGAATACAGAATTTAATAGTTGCTCTGAAAGTGTAGTAGTAATTTCACACATGCAAATCTTGTTCCCTTAAATATATTAACTTTTATCCCTTTAGTAATCCTTCAATTCCTGAATAACTACTTCAGTTGTAGAAAGGTGTTCCTCATTTCAAAACCTTTCAAATCTTACGCTGGCTTTGGGAGTGCATGCTGAGCCCTACATATAGATTTATTTAAAAACATACTTAGTAAAGCATATAAATATGCTTTTATACTGAAATAAAAGGCTCAGTAGGTCTTGTTTTGAGAGGTACTGAGGATCTGTGTGAAGATGCATATTGTTAAAGAATAGGTTACCAATGCCACCATAGCTGTGAAGAGATTGCAATAGGAGAATGACATGTCCTCAACACTTTGTAGGCTACATATTCTTACTCAGTCAAACTAAGTTTTCCCCTTTTACCATGACATAAATTATTTGAACTATGTCATGGAAATATCTTACATCCAAGCAGCTACAGGTTTTAATTATTTACTATTACTGTGGAGACTGAATAAATGCATTCATATTAATTTTTAAAATATGGATAATATCTCTTTCTGTAGCTGTTTCTGAGCAGATGTTATTCACTTATGCACCTGGACAGTTATCTCTTTCAGTAGAAAAGCTCAGCAGGATTGTGGAAGCAGTTTTGCCAAGCTCTGTGGGTGATTCTTTGGGAGAGCAGCTTGAAAAAGAAGATTTTGATACTTGTTTCCCCTCAGAACGCTAACCCTGACTCACCAGACTCAAAATTCACTTTAACCAGCTGTGGAAATGTTTTATTTCATTTTCAAAATGCATCCAGTTCTAAACTAAAGTTGTGATAGTTTATTCCCATATGTGCACATTTGAGGAAGCTGTGAAGAGGTTTCTGTTTGACGTATTTGGGTTGGAATCATAGTCTTGTTATCAAACTCAATGTGTCGAATGTAGGAGTACAGAATACAGAAGCTTTATCTGCAAGAATGTTTGACAAGCCATTCCACGTTAGAAACAAAGCCTTATTAGAAAAGAATGACACTTATTGATATTTTTCAGGCATTCACCCATCAACAAATGTCTTTATGGCAGTTGTTCCCTTGCTCTGTCTGTGCTTTTATAATTCTTACCTGTGGGAAAGAAAAATATGCAGTTTTCTAAGTTGGGACAATTCAGAGGTCCATATAAAGATAATTTTTCCCTTTCAGGTATTCTATTTTAAGCTACAAGCTAATGAAGTTTTGCAGCATTACATTTCTCTACCAAATGAATCTGTCTGTGGTTGCATACACATATTCAAATGACTTGGGAGAATTCTCTTGGGTTTGCTCTTCTGGTAGAAAAACTTACCTGGAGATGACTAAATGCTGAGTCCCTGAAGATGAGCTCTTGCAGTGATGAGTAATTTAACCCTGGTTGTTCCCAGGAAGCCATTTTTGCTCTGGGAGAAAAGTCTTTGAACATCTGTAGTCTTGTTTTATCCTGGGAGAGAAGCAATCCCTAGGAGAACCTGAGCATCTGTATGTGGCCTATATTTGTGCATTTAAGAGGTAAAAGCAAATTGCCAGCAAATGGGGGTTGTAGTGTTAGAATGGCTTTTAGGAACTCCGTGACAATATAGTGTAACCTTAAATATTGCATTGACCAAAACAAACTGCTTGAGAACGCTCTGGCTTCTAAAATTCTATTTTACTTTCAGAAACATGAATGTCTTGTAATTCAAAGGTTTTGGAGGCAATTCTTACTTAATTTACTAGGCACATGAACTTTGCCAACCCAGGGATGTCAGAGGCCTGATGTACAAGGGTTTTGTAGCTACGGTTGAGAGCCTAGCCTGCTTGGGTTCTTGTGGGTTGTATGTAATAATCGTAGAATCTTTTGGATACAAGAAAATTATAAAACGTAGCCAAGTGCTAGCATGTACCTGTCTTGCCATCTCACATTTGATTTTTTTTTTTTTTTTTTTTTTTCACTCACGTACTGTGAATCTGGTAATGAGCTGATTTATAATTTGATAGAACATCTACCAAGTGATGAGGTTTGTTTATTAGTCAGTAAATGAATTTCAACACCCCCTTCTCTGTAACCCCATTACAGACCTATCTATCTAGGATACCTTCTCAGAAGTATAGGAAGGATTTATTTTTTAATGTTAATATTTGTATTCCTCCCCCTTCATTTTTATCTGTAATATAGTTATAACAAAAAGACAAGCATTTAAGAATACCAATAATATTATGAGTGGGAGACCCAGAATCCATTGAAGATCAACTATAACTTACGCTGAATGTGCATTGATTTTTAAACAATAAACATGTATTAGAGATTCTAAATGTCTGTCTTGTAGTTTAATGGGGCTACTGCATTAATAGTGCTAATAAAATTTGAACTGAAATGACATTACACTTCTCTTCCCGAAAGAACAGGCAGAATAGTGAGATGATTGACAAATACAGTTAATCTCTTACTTCCCCTTACACTGTCATGAAGTCAGACATTGCAAAATGTTGACCGCTTTTTTTTAAACAAACCGGAGGCCTTGAACTGCAGCAGTTATTGTGAAAGTCAGTAGGACCCCAGTAATTACTAGATTTGGGAAGTTAGAATCATAGAAAATTAGGGTTGGAAGGAACTTCAAGAGGTCATGTAGTCCCAACCCCCTTCTTAGAGCAGGACCAGCACCAGCTATATCATCCTAGCCAAGGCTTTGTCCAGCCAGTCTTAAAAACCACCAAGGATGGAGGGTCCACCACCTCTCTGGGTAACCTGTTCCAGTGTTTTACTACCCTCCTAGTCAGAACATTCTTCCTAATATCTAACCTAAACTTTCCTTGCTGCAGCTTGAGATCGTTACTCCTTGTTCTGTCATCAGCCACCACCAAGTTGGACTATAAAGTTGGCATAATCATGCTACACTGTGATGCCAGGCATTATATGGAAATAAAAATGCTGTATCTTTAAAAAACATTATGGTGTACAAATGGAATGTATTGAGACGTGCGCGGTCTCTGTGGAAATGAAAGACCTATTGTAGTCTCAAATTATAAATGAAAGAAAGATGGTGAAAGAAGCTGGGGTGTTGGAGACAGTCTAGTAAGTGAAAGATGACCAAGTGTGAAGTACAATAAATTTTCAGCACACGATAATGTAAAAACAATTAATGTGCACTTCATTAATATAGTAGAGCATTCATGGTGCACAGATACCCGATTCCTAATTTCCATGTTCCATTATTGGCTTTTTTTAAAGAACTTTTTCTGAGCTTTTTCCCTTTCAAAATACGAATGACAGCA
The DNA here is from genome assembly GCA_030014935.1 of Caiman crocodilus. Lineage (NCBI taxonomy): Eukaryota > Metazoa > Chordata > Crocodylia > Alligatoridae > Caiman > Caiman crocodilus. The sequence goes on from JAGPOW010002791.1 coordinate 16,427,218, forward strand.
GGTTTAATTGTACAATGCAGCTGCTACATGTAAGACGTAAAAGAACACCACCAACTTTAAAAAATTGCATTTCTGTCTCAACATTTTTGGTCAATTCTTTTTAAAAGTGACACTTAAGCTTACTGTATTAGAAGGAGATCAAATTTTTTCTCCTTCTCTTTTTTTTCTCTTTTTCTCTCCTTTTCCTGTTTGTTTACTTTGTGCTCTTGACAGCACCGTGTAGAGTCAGTATGGCTGTTCCCTCCTGGTTAATCCATTTCCCCTGTCTTGTGGGTCTTTTGCAGAGCAATGCATGTGGGGAATGGAAAAAAATCATCTTTTAAATTGGAAAAAGTGAGAAATGTCTTTATTCATCACAGAGGCTCTCTGGATGTGTAGTGCCAAAATGAAATTACTTTGCCACTTTTAAGATGATGAGGCTTCCAATCCTGCTGTTCCTTTAATTGATATGAAATTACTGATGGATAGGACATGTTATAGTAAATCTGTTACAATTAAGCATGTTAACATGACTGCACTCTGGTGCCTAGCCCTTCCTTAAGTTATCTCTTTATGGCAATAAAACTGTTGATACATACTTTCCCCATATTGTATTGGCTTCTTTATATGACAAACAGAAAATAGGAAGTATGGTTTCTTTTAGCAAGCTGAAATGTTTCTAAGATTGCTGCATATAATATATTGCTGGTAGCAAATTTTCTAGAGTTAAAATAATGAAAAGTCTTGTAACTGTAAACCTCTATTTAGATATCCAGTGCCTTGGCTTCAAAGAAACCTTCTGTCCTCCTTACATTGGTAAGTAATATTTATTCCTGGAGATTATTTAATCTGTTTATCTTCAACAAAGTGATGAATTAATTATTGTCTAATATAGTTTAATTCCCACCTTCTCCTACTGTTCTGACCATGGGGTGAAGTTCCATGTTACACTTGAACCATACTGAGGGCACTTAAAGCACATCTGCATATTAAAGCTTGTTAACTCATGCTAACTGCCCTCTGAGCAGCTCCAAGTTACACCACTTCAGATGAGGGTTAACTCTGGATTGTGCTAACTAGCTCCTCTTAGGGTAACTTTAGTCTGCTTCAGAAAGATAAAACAAGTAGTTTTCAGTCCTCCAGCAGCCCAGGATGCACTGCTCCCCACCCCTTCCCTCCTCCTCAAGTAGGGATAGAGCCCAGGTTCCCTGGCTTCTATCTAGGGAATAGATAGAAGCCAGGGAACCTGATTGCCAGCCCTCTAGTTGCAAATCAGAATTGTATAGTTCAGAAATAATATTAACCCTTAACTGCTAACAGCACGTTCTAACTTTAACACTGCTTAAGCGTTTTCAGAGCAGCCTTTTCATTTCTCAATGGGGTTGTTTTGATGATAGGGACCTCAATCTTTTTCCCAGGCCCCTTTCCCCCAAGAGATATATGCCATGCCTTACTCTTCCTATCTGGAGAATCTGAATTCTTGCTCCGAGTTGTAGGTGCAAGGGGTTATTGGCCTCTAACTAACTGTTATTTAATGCAGCAGGTTTAATGCTGAGATAGTTATTAGGTTTCTTCTTTTCACTCATCTAGCTCTTTATTAGGAACCCCTTCTTACGTCGTGAAGTACAAGGCATTGTTTTTCTCTTCTTTAACGGGAAGAGTTCTGAGGGCCTTGTTACATTGAACACCTTTAGTATGTGTTTAATCTGTGCAGTATTAAAGTTAGAATGTTTGAGCAGTTGCATGTTAATGTTTCTTTGATTTTTAACACGCATAGCTTGCTGATCGTTGTTCTCAGCCCCAGCACTGTGCCAGTCTTGAACCAGCTCTGGTGTGGTCCTTGGGACCTGCAGTCACCCAGCTTTCAACTCTATTTTGGAGGAACCTGATAACTAAAAGATCCAGGATCCTTCCTCCTGAGACGTGCATTTCATTTACAGGCAGGATTTAGAAAAAGCCTTACAAAATGGGGTTCTTTAATTTTTTGAGTACTTTTCTTTATACCACAGTGATAGTTCTTTTCATCTTCCACTTCTAGCGTGGTATTAACACTGATAGTGGACATGTCTCCAGGGAAGCATCATTTGAAGGAATCAGTCAGTAAGTGACTAAAATATTGATTGTTGAGTAATTTTTGTTGTTTTCACTTTACATTTTAAAATATATCATAGATTTGCTCATGACAAATATGATATTTTATATAAAATAGCAAACCTATTTTTGATTCAGGCTTCTATTCAAAGATTTAAGTTTTACTTCTGACTAAAATACAGGTTTCCTTTAATGTTATATGGGTATTTGGAAATCTTTTTCAATTTATCTTAGAAACAGCAGAGATTCATACGTATGTTTCTTTATATGCTACTTACATATTTAAAAACCCCTTACATTTCTTGACAATGAGTATTTGGCTGTATTCCAACATTTGCTCAAGATATAGTTTCTATGGATTGGTTACCATATTTTATTCTTTTATGTAAAATGCTTTATACAACAAAGAGTTTTGGAACATCCACTCTTCTGAAAAGACCTAGTAATACAACATATAAAGGAGTGAGGGAGGGAGAAATTCTATTTCTACATAAATATGACCGTTTGTTATTAATTCATAGATTTTGATTTTTTTTTAAATTGCTACCTATAAAAAAAAAAAAAAAAAATTTTTAGCTGCAGTTATGTGAAGTGGAAGCTCACACGAAAAATAGTTATATATTTCCTAGAGCAATTGGAATGATTTATCATAGACTTTTTCTCTGATTTGAGGATGATGGTTTGAATTGGAATCAAATGCCATTGTCTGTGCCAGGTTATAATATTCTAAAACTTTATCATCCTTTTAGCTAAAATATGCCTAAAAACCCTACTCAAACTATCTGCAAGGCTATTAAAATAAATGCTGTCTGAGATAATGAGTGGGTGGCCTTTTTATGATCCTTGGCTCTAAGTCATCCTGTTGTATTTTCCTTCATCTACCTCTCTGTCCACAGCAGATCATACTAATACTGAGATGATCATGTTACTTCACAGAATTGGCTGCTGTTGCCTATAATTCTAGACACTCATTTTGTAAGGTCACATAAGTGTGCTTTCTCTTGGGATAGCTTGTCCTCTTTTTTGGATGAAATGAGATCTGGAATATGATTACTTAATTACTTTTGTTCTCTTTCACAACCTGACTGGAAACTTAACCAGTCTGTCAAGAACATGGACACTGGAAAAACATGAATACTAAAATTATGGATGCTGTACCTTTTACGACCATTGTGCAATGGATATAAAATATTGCAGAATCTTTTAAAAAACAAACAAACGAGAAAAGCTATTTTCGTCCTAATGCTATATGCTGCACATCTTTCTGCTGTTGCTTTGCCTAAAATTATCAGAATATGTCCAGCAAAAGGGTACAATATAATATAATCAACTCACAAGGTTTGTATTCCTCTGTAAAATAATTTGAATAAACATTTCATGCTGGTATAGGTTGGATTGTTGCAGCTGGATTTGAAAGCAACTTTGCCCTATGGTCTTCTGCACCACTTACCTTTCCTTTTATTTTTATTGAAATGTTATAGTTCAGAATAAAGTATGGTACTTCTTGAGGATGTTTGGCACATTTAAGTATGTCTTCTCTTTTTTAAAGAAGTGAAAAAGATGCTATTTCTAAATACTTGATGAAAACAATCAATACAGACAGTAAAGCTCTAAGAGTCCATTTAAATGCAGCGAGTTACATCACTCCTCTTATCCCCATTTTAATAAATTACTCTGCACTTTCATACTTTTTGGCAGTATGGCTGCTTTACTATTGAAGTATCCTAGACCTGAACTTTGGTATACTACCTTTTTATAAATTTATTGCTGTTCAGTTTGCTTTCTTGAGAGATCTGAGAGCTATGTAGTGGTTCTTCCTTGTGTCTATTTTTTCCAAGGTCCCCTCTACATGTGCAGATGAAGACATGCTTAGATCTAATGCGATAGCCGTACAATTGCGTCTCTTGACATGCTGTATGTGCATAGCAGGAGGCGTGATTGTAGGATTGCACATTAGCCCCCTGCACTGGCAAGAAGTAGGTTCCTGCAGTTGGAAGTCCCCTTTTGCCCCCTGTTAGTTGTGGGGCACTGTGGGATGTGCATCCAGGACTGAAAGTCTTGTATGGGCTAGGGATTTCAGGCACCCCTGAGCCTTGGGGATCATGACAGCTGCAATCCCCAGGGCTTGGGGGTTTCAAACTAGATGTGGTGTACCCCTGCAGCTGGGAGCCCTGTAAACTGACAGGGATCACAGCCTCAGGGGAGACCCTGCTACACATGCAAATTAAAGCTTGATAGCAACCAACTATAAAGTTAGACCTCAAAATGTATATAACTTCATAGCTGGTAAGAGCTTTTTATTGTGCATTACTTTGCTATGCGTGTGAAGTATAGCTACTTTGCACACGTAGCTTGTTCTTATGCAATTAACCATCCAGTCATTGCACAGTACCTGTACCATATGGGGGGAAGGAGGCTTATTGTTCACTTAGCTTCCTCGAGAAATTTGACAGTGGTTTTGCCTTGTCTTTTTTTTTTTTAGAACAGCCCAGATTGGGTCTGAGGTGGGTCAGCAGTCCACTGCCTCTGCAGCTTTTTTCCCTACCACCACTTCTCCCTGCCCTCTGGCTGTAGTGTAGACACATCTCTCATCACCCAGGCTTGGGCAAAGCCCCTGGTAGTAATATACTATTGAAGCTGCATCCCTTGCCCCATTTCCACTGGTGGCATCCAGTGATTCTTGAGGCCATAAGTTGCTGTCTCCTGCTTGTCTTACTCAGCATAAGTTTTTCAGTTTTGGTGAGTTAGCACAACGTGTTTCAGTGAACATTTCAGTTTTGTGTTAGCATTCCCTGAATATCAAGATTCCAGAAATCGATTTCGTGTTAATTTACTAAACTAAAATGTTACTTTTTTCAAGTAGTTAATGCCTGAGCTAAAGATGAGCTCAGTAGATGGCATCTTTAAGAAATCTGCAGATATGAAAAATAAAACACACAAACCAATATATTAATATAAAATACCCTAGATTTGAAGTTGTCATAATTGGGTGGTATTCTTTATCTCATCAAATGATATAATAGACACTCCTGTGCCTTATTGCTCTACTCATTAAAAGGTTGTATTTCTTGCTATACCAGTAAAATAATTGTTATAGCAAGATATGCCAAAAGAAAATGGCATATGACTGTAAAATTTGCTCACAAAATAAGGGAAATATAAAAACTGGGGGGAGAAGGGAAAAATTCTGTTTTCAGGCTCCTTATCTTAAAATTCTCAAAAGTGTTCCTATAGGACTTTCACTAACTCATTGTGTGTGCATCTTGTCCTCTCTTTGATTAACCCTATTTGTTGCTGTACAAGCTAGAAATAAACACTTAGCACCACTTATTTTTTCAGTTTTCTTCTCAGCACATTTTATTTTTATATGCTCATAGGAGGCACCCATGGTGTGGGTTTTCAGCTGTTATACTTCAGAATTAGGTTCATAAACTAAATCATTTTGTTTTGAAAGTTCTCACATCCAACATAGAAAGCAAACAGCAGGGATTAAATTTTTACCACTCCTCAAATCAGCTTCTAACAGCATCATTTTCTAAACTGCATGTGTGCAAAAAAAAAAAAAAAAAAAAAAGACAAAAATAAGTGGGGGAAGAGTGTAATTGCTGGTTGTTAGCTCAGATATATAAATCTAGCATCTGTATATGTAAATTGTATATTAGGCATGCATTTGAATGCATACAGTTTAGAAAACAATCCCCCCTTCAAGACAGGAGTATATATCAATTTGCTGATTAAAACAGCATGTGTGCCATTTCGTGACCAAAAAACTTAGTTTGTGTGTTTTTTTT
>JAGPOW010002791.1:16436770-16452110 GCA_030014935.1 Caiman crocodilus
AGTGAAAAGTGATCTTGTCTTGAAATCTATTCCTTCCTTAAACATTTGCAACTTCAAACACCTTCCCTGGATTCACTGTATTTTATTTTTTTGCAGCAGACTTAAAAAAATCTGGGTACAGTATCAGAGTTATTTTATTGCCCTTTATTCAGTTCTTACCAGCATGTTTAAATGCATTGTGATATCTTTAAGGATTGCTGAAGCTGAGCAGTTTGACAGAACAATCAAAAGGTACAATTCCAGACTCTTAATCATATGTACCATTGCTGTTGTGTTGCCTCCTGCAATACATTGTTTAGCCAGACTTTTTGGGGCCATTATGAAGCTGCCTTCCTGCCTTCCACAGAACTGGTTAAGATGAAGTAGCTTTTCAGGGATCCTTCTTTTTTCTGCCAGTTTCATTTGTCTCTTAGTTAACTCTGCTCTGGTGCTTTTTTGCTATGGATAATAATAGAAATAAGCTGACTCTCTTGGCACGTAGGATGTTCATCTGCTGCTGACAGGACATGCCTTTCTTGGTCCTAATGATGTTGCTTCTCTGCCTCATTCTTTTGAACATCTCCTGGGATACTATCTGAGCTAATTGATCTTTTTTTAACTATCTAGGCCTCTCATCTCCCTTATGTTCCCTGGGCATTCCTACCTTGACCCTAAAGGCTGACCATAAATTGCCTTTGTCTTGTGGAAAATGATTAGGTTTTCTTTTATGTATCTGATGAAAATAAAGCCTCCAATAATGAATTATAATTTCCTATAGCATTGATACCACTTGTCCCTTTGTTTTAGTTAATATTATACATTTTAGAGAACTAACTAGAGAAAATGTTGGCATAGACACTAGAAATATGCATCTAGATGTAAGCGTACCATCTCATCTATGAATCAGAATGCTGTATTCACCTTGTAACAATAAAAAACAGATGGACTATCCAAAAGTAATCAAAACAGTCCAACAAGAGAGTCAAACTCATAATGAAAAAGATAGCAAGGTATGAAGGACTTGATAAAACAAACAGAAAAATAAACTTCATTTGGAGCATTGCTTTATGCCTGAGAAATGCATGTATACACATGCATGCACAATTGGAAAAAATTTACTGAGCTAATTACTTATGGAACGGAGAGTACTAATTTTATAAGCAGCCATCTTGTTTCCACTGTGATCTGTAGGCTAGTCCTACCTTGTCCCTAAAGGCCATTCCTAAATTGTCCTGTAAGCAACTCATAAGTTTGCTTATTGGAACACTAAGCTGAAGCAACCACTTGTGTCATGGCACATAGATACTAAGGTTAGCAAAGGCAAAAACCAGTAAGTAATGCCTGGGAGCTGAAACTGGAACCCCACATGCTGGGGCAGGAGCTGCCTGGCTGAAGCTGCTCACTTGGAGTGGTGTGGCATGGCAGGGCAAGATCATGAGCAAGAGCTGCTGCTGGAGGCAGGGGGAGCAGAGCAGCACGCGGCTACACTGAGAAACAGCCCTGCACACGCTGACTGGTGCTGGGCTGTGGGCATCAGTGGAAGCCCAGCACAGGCTGCCCCAGTGTGAGGGGCAGCCACGAGCTGGGTTCAGTCACCTGGCAGGCCAGATAGGGCCCTTGGGTTGGATTTAGCCCACCCCTGGTATAAAATCATACACTCTAGTGATATGGCATGATATGTACTCTTCCTTGGAAATCAATGCTTAAGAGCCTACCCAGTTCAATGCTCTTCAGTCTTTGATGGCCAAGAAGTTCACAGCCCAAGTGGTAGGCCTGTGGCACTTCCTATTTAGAGTTAAGGTTCCTACACCAATAATTCATTACTACAGGAACCTTAAACTGCCTTATTGCTAACAAATCACTGTATTTACTTAAATCTATGTCAAATCTGAATTTAAGATCCCCCCCCCCTTAGTAATTAGGTTCTATATATAGAAAGTTGTATAAATTTGTTATAATTTTTCAGGCATAGAATCTAATCATTGGAGGGTTGTCTTAAATTTGTTCCCTTCCTGCTGCTATAGCAGTGAAAGCAGTGGCTGGGGAGCGAGGGGGATGGGTCAGGTAGCCCCTTTTGCCCTCTGTTTTCCCTACTTCTTCTCCTTGCAGCCTTCCTGCACCACCTTGCCCCCTCCCCTCCCCCCCAGTCACTGGCATCTCCCCATGTATAGCTCCCCACAGCCTTTGCCACTCTCCACAATCTCTGCCTCTTTCTGCTTCCTGCAGTCTTTGCCTGCCCATTCTCCCCCTTACTGCCAGATGCTGCTCATCCTCTGTTCTCTCCTAGAGCACAGCATGTGGAAGCTCAGCCCTTGCTCAGCCCTGCAGCAGTGTCAGTGCTGCTAACTGGCCAGGCAGGGGACAGTTCTGTGTGCTCTGTGACTCGGAGGGAACCTAGCCGGAGCCAAAACTGAGATGCACCTGGGGTGGAAGTGGGGAGGGAGGGAGGTGGAAGCTGCATAGGGCAAGCAGGGAAGGGGATGGGGAGAAAGCAGCTGTGGGCTGGGGCTTAGGGCCAAAATCAGAACTGCAGCAGCCGCCTGCTCCCGCCACCCCCCAGCTTTGTACATGAATCTAGGATGAGGGGGTTTCTCCCCATGCTGATGGGAGGGGGAGGGCTTATCTTAGATTTGAGTAAATATGGCTCATGTTAAAGGATTTTGGCCAAGTTTAAGCATAAGGAGAAAGCATACAGTTATTAACAAAAATATACAAATAGGTGTGGAAGCAAAAATATTTTCTATAAAAGCATGACATAAGATGTCTTTTTAGTTTATGCCTAGATATTCTTTCTAGATATTTATGGGTAGATATTCTTTTTAGTTTATGCCTGACAGTAAACAATTCTGCTTTAAAAAATGAACCACAGATTATCCTAATGCTAGGAGTATTACAGAAATCAACCCAATTCTATATCTTACTGCAACTTGCAAATGGACAGTCCTTAGAAAATGTGACACACAGGCTCCAAAGACAAAGCAAATTCTACCTGTAAAACGTCAATCTACAATTTCTGTTAATATTTCCATTTAATCTATACAAACTAAGAAATACTCTATTTAACTGCATCCTTAAATAGAATTGATTTTATATTCAGTTCTCTTAACATGCAAAGCATGTTTCATTAGCTTGTTTTTTTTTAAAGTCTACTTATTGTGGCTAACCCTCTATCTTCTCATTTTATAAAACAAGGCTGGCCAGAAACCTTGTTTATATCTTGTTAAGATAAAAAAAAAAAAAAACTAGAATTTGCTGCAAATGCTGAACATTCAAACAGTTCTATTTAGGGAGGAGATGGTTACATCTTTTACATCAAACCATTTGGAATATCACACATTTTAATATATCAGATGAGTACAAGATTACTTCACTGCCTTCTAAGCAGTTCTTTATTGCAGACATAACCTAATATTCAAGATGATTTATGCAGTGCTTGTACAGAAGTTCTGAAAGGATTTTATAAGTATCGTGTTTCAGAATAGCCATGTGAGGTAGGTAAAGCCCTGTGCCCATTTTACAGAAAGTACAAAAAACAAGTTACTTGCCAAAGGTCATATTACATGTTCGTTTCAAAGGCATGGACTCCACTAAGCTACCAGAGTGTTCACAGCAGGAAAACTGGATCAACATACATGTGTGCGCATGTGCACAAAGACTTTTTTTCCTATGAAGGACAGTGGTACCTCCCATGACTATAGAGTAATAGACAGAAATGTTAACAAAGGGTTCTGTTACAGGATAGCTTTAAAACATTTTAAATCTGTGGAAGGTTATAGTGTCATAAAGTTCAAATAGTTTCTGAGCATGCGCAGGTTAAGGTTTAATGCTGTCTCAGGCCTGCACAACTGTGACTTGCCACCAGAGGGCTGGTGAGTACAGGCATGGACAGCAAACAGGACTCCTTGTTCTTCTGGTGTGGAAGAGGTAGGGGGAAGGTGGCATGTAGCTCAGTGGTGGAGAAACCAGTTTGGGGGCTGCAGCTTGGGAGGAATAAAGTCTTGAAAATAGACTGTTTTGAAATGAGTGGGAAAAGGAGAGAAGCAAGGAGAAAAAAGTGAAAAGGAGAGGGAAAAAAAAAAGGACCAAAATTTTATGGTTCACTGGAGCTTGCTGACTGAACATTATGGAACAGAGGAGAAAATTCATCCTGGGGGATCTAGATGTCTGGTTGGAAACGTGCTTTTTCATATCATCAGTAGGTGTTAATGAGTTCTGCATATTCTGAGTTCTTTAAGCCAAGAAGTTTTTAAAACCATTGGAAGACTGAGATGTTTGGCCTCTAGCATATTTTGAAGCAGCACTCTACACTCATTCAGTAGAAGAAATGGGTAAGGAAGCATATAACATTATCATATTTCACCATGATATTAAAGCTTACCAGGTTTAGAAGTAGAGAGGGTATCTGAGTTGCCTGTGACATATAACAAATTAGTGATAGAGAGAGAAACTGAATCCAAGGCCACAAACACCAACTCTGCTTTACATACTCTATCTAACTTCTGGTGCATTCAGGAGTAAATCCTGTTTTACCTTTGTATCCAAATAGTAGTTAGGTAGCCACTTTTTATTTTGGTTGCACGCACACAGTTTTGATTCCGTATGGTTACGCTTGTCCTGCATTTTCTTTCTGAGCATGTTCAGTAGGCTGCAGTATGGCTGCTTAGGTGCTGGGGGAATCGGCCTGTTACATGTGTAACACTGTGCCAGTCCTGCCTGGTGGCAAGACCATGGAGTTTGGGAAAGCGGTCTTCCCTGGACTCCATGGTCAGCTGCAGTTAACATGGTGGCTTCGCTTTCAGTGGGGAGCCTGTGGGTGGCAAGACTATAGAGCCTGGGGAGGCGTGCTTCCCTAGAGTTCATGGTCTCACTGTAGTTACTGCCCAGTGGTTTTGTTCTCAGAGCTGCCAGGGCAAAATTAGTAGAGGTTTGGAGGGTGGGAAGGGCAGAGGGGTTGGGAGTTGTATATTCTGGGATGCTAGAGGAAACTTGCAAATTAAATATTTTGTCTCCTCGCTGTATACTGACAGTACTCTGCAATGACTCAGGTAAAATGAATCAAAGATAATCCTCACTTGAATTGTCTTGTCTTTAAATGTTTAGAGGGTACTTAGCATGGGATAACACTGTTTAATGGCTGAATGGGCCCATTTTAAGTGCTTTTATGACAGTTTAAAGGTAACCTTTAACATCACCCAAAGTCAAACAATTGTGTAATGTGGTAAGTTCTTAAGGGTTGGAATTTTGCTGTTTTTGTATCTTATAATGCACCCTCCGCTGTCTTTGTATATGAGCCTATTAGCTCACTAATGTGCATAATTCCCTCTTCATAACTTTGAACCACTTATACCTAGTTATGTAAGGTGAGGTAAAGCTGCTAGCTGTGCACTATGTTCTTATGCCATCTTTCTGCATCAGTCTTCTTTCTCAATTTTCTGTGCTTTATCTAATGTATTGATCTTGTTTACCAAAAGTAATGCCTGCTCTTTCATGTGAAACTTATATATTCCTCTGCATTTTTTTGTTTTTGAATCTCTCATTAGGAGTATGGAAGAACACCTTTCAGTCAGAGATAGAATTCAATCTTTTCTTCATTGAACCTTTTGTAGATTAATTTTATTATCTTGTTCATCAGTTTTTTTTCTTTTTATGTAGCTTTGTATCTAACTGGCTCTTGCTAACCAGTATTAGTTTAGTGTTGAACTGCTTTAACAGCATGGTTTCTGATAAACTATTCCTGAAGAAAGGGCCCATTATCTTCAGTGTTGGTGCATGTGACTAGACTCTCTTCTAGGTGGCCAATTGTGTTGTGCAATATTAGATGCAGAGCTTTATGGTATGAGGTTTTCAAGTAGTGCTGCCATTCTGCCAGTTCCTAAATAAACACCCTTAGTACTAATGTGGTGCAACTTGAATTTGTTGAAGGTCTGGACTTTGTCTGATGCTGTTGGAGTAGGAGCGCAAAGCCATTGACTGCTTACATTGTTTGATTTTTTTTTTTTTCTTGCAAAGACTTTTTAAAAGCTGGAATTTTGCCTTTTTTCATGATGCATAAAGAAGTCTAGAAAATTCTTTACATTTCGCTTCAGAAATGTCAAGCATGCAAAGTCTGAGTTTCTCTGGAAAATGGATTGGAGAATCACAGGGTGTGTCCACACATGCAAGCACGTATGCTTGCTACAGCTCAAATAGAAGTGCTCAAATCTGAGCTGGGGCTTTTTCCCTCAGCGCTTGTGCTCAGACACTCACTTTGTTGTGGAGTAAACTGTGCCACTTGGGGCAAAATAACCTGCCTGGCTCCTCCCGGATCTGCAGCCAGGGGGAGCTAGAGCCTGGAGCCAGCCCCTGTGCTGTTTCCAGCAGTATAAAAAGCTGCCATGGTAAGTAGCTCAGAGCTACTCACTCTCAGGAGCTTCTGGGGCCAAGCCAATTGGTACCTGGGGACACTACCCCTTGTGTCAGCTGGACTGCTGAAGCAGCTTGAGTGCTCCCTGCACCCTTTACCCACTGCAGCAGTCTGGCAGTGGGGGCTGCTGCCTGGCTGTGACCTGCTGCACACCTGCCAGACCCAGATGAGGCATCTGCCCCGCTGGGCCAGTGGGTTGTGGCTACAGAGTTGGCCTTTTTGCAGCACTACTGCCATGTGTGCCCTGTGCCTGGCTGTCTGGGTAGCTATCGCCCAGAAGATGCTCTGGGTGTAGTGGCCTGCTTTGAACCGTCAAAGCCTGTCCTGCTGGCCCCAGTTGGCCAGGAGGTCAGCCACAGCCAGCTGGGTCCAAGGTGCCAGCTCTGAGCAGGCGGGGTCCTGCCACTGGCCTCCCTAGCAGGAATTCTGGTGTATTCCCTGTTGGAAAACTGACAAATCCCTGATAAAAGAAATCCCAAAGTCACTCTGTAAAATGCCCCAAAATCCATGTTCCTCCACAATTTAAAACAAAAGACCGCTATAAAGAGAGAGAGACAGTAGTCAGTTGGGCAATGTTTTATTGATATATCTAGCAATTTGGAAAACTACCACTGTCACTATCATAATACTGAAGTGAACTCTAAATATACATGTCATGAATACATGAAAATATATTTTGTTGCCCCTCAACAGGGCTATGCCTCCCCCCGCCCCCCTCAACAGGGGCTACCTTCCCTTCAGGGCCCACAGACCCTGCCTCTGCCCCCCCCGACCTCCCAGTGGCTACCTGCCTGGCCCAGTCCCTCATGGTTGCCCCCTAACCCCAGCCTCAAACTTTCAGCATGGGGAACATTTTCTCGTTCCTGCATGTGCCACTTGCAGTGTCTCAAAGGGGTTTTAGACACTGCAAGAAGCATGTATGGGCTCGTCTGGACGCGCCCACCGAGTTGTAACGTTTGTATTGTGAGAACTAATACCCATTGCATTCTAACAACATATATTTTATTTGAAATGTTCTGTAGTTTTTTTAATTGTTATTTTTAAATAAATTTAGCTCCCTCTCCCTACTACTTCTTAATTACTTGACTTTCATTGGTAATTGTAATATTGGTAATTTAAAAGTTCTTCAGCAGGGGTTGTTAGTCAGGGCTATGCATACCACCAGGGGTATTTGGGAAGGCCCTAGGGGATATATGCAGGTGTGGGGGGTACAGAGCACCACCAGCCACCACCCCGCACTGCTGCCACTGTGCATCTGGCCACCTCCCCCTCTGGCTGTGTTCATCTGCACCCCCCACCCCATGTTCTGCATCTGGCTGCTGGGGGTATACTTATTAGAAAAGGTTGAAAAAACCTGGTCTAGAGTTGCATGTAAGGGGCAAAAAGGCAAAAAATCCACATATTTGGGAGGTTGAGTTGAGATGGAGCCTTTCATATTGCAAAGAGAAGTCCTCTTTCAAATTTTCCTTTTAAAGTTTATCTTTAAGCCAGAGTTTGTTTGCCCTAATACTAGTTGTGCTTGTGAAGATAGGAAACTTCTAATGGACTTGGACAGTAAAAATGGCAACTCATTATTTTATCGTTCTTCAAATATGTTTGAAAGGGTAGTATTGATAAATTCTATTTCACGTATTTAAGAAAAATTGTTCCTAGGTAGTGTACATGTGTACTGTGACATGTATTTAAACAAATACTTAAATGTACATATATCATTAATCCTATTGCTTTGAAAGAGATTCTTCACATAGGTGGTAAGAATGTTTGTTTGCAGCACTGGGCCTATTCTGTTGTTTATAAATTGTGATGAATATGTATTTAGTAATTAAAATTTTTCAGGGTATCATGTTATATCAGCTAAGACGCTATATGCCACACTTTAAAAAGTAGGCTTACAACATTCATAATATTAATAGTGTTAATTCAGTGTGTGTTTTTTTTTTTTGTTCATATTAGATTTAATGTGAACAACAAGATTCTTCATCCTGAAATTGCAGAATGGTAAGTAGCTTGTACCTTTTCCTAATCCTTGTTATGACTTGTTTTATTTCTCCCAGTGAAAGCTGGTAAATGTCAGTTCACTACAGAGCCTTTTTTTCAGTAGGCCCATCAACAGACCCTCTAATTTGCTGTTTGACAACTTTTTTTGGTATTAGGTAAGAAAGTAACATGTGAAAGATTTGTTTTTTAGTTTAAAAAAAATCGACATGTTCTTCTTAGCATGAGATGAACAACAGTTAAGTAACACTTCCAAAGACATACCAGCAGTCGTTGGTTCCTGCTGCATTACTGTAGAATGTCTTTGCAGTAGGATATCAAAGATGCAGCTCACAGAGCCCTATTGTCTGACCCGCAGTGCTGCCTGTCAACCCACAGGCAGCATGTGCGGTGTGGCATGGCTCTGTACGCTGCACATGGAGCCCGTTCCAGCAACTCTGGCACTATGCCACAAACAGCACCCACTCTGGTGCAACTGCTGCATGCAGCACAGCCTCATAGCTGTACCGCATGTGGCATCTACCCCAGCTGCACCAAGACACTCCAGCCCAGTCTGAGTACAACCCAGACTGTAGACTTGCCCTCTGGACACCCCTGCTTTAGAGCTTACAGTTGATCATATGAATATGTAAAAAGTAGTCATAATTAAAGTTATTTCAATTCATCAATCGTATAAAATACGATTATAACAGGTTACAATTCTTAAATGTCAAGTCATTATTACTTTCTTTAGGATTAAATTCACAACATTAATTCTGATGAATTCCTTTGTTCTTATAGATAATACAATGTAATTTTAGATGAATTCTACTGTAATTTATCAGAAATTAATGTCTACCTGATATAGCCAAAATTATAAGGTGTTAATAAATGTTAACGTTGACATCTATTCAATTGGAAAAAATCGCCATTAAAAACATTATTTAATTAATTGCAGCCCTTCATGATGTGCTTATATTATGTTCATATACTATTTTGCCTTAGGAAATAGTTATATTGTTAAAGTTATAGCACCTAACTAGTTCTGCTATTTTAAGCCAGCATTGTTAACATTATCCTAAGAAGTATTTTACAACTAAGGCTTTCTATTTTTTCATTTAGCAAATTAATTAAAGGTGCAGCACAGTAGAGTTTGCTAATTAAACAGGTTTTTAACTAAGCACTTAAATTATATTAGCTTGGAAATGAGAAAACAACTTTTTAGCTAAGATAGATTACCTGCCTGTTCAGAATCTTTACAAGTAAACAGGAAAAAATATGCACTGCATCATAAGATTGTAGCTATTGCGTTACATACTACCACACACTGCTCTTATAGCTTGCATTTAATTATAGTAAACAGTACTTTATTATGAATAGTCATCTTCCACATGGTAGTTTTTGTACCAAAAAAGTGCCACGTTGATTAGGGATTTAGTTTGGCTAAATGATCATCTGACAAAGCATCTGATATTTCAGAGATACTTTGACAAACTTAATTGTGGTTGCTTTATTTAGGGGACTGTCCCTTCAAAGATCTGAGTCCCTGTGTCCCAGTACACCAGGGATCAAGGAGCACTTGAGTAGGTACACTGAAGTCAATGCTCACAATTAAGCACTTGCTTAAGTGATTTGGATCAAGGCCAGGATGCTCAGAGTCTTAATTGAATTAATTAATGGAACCCTTGGCCATGGTAGTGTTCACAAAACAGCGTCTAAAAATGTTTCTTTCTGAGACCTGAAAATCACCTTAGAAAGTAATAAATATTCAAATACACCTCCGGTTTCTACATTTGGTTAGCTACGACATTACCTGGGGCCATGACCTATGGGCCAGAAGTGACTAATTATACATCAGGCCATGGCCTTTATATGAGAACACCCTTTCCAAAAATTTCATTTATGAGACATGCTCTCTCAAAGCATGTGTTGCTAACTATTGTAGCCAAAATATACCCATTAATGTGTATATGTTATCAAGAGGTTGCTGTAACATTTAAAAAAAGCTTTTCATAGAGTTAAAGAGCAGGAAGGGACCTCAGAAGACATCTAGTGCAATCCCCCCTGCTCAGGCTCATCCCTGTCTAAATTATTTCTGACAAGCATTTTCCTGTTTCTGAAAACTTTCAAGGATGGGGATTCTGTAATGTCTAGGTAATCCATTCCAGTGCTTAACCACCCTCATAGGCTCTGGACAGACATTCATTTCTACCAGTAAGAATTTGCCAGTAGAAGTATAACCTGGAAGTTGGAGTGCACCTCCCCTGAGATGGAGAGATACAAAAGCAAGCTCTCATACTGGGGGTTGCTCCTCTCTGCCCATCAGCTAACTGATGAGAACGGGCAATTCCTCCATGGTGAAAATGCTCCTGGTTTCCTCCCCCTTGCTCCTTGCACTCCTGTAGGTTGACCCAGAAGAGCATGGGGGAAGGTAGGAGTATTGTGCTGCAACAGAAGTCCTCCCCCATTCAGTTCAGGGAGACCTGCATCCATGACATGGCTATCTGCAGCCCCCAGCATGCCTCCCGGTAGAACAGGAGATGTGTGGAGGGGATGATTCTCCCATGGCTGCAAGATCACCCAAATGCAGAGAGCCTTGCAGCCTAGAGAATTTTCTTCCCATCCTTCCCTCCCACCCCACATCTCCCAGTAAACCCAGAGGAGTGCATTGGCCAGGGACTCTTTTCCTGCAGTGGGACCAGCTGCAGAGGTGTGTGGGGAGGGGGCATTATTCGAGAGCTTGAAACCCTTCCAGTCCTATACCTACCTTCTTTTTTACTCCTTTGGTTTGAACTGGTGGAGTGCACCAGACTTGGGCTCTTCTCCTGAGGTGGGAACTCTTCCAGGGAGTCAGGAGGGTTCCCACCCCAGAAGAATGGCTTCCCTGTCATTGCCCCCCTCAGGGAGAGGCAGGACAAGGGGCAGGGTCTCCACAGGGTTCCCTCATAGCTTGCCCTTGGCTGGGCTGTCAGGGAGCCAGCCCTGGAGGAATGGAGGGTGAGGTGGAGGACTATCGGATATTGGGTGTCCTCAGCACCTGAGAGAAGTGTACAATCATTCAAGTTTAATGTGGGAAGAGAGATCTGTCTGGTTCAAGGGGGTAGAATGGTCTTGCAGAACAGCCAGTTTTCCTTTTCAAGAAAGCCCTTGTATATCCTCTTTGTGCTAGGAGTAAGGCTTTTCTCTTGGCACAGATATATAACACCTGTACATGGCCATAACTAGTTCTTCCTTATATCCAGCTTAAATTTCTCATTTCAGTTTTAACAGTGCTGTTATTTCTTCCCCCAATGTTTATGAAATTGGAAGAAAGCTACTGTCTTTCCTTTTCTCTCTGGACCCTCCAAAATGCTGGATTAAATGCTGATTTTTAGAGGCATTGCTTTAGCAGGGACGCACAACCTTTGGCCTGCAGGCCAAACTCAGCCTGTGGAGCTGGGCCATGCCAGCCCCCTCTTCCCCCCCCCAGCAAGGTCAGGTTGGAGCCAGGATGCCCTCTGCCCCATTTTGCATGGCTGCGTGAGGCCCAGCTGCAACTGCCCTATGCTAGATTAGGATCACCAGCCAGATCCCGTCCATGGATGGCCTGGGCACTAAACATCCAGCCTGCCAGCCAGAAAGGTTGTGAGCCCCCTGCTCCAGAGTGAAATTTGAATCCATGCAAGCTTTAGATGTGAACCAGCATTGCCCTGCTCCTTAGTGCCACATTGGCACTTGAATCTGTGGTGATGTCAAGATTATTAACATGGAGAATCAGGTAGTCATATGCACCTATAATAAACTAGCTGACTAACAGTGTAAGAACACCAGTGGCGTCTGGTATTTGCATGTGAACCCCGGTAACATGATATTAGGAATCAGAGCCAGCATTGTACTAGTACAGCATTCCTGATGTGACACAAGATAACTTCAAGTTTAGTAATCTATCATGCTTATTGACTGTTAAACTTTTTCTGTTTTCTTGTCCCCATAAGTCTTGAGATTCAGGAGATAATTGGCTGGGAGAGAATTTGTTGAATAATTCAGATAGCTTTGTGTCCTCTTAGTTTAGGAAGGAGACTTGAACAGAGTTTTTGAGTATTTTTAGATAAGGCTAATGTGTGTCCACTGCATGGTGTAGTCTTTCTGGAATGTAGATGTCCTGTTAAATGTTTGTTCACCAAGGATTTGCTCAACTTAACGAATGCAGAATTATGGATGTGACCTGTCAGTTAGATGGGTTTGTGACTTCCATTTAAACCAGAAGATGAATTCTTAAAGTATATGCTATCAGCTACTCTCAGCAATATCAAAAATATATGAGGGCAATAGTTCTTTGGTCCTTGAAATTACAGCATTGAACTCAGAGGTTGGGAGGGGAAGATCCTTGATGGAGCGGGGAAGGAGAGGAGCTACTTTTTAAGAGTCAACTAAAAAATTGCCTCCTTATAAAATTGTCAGTAATACTGTTTACTCAGGGTATTGGCATTAAAATATGTCAATAGGTCGCTAGCTGAAAATTGGTATGCCTCTTCTAAAACTCCAGTGCAACAACATTATGTAGTTTAAAAGAAGATTAGGTAGCAGAAATTGAGTTAAGGTTTATTTCTATTTTCATTCTTATTTTCTCTGACTCTGTTTAGTTGTTTTCCTTTTATTTTTCCCCTGGGGGATGCTATGATTATTTTATTTTTTTTTACACTGGGAAATTCTAGTCCCATGTAGTCCATTGTTTTTCTCCAAAGAGGCTTGAAGGGCCTTGTAGTACAATGGAGGGTCTTTGGAGGGTGCAAGGAGACACTGATACAGGAGAGGGGCGAGTGGGAAGTTAAACGGTGGTTTTCTGAGATGGAATCGAAACTGTATGCATTAGGGAAAGAGCACCCCTGCTCCCGTTCAGGCATCTCTGAACATAAGGCTCTGAACATCTCTGTCCTGGACTGACTTTCTATTACTGCTTCCTCTTCTTATAGCAGCCACAGCAAGACTGTTGAAGAAGCAGTGCTCTTTGTTTTGAGCAGTCTGACAAGCCATCTGAGAAGAGGAAAGAACTGTGCTTCTGACCTTCCTCTAGGTCAGCATTTCTCAACCTGTGGGTTGCAACCCAAAAGTGGGTCTCAAGAATATATGAAAAGGTCACAAACAAACTTTAAAAATGGATTCTACACTAAGGGAGAAAAGAATGGGAAACTGTGGCTTTTCCCTTGCAGCTGGCAGAGTTCCGGCTGTGAGGGGCTGCTTGGAGCCTCCCATGCCCTATACACCCCATTGTCCCACTTACTCACCCCTGCCTTGCACACTGGGGAGCTGGAGCCTGGGGATGGGGCACAGCAGGCTGGGAGTCTGGGGCCCTGGGTCAGGACCAGATTCAAGTACCAGCCCCAGCCACTGATGTTTACAAGTGGGTCCTGGTACAAACAAGGTTGAGAATCACTGATCTAGGTGCCATTCTTACACTATCCCTTTGCCCACTCTCATTAGAGGCAGAAGACAAAAGGCAGGAACATGGGGACACAGTACTAGCTGTAGATAAGTTGGATGTGGAGTTCAAACTCTGCTTTTTGGGGCAACTTGCCAGTGTGAAGCCTCTATTGTTGGGTTACAGCAGGGGTTGCTCTGACAGGTACCATCTTCTACTGACACCAGGTTTAACTCTGGCATCAGGGTCTTGGCATAATGGAGAACAGGAACAATAGCACTGAGGGCTTGTTATGACAGTTAGTCTTAGAAACCTTTGTGGAGGTCCCATATCTGGACCCTGTCACTCCCATTGCCTGCCTCCTACCCTACCCAGATATTGGGTACTCTCCATGACCTATCTTCTCCTGCAGTTTTGTGGGTATAATGCCTCATGAGAGCTTAGGGACAGAAGGAGCATATGGTGGCAGTACATGACCAGAACAAATGCGGGTGGAAAACACATCAGGTGAGAAAATGGGAAGAAAAGTATGTATTGTAGTTATGGGATTAGCTATGAAGCAGAAAGACTCTCCCTTCTAAATTGCTAGCCTGGAACCCTTGACCTCATTCTTACCTCTTTTAAGAATAGCACTTGATAGGCTTTCTACAGAATATGGTACTTATAACTGAGGTCAGAGTTCAAGTTGTGTTTTCAAGTGTGATTTGGAAGAATTTAGGAAGTTTGATATATTTTTCATAACTTGGAAATGTGTCAAGGAGTGTCTTTTGGACACTTAAATAAATAAATAATTTTAAATTTATAAATAAATAATAACATCTATGTCTGGCTAATATAATGTGGGAGAGTATGGCACATGTGCTACAGCTGCCTTAATGAGATATTTCCTTGGCTTTTTAGATTGCACCTAAGCAACTTTAACTCAGAAGTTTTTTATATTTATTTATTTATTTAAATATAAATAAATATATTCACTTTTACAAAAATCCTGTTATCTGCTTGGTGCACCATCCCTCTCTGCCAGACTCTGGCCTGGGACTTTTGACCAACCAGCCAGGACCAGGCCATAGAATCCTGTAGTGTCCCGGCCAAAGCAGGATGGGTGGTCACCCTATTTCTACACCACATATAGTAGGAAATCCATTCATTTGAGTTGCATTTTATGTTGGCAAGTTTATTATTTCCTATTTCAGTGAACTCTATAACAGTTTGTGTTGCATAATATTTGTTAGAATAAAGCTCAATATAGACCATTCTGGCAACTAATGTTTAAATGGCTGAGCTTTTTCAACCAATAGTAAATGTGAATTATAACCACCAAAAGACATTATTAGCATTATACTGGTCTCCAATGAAATGCTGTGGCACTGGTTCAGTATGCCCAAGAAATGAAGAGTGCATGAAAAATTGTGAATTTGTTGCCTCCTATATGTTCTATGTTTTTCCAAACACTTCTAAATTGTCTTATTAAAGTGATTTATTATGAAACCTAAACATATAACATACAAATATACTGACCTATAGTTTGAGTTTGTTCAAATTCTTAGCAGTTACTTTAGAAGTTTTATTAGATCTTTTTTTTTTTT
>JAGPOW010002791.1:16452498-16489191 GCA_030014935.1 Caiman crocodilus
TTTTTTTTTTTTACCTGTCCAATAGTTTCTAATGCACACAAACATTGTATTTGAAGGTCAAGATACTGATTTCCCCTCTCTCCCTCCTCTCATCTACCGCAAATAGCTACTAGTTATATCCAATAGATGTTGAAGTCACTTAAAAACAATCCATATTTGACTCATTTTCTTAGAAGGAAGTTTTTCTCCATAGCACTGGGAGCAACTGTCAGTCTATTGTACAAATATCAGTCTACCATAATAATCATCTGTGCATCAGCCATTTTGCCAAAACAAAAATAAAATCATTACAATGGAAAAGTGTCACAGGATAAATGTTTCCCAACTGGAACATGAATAAAGCCACCCCTTTGTTATTACATTTATCTAACAGTAGCAGTTTACTGTTTCATGTTGCTGTTCTGTTTAATTGCTTTGCTTCTTATTTGTAGTAGAATGGAAACACAACGAATATCAAATATTATATAGCCTCTTCAATAATTTTGGTATTTTTAATAATTTGTAATATGGTTATTATACCTTACAGGCATTGTCTGAACACCAGGAGAAAACCATTTGGCAATGTTTTCTGCTTGTGTGCTCTACTTTTTTTGCAACTTTGGAATGACAGGCTTATATTTTTGTGTACAGTAGGTTTAATTTCTTATGTATTTTTAGGGGGTATTTTGAAGGATAGCTCCAGCTTTCTGTCGTTTTCTTTTTTAATGGATTCTATCAAGGAGAAAATTGCTATGTAGTTAACTTTCTAAAGTCATGTTAGGTTTTCTGTGGGTGTGGGTACATACAGTACCCACAGTACATACAGTATTTTCATGACTTATTTATGTAGAAAATTGTCAATGTTTTGGTCAGTTAGTACTTGGTATTTTTAATACTGTTTAAGATTACCTCAAATGTGATTTAGTGTTCACAATACAACCTTCTCTTTAGAAAGTTTTATAGCATGGCCTTTTAAAATCTTTGGGAAATGTACAAAAAAAAAGCAACTAAAATGTAGAAAGGTTTATTTACTAATGAACACTTACTGTTTTATTAACACTGACAAATAAAGGATTGTTTATATTCTTTGGACCTTTTTTGATAGGTTAATACAGGTAGTTCCGCTTTTTCTCCTTCATTTTTTAAATAGTTTACCTAAAAAATGAACTAATGTGAAGTGATACATTAAGAATATCATGGCTGTAACATTAATTCATAAACATGGGGCAATTTTTAATTTTAGAGTTGTTCTAGATCTTTAATCAGAGGTGTATTGTTGGCATCCTGAGTGCTATCATCTGCATATTACAAACCAAGATTATACTGGATAATGCACATAAAACAAATGAGAGGATTTTTCAAGTTTGAGGTTTAAATTATTTATTTTTCTTTATGCTCTACCTATAGATTGAGTACAAATATTTTTACTACTGGGGGGAGTTGGGCAGGAAGTTGATGCTTGTAGAGAGGCAAGTGGTAGTGGGTAATGGTTGTAGGGGGCAGGTAGCAGAGGGAAAAATGAGGTGGGGTGGGGGTAAGCAGGGGTTAGCCAGGTCTGGGGGCACAGGTGTGTTGGGGTGGGGGAGGAGGGAGGGAGATAAGGGTTGAGGTCAGGCTGCCTGCTTCTCAATCTGGTTGCTCTCATCTACCTTCCCTTCCCTTCCTTGGGCCCTGCTTTCTCCCCTGCCACTGCTTTCCTGCTGCAGCAGTGGAGGGGACAAATTTAAGACAAGGCAACAATAATTGCATTCTAGACATGGAAAATTATAACAAATTTATAATTGTCCATGTTAAAAACTAATTATTAGTAAGTCATCTTAAATTTGAAGTTACCTTGGATTCAGGTAAGTAAGGAATAGGGTTAATAAATGAGAGCTAGAAACTGAAGGGCCTGGTGTGTGCATTCAGTGTATATAGAGGGAAGCAAATAAGAAAGCAATATTTGTATTGTAGTTAGAGAAGAGAATGCAATATCTAAAGGATATACAACTGAATTATGTGGTTCTTCTCAGAATGAGTTGGAACATTAAGGTTTTGATTGCTTCATTAATATGTTGCTACTTTGTGCAGGAACTTTTGAAATCTAGTTAATTAAGTTCAGACTAATTTCAGGAGTTACAATGACACATTCCAACATTTTTATTTTTTTTTAGAGTTTTCTCTCTGTTGTGTGAAAGATGCAAAACTGTCCTTATAAAACATCCTGTTAAAAGCACAAATGTGTGTTACTTCTAGCAATAGCTCTTTTTAAAATAAATTGTCTCTCAAACAATTTATCTGTTAATCTTAGGCCTAGTTTACATGCCGACTGTCTGTTTTTCAGTGGACTCTGTCAACTACTAGTTTTTATATAAATATTAATGAGTGCATATGTGCTTGCATTGCTGGCTTCATGTCTTTTCATAAATATAGACTTTTCTTCTCCCTGCTAGAGTGTTATCTTTAAAATAGAAATAGTTGCTTAAAAAAATGTACAAGTCTCATCACTTTTGTTGTAGAGAAACAAAATATCAGAATAGTTGGGCTTTGAGCAGGATTTTTCAGGGCAAGGTATCCCTTTCCTTTCCCCCACCATCCACAAGCAGGATAAAGGTACTGCAGTCTGACTCCCCCCTGGCTACTATCTTAATTTTGGTGACATGAGTGCTGCCATCGTCATCTTCCCTGCACTCCCTATGTGGAGATTTTTGTCACTTGTATAATACAAAATATAATAATAGTTTCAGTAATCGACAACCTTTCAAAGGCCTGTCCCATCAAGGAGACAGAGCTCCTTCTGCCATCGCATTGCTTGCATCATCTGTCATGGTAGCAGGGTTAAAGAAGTCTTTGTGTGGGCCCTCTGGGCATTTATAGACATGCTCCAGGGGGTGGGGAGGGTAGAGAGGGGACTTTAATTAGCACAGCTCTCGGAGTTGTGCTAATTAAAGCACCTGCAGTGTCATGTGTATCAGCACCCCTGTGCTGAAAAATGGTGGCACGGCGCTTTGAACTAAAACCTGTTCAACAAGCTTTAGTTTAAAGCACCCTGCCACCATTTTTCAGCACGGGGACACTGATGGACATGACACTGGAGTCTGCTGGAGCACACTAATTACTACGCTCTAGTAGACTCGATTTAATCAAGTGTGCTCCAACGTGCTGTAATTATAACATGTCAAAGCAGTCTCCCTGCATGTGTATAGGAGCCCTCTGTGACTGACTCTTGTGAAGTGTTGGATTCCATAAATAGAAACTAGACCAATGAATACCTCAGAAATGCCTATAAATTGAAAGCTAAACACGATCTTTTTTACGCAAAAGGCACTGGAAAAAATATTGTTTAATGCAGATCGCAGAGGTATTTCAAATAACTGTTGACAATGAAGCCTTATGATCTATTCAGATAGAATGGGCTTTAATACTCTATGCTCTTGCAGTTAGTAACTTGTATCGGGAACTGATGTGTAGAGAGAAGACACTTGAATTAGGAAATTATGAGGATTTTTAGGCACCTGCAGATTAGGAATATACACTCTATATTGAAAGTAATATAAAAGTCCATCAAATGGGTTTTATATTTTCCTGGTAGCATGTGCAGTCCTCCAAAGAACATTATAAAAAATCTATAAGCTGTTAATACCTCAGTTTAAGAAGAATATAATTGAACTGCTGTTCTGCATGTCTTGTCCAAAATGCAGTAACTTGTCTCTTTGTCCATATCATGTGTATATACCATTCTACAATTCTTCTCTGTCCCTCTTATCCAGTTGAGACTGTAGTGCAAATGAATGGTGAATTCTAGTGATAAGATTATCATTGCTTTATGATTTTTTGTGTAGCTTCCCAAATGATTAGAAACTCTCTATTTACTATGTTTATGGTTTTAATGGTTTACCAAATTTCTGGTTTTAATCACATTTTCATTGGCATCAGCAGTTTTATGAAGGTGGCTGTATTGAAGCCACAGGAGGTTTTTTTTCTTTTATGAAAGGGAATGTGTTGTCTCCTATCTGTGTCAAATAATTCTTTACTTGCAGTCGTTTAGTTTAGGGAAAACTGCTTGTTGCACATGAAAGGCTCTGATGGAATTGAAACTCATTCTGGACTTCATTAAACAAATATAGGGACACAAATAAATACTGTAAATTCTGTCATCACAGAACAGTATAAAAGTGAGCAGTTTAAATGGAAAATGTGCATGTAAATGACAGTTTCAAGGCATAGCCAAGGTATGCAGAAGTTTACTGCTTTTGCACACATTGAAGTTTAATCTGAAAATACAATTTGAGCATTTTTCTAAAACCTGAATAGATTGGTGTCTTCCTTTTTGAGAATACAGAAGATATACCCCAGTGTTGCTTTTGAGCTAGATATATAAGCAATGTGAAAAATGTATAGAGAGAGTGTGTGTGTGTGTGTGTGTGTGTGTGTGTGTGTGTGTGTGTAATGAAAGAAAGAGGATTCTGATGAAGAGCATGAAATTATCTGCATATTACAGATTCTCTATTGAAATAATAATATATTTTACTTGAAGTATGCAACAGGACATAGTGAGTAAGTTGTAATTTGTCTATTTTGAGCAAATGTCAAGCATTATATTTGTATACCTGCACAATACCCTATAAGGAGTGAAAACTATTTCTCAAGCAGCGAGTATATCTTGAAAAGAATTATCAGAATGGTCTTAATTACTTTTTGGTTTCTGTATTCATGTGTTCTCCTTCCATGTAAACCATCCTGTTTTGCCTTTTGATGCACAGAAATTAACAGAGAATTGGAAGCACAATGGATCCATGGGAAATCCCACTATGGAAAATAATTTTGAATTGTGCTAAAAATAAATAGTGTGCTTTGGAAATGTTCCATTTGGAATAGTTGCTTGAGCTGTCATAACAGTAAAAATACATTAATTTTTAACATACCATGAAATGAAGTTGGAAAACATTGATTGGGCAGATTCTGCGCATTAGTATTAAAATAATGCCAGTTAGGTTTGAAATGCCTGGTGCTTTCTTTTGTAAGTCTGCTGTATTAAAGGTGAATTAATGCAACAAAACATTTTCATCTAAATATGCCATCTTTCTTGATACCCTATAATAACTTTTCATTTCTGAAGCATGTTTGATCTAATTCCTCCATAGGTTTACATGTTTTTTCACTTTTTTATTTTTAATAGGCTGAGTTGCATGGAAAATGACTAACCTAATCTGATTTCTTTCATACTTTTTTTTGAAGTCGTGTGATTAAGACAGACATGGAGTTGGAAGTTATGCGCTACACCAATAAAATCTCCAGTGAAGCTCATAAAGAGGTAATGGATCCTTTACTGTTAATAATTTTTGCTCTTCGTGTAACAGTAGTATTCAGAAAATGTTCCCAGCAACCTGAATTGCTTAGTAATAAAATAATGGAAGAGTTGGATAGAAATAGGAGGATAATATCCCTCCCATTATAGCTCTATAATACAACTTGCATTGTCCTTGAACTCATTGGCTCACTTGATGTGCAGGTGATAAAGAGTTTTTGGGCAGGAGGCTGAAGGTGACCTGCTTGCAATTTGATTGCACATCCACTGTTTGAAAATAAACTCCCTAGCTGTGGTAAAGGTGGCCATGATGATTTTTCTGACCTCTTCCAATGCTGACTGGTGAGAGCCAGGACTTCTGGGGAGGTGCACAGCTTGCTCAGCCCAACTGCTTGTAATCTGAGAAAATTTAGTTGTTCCCTGTGATCTTCTTTTCTGTCTTTTATCAAAAAAAAGATAAGCTCAGGAAAGGAGTAATCCTCCACTATTGAGGCGGTCTGAGTGGGATAGGGGAAATGCCTACCTCTCTTGGTTGAGTGGCACTTGAGGTCTGGGCTCAGGCCCACTCTTTGACAATAGACAGGGTTTTTATATTATGGCCATATAGTGTTGTGGTGTTTGATTTTTTTTTTTTTTTTTTCTTTTCCTCCCTTAAGGAAAGTAGCCAAAGGTGGCTGTTGCATAGGGCAGGGCCAGAACAGATCTGCCCTTATTGTAGCATCAGAGCCTCTGCCTGAGCTGCCCTCCTGGGTCACTAGTTATTTTTCAGTCGGAAGTTAACGTTCCCTCCCATTTGCGGCCCAAATCCTCACAAGGTGAGCAGTTCCTTTAGCCCTTCTAGGATTAAGCCCACCCTCCCTTCCTGAAGGCTTCATTGTTTGCTGCCTTGAGGTCCCGTTGGGCAGAAGGAATGGGGAAGCAGGAAGCTCTGCTGGGTCTGCGGCTGCCCCTGGCTGTCTCCAGATTGATTCCTAACCCCGATTCCTGGATTTAAAATCTTATGTCCCTTTTGACAGACATCTCCACAGCCTCCCTTCCTGGCAGGCTTCCCAAGCCCGCCGTCATCCTGGCCGATTACAGGGAGGCCTCCCTGTGAGTCCTTAGATATGAGGCCCCATCTCTGAGCTAAGAGCACTTCTTTTTAATAGTCAAGGTGGCCACATGACTCCAGACATTTGCCCTGCCCACCTTTCCCAAAGGGACCCAAGGTAACCTTGAAACGGGTTACCTGGATATACCTGGTTCTTACAGTGGCAGATCATCCTATTACATCTACCTTTAAGACAGGTCACTGCTTAAATAATGATAATAATTTTGCTTGCTTTATTTGAGACTGCTGCCCTCCATTGTTCCTTTTATCCTTTTGCCCTTATTTGTTGTATCCATGTGATCTGTTCTCCCCTTCGAATTGATGGTTTTTCATCTTTTCATGGCTGTATGCCTTGTAGGTATATGCAAGGGGGTTTTGGTGTAGTATTTAAATGCTAGGCAAGAGTCTATTGAAATGGGAATCTATTAGCTTCTGTTTTAAACTGAAATTTAGTCTTGTCCTTGAGGAGTGCAATGTCTCCAAGGCAAGGACCGGTATTCATTATATGTTTATACTAGGGTGTTGGGTATTTGATTGGTCAAATAAAGTTCAGTCAATTTGACTGACATTTGACCAGTTAGAATTGCCAAATATAGTCAACTAATATTTTTTGTTTATTTACATTAAAAAGCAGTAATTTATTACATATTGTTGAAATAAGTATTTCACAATTACATTTTTACCAAAAAAAACACAGAAAAAGCACAAGTTTTCCATTAAGAAGTGCAACAAAAAACATTAAAAATCATATTTCTGTCAAGACAAGTAAAAAAAAAAAAAAAATATTCACTTGCCAGTCATGCTGGCACAGGGAGCTGCCTCACAGCAGGGAGTCTTAGTTCTCTGCAGCACATCCCGCACAAGGCCCCTGCACCTTTGACCAGTCAAAAATAGGTAGTCAGTTGGCAATGTTTGGCTGATCAATTGGGTGTCTAACCCCAGTTTATACAGTGCCGTAGCAGAATGGGGCTCTGACTTTGGCTTCTAGGCACTGCTGCAATAGAAATGTTTACAAGCTGATAATTGTGAAACTAGAGGTTTAAGTTACAGTGCTGGAAATCATAAAGTTCATTTTCTTCCTTTTGCAATTACCAATAATACTTGTCCCTCAAACATGAAATGAAGATTCATATCCCTAACCTTGCTAAGAGAGCTATTCTTGAAAAATGCTTATTTTTACTGATTACTTTAAAAAATGGCTGTTGTGCCTGTCTGAATAGAGCGTTCATGTTCTTTATTTCCTTCTAACAAGTCTGTATTTTCTGAGATTTTTTTTTTTTCTTTTCAACTGCCTACAACCTTCATAACGAAGTAAACTGGCAATGAAGAAATCTGCTAAAAATAAAATACCTCAGTTTCTCAAATGAAAAATGGAGCCTTTGAATCTTTGAAATACTCCATACTCACATCAGCAACTTATGGTGTAAATGTAATATTGTCAAATAAAAGACTGTTTGGACTATATTTCCATTCAGTATTTCATTTTCCTAGTACTCTGCGAAGTTGAAACGGAAAGGAAAGCTCTGTTGAATGTAGTAGAACATTCACTTTGGCATTCAGATTAGTCGTGTCAGTTGTACCAGCTGAATTTATTTCATTGCTTGATGTCATAGCTAGTTATAGTGATCAAGCACCAGCGGTGCCCCGTCAGATTGGTGCTTGGACCTGTACTCTTTAACATATTTATTAATGACTTGGATGAGGGGGTAGAAAGTTCAGTGATTAAATCTGTGGATGATACCAAGCTGTGGGGAAACATGGAGACACCAGAGGATGGGGTAAAGATTCAGGACAACCTTAACAGACTAGATTTATGGGCTGAATGGAATCAGATGAGGTTTAACAAGGAGAAGTGCAGGGTTCTTCCTCTGGGTAGGAAGAACCTTCACTATAACTACACAGTGGGTGGTGGTCTACTGGCTGGCCCAGCATCTGAACAGGACGTGGGGGGTCACGATAAACCAGAAGATGAACATGAGCCAACAGTGCGATGAGGCTGCCAGAAAGGCAGATAGAAATCTGGAGCTTATCAGCCGATGTGTTACCACAAGATCCAGGGAGGTGCTTCTCCCACTGTATTTGACATTGGTGAGTCCAGAGCTTGGGTACTGTGTCCAGTTCTGGGCACTGCACTTCAAGAGGGATGTGGATAAGCTGGAGCGGGTACAAAGAAGGGACACCCATATCATTAGAGGCATGGAGGATAGTCCCTATGAGGAAAGACTTCAGGAACTGGGCCTGTTCAGTTCGAGTAAGAGAAGGCTGAGGGATGACTTGATAGCTGCCTACAAGTATGTCAGGGTGAACATCAGGATCTGGGGGAGCAGCTCTTCAGGAAGGCACCTCAGGGGAGGATGAGGACAAATGTGGATAAGGTAATAGAAGGTAAATTCAGGCTAGACATAAGAAAAAACTTCTTCTCTAAAAGGGTCACCAGAATCTGGAACACATTCCCAGCAGTGGTGGTGTAGTCACCATCCTTGGAGGTGTTCAAGATTTAACTGGACAAGCACCTTGTTGAGCTTGTCTGAGCCCAATAACTTCCTGCCTGGACTTGGTAGGGGACCAGACTTGATGATCTTGCAGGTCCCTTCTGGTCCTATGATTCTATCTTGTGGGGGTCATCTGATCCTAGCAGTCTTTCCTGCCCGTGTGCAGTGGGGCTAGACCTGATGATCTGTAAGGTACCTTCCGGCCCCTAACATCTATGAAACTATAAGATCTTTGTGAATTTCATGTTTAATCTTAGTATATTAATAGAGGAAAATGATATGCATAATATCTTTACATTCTAGAAATGTTGAGTCATAAGTATTTATAAGGTAACAATTTGTCATTCCTTCTTACTAAATAAGAAGTATCTTGTGTTTAACTCCTACAGGTAATGAAAGCTGTAAAAGCGGGGATGAAAGAGTATGAGATGGAAAGGTAAGTGTTTCTCTTGGTAAGTGTTTAATAGTAAAAGCAACAGTTGAGGCAAAGCAGTAACATTGACTGAATGGTGAATGAATGGGCTTGAAGCATTATTTTATTTTTTGCAAAGAGATATTTTATCAATTTCTGCATCTTGATAGTAGTTGATTTTTTGGGGCTGTTTAATGCAATATAATTCTTTTCTTCAACTTTATGTAATACACAGAAACATTACAAAATAGCCATTATTATTGCTTGAAAGCATCCAATAAAGAGGTTTTTATGTGTAAATGTTGCCATTATACCTGTTCTGCTTAGAGGACTACATTAAGGAGCTCATAAAATGTTCAGAACTGCTTGATTACATTTTAACTAAAATTACAAGCCAGCATTACTCATTCTGTGAACTTCACTATACTTGACCTATGATGGGAGGTGAGCCACTCAATCGTCCAGTGAGTAGTAGACATTATTACATTTTTTAAGGAACAATCTAATGGAGTACAAGGTGTATTCTTCTGTATTTGGTAAAAATGTGCACTATGCACTATAATGCGCTATTTCTGTATCTTGACCTTGTTTTAAACCAAAATGAAACTTGTTGCATTAATCCTAACATACTGGAACCAATGATCATACGAGGTCCCTTCCAGCCCTAATATCTATGAAATATGACAGTGAAACTGCTGACAGAAAGCCAATGTCACTGAAAGAAAAAGTGACTTGGGAATAGGAGGGTTGTAAAGGGTGTTGCCTTTTGGGCTCTGTATTTCTTTGGTGACTTGTAAATGGACATACATTTCAGCAACACAGGAGGCTGACGACTGATGATTGAGTGGATTAGTGACATGTCTATACATGCAGATAATGATATTTTAACTTCTTTATTAAGCATTTTGTGCATTTAGCTCAGCAGCAATATAATTGTTGCCAAAATTGCTTATTAAATGTTTCTCTTAGTGTACTTTACCGGTTGTTCTTTGGTGTAATAACCTAGTCTTTTCTTAGTCACTTGTGTGTTTTGAAAGACATTGTCTGGATCCCATAATTTCTCTTAAATTAGTTGTATTAATTAGCTATAGGACAATTAGTTGGGGGACAATTATTAGCCACAGTAAGGAACATCAAATGAAGTTTTTCATGACAAATATCAACTAAGGGCAGGGCATAAGATACCTAAACTTGCTAGAGAACATTCAATATAGAAAAACAAAGTTATTTCTAAATAATGGTAGTGTAAAATGATGTTTTAGCTGTTATGGTCCAGAAACTGTGCAATGGGCAAGGGTTTCTTAGGGTGATTTATCTTTTATTGAACCAACTATGTAGATGGGGAAAAAGTTAGACAAGCTTTTAAATGCAAGACATTCTTCATCAGGAGACCTGACACATCTGGGGGGAGCTCTGGAGCCTGGATCTGGCCTGTGGGTCAGGGATTGAACATCCTTGCTGTAAAGAGGCTACCCCAGTAATGTCTGCCTTTACTTTGATATTGGATGCTGCTACAACTACATTTAGAACCTGAGCTTCTCTTGGTATGTAGAATATCATCCATCCTTGTCCCCACTTTCATAATTTAATTTCTTAGACAGAACTATTAAAAAAAGCAGCAGCAAGCATGTCTGAACTTTTGTGTAAATCAAATATAAGGAAACAAGCGAATTTAGAAACAGCCCCAGCAGTCACTAAGGTTGCATCCAAATATAGTGTAATATCTGAAACATGAAATTTTTAAAAAATGTGTGGAATGACATTGAGATCATGGGTGTTGGTTTCTTTTAAGCTGTCGATTCTGTTTTTTTTCCCCCTGCTGTTTTCAAGCCAACAGACAGGTTGCACCTTGTGATTTGTTTTATCAGAAATATATACCTCTTACAGAAACATAAAATCGTTCTGTGCAGGTTATCAGAAATATCATCCAAGTAGCTAAACTTTCTTCAAGGAAAGACAGACTGAAGTTTTTCATGTTCCTACTCGCCTTTCCTGAGTATTTAACTGTCACTCTGGAGGCTTTCTGTACTACTTGCCAAATTCTGCCTATATGTATTTGTGCACAGTTCCCATCTTTGGCTGTGGGAATTGTGCCAAAATGTTTGAAAGCAGAAGTATGATAGTTTGGATTTTAGCTTCTAAAATCTCTTCTCCATGTAATTGTATGGTGCATCATGGGTACAGGAATGTCCAGGTATATGTGCATAAGTTCTATGGCTGCCTTCAAAGCAAATGAAATGGGAAAGACCTCCAGAGGAGTCTGGCTGGACCTTTGTTGCATCCCATCTTTAGGACCTTAGTAGTTGTCTTTCCTTTGTTGATCCAAGCAAATATACCACTCTCCCCCACCCCGGGATTGGGGAGAGATGGTACTAGTGCCATATCATGCAGCAAAAGGTTTTAGAATGCTCCAATTCTCTAGCAAATGTCTCATAAAGTAAGCAGCATAAAGCAAATGTACTTCTATATCTAGATTGCAAAATCACTAACTGTAAGGAAGTAAATTAAATTATGGAGAACCAAATAACTCTCTTTTATTACCAGGGTTGAAAGCTAGCTTTGGAAATGCCCTGGAAGTATTTGGTATGATTAAAGTGAATGATGTGCTAAACCTTTGATGGCATTGAATACTGAGGTCTGACAAAAAATGAGCACCTTTTTTAACTGCAGGTCCAACAAACCTTACTCCCCTCATTCCCTCTTCTCCTCTGCCTACTCCTTCTCCCCCCACTTCCCTGTTTATTTTTGTTTGCTTTTTTCCCCCTTCACATTAATAACTAGTTATGTTCACTGAAGGTAAAGCTATTTCTATAGACTAGATTTTAGACTTGCTCAGGTGTTGCTCAGTTACTATTTGCAGTTATTGGGGATTTTCATTGAAGTAGCCCTTTATGATCCAATTATATTATAGTCAGTATGTTTTATGTTAAAATACAACAAATTGTTGCCAGTATAGTACAGTGTATGAGAAAATACTAAAAGCTCAAGAGTTCAGCCATACTGTCCAAAACAATTGGTTAAAAAATAGCTTAGGAGCTTTTAATGATCAATTCTAACACCTTTGGAAATTATGCTAGTGTCTGACCTTTCCTGTGTTTCTGTTCAGAAGTGCCAGCCTGCAGGATATTGCTCTTAATCTGTTTTTGTTAATTTAATATTTGCAAAGTCAAGTGAGGAGTAATTTGGGCCTCCTTGGGGTGTTTTTTTCCCCTTTTTTACTGGAAAGGGCCAAATCAATATCTTATATATTTTTAGCCTGTCAATTTGATGTGCTATAAAATAGTACAAAAATGCACTTTGTAGAAGAGAGAAAGGAGTGAGGAATCAATGTGTTGCATACTGTGTTGCACAAGCAATTCTATTAGCTGTTCTCTGTTGCATTCTCTCCTTTTCTTATCTAGATACTGTCCTTTTGGCAGGAATTGGTTCTGTTCTGTGTTAAAAAATCCCTGGTACACGTGTGCATGTATTTCAGTGTACATTTAACGATGATGTACTTACCGTTGCTTTGATAACACTTTTTGGGGACAGTTAACCCTCAGTCCTCATGCCTCTGTAGAATATGTCTAATTTATGTGGTTCCCTGCGAGCCCTCTGTAGCTGTAGAGCCCAAGAGAGTCATAGAATTGCTGGGCATTCTCCTGTGTCCTGAACCTCCATTAAGGACTGCATGTGTCTATTTCCCAATGAAATACTGGGAGATAAGTGTTGAAAAATGCAGGAAAGGTGGCAATTCTACCATTTTAACCTATACCTGTTAATGCAGATTAGGGCCTTAATGACATGGGGGACCTTTTCCTGTATTTGTTCACCCTTTACAGAGAATGTGTCATTACGAATATTCTGTGTCAATGTACTGACGTTACTGGAATTATTTTGGATATTTTTCTCACATCTGCAACCATACACAGCATGTTAAGAAAAAGCCTTTTGAGAAGCAACTCAGTGTTGTGGATAGAGCACTAAATTGGCCCTATGGAAACCTGGTTTCTGCTGTTGACCTGCTAGATGTCTTGAGGTCAATTGCAACTTCCATATCTCTGTATTTCACTTCTTCAAGATGTGTCTCGTTTAGTTAGAGGAACAGGGCCCTTTATTACTTAGTGTTTACAATGCCCAATAAGTAGAGCTGCTAGCTTCTAAAGTAATAATTATTGTGCATGTTGAATGCTAGTGATTACATGTTTTTTAAACATGTCAATACTTACAAAACAAAGAGGGTTATAGCATGTTCTTGTGACAGAGAGTTTTTGAGAATCAAAACAGCAAGGTGGCCAATACAAAGAATTTTCTTTTCTGTTTTTTCAATATTTATAGCATGTTTCTACTCCCCACCCTTCTTCACAGCGTGCAGCTGATTTGAGTTCTTTAACCCATATTCTTTTCAGTGTTGTCCCTGATTCTAAGGCAGAGCTTAGGCTCAGAGATGAGTTGCTGTCATATCTGTCAATGTTAAATTTCACTATCTATGGAGTTCCGTGAGCGGTCTCATGGATTATGGCTCTCATCTTTCATTTATCTGTCTCGCCTGCTCCAGTGGAACAAACTGAAAATAAAACACACTTTATTTCTCTAGAAAAAAGAAAATAGCCAAAGCCATTTCTGTTTCCTTTGGGTATTTCTTTTTTGCAAAACTCTGATTACTTTAGTTAATCTGGATTTGCTACTTTCCATTTTTAGGAGATTTTATTCTTTCAGTGTTCTGGGAAAATCACATTGCTTGCTGCAGCAGTCCTTCCTTAAAAATATTTTAGTTTTCATGCTAAGTTCAATTTATAGATTTAAAATTTCATCCCTGCTACAGTTATATAATTCCCTGGCATGTTTTATTTACCTGTACATTAAATAAAAATGGTCACATTAAGTTTATTCACAATAGTGTTAGTACAAGAAAAAACATAATTTTTTGCCATTGGAGGTACTTGTGAGTTCTTCTGACAATAGTTTCTGATATAGGCACAGAAGTTATATTGCTCTGTGACTCGCTGGTCCTATGCATCTTCTGTAGAATTTATTTTTTTTAAACAAATACATAGGTCTCTGTTAATCTTAACTGTTGTGGAGGTCTCCTCTGTTGTTGAAACACCCTCAAAGAATTTTCCCTTCGTACAATGTAAGTAGTATGCAGAGACTGGAAATGCTTTGCTCCCAAAATTGTAGGTGACCTATTTAGTAATTTTAAAAAATCGGACACGTATCCTTTTTGTGCTCCCATGCTGTCTGAAGTCTCGGTGTCCACATTTTTACCTTTTACCATACATCTCTTGCAGAAATATCCTGGAAGAAATTCTTGCACTTAATAGAAGGTTTGTAATTTAGAGCGATCAGCCTGGAAGGTCTCCCACTTCAGTGACCAGACACAGAGGAAATGGGTGGGAGCCACCCTCCGCTGCATGGGCTTTTAGCCAAGTGAATGGACCATTTGATACAGGACTTGAAGCAGCTTAGGGTGGTCAGTTAACAAAGGTCAACTTAAAAAAAAAAAAAAAGACTTGTTAATAAATATAAAAATAATGCTGAACATGTATCAAGGTTAAACAAGGTCTTTGCTGGTTTTGCTGGAAGACCTCCTATGGTCTCAAATGTGTTTTAGTGTGAGTTTTCACCCCTGTAATTGGAGTGCGGAAGGGAGGCTATATTGAAACTTCAGTAGATCTTTAACACACAGTTTTGACCAAAAATCTCCTCTCAGAGTTGCTCAATTTCTACTTCTAGATACTTGGGATGACATTTATATGTTTACCACAAGGAAGGGTATGACTTGCTAGTGGGAAAAGGTTTTTTTGAGAAACTGCACGTATACATCAGGAAAAAGAAATTGGCATAAGTCTAATTTTTTTTCATTGTGACTTCCGATGAAATCTGTAGAAGGAGCTTTGAGGTGTCCTGAGGATCACTGGCCTGTGTTTTGCCTAACTTGGTTTAGGAAAAATTCTGAAACAAATTTTCACACCCATCATACATACCATGGGTAAGTTTTTTCCCAGCAAGGACTTCTGTGCAACTCCAGTAGATTACTACTAATTTGCTATTAACACTTTCTATGAGACCCTGTTTTCACAGGAGGACAACTATGTTAACTATCCTCTGGTATATAGTCCTTATTTTAGGAGTGTTGCTGCTTAATTGCCAAATCTCTTCTCTCACTTGGAATTGGACTTCCATTTTAGTTGAGTTTTGTATTACAGTACACTGAAACATTTTTTAAATGGTGAATATAAGTTTAAAAATACAAAAAAGATAGTCTGTTTAACAGGGAACTCCAGTTTTTAAATCATTTTTATTATTTAGCAGGACCAAGAATTTGTGTGATTATAAAATGCATAAGGAATAATCCACTTCCACAATAATAAAATAGTAGAACTAAAAAAAAAAAAAGTAGATTCAATTTTAAAAGTTATCGTTGTCCTTCCTGACAATCTGTAAAATGTTTTTCTCAGAAAACATGATATTTCATATTTATTTCTATTAGCTTTCTGGAGGTCAGAAGCTAAAGGGGCTTCATTTTTACTTTAGGTTTTCAGTCAGATTGAAAATTACAAGCAGTTTCAATTGCAGCTCTTCTCTTGAATACATAGAGTCTCAAGCATGTCTTTATAGTAGCAAAAGAATAAGCTTTCTTTTCACATTAGTGATGGCCTCCTGAAGATGAGATATTGAGCTAATTGGCATTACTAATGACAAGCTAAGATTGCAGATATGTGAAATGGAGCTCATTGTGAAAGACAGCAGGCTGAACTGATTATTCATTTGCTGTGGATTTTCTTCATCCCTGTTCAGACAAGTGAAAGTAGAGATGCTACCATATGTGAAGCTTTACTTGCATTATGAACTTTCATTTAATAATGTACCTTCGTTTCTTAGCAGCTCAAAAGATCAAAATTTTTGGTGTGGCATCCCTCTGCTTTCAAAGCCCAGAGCTGCTATAAAATTGTGCTCTCTGGAACCCTGACAACTTGAGACCGGGGCTTGTAGCCTATTAACGTTGTCCATTAATAGCTACTCGTCATACACTGACAATCAAAATTTTACACTGAAAATTAAAACTGTTCTAAAAAGGTGCAAAGAAGTAAGAGCAGTTTTACTCCTCACAGTCACAATACCCCTTCTACAATTTTTGTTCTTGCCTTCAGTCTTGCACTAGTGTGTAATAATCATCAAGATTAATCTCTGTCACATTGTACTTCTTCTCCCATCTTCTTTTCTTTTTAAGGGGGCAAGACATGTGCAGTGGAGTGTCTTGTTTTAGTGGATTTTTGTTGCTGTCTGTGTTAGGCAAGAGTAAAGAACTGTATCTGGTGCTTGGAGCAGAAGGTGAGGGTTGTTATGATGGTTTTTAGCTGTTTCCAGTGTCTCTGGCTGGGCTCTAGGATGGTTCTGTATCTCATCCTGATGAGCTTTACCTTTGTTTGTAGGAAACTCCATTGTGCCAGAGGACTGTAGTTGTCAAAGAAGGTGTATGTTTTGGAGCTTTAAGCAGACTTTTGGGGATCCTAGGCTCAGGCCATTCATGGAGTGTCTTGGTAATCAAGAACCAAGCCCATAACATTTGATTCAGATTTTTGTGGGCAGCCTGTGTAGGCAGCTGGAGACAAAGGGCATGGTCGGCTTTAGCTGCCTCAGGAACCCAAAGACCACTGGTGCTCCTGTGTTTGCACAGCTGCTTTTGCTTTGTTCTCATACGCAGCTTCTGTGGCCACCTGGCATGGGGCTACTCCTTATGCAGCGAAGACTCCAGGAGGAGGGGTGCCAGTTCAGCTCCCCCTCTCAGTCCGTGCATGGGGTTGGTGACCATCTTGTCTTCCCTCCCCTGAGTTGAAGGATGTGTGTGGTATGCTTGGTGTAGCCCTTGTGTAGGAGATGCATGCTACAGTGTTATCTATCTATCAGAGTTTCCAAAGTCCTGAAGTCTTCATGCTTACACATTATTGCATATCTGTATTTCAGATGAGAAGTAATTATAGAATGAATAAGATGACCGGTCATCTCCTAAAATGGAGCTGCTATGCAATAGCTTCACATTGGCAGAGGATCCTAAGAGTGTTCCTCAACTCTGGCTTGTAAGTTCAAGTAGAAGAGTGCAATATGGCTGAAAACTCTTCAAACAGCTTTTCTGTGCCCATCAGCATTATTTCTGTTTTGTTTAAGTTTAGCTTCAGCCAGGTGTTCCTCATCCCTTAGCTAATTTCATCTAAATGCTGGGCAAATATGGCTGCGAATCAAAATATGGCTATACGTGGTAAAGAATAGGTAAAGGTGCATTAATGGCATATTGATGACACTTATATCAATACCATCTGATCTGTTTGTCTAGTGTGTTTGCATTTAAGATGCTGAAAAGAACCAGTGTTGATTTTTGTAGTACTTAACTAGTGGAGAAATTTAGAGATACAGGTGCAATTTTTCTTCACTGCCTATTAGATGCATCTCTTTAGGAGTGTCTTAAATCAATTGGAGATATTTTCCTGCACCAATGTTTCCTCTTTCAGGCAAAAAAGTAGTATGTCATGGCCAACAACAGATCTTGCAGAGAGGTTTGGGGACCTGGAAATGCATGTCAGCCCTGCCAGCACAGCATTTTTGGAGTTACTATACAATGGTTTTGGTTACATGTCCTCTCCTGAATCCAGGTTGTGCTAAGTCTAGAATATTTGCTTCAGTGACAGAGGTTATATTTCGTATTTGATTACTTCTATGTACTCTGTCAGGAAGGACACTGAACAGTGTAGAACAAATGTACCAGGATGGATTTCATGACTGTTAGTTATATTATGGGGTGTTTGAAGAGGGAAGGGAAGATTACTACTCTGGATGGTGTGCTGAATACTTTTGTCAGGAATAGCACCAGTTATTCATGATGAGAGTTGGGTTGGAAATGATTTTCCCATCCTGCTAAAGTTTTGAGACTTCAAAAAATGTACCTGTTCTGTATTGGGATGAACCAAAACCTCAGTGATTGGGCTTTTGCGTACTAGAACACAGGAGAGCTGAAGGCAGAGGGAACCCAAGCTTCAAACAGGGATTTGAATCTTATTCTGACGCAATGCGTGACTACCCTGATAACCCGGTTTTGTTCGTGAATGGTATCCCGGCTAAAACTTGTGTGTACATTCTTGAAGAACATTGTTGTTCTAACTAATAACTATTTTCTAAAGTCAAATCATTTAATTGAAAATGCCCTGATCTACTGTCTCGTGAGTTGGAAAAGTTTCAGATTGGACTTGTAATTCTGTGGATACAACTCTCCTACTTGGTGCATAAATACACCGAACTCTGGGAATGTTTGTGAATCTGTTATTTCTTGCAAATAGGCACAGGGTGTCCATGCCATTTGTGCCTCCCTGAATGAACATGATCTCTTTACGGAGAAGATGTAGTAGGAAGCTGGTTTGTTCCATTAGTTGGGTCTGATGCCAGTTGTGAGCCCTTGGGAGAAAAGAAGTTACGTAACACCCTGGATAGCTCCCAGGTTTCTAGCTTTGGTACAGCTTACCAGGAAGATACCTTTGGCCTATAACCCACCCTCAGCCTGGGGCTTTAAAATTACTTAGGACTGCTCTATGCATTACAGGTATTTTGCAATTACCTGGAGACCAGCTACACCTGGAAAGTAACTATCATATAATAAAAAGCTTCAACCAGCTATAAAGTTGGACCTCAAACATGTTTACTAGCTTTATAGCTGGTTTCCATCAGGCTTTAATTTGCAGGAGTTTCAGGAGCTTGATGGGGCTCCCAGATGCAAAGGTGCACCTTGCCCAGTGTAAAACCCCACAACCATGATCATGCAGCCCCTCTGCCCCCTACTGAGTGCTGAGGCTATCACAGCTGCTGTGATTCCAAGGGCTCCCAGGGTGTGATAAACCCCTACGGGTGGACAATTGTGGTGATCCTCTGGTCCCAGGCATTTACTGCATCTCCAGGGCAGGGAATTTCTGCAGTCCAGGGCTCCCAGCTGCAGGAGCTTGCTGCTTCCTGGTGCAGAAGAAGTCTAGGACTGGACTACACCTGCTTCAGCAGTGTGATTGGATCTAATGTGCAATTCCACAGTTGTGCCTCCTGACATGCATGTGTGGCATGGGAGAAGGTGTGATTGTGTAAATCGTGCATTAGATCCCATTGCATCTTTTTACCTGGATGTGTAGAGGGGCCTTAAGTTTCATCTTGTGTTTATCAACCTTTTGTTTTCCACCATCAGTTTTTGATTTGCTGCCTCTTCCTTCATCCTGTGCAGGTACCAGAAAAACAAGGAGATCTGTCTGGGTGGTGGGAGAGATGGGATTGTTTGGGAGATCAACATGTAAGGCTAGTAAGTAATGACAGTTTGCTAGGCCTTCAACTCCTTGTCCTCTGGTTAAGTGCTGCCGTCCTTTAGTAGGCTTGGAAATTTGTTGGAATCTGCATAATTAACTGTGTACCTACAAGGTTAAGCAAAGCAGATGAAATGTTGTGTTCTCAGCAACTAAAGCCTGTATACTATAATATGATTCATTATTAATCCAATAAGTGTTGACATTATTTACAGAGCCATCCTTCAAATCTTATTTTTCAGCCCTTCTCCTTGGTATAATTTGAATGTTTTTTACAATGTTACTGAATTGTTTCTTCATATATTGTGATCACAAATTAAATGCTATAATCTTTACAATTCTCAAGGCAGCAGTTTTACATCTCCCATATGAAAATTTGCTAAGAATAGTTAAAGTACTCAAAAAAGCATCAAGGGGCAAATTAAGCTCTCATTTGTAAGTCTAACCTACTAACACTAACTGGAGCCCTGATTGTACTTCTGCTTATGCTGCATTGCTGTACTGGAGTTAGAATCTCGGCTAACCAACTGAAAATGAAAATGAAGACTATGAACCACAGGTCTTTATTTATACAACCACTGGTGATTGTGTTGGCATTTTGTGTTGCTGAATAGCACTTGTGTTTACTGTGTGCTATGTGGGTGGCTGTGTATTTGTTAAGAAGCGTAACTGAAGATGAAAGTTTAAGTAATTATTTCTTAGAGGCAAATTCTTTCTCCCCTGATCTTAAACATGCATAAGAAATATGAAAATTCATGTGGAGTATCAAAATTGGCTAAAATTAAAAACGATTTATTTTTACCCTATTTATTCTTCTGAATAATCAAATTTCCCTTTGGGTCTCCAGAACATCTGTTGAATAATTACACAGCAGAAGTGATATTTTAGTTCAGCTTCTAGAGCTAGGGCAAACATTGTGATTATGCTGCAAGCTTAAGTCTAGGTTTTATAGAAAATCTCATTCAGGCTCTGTTGCAGTCAAGTGCAAAGAACTGTGACCCATGGATTGGTCCCTGTGGGAGCAATTATTCTTTACAGTCAGGGTTTTTTTGGTACTGAATATTACAAATGTCAAAGAAAAAGTTTAACCCAAGTAACTCTAAAAGAATGTTCCCCATACCTGCTGGCAAGAATATCAAATTTTAGTCTTTGCATCTGCAAGCAATTTATGATTAAGCTAGTCTTTAAGGATCTGTCCTTTATAAGCAACTCAGAAATAAAACTTGATCTTCTAGGTAATCTTTGTATTTTGTTTTGGAAAAAAAATGTAGAGCTGAGTCTGGCAGATATTGCATAATGCACACATTTGGGAGTTCCAGGTTGGAGGTTTTCGCACTTTGGGTGCAATGTGTATTGAGAAATAAATGCTCTTGCCTTCCAGTGGCAGATGGGGAGAATGTGGAGTGAGCATGGTGTTGCTTAGGAACACACATTAGCATCCAGTAGGGATAAATGAAATGTTTTCAATAAAAAAAAGAAATATGTTCCTCTACCAACTGTCAGTCTAAGGGTGGGAAACAAGGCAGAGTAGAAATCCCAATGGCTTGATCCCCTTCTGAAGAGCTCACCCCTTTTTAAGGAAAAGTTGAGGAGACTTATTGTTCCTATTTAGTAATAGATTTTCTTTGCTATGTTAGCTTTTTTGTGACCTAGAGTAAATAGGTACCAATGCAGAAAATAAAATCATACGTTGCAGATCAGTGTGTGTGCATTTGCCAACTGCTCCTTTGCTTACCTTCATTTCCATCACACGTGTTCCTCCATGATGGACAACTTTTTGCTCCTTTCTTACTGTCAAGTTTCAGTAAAATTGATAATGTTCAAGAGCTTTTTACAGAGAGAGACTCATGCTTCAATCTCCATCATTGCTGGTACCCAGGACATCAAGGCCTTAGAGATGATCACTAGGTCAATTTGTACATCAAAGTGAACAGGACATCTTTTGAGGCTACACTGTAAGTGTTGGTGCTTATGATCCCTACCTAAGTGGTATTATGCACTGATTAAAACTTCTGATGGGTCTTCAAAAGTAGCACTTCATAAACTGTAGTACAGCAATGTAGTCTGGTAATGGTCTCTATCTCTAGAATGGAGTCCCCCATAGCCTTTGGTAGAGAGAGTAAGGCATTTTGAACCACTAGTTTCCCCTGGAAATCAAACAGCGGGGATCTCCAGTGAGGTCCTGATATATAAAACCTATTTAACCAACTAGTTTTATAGATTTCTAGGGTTGGAAAGGACCTGGTAGATCATCGGGTCTGACCCCCTGCTCCAGGTGGGAAAGAGTGCTAGGGCTAAGTAACCCCAGCCAGATGCCTGTCTAATCTCTTGAATACCTCCAAGGTAAGGGAAAGCACCACCTCCCTTGGAAACCCATTCCATATTTTGGCAACCCTTACTGTAAAGAATTTCTTCCTTGTGTCCAGTCTAAATCTATTCTCCTTCAGGATGCAAATTAATAAAGATAAATGTAAAGTACTCCACCTGAAAAGGAGGAACCCCCAGCACATGTATAGGTTGAGGAGTGTCCTTCTCAGCAGCTCGGAGGCAGAGAGGGATCTTGCAGTCATAATGGACTACAAGATGAACATGAACTGGCAGTGTAACGAGGCCATCAACAAGGTCAATTGCACCTTGT
This sequence comes from Caiman crocodilus, assembly GCA_030014935.1. Classification (NCBI taxonomy): domain Eukaryota; kingdom Metazoa; phylum Chordata; order Crocodylia; family Alligatoridae; genus Caiman; species Caiman crocodilus. The sequence continues at coordinate 16,474,707 of JAGPOW010002791.1, forward strand.
CATGCATTTGCAGGTGCATGACTAATAGATCAAAGGAGGTGATGCTCCCCCTCTATGTGGCACTGGTCAGGCCGCAGTTGAAGTACTGTGTCCAGTTTTGCGCGCTGCACTTCAAGAGGGATGCGGGGAATCTCAAGAGGGTCTAGAGGAGGGCCACTCGCATAATTAATGGCCTTTGTGATAGACCCTACGGGGGGTGGTTGAGAGAGCTGAATCTCTTCAGCCTTCACAAGAGACAGCTGAGGGGAGATCTTGTGGCTGCCTATAAATTTATTAGGGGAGGTCATCGAGGAATAGGGGAAGTGCTGTTTCCTAAGGTGCCCCAGGGAGTGACTAGGAATAATGGGTGTAAAATAATTGAGAGTGGATTTAGGTTAGATATTACGAAGAAATGTTTCACAGTAAGAGTGGTGGCCAGGATCTGGAATGGGCTTCCAAGAGAGATGGTGCTATCACCTGGCTTGGAGGTCTTCAAGAGGAGGCTAGATAGTCACCTGGGTGGGGTTATCTGACCTCGGTCCTCTTTTCTGCCAGGGGAGGGGGTCAGGCACAATGATCCATTGTGGTCCCTTCCGACTCTACTATCCATCCATCCATCCATCCTTCAGTCGGCGATTCGGTTCAGAGATTTGGAGAGATTCAGAGAGATTCGATGATTCAGACATAGGCATGGTTTTAAATCTATTTTCTACATACCTCAAGGTACCAGGCGGCTCATGAATGCTGAGATGGTGGAATGGATGGAGGATCCCACAGGGAGTGTAGGGGAGCCCACAGTGCACTCTGTGGTGGACCTGAAAGCGGACCAGAAGCATTTCCAGTGCACTTCTGGGCCTGCCGTGGAGCACATGGGCTCCCCCCCACTCCTGCGCTCCTTTTGGACACTTCATCTGTCCCATCATCTCAGCATTCATGAGCCGCACCTGGTGTACCTCGTGGTATGTAGAAAAAAACATTTAAAGCTGTGTCTGTGGCTGAATCACTGATTCCCTGAATCAGCCTCGAATCTTCAGATTTGGATTTGGTCAAATCAAATCACTGTCCCTTGGATCAGGCTGAATCCGAATCAAATAAGGCCTGCTTCACGCACCACTACAAAGTAACCATAGTAGAGATCAAGACCTGACCCCAGTCTGTTCTCAGTGGGAAGCACTTAACCTGACTTCATTTCCCTTGTTGCCTCAGTGAAACCTAAGTTTCTTAACCTATGCAAGTGATATCCAGTTCATGGAAGTGCTAGAAGTCTGAAGTATTTACTGAGACTTCCCTAAACCAAGATGTTTGAAGAAGCTGAAAGTCAGGTGTGATCTTATCTGCACCCACTTGTGTTCAGTACTTTTGTTTTTTGGTTGGTGGTTGTAATTTATTACAAACTCCTTGGGGGGTTATTTTATAAACCTAAAAAATATTGATGATACCTAAAATGGTCTGAGGCAACAGTTAAGTTGTGAGTGGTTTTTCTGGAGAACCGAAAATAATTCCATTTTGTAATCATGTTCAATTTTGGCTTACATCTTTTCTCTGCTAGGCTCACGCTAGAGGATGTAGCAATCTGTTTATATTGGCAGGCAGCAATATCTTTTAGCAATTGTATGGAACTTTCAGCACAGTTTGACAGATTCTTGGAAGAAAAATGTATGTTAGTAGGTTTTGATTCAATTATGTTCAGAGTGCACTATTGCTTGGATTATAGTATTTATCTTTTGTTGTAATTTATACAGCCTTCTCCCCATAAGAACCAAAAGATGAACTAGATAAACTGTTGCAAATTAGATTTGCCCAGCTGCCTTTTTTAAAAGGTGTTTTAAGTTTTCCACATAGAGGGGTTCTTTTTATTTTTTTACTCTCAGAATAATTGGCTCTGTAGAAAAGAAGTATGCTTCCTAGAAATATTTAGGATCACTGTTGTCCTTTAGAAAAGTTGAGAGAACCTTAGAGACTCTGCTCTAACTTTAATATACTTATCTATATTTGTATATAGACAGCAATATTTTAAATGTGGTATTAATGTTCCCAAGGATCTTAGGTGCATGGTATACTAAATATGGTAGTGGGTTAAAGCATTATATGTTAATGGGGATAATGGCATGAGTTTATGAGCTGGCATTTATTATAGTTGTCCTGTTTGTATTAAGGATTTCCACTTGCTTTGGACTGAGCACTACAGATGGTTATAATCTGAAATTGGAAGCTGAGCACATGTGGAGCTTTGTGTTCTCTAATGATACATCAGTTTTTAATCCACTTGCATCAGATACCACAAGCAGCCCCAAACTATAACTCAGTCATGGTCTAGAATGAAACAAGCACTTTGTGAGACAAAAAGATGTCTTGCCTTGTGTTTGTGAAGGTCAGCAACCATTGTCTTGGATGTATTGCCAGCGGGCTCAACCTCTGTATTTGAAGACCTGATTGAGACTAGAGGTAGGGTCCTGTTTAAGGATACCTATGAGAGCTCATGCCACTACAAAAAAAGAAGAGTGTATAGAAGAAATGAGCCAAGTTTCAACTCTTCTCAGATTGTGAAAATGCTTTGAATATTATCTGTGGATTGAAAAATAGGAAGCTACTTTAAGTCACGTGCCATAACATTATGTGCCAATGGCTGTTTATAGTTTTCATGCTGCACAGGCTGTAGCGTTAGAGCCACCTTCTGAGCATGATCTAAAAGTCCAGCCCGGTCATGGCAACAGCACAGAGGACTGTACCCAGGTCCATTTCATCAAGGAATGAAATGGACCTAGGACCTCTCTACAGATGAGGTAGAAGAAGTAGAATGACTCTTTACTGCAAGTGGAAATTCAAGAGTAGGCCCAGACTCAAAAGTACATAGTGTGAGAATATTTTGGACAAGTAGGTGGAATATTCAGTGCAATCCCATTCAAGTATGTTTGTTCTGTGAGTCAGCACAACTCCTAGAGCATGCAATCGATAGCTGGCGTTATAAAAATTGTTCCAGAAAAACAGCAGCAACTGAAATGTATCTGAGTATATGACACACTAAACAAAATATTTAAAAATGTTCCTTGGTTTGGCAACTGTACTTATCTGACTCTGGTTTTATTTTCTAACATAAAAATTTCAAGTACAGTAAAATTACCAGCACTGATAATTTGTATTGTTGAAAATTGATTGTTTGACAGGGTAGTAGAGCAAGTAAAATCAGCCAGGCTTTGAAAAGCAGGCTGTTACATTTGTTTCCCTCAGCCGGACTGAGTCAGGGTGAGGATCCATTCCTGTTTACCTCTTTTTTCCTACAACATATTTCTTACAGTAAAGGTAAGGTTAATGTCTCTATACAGCTACGACACCAGATTCCTGTTAGAGTTCTGACTTGTTCTGGCCACTTGCATTGTCTTTCTAAACAAGTTCAAATAATGTAGTCTCATGAAACCATTTGGAGTTGACTGAAAAATATGCATTTGGTAAGGAAATATGGTAAACATTTCCCCCTTAGTTTCAGACTGAAACTCTGGAACTTACTGATTGCTTAATGTAATTATTTCATCAAATTTCTATGCCTGTCTTTAATTTCCTTCCATTTCTTCCTTTCCTGTTCCTCCAAGGTGACTTGCAGAGGAGAGAGAATATTTTTATATAAAAATAATCTGATATAAAGAAATGGATGTACATGTATTTACTGTACACTGCTTCTCCTGCTTGTTTGATAATATAACTTGAAGTGCCTCTTAGCACGTCACATAATTTAATCATGTAACTAAGTATCTGTGGAAGGTTATGTGATATTTTTTAAAGAAGTTTCAAAGTCTGATGGCTCATTTGGTGATGCCAGCTGTGGCATCCTTTTCCACATACTTGTGTATGTAGCAGACCTGTCACTTGTTCCCCTGTCTCACCTGGACTTTTACATATTTAATTGAGTGCTGAAATAAGAACAAGCATTTGCCTGTGGCCTTCTTGTCACGAGGGACCATTGAGGACTCATCGAGCTAGCAGTGTGCTGCAGCTTCCTGTTTGCTGTTTCCTTGCTGCTTTGAGGTAGGAGGAAACAATCTGCAGAAGGCAAGTGCAATGGCAGAGGCCAGTCTGCTGCTAGGGACAGAAAGTAAAAGGGCTCAATTCTTTCTCCAGTGAATTTCTAGATGGCCCCATCTAATTACTTACCACCCAATTATTGCAGCACCTGCAACTGCTGACTCCTCCAGTCGCATAATCCTTCTGATACTCCAGCTTCCATTAACCCAAGCAGCCTTTTACATTTTTCCTTGAGTTTCCCTCTTTACTCACCACCACTCAGTCCAGACCAGAGGTACTAAATTACTTTCACTGCTGGAGGGGATAGGGAGGTGCTAATCAATATAGCCTTATAGCCTCAGTGTGTGGCTATAAGAAAAGTGCTTACAAATTTGTAAATTTATTTAATGATTCACATAAAATATGAGACATGAAGGTGCATAAATTTGGATGCTATGCAAACTTGGTTTAAAATATTTTATCATAATCTGCAAAGGTAGACTGTGTAAAAGATTCATCCTTCACTAAGCAGCTGGAAGAGGGTGTGGATTATACAAGTGGAGCCTTCCAGTAAAGCCAGGATGGACAAGACTTGACATTCTTGGTATTTTGGTGGTAAAAAGCAAGAAAGGCAACTCAAGATTTCAGGCCTCTTTTCATGCTTTATGAAGAAACAACAAAAAACAAAGATGTATCCTCTCCCCCAGCTTGAAGATAGCTCTTTAAAGGGGCCTGATAGTTTTGGTATTGATTTCCCAAAACAGGCAATGCCAAATCTTCCTTTATTTTTTTTAATCTAACCTAGATCATCAAAGCTGCACACATTGAAAAACAAACAGTCAAATGTGCATTGTCCCTTCTTTAGCTTTGGGTCACCTAAGCTAGCTTTACATATCTTTATTTCAATGTGGGCTAATATTTTGAGCCTGTGAACAATTCATCTTGGCAGTCTTGTTTTAAAATTAGGAGGTGGAAATGTATTTAACTGCTGAAAAGGGGAATTGGAAAAAAATGAGCATTGGCTGCCTTGATAGGTGGTGTGCTTGGAGACATTGCCGGTGGCTTAGAGATCAAACAGCAGAGAAATAGCTTCACAGTAAGAACCCAGGAAATTCTAAGTAGATAATGAGTAGTGGCTTTCTTTTGATTTACAGCATGGCTTCACAATCAATCTATAATGCTTTGAAGAGAAAGAAATAAACCTCTAAGGGAATGGGAAGGGCTATACAATTAGCTGTTACTATCTGCTTACTTGTCTCCTTGGATGCCAGGCATGTGTGCTGAAATGGATGATAGAGCGCGAAATATAAATTAAGTAGTGATTCCTGCATAGATTTAAGTCCATGCACTATGGTGTACCTCATGCTAACACCTGGAGAATATTCAGGTTCATCCCAACTATAGAGGGCATGTAGACTCTTTGCAAGTATTTAGCAAGGGTTGCATATATGATGCAACTTTTAGTATTCATTTATCAAATTCCTACTCTGAGTTCTTTTCTTTCATCCATAGCATATGTCTTTCATGACAGGGGAGGATGCTACAGTAGGTGTGATAGGTTGCATAATATTTCAGAACCATGTGCAGTACTGTTCATGCTGAAGTGAATCAGTATAGTTCAGGAAAGCTGCTAGGGAATATTGCAGTAGAATCTGGATTTAGAAATGCACTTTATAATTGTCAAGGCAGTATTTTGTTGAGCCTGTTTGGTCATTAATTTGTTTGAAGTTGACACTTGAGTTGAAAGACTAATAGCTGCCTCAGTGCATTGCTCAATTTTAAATCTAATCTGTTACAGAGTTTGGGTGTACTGTGACTGTGGATGTAGTTTGTCATTTTTATAGCTAATGGGGCAATGCTATTGTTTGGGGATTTGGGGGTTTACTGTTCTTTCATATGCCCAGTCTCTGTGATGCTGTAATAGGAGTTGAATGAAATGAGTCTAATTACATGACCTGAAAGTTTTAAAACCTGTAATACTGTATTAGTTGTATTTTCTGTTGCCTAGACCAACATTCTTTTTATTGCATGTTTAAATACAGAAATATTATATTCCTGTGATCTGAAAAATGGAAATGACCTTTCAGAAAGCACAGGTTTAATTCCTAGTCTGTACAGAGTATTTCATCAGATGTCATTATGGGTGTTGATGTAGTAATATATATATATCACCTCAGCTGTTTTTCAGTGCAGTGGGGAGTAAAAACCACATCTGACGTGACTAGGAGGTGTTTAAAAAGAGGTTCTAATTTATAAATGTGGTTTTAGTTTCCAGAATTAGCATTTGCAAGCTTAAATAAAGTGTATATAGTCATGCGAGCAGTTTTTCTGCCATGTTTTCTTTTCACATCTTAGTTCAACCACTGTCATTTTAAATACCATATATTTATGAATACTGTAAATTTAGCAATAATGGTATATTCATGAATGATACAGTATGTCCATGTTAGCAACCTACTGTTTATTAGGGAGCCTTTTTCTGTATTTTATGTCCCTTGGTGCTTAATATTTTCTTATTCTAGTTCCTGCTTTACTCCCATTTTATGTAGGCTTGCAGTAAATGACAAGCAGTATTATGTTTGTTACTTGCTCTGTACTCCATTCATTATTTCAGAATCCAGAATATTTGAAACTTGGAGAGTAAAGCTTGAAATATTTGATGCCTTGTTTGTTACATAGCTAATAGATGTCCCAGATCCCTGAAGTGTAAATCAAGTTATGTAGCCTGTTATGCTGTACATGGGAGAAGCAAATTATGAAATATTTTCCTACCATGAAAATGCACATGAATCAAGCTGGGTTTTTTTCCAAAGGGATTGTACCTTTGAGAATTTTAGGTGCTTATGATGTGTTCATGGGGTAGCTGGCGCAGATTTTGTGAGCACAGTAGATGTACAGGCACACCAACAAGATTATACCTTTTTTAATGTTACTTGTGTTGCAGATTCGCATTGTTAGAGTGAAATGTCTGTTAAATATACCTCATTTGTAAGCATATTTGTGAGGGTTTATAAAGTCTTCCATGGTAATTCGATCCATACTGAATCTTGAGAATAAAGCCAAGTTACTGGTCTGTGCTTAGAAACATTTTTAGAAACTAATTTCTTAAGAAATGGTGTTAAGGATGTTATTAAACTGCATTTGAAGTTTTAAGGGTGTCCGTACATTCCCCACCCTGTGACAGCTGAAAATTATGTCTGTGTGATGAAGGCTCTATGAAGATTAGACCAAGTGTATTTCTGTCATTTATTCAGATATTAAGCTATATGTTGTTGCTAAGAGCCCAATTAAAGTGTAAGATGTAGTAAGGCCTTGTATGAAGTACGAGGCCTAGTAGGTTTAGTAAAGCCTTGTAGAAGTGATGGTAGGCCCTGTGGCATAGGTAAAATTAACTTTATCAGAAGAATACAAGGCTTGTACTGCTATTGGTCAGTCTAAGGACAGATGAAGTAAAAAGAATCTGAATGGCTGTAAGTTATCAGCATAGCTCAGAAGTTATAAATTGGCTGGCACATCTGGAAATCATTTAGAATGAAGATACAGCTTTGTGAAAAGAACTACTAATTAGCTGTTGACCTGGATCAGTGGGCCTGTGGATCTTGAGGAGCCCAAGGACTGAAAACCAGGGTCCTTCCTGGTACCCTGTGGACTGTGCTGATAGGGGACACCTGACTTCACTGAGCTTTGTGGAAAGTGAAACTTGTCATATATCAGGCATCAGAGGGGACTGACAATAAGTTGCCGACGTGAATTATTATTATCTGTCATTATCTGTCTTAGTATACTAAGCATAGTCATGTTTTTGTTAAGTCAATAAACCTTTCTTACCTTTCTACCCTCAATCACACTCTCAATCCTGAACCCTCCGCTGGCAGCTGGGACACTTTCCCTCCCCCCCTCCTTTTTTTTTTTTTTTTTAAGCGTAAGATGCAACTAACAGTGATGATCAGATTAGTCTTTGTGTTAAATAGGGCTGGACAAGTGGGTTAGTATTCTCATACATTGGATTATAATTATGGGAATGAGATTTGAATTAGCATATCCAGCCCACAAAATCAAATTGTTATCCTACAGAGTACTGCTGTAGAAAACATATTTGAGGCAAAATTGTGTAAACCTTTCTATAGTCATGCAACCCAAATTAAAAGTCTTGTACAAGGAACAGAATATGGTCACTTGTGTTTATATGATGTAAACTCAAGATGCCTTGTTGATTCTTCTAAGATGGATTTTATGTAATGTTTAGAAAATGAGTTTTCCATTTAAGTGCTGCTATATGCTAAAATCTTATCTCTCTGTCATGTGCTAAAATCTCTTCAGGTTTAACTTGGTTTGCCATGGCTTTGCATGATGGGTATATAAAGAATCAGGGTTTTGTGAATTTTCCTGCCCTTGAAATGTACTGTAAAATGGCAACTTTTCTTCCCCCTCCAAATTAAAGGCCATGTTGTCTTTAATTAGGGATTAGGTGTCTTTTCTCCTAAAGTACTGCATGATAGAGGGCTATTTTCATTTTGTTGATTAGCCCCAGGAATCATAGTAGTCTAAAGGAGCATGACTTTCTGTTCCAGACACTTTACTGGTTTGTGCTTATATCATTGTACTTATAGGTTTGATTTTCATTTTCACTATTGTTTCCTGTACCCAAGTAACGCATGCTGTTTCTCAGTCACCAGCTCAGCAGTAATGGGGAGATGTTGAAAGCAAAGTACAAATGAGTGCACATGTTGATAGGTTACAGACCTGTTTCTGTTTATTGGAGGTGCACTGATATATTGGTCCCACAGCAGATTAGCACAGATATAAGGAAAATTGACAGTATTGGCAATTTACTTTTTTTTAGCTGATGTGGCTGATAAATGCCCCATGCATGCATGCATCTGCAGTGCAGCATGCAGATAGCCAGGAGCACAGCCCGGTAGCATGAAGAGCAGCTGGGTTTGGCTGATAAGTCTGTTATGAGGGAAGGGGGAGGGGGAAAGGGGTGCAAATCGAGGTCCCAGTGGTGAGGGAGGGAGGGAGTGCAGATGGGGCTGGGGCAGGGGCAAATGCCACACAGCTGGGGTGGGATGTGGGACGGAGCTGTAAGCAGATTGTTCAGGAGGTGCGAGGGGTGGCGCTTCCCGTTGCTGCATGCACTCAAGGAGGGCATGGGGGGCGTGAACCCCTGGACCTGTGCATGGGGCAGAGCAGGCTGCCACTGTGGCCTGGGGCCAGGGCTGTGCTGGGCTCTTCTGGGATTCACACAGATGATAGCACTGGGAACGGGGGCTATGGCAAATTTTGGTGTGGCTGCAGCCCCACCACCCTGTAGTCCCACTCCCAGCACTGCTGTTGCCTGGCCCAGCCCCACCCCCTGGGGAAGAGCCCAGTGCCACCCCAGCCTGCAGTGGCAGGCTATACTCACCCCATGCTTCTGGAGCACACTCTCCCCCCCATGCCCTCCTGGTGTGCATACAGAAGCTGCCCCCCTGCGCATCCCTTGGATGAGTTGCTTGTGGCTCCATCCCATGCTCTGCTTTGGCTGTGCAGCCCCTGCTCCAACTGTACTCCCTTCCTCACCACAGGGGCCTTGATCTGCACCCCCATGCCTCTTCCTTCCTTTCTCACCCCTTCCGCACCCCCCTCCCCCAGCAGACTTACCAGCTAGATGCTGCTCTCCAAACTGTGTGGCTGCATATCGGCAATTGCATTGGTATTGGCCAGTTATGGCTTGTTAAAAATCAATCATCAGTATCGACCCAAAAACTTTCCATCAGTGTACCCCTACTGTTCACAATATCATGCAAAGAAATAAGCCTAACTTGATTCTTGACTTTAAGTAGCAGAACAGTATTGTTGTTTCAAAATGGAAAATTACTGTATTTGAACATCTGTATGACCATTCTGTGCATAATCTAGTTAAGATGAATCTCAAGTAATGATTGAACGGTTAGTGTTACATAAAATCAGAGTGGAAAAATAAAGAAGCCGTATCATTTGGGCTTTTTCTGCCTGCCACTCCAGCTGCATAACATCCACTTCAAATCCCTATATAGGCTTTCCTCCCCTTTCAGCATCAGATTCAAATGCCTCACTTGTGAGGCATCGTAGTGCACTGCCTTTTTGCATATCTTGTTTCTATTCCTACTCTCCTGTGTATGCCTTATGGTCATCCACATTAGACTAGACAAGGTGTGCTATTTTAACATAAGTCATTCCGTGCCTTTGTTATACTCTCCTTGATACCTGTAATGTCATCCCTGATTCTGTGTGGTACAGAGTCTCTTTCAAGTTCTCTCCAAAGAACTTGGTTAGCTCTTTTGGGTCAGCTTCACTCCTGTACCTTCCGTCTCGTGCTCCTACATGAATGACTTCATTGTATTATCAAAGGGGAAAAAATATTGAGACATCTCTGTAACTAGTGTTATGCAGCTTTTGTCTTTTCAGTTATCCCTCCCTTCCCTCCCCATGCAGACTTTTATCACGTCCTGATTAATGTGTGACTCTAAGTACAGGGACACAGTTTTCTATTTGTCAGTTGCTTATATAAATGCCATTCAATTGTGCTGAAACTGCATAATAGCTAAAGATGGATAATGAGAAGTTCATTGTCTGGAGGTTAGGCCAAGTAACACATTTTTTCAAGCAACAGTGGAAGAAAGTAAGACCACAAAGAGCAGAAGAGAGGAAATAGAAATTGGCTAAACATTGAAAGAAGTGAAATCACTTGGCACTGTTCTCAAAAGACCTGAAAGCCCCAGCATGCTATAAGAGTCAGATTCCATGGCTCAGTCAGGAGCACTTTCCACAGATACATGCCATATGAAATCCTTTTATATAGCAGGGATTATACCACTTGTCCTGGAGAGAAACTGAGAGGAATGCCAACTTTTTACAATAGACACAAGAATCTAAAGAGCTCTGAAAGTTGACTTCATCACTGGGGAAGTTATTAGAAACACTAATCATGGACACCCCGGAAAGGTATGATTTAATGAGATACTCAGTGTGGCTCACCAAAGGGATAATGGTGTTCAAACAGTCTGAAATAATTTTATGGGTCACTAATAATCCAATATGCATGTATTTAAAAAAAAAAAAGTCATTTTCCAGTGAATTTAGTGTCCCTGAGAGCCTTAATTGCTAAATAGGAATAAAGCCAGTCCCCTGAAACAGGGTATGGGAGCAAGAGCTGCCCTATGGCAATTATCAGTTCCTCAGTGACACTGAAGTTTGAGAAGTGGCACTAAGGCTTCCTGCAGGTGAGTCTACAGTAATAGTGCATAGAGCACATGTGAATTCCCCCAGAGATCTATCAGTAGTGTTGTTCAGATGCCCTCCCTTCCCACCTCAATAAGAGAGGCAGGCAACAGAGCTGGAGGCAAGTATCCTCCAAAAGGGGAAGAATAGCAGTTAGTTTTATTGGATCTGACAGCAGTGCCACTGCTGCCAGAGCAGCTGCGGTCAGGTTGGGGTGGGGTTACTGGTGTCTCTTCTTTATGCCAGGTTAGTCCTTTGATTTGGTGCTGTTTGAGGGTGCTGTCGCATGGGACATTTACCACTTAGTAAGCCATTACCATGCTGTGTTAAAAGTTAAAATGTGTTCTGAGCAGTTGCCTGCTCTGGACAGGGCTGGAGTCAGCTGTGTTCCCCCCCAACACCACCCAGGCCACGGAGCCCAGCCCTGGACACCTCATCTTCCACGTCTGCTCATGAAGATGTGCAGCCCTCGTGCCTGGAGCCCACGTCCTCCTTGCCATATGCAACGTTGCCCACTCGGGGGGAGTACCTGTCCCTGGCACTCTGAGGACAGCCAGGTCTCTACTGCTGGCAGCAGGTGGAAGAAGGCATGGGGAGCTGAGCCTGGGAGAGAGCGCCATTGCTGCTGCTGGATTCAAACCTGGCATTGGATTTACATGGCATGTCGGGTCTCTGTTACAGGCAGACTTGAACCAGCTCCAGTGCAATGCCACAACTAGGGCTGACAATCAGATGCTTGTAAGCCTTGCCCCCAGCAGAGTCATAAATTTGTATAATCTCTGTGAAGTCCTATAATAGCTGAATGTGTCTTAATACAATCTGGAAATAGTATAATGTTCCTCCTACAAAACTCCTAACTTTGCTATGATACCATTGCATGTAAGTGTTTATTGCTTGAACATTTTAATGCGGTTAACATGACCTAAATGTAATGTGTAACATGGCCCTGACCTGCACCTTCCCGTCTTCAAAACTGAATCATTTACTCAGAGGAAGAAAAAGGCAGTTTCTCCCATTAATGTCCATGTTTCCCTTCTCTTCTCAGTGGTAGCTCAAGCATACCTTTGTCCTTAGAAGTCCTTGCTGCCCATCAGGAGAGCGAAATAGAGACTGTTCTCTGTCACAGTTTTTTGCTAATCATCCCCTCTTCCCCCATGATGCATTTCAGCAGACCTGGGATGGGACTTTATTTTTTATTTTTTTCAACAAATTGAGGGCCCTGAGAATCCAATTTTAGTCTACGTATCCATTACGCAAAACTCCCTGTTTACCTAGGCAGGGAGAGAGATATTTCTTCTAGCAATTAAGTTCATTCAAAATTCCCTTGATTTTCCCAGACTCAGTTATCTGAAATTTCAATGGCCCCATTGCATTCAGCTAATCTAGCTTGAATGGTACCCCATAAAGACCTAATATATAGTTTTGAAAGGGAGAACAATAATGCTATTGCTAATAGTTTATATTTAAAGTTGGTAAAGGGAATGCCAAAGGTAACGTTGTGGTTGATTTTGCTCACTTTTAACTATGACAATGGCAAATACAAATAAGTAGGAAAGAATACACTGGTATTCAGATGATACTTGCTAATTATTCAAAGCAAAGGAAAAAAATAATACAAATTGAGTGGATAATAGAATTAGGATATTTTTACAAGCATGTATCTGAGTGTTTTCTGATTTTCATTCCTATTGCATGTGTCCAAAGAAAGAAGACGGGGATGAAATATCAAGAAAAGAAAATATGCCCACCCTTCCCTTCCCTGGCTAGGAAGTATACAGCACAGGTCAGGGAAGGATGATGTATTGAAATTAGATAGAATTTAGACACCACTAGCTCAATATGTTAGGGTCATTTGGGGGGAAAAAAATCTACATTCCTATGTTAGTAAATAAATATAGGATTATAAATTAAAGGAAAAATACATTTAAAAAAAGAGACTAGTGAGTTTGCTGTTAGTGTCCTGGGTGTAGTTGTAGTTGCTTTCAAAAACAAAAGTCAGAAAGGTGGAAGATATTACCACGAGCAGCCAAGACAAACCTCAGGATCTTAGAGAAACCAAGTCTACATCTTCAAGGTGGGTGAGTAGAGATTAATAGGAAATTTTGTTGAAGTGTACAGAATTCTAAAGGGATAAGAAGATACAGGCACAATCTTAACCAAAGAATATTACACAATAACAATTTTATGTGACCTCCCTGTCCTCAGAATAGTTCAAATGTGGAATAAATTGCAAAGGTCCAAAAAAGATAACTAGTTTGAATTGTTTAAAAAAAAAATACAAAGTATAAGATGAATTTTCCCCCTTGAGTGCAAGAAGCTATTACAATTTTATCAAGGATTTGTTTCTCCTTTTAGTCAAGAAAGCTTTAAAGGTTAATCAGGACATGAAGCCTGCATAGATCAGACATTGTAGACAGCAAAATAAGAAGCCAAGTTTATGATATTACAGATACTGTTTTCTTTACTCTGAATGAAACCAGTAGGTAGCTGCTTGGCCCTAGATATGTTTGGGTTTTTTTCCTGACTCTTACTAGACAATACTAGCCAGTTAACTGGCTATGATAGGATGTTCCCAGTATTGGTTAAGTCCTCTAGCACTTCTGTCATAATAATTATTTATGTTATCACATAATACTTAGTCTCAGATGTCCAGCTTCCAAAAGAAACTCCTTCTCAAATCCAGTGGTGTTTAATATTACTCTCTTGTGAGACTAATGCACATGTGAGTCTTTACTCAAAGAATTACATTGGCATTTGTGAGAGTGTGTGATGTTCAAACCTTTTCTCTGAAATGAAGCCAAGTATTGGTATTCAGTATGTGTATCTATATCAAAGCATTGCTAGGCAACCTAATGCTGTCAGAGTGATGGACTAGCTGACCTTATGAGACTTTTCCTTTTCTTCTTTCTGTAATATCAAGGGTTTTGATTTTCTTTAATAGTGTTAATAATAGCCTCAACAGAACGAACACCTATCTGCACCTTCAATGGGTTCTTTGCCTCGGTCTTTCTGAGAGGGGACCGGGACATCCCTCCCGTTGGAGGACAGTATTCCCACTCGGGAATCGCTGTTGGGCCGAGGGTGAGGGCTGACCTAGTGGAAGGGCTTCTAGACGGGCTGGTTGTCTTTAAGTCGGCAGGCCTGGATGACCTACATCCGAGGGTGCTGTGGGAGCTGGCGGGGGTGATCGCTGAGCCCTTGGCTTGGTTATATGAGCTCTCTTGGAGCTCTGGACAAGTGCCGGAGGACTGGAAGGTGGCCAATGTGG
>JAGPOW010002791.1:16511775-16525910 GCA_030014935.1 Caiman crocodilus
CCCCCCCCACTCCACATTTCTGTGGGACACTCCATGCGCCGCAGCATTTCAGCATTCACAAGCTGCACTGGTACCTTGAGATAAAGCTATGTCTGAATCGCTGATTCTCCGAATTGGCATTGTGCTGTACAGCCATTTTGTTTCTTAATCTGGAAATTCACATTTTCAGTTTTGTTGCACAGAGTTCTCTTATTTCATAGTATATGTTCTGCATTTACAGTTAGCCTAACAATCAGCTCCAGTTCATGTCTATCTACTAAGAATCTGATTCTCCCCTTCAGCTAAACTCAGATAGTATCTTATTTTTCAGCTCTCCTGCTAAAATCACAAGTTTAACTAGCCTCTCTGCTATGACTTTTCCAAGTTGCTGTTTAGGCTGTAAACTGGCCTTTGAGTGTAATCAGATAGTTAAATTTCTAAATGATCAAAGTGGTGGCTGCCAATTGCAGGCATGAATAATTAAGTAAAAGAAGAAGGACAGTTTTGGGAAATGTAGCCCTCTGTGATTTTAATGGTGAAAGAAACGTTGAGTATTAGTCTGTCATGTGATTATCCTTTATATTAATGCCATAAAAAGGTGGAAAGGCACTTCATATTCATCATCTTTAATTCAAGAATAATTCAGTTCACAAATAAATAAGTAATAGATATTCTCCTACTTCTGCCAACTTCACTCAAAAATATTTCCTCTGAGTTCTGTACAGAACTCCCCTTTGCTGCTGCTGTTTCCAATTTATAGCCCAAAACCACCTGCTTGCATTTCAAGGTAAGTCTCAAGGGCTCTGTTCAAAGAACAATATTTTTGAAATGTGAAAAGGTTTCTTTTTTATTAAGTGGAAACTTTCTCAAAGGTACATTGATAAATTATTGCACATCTGAAAGAATCCTAAAACCACGGAATGATAACTCACACAACTATTTTATAGTAAATATTTGTTTCAGTAAAAACTTTATAATGATATATTAACTCCATGAGTTTCCTTCTGGTGTCTGAAATCACAGATGCCTTATAACAAGGGGTACTCTTTTATGGCCACTACGCCATCCTGGTATATCATTTATAAATGGACAAGCTACAAGCTACTTCTGTTCACTGCTTCCAGGCCCTGGATTATTTTGTGGTCCCCTCTAGAGAGTAGTGGGAAGATGTCATTAAGTATGTGTTTGTCTTGAGACCAGCTTTTGTACAGGATTTCACAAGCTTCCATTCGATACCTGTCCTATTCAATGTGGGTGGAGGCTGCTGAAGGATTTTCGAGGTGTTCTGGCATTTTGTGCCATTAAAAACTGCCTGGCTTTTATCTTATATTTTCATATGATCTGGATAGAACTGTTTTTTATGTTTTCAGTCACCTGCAAAACAAAACACTAGCTGAGATTGAGGTCCCTGTTCCTAACCACTGTGCTGTTAGTTAAGATCTATGATGAAATCATGGTTCTGCAGGAGCTATTAGAAATGCTACTAACTTGCACAAGCTCAGGATTTCACCTTAAGACTTTTTAGTCCTATTCTGCAGATGAGTTGTGCAGGGGTCACTCAGCATTTCTGACTAGAAACCAGGATGGTATTTTGACCTTTCTAGCCTCTTAGGGCTACTTACTTCTAGCTACAAATATGCTGGGACATAGTAGGAAAAATGTCTAGCAGTTGAGACTTTTTTCCTTTTTCTTTCTAATAATGGAAGAATAACACCACTAATTTCGTGTCCACAGTACAAGCTAACAGGCAGAAGAACAGAGGATATTTTTCCCCTAGATAGAAGGGACTTTGATCCAAGAGAAAAATTTCAGGCTTTTCAATTTTGCACAGAAAACAAAACCTAAAGCAAAATTCCAAGTCAATAGAGTTACTCATGAGTTGAAAGATAACCACATGCATACAAATTTCTCAGATTTGAACCAAAGGAAAGTAGAGCACTCTTACTATTGTCACCTTCAACAGTCCTAAAATTTAAAACATACCGAGGGTCATAATCTTAATTGCTTGCTTAAAATAGATGAGATTCCCTTTCACAATGAAACAAAGAGAACAGGGAGAGTATTCCTGAAAAGGCTATGACGTTTGTACATTGAATAGTTCACAGAGGGTTATGATACCTGCCATTTGGAAGTAGAGCATCAGCAGAAATGACTGAAAAATGGGTTGGTATTGGTGGTATCTGTCAATTTCTAACTCAAGATCCATGTATTGTATTTACAAATAAAACTTTCTTAAGCCAGAGTACCATCTTGGCATATTCCTCTTTGCTGGTATGGATATAATACAAGATACTGTCTCTACTTTCTATGCTAGTGTGTTGCTCTTACTGCAGCAGTGAAGTAACTGTCTCAACACCTAAATCAGATTTGGGCTTAGAGGAAATCAAACAGAAGCAATTCAGTGGTATATCTGTTATGATCATAGAAACTAGAATAAAGTTCTTGATAGGATATATGACAAAGGGCTCTGTTTTCTGCACTGTCCATTGTCTGTCCTGTTATATTTTATATGATTACAGATTGTGCCTGTGGTATTAGACTAGGATCAAAAGATTTTATTTGATGTGAATTAGGAGAAGAAGTAATAGTTCTATTTGGTATAAAATAATCTTGGTCTTCAAAGAAGGTTGTTGAAAGGTACAGCATTCTGTTCTCTTCTACATATCCTTTATCTCATAAAAAGAATATCATGGGCAAGACTCGTAAATAAGATATTCCTTGTGCAGCATTCACTTCTTTTCGGAAAATAAAAATCATATACAATTGGATTCATATAGATATTTAACATTAAGAGGAAGATGTTCAAGGGAAAATAGTAATGAATATTGATAATTCTCTCTTGTACTTTTGTCTTCCATACATGTCAGGTATTGCATGAAACTGTTACAAGTAAGTTTTTATTGTATTTGGCTCCATTTTCATTTAGACAAAGATTCAAGATGGAAGGTACTACATTAGAAACTTGACTAAGGATTATCATATGGTACAAAAGTTATAAATATTAGTTGTGTTAAGTGTGTTTATAGGTATTTGTTGACAGAAAAAGAACCCATCCAAAATAGGCTTTTTCAAATTATTTTTCTATAAAGTCTGAAAAGGCAGGCAATTCAATGTTTTGTTTTTTACTACTTTCTTAGTAGTTTGAGGTAGTTAAATTTTAAGCTTCCTTGTGTGCAATATATGTTTATCAGCTTTAAGTAGAAGCCTATTTTTCAGTTATTCCTAATGGCTTAAAACCCAGTGTTTCTTTCTTGCCCCTTAAATTAGCATTGTCAATAAAGTAATCAAGAATGGGTACAGCTGTGGGAATAGGATTACCTGGTGTTTCAGAGTTGAAAACCCTCACACATTGAATTTGCTTGCGCCTTAACAAAATAGGATTAATGTTTGCCCTTTTTAACTGATGACAAAAGGGTGTGCTTTAAAAAATAACTTTACATTTCAGAAGACACTTTCAGTCAGTTATAACAATTTTAAAGAAACTGAATTAGAATTGAAAATTAGTTGACATTCCCTGGTTAAAAAGTATGAAAAGAAAAAACCCCCCTGTTGTTTCAAAGCAGTAGAAAGAATATACTCGTTCATTTGGAACTATGTGTATTGGAAAGGTGACTTTTGACAGCCCAATAAATGAATGACACCTGTATATACCCTTAAGATACAGTGTACCTGGTGATAAGTAATACATAAGCCTGCAAGGGAAATATGTATAAAACGTGATTGATTGTAAGCTTTGAAACATTAGAAAAAAAGAGAAAGTGCTAAACTCTTGTCTCTCTCATGAGTGCATTAGAAATTTGTAAGCAATCCAGCTTCAACATAAAAATTACATAAACATGCAGAGCAGCTAGTTGAAAAGGCCAGCCTAAATACCAGATACTGTTATTAACATAGTTTCATACAGATTTTCCGATTAAATCATGTTTAGTTTGTATTTTGTGTCCTTCACTTTTGAAGTTCAATTAGAGAATCCCATTAAGTGTAATTCTTGAGAATATTATTTTTTTTTTTATTTGACTAATGGCTGTGTTGTTCCATGCAGAATTCTTACTGAAACCATAACACACAGAGTGAAATTCTGACTCTTTTGAAGTTAATGGAAGAACTAACATTGATTTCAGTGTGTTCAGGATTTTATCCACAGTATACAAGCCATTTTTAGAATCCCCTCCCTAGATATGTCAGCAGGATTTACTGCTGAAGGCATCTGAGGGTGTGAACAGACATCATGCTTAGAATATTCTAAATACACCTTAAACCCCAAGAGTCCAGACTAACAGGCCATTTAAGACCAACTTAAACTTCCAGGAATGTTTCAAAAGAATATTGGGAAGATCAAGTACTATTTTGAGTCAGTCCTCTGTGTACTGGCTCAAAGTTATGTGTGGGACATATAGCATTCTGTGTCTAGTGTCTGCTCAGTCATCCAGGTATCCCAGACTGCACTGCTCCTCACCCTTCCCCCTCCTCCCCTTTGCCTCCCAAATGCATTCAGGGCAAGGGACCCTCTGGAATGCAGCCAGGACTCTGTTGTCCCCAAGTCCAGTAAGAATCCAGTCCCCTTTCCCTTCCTGCCTGCCCCCTTCACTCCCTCCCCTCCTGTCTGCTCAGCAGCATGTCTGCTTCCCTCTCATGCCCCCTGCCATTGCTGCTGTCCCCACTGTCCCTGGCTGATCTGGGACATGGGGCTCCAGAGCTGCTGCTGCCCTGCTCCAGCTGGGAACTGTGGCAGGGGGTAGATTCCTCCCCTCTGCCTAGTCTCACCTTGGTGTTCCCTGCAAGCGGAGGGGCAGGGGACACTTGCTTGCTGACACTGTCCCTGTCCCTGGCTGAGCCCACCAGAAGTAGGCAGAAGCATCTCTGGAGGAGCTTTTCTCTCCTTCCCCTAGTAGCTACAGTGGGTAGGGGAGGGGAACTGAGGGAAGATATTCTTACCTGCTTTGGGGACTACTGACAGATCATGCCTTAAAAGCAGCAGAGGCACAACCCCACCACTGTATCACCTCTGGATTGGCCCCTGCCAGATTCTGGGGGGCTGTGGGCTTCCTGCTTGTGCTTCCCAGAGGACTGCGTGCTACAGGACCCTGTCCCCCAAAATCTCCACAGCTTTTCAACCCCTGCCTTAAAAGATGCATTGTCAATTTAACTTCTCTAACTTAGTTAACTTAATTTAACCCTGCATATGGGCTTGTCAGGCTCATTTAGAGTGGAAGGGGAGGCAGAGGCTGTATGGCTCTGCATATGCCTGGCACCCCAAGGTGCAGGGTCTTTAGTGGTGGGGTGAAATTGATAGTGCAGCTTTCAAGGCAGGGGTGGAAAAGCTGCTGAAATTGTTTAGGGGCCTCTGGAATGCACAGCCTCCTTCCCAGTACCTGGGAACCCCGCCACTCCTGTCTGGGAGGCATGATGGTCTGGGTGCTTTATCAAACCGTGGTGGTATTGTGGCAGCAGCGTAGTCCCTAAAAGACGAGGTTTCCAGTTAGAACCTCCTTCAGCGTACATGCAGACGCTTCTGTCCCAGGACTGTCGCGAACTGGTTTCCAATCAAGAATATTCTTGGAACAGTTGAAGTGTTATATCTGGCCACCCCCTGAGATACTGCAGTTTGATATGAAATGAGGAAACGCGGTAGTTCAGGTTTCACTTCTGCCCAATATTAACTTCGTAAATGGCAGCCATACTAGCAAGCTTGTAATGAATTGGTAGACTGTGAAAGTAAATTCAGTGTGATAGGATGTGCTTCTAGTGGAAAGCACATTACCCAGTAAAGGTATACTATCTCTAATTCAATCCCATTAAAAACCCCCTCTCAGTTACTTTTCAATCCAACATTATAAAATTATTTTTTTAAACAGCCACATTTCTTTTTTCAGAAAAAGTAAGCAAAGTTTAGGTAACAACTGGGTCATATGATGTATGTCTTAATTTATTTACCGCCTTTTATTAGTGATCTGGGAATGCAGCAAAAGGTGACTACTATTACTTTACTGCATGAAGTTTCGTATAAATTCCAACTATGAATATGTGATCACTTGTCATGTGGAAAAATAAACCCTGCCATCTCTCTGTCACTGAAGATGGAAGGATGTTTACAGTTTTTATTATTTCTTTTTTTTTAAAAAAACACTTTAGAAGGTTACTGAAAGCTGCTGTGAAGAAGAAATATTTTACCCAGAGTCATTTAAATTTTGTGTGTAGGGTTTTATAAAGAAACACTGGAAGTTGCTTACTGGAGCATAACTTATACATACATAACAGTATAATATGTAACTGCAAAATGTTTTGGTTCATGTTCACAATGCCTGTGGGAATAAAGCTCTACATGCAAATGGGTTATGGAGACATAAATCTACAATTTGCAAAAGGAAAGAAGCAAAGTTCCATCATGTGCAGTGAATAAGGGGAACTCTATGTGTGTGAGCACTAAATGGGATTCTGATGGGCTTTTGTTATGCCATCTTTTCACTGCAGCCTGCCTCCCAGACTTCTCTGTTGTTATTTTCATCTTCTAATCTTCTATCAATTTTCAGAATCATACACAACTTGTACTGTTTACTGTGTAAAATTACAAAATTGAGGAAAAGTCCTGGCAGATCCATCTGCCCTGAAGAGTATGACTGTAATTCCACTGTCTGTTGTTCCATTTTCATTTACCTATGTATGCATAATTTGAGGTGTTTGGTTTGTATCCTTCTGTGAAATTTTAAGTTCTATTTTGATTTTATGGTGGTTTAATGCTTTTAATATCAAAGAATTTGCATTGCATTCTGTGGACTGCTATGGCAAAAGGATAAAATCACAGCATCTCTAAACTTTGAATGGCACTATTATCTCTCTGTGTTAATGAAATGATTTTAGTATTACAACAAATGAGTTTTCCAAATCCATTTGTATTAAAGGGAATTGGATTGTAATTAGAGCATATTTCAGAAAGAATAAAAGGGTCCATGATATGTGCTTAGCTCTTAAGCACCTAATCCTGTATTAATTGTGCTTTGGGCACATCTGCCCTCATGTACAAAGGACTTTGACAGGAAAGATTAAAATGCAGTAATGCTTTAAAGGCTAAATAGCTCCTCCAGCAGGATGGCACTGTAATGAGACTTATTTCAAGAATGTATTACTACCTCTCTCACAGAGATGTTAAATGTGTGTGTATATCTATGTTGAATATATAAATTAATGTATTATAGATATGTAAAATAAATAATGCAATAACTCTTTAAAACCTCTTTTGAGCAAAAACCCTCAATGAGGCCCGTATTATTATGGGATCCATATCTATGTTCTATTGTCCCATTTAAATGGTAAAGTAACTGAGATATTAAGCTGTCTAAAAGAAAACACGTGGCTTTGTTGTATGTCAGAATACACTTTTTTCCTTGAAATTTAGAAAAATTGTGCTTCATTGGGGTAATATGAAAAGTTTCAGCATAGACAGCTGTCATGCAGATGTTTCATGCAGCTGTGTTGTTTAGCATTGAACTCCAGTAGAGCACAGGACACCCATTTTAATCAGTGCTGTGCTTAAATCTGAAATTCAGAAGATTTCTTAAATCTTCTGTGGAGAAAACTTGGGAAAGCATGCACCTTTTTTCTAGGAACTCTGTCCTCAGTGGGATCCATGAATCTTCTTCACTTGGCTTTGGTTGGTATACTCCACATGCTCTGACAGTGTCAGTACTCCTACATGGACGCCACTGAATAATGTTTAGAAGCATCACAATTTGGTTTGGACTTGGCTTTCTCTGAATAAGTGGGTGTGGGTGTGGGTGGGGGGTGTGTGTGGAAGGCTGTGGATGCATGTGTGTAAATATGAAGATATTTTGCAGCAAATATGGATCGTTATGGTTGATATTCCAGGTATACAAGAAGAATTATTTTACGTATTACTGTTTACAGTGTTTTTAACAATGTTATGGTTTGTTTTTCAGCCTCTGTCCTTTTAACTATGTATTAGTCAGCCAGTTTGAGGGTTAGGATAAATAATATATATGCCAGAATTCTTTCTGTACTTAGTTGTTAAGGCAGTTTACCAGTCTTTTGAAATATAAAGCTGTTTCAATATCATTTTAGGTTTTTTTGAGGGCTTTTTCCTTGTAGTTTCACACTGGTTGAGAAACATATGACTCAGAATTGTTGAGAAGAGAATGTAGGTTAATTTGAGTGCTAAACTGAGCAAAAATCGAGGGAGAGCCTAGTCAGGGAGCAGGGGACTTGCATCTACTTGTCTCACTTCACTGCAGTCTTGCTTTCCTCCCTGTTTTGTTGTCTTTCTGCATAAATTATTAATGTCTGACTCTTTTTAATTGCAGCCTGTTCGAGCACTATTGCTACGCTCGGGGTGGCATGCGCCATACTTCTTACACTTGCATCTGTGGCAGGTAGGATAATTTTGTGTGTTGTATTTCTGTAACATTTATTATCAAATTCCCACTGGAGATATGTAAAACAGTTTTATGGGTATATAATATGTATTGTCCAAGTACGGTAAGCATTTTTACTTGGGAAGTAATACGGAAATGCCTAGGGGCTGTACCTTAATGCAATAGCTAGGTTAAAGACTTGTATTCAGGAGATTACATGATGATTGCGGTGATTGACAGGATCATGTTTATTATTCATATCTGTGTGGCCATTGGGTTTTTCTGTTAAACAGTATTATGAAGAAAGACACAAGATCTGCCTCCTATAACTCAAGAAGTACTTTGACATATTCTTACTTTGGATCACTTTCAAAATTTCTGGTCTCTAAACTTATTATGCATTGAAGTTGAACTAACCTTTTCAGAAAAATTTTGCTCCGTGTCTCTGCTTGCTTAATATCTGCTACTTAAATATAGACAATATAGTTAGAACAATTACTGATATACTGGTTTTGTAATTCCAGAAGTACAAATGTTTAATTTGTAACACAAAGTGCCCTTAGCACCAACTTTATAATAGAGAAATGTCAAACTTATTCTGTGGAGAGGGTTGAACTGAAGCCCACATGGTAACTCGAGTTCACAGCAGATTTGCCCACTGATAACAGTGAGAAATTTTTTTTTGTGCAAAGTTGATACGATTTTATGTGTAATTTTGGTACTAAAAGTATGTACATAAATTGTGGGAAAACTGGTTACTTTTTAAGAAATGCTTAGTTTGGGAAGTATCACTCCCATGGAATGGTAGGGTGGTTAACACAGTTTATAGCCTTCCCTGAGATACTGTTGCAGGTTAATATAGAAGTATCGGGTGAAACTTAGAAATATAAACTTCACAGTTATGATGGCTTCTCATTTATTTTCTGTAATACCTGCCTCCTGTTTTGGGACCAAAGGAACATCCAAGAGAAGTCTTATTGGGTGCTTTTACATGTGCTCCGGGAGGGGAGTGGGGGAGGGCTGACATTTTAATTTAACGCTTATTTGACAAGCTTCAATCAAGTTAATTGAGTCTGCTCTAAAGTGCTGTAATTACAGCACGTCGGAACAGGCATTCCATGCATCTATGGGTACCCATCATGACCGCATTTCAGATGTCTGCTTTGTATCTGTATACCCTGAGAGAGAAATTACTTTGCATATAACTTGGAATACAGTTACTGTATTCTAGTTACTAGCAGTGCAGTGTTTATGTTGGCTAAGTGAATATGCGTAACTCATCACTCTCCAATTCCACTGTGGTCTGTGTGTGGGCTCCACTTTCCTCCTACCTTTCACACCACAGATGGACAACCCAGCGTCACCCTTAGCTCTTTGGCCACAGGCAATCCTGCTGCACTATGCTACACAGCTGGCACCATGAGCCAAAGTCCACCTGGAACTATGGGATGTGTTGTGCCACGCTGCCCCCTGTGGCAAGGCAACAAGTAAAACGTGGAGGTGTGTAAACAGTTAACTCCACCTATTCTTAGTTTATTAAATAATCAGGAAATAACAATTTACTGACCAGACTGGTACATTGTATTTTATTAGATGACTGATGAATACTAAGGTATCTCCATTGTTGGTTGCACTGATACAATGCAATGTTAGTCCAAACTAAATTATACTAATTTAAGTCTTGGGTCTACTAGGACATCAGAACCTTGGGCCACACCAATATCTTTAAGTTCCTTTGTATTTCTACATTTTTTTTTATGCTTGTCTAGTTGTAAGTTAACTGAGGCTCCCATGACACTTTCAAAAACAAGATGGGAATATAATCCCCTTTCCAATTTAATTTTTAATGATGATTACCCATGATTGTGCAACTGATATTCCTGCTGATGACTCAGATCACCCACACAAGCTGTGGCTCACACTTGTGTGGCCTGCATAGGGGGCAGCCCCTGGCTTAAAAGGCAGAGAGCTCTGATTTACAAGGTTAGGCTTTAGATCTAAACAATAACATTATAAAGAAATCCTCCTTATGAGTTGAATTAACATTAGGATCTTAACAGCAGAAGTAATGGTAGTTAGTCTTAAATTCTTATATATCAGCAGCCCCAAACTTTTTACAAACAAAATATTTCTAAACCCATGACAAATAAGTAGCTGGTTAAGGTGAGTTTTTAGGAATAATTGAGTTGAATAAAAACCAAACTTTCAGTGTAATAATTTAATAACTTTTACTATTCTGCTAAATCTTGTAGCTTTCTTAGTGTTTAAAACTACAGAATGTGGACTTTTTAATTGGATTTACTTACTTTGAGACTGGCAGCCCCACAATGATTTTAAATAAACAAAACTTTATTAATCACATGAATAAAAAATACAGGTATGTTCATTTAATATCTAATGCATTCTCTCCAGATTTTCTTAAAAAATCACTAATACGTTGGTGATTTTTCCTTGTATTTCAAAGACTTTCTTTTAGATAAATGGAAGTTCTGAATACTGATAAACTTAAATGGTTTTATTAAATCATGAAACAAGAAAATCAAGAATAATCATAACTGCAATTTGGAATGGAAAAATCACTTTGCATGTATTTTCAGTATAAGTACTCATCATCATCATCATCATCATCATCCAGTGCCCAACATCATTGCGAGCCAGTAAATCATCCTTTCAAAGAGAGTGTAAAAAGTGCAGCAGAGTGTAAGGAACCAAATTGTGACTGAAAATTCTAGTATTTCATGTATAACTAAAAGGACTAATTATTTCATTTTAACTTTTTACATGTAGATTATTCTGACCTCTAAGGCAGAATTATTTAATATAATTCTAACTATTACTATCGCTTACCAAGCATTTTGGGTCAGTAACGTAGCTAGGAATTTTTGCAAAGAATTTTATCATTTTAAAAAGAATGTTAAGTATAAAATGTATGTATAGCCAATTCAATTAGAATAATGGTATCTGGTAAGTAAATTTGTGCAGTTAAGTATATACTTAGTACCTATCTAGCACTGGAGGACTCCAAAGCACAGTTCAGATGTTTACTACTTCCACTTCACCTTCCTGACTCAGGAAGGTAACCATTTTACAGGGAAGGAAACGGAAAGATGAAATTACTTGACCCATGTCAGAAGGGGAACCAGTCAAAAATGTTTTTTGAATCTGAGATCGCCCTCTTCCTAGTCCCATTGTACTCCGGCCCCTCTGCATCTTTGAGACTATTACAGCTGTATGTATTATTGCAAAGGAGGAGTTGAGAATCAGCACTAAAATCTCACTTGGACTTGGAGACTTCCTCAAGGCATCCAACTGACTTAACTATTTTTATTACAACCACTTCATCCAGTGCTCCCAGGCACTAAGTAAGATAGTGTGCCAGATCTGGTCCAAGAGAGAGAGAACTGAGAGCTATTCCCCCAGGCAGATGGGTGGAAGAGGTATTAAAACTTGAATTTATGCACTCAGATGAGAGAGGGGGACAGAAATGCAGTTAGGCCTGCCACCACAGCAAGGGCCTTCATTTCTTATTTCATTGGTCTGGTCAGCAAGACCTACTGTGCTGAGAACTAGCTTGTTTCTCAGGTGCTTTCTTGACTGACTGATAGCTCAGATCCCTATACCAAATGACTCCAGTTATAAAAGAGTGGTCAGCTAAAGCCCTCTCCATATCCGAGGGCCTTTTAAAATCTCTTGGGCAGAGCTAGGATAGTAAAAACTCAGTTCTCTTTTCATTAACACCCGCCCCAGCCAAGCTTCTCTTAGAAAAGTAAATGCTCCCTTCTGAATAAAACTATTCTCACAATCATAGTGGTAATAGTTTGCTATTATAGTTCATTATCTGTTAGTTTTTCTTCAGTAGTTTGTAATATGAAGCTAATTGCTACACTGTTTTGATTTGCTTTTTGTTATAATTTGTCTCCCTTAAATTTATTCCGTTTAGTACAGTATTGCTGACACTCCTCCCCTTTACTTTCAGAGTCTTTTCTGACTGATAATGTATTTAGGACCATTTTTTCCCTCTCCCAATGATCTGAATCTCCTCCTCTCTGCATTCTCTCAGTGGTGTTAATTTGCAGTTTTCTGCTAGTGCATGCAGTTCCTTTTGTAACAGCTGCCTCCCTGGTACCTGTTTGGAACAAATTGCTAAAGGACTAAAAATAAAGACAGAATGTCCTCCTCACAAAGGATAAAAATTTGGATACCTAAAGACAGACTTCCAAATCCATGTTTAGGTAATTAAACAAGCATTGTGATTTTTCAGAGGAGCCAGACTCTGTATGAAATCAGTTAGGTTACTGGAGCTCAGCACTGCTGACCACTACATCACTTTGGGGTGCCTAAATCTGAATTTTACTGTCAGGCCAGGCCTCTCATGGTCTGCTATCTAGTACCACGTAAACCAGTACAGCCTGTTCCATGGTCAGGTTGTTGGTGACTAAACTGGCATCCCCACCTGCGCTTGCCTAGGTGAGATGGGTAGATGGACATCCAGCAGGACTAAAAGCAAGACCTGAGGAAATGAGTTCCATATGAGACGAAGGCCATCCATACCTGGAGGGGAGATGGGTGCTCTGTGTGAAAAATTTCCAGGTCACTCTGCTCAAAGAATCACCAGTGATACAAAGCAGCTCGACTAACCTCATCAGAGTAGAGCTGGGTTGCTGTGGCATGTAAGGTGAGGTGCCCCAAAGGTCGCAGTCACTTTGAGACTGACTTGACTTGAAATCTGAATTATTGAGCGTCTTTTTAACGGTTTGCTCTGAAGCAAAGTCATTGTTTCTAAAAGAAGGATTCTGTATCTCAGCAGTGACTAATATTTGCAATTCACAGACTAATATATTTTAAGAAATAAGGATTAGATTTTGAAAGTCACTGTGAAAACAGCCAGAAAAATATTGCTGCAGCTTTTGTGGTTGAGCAGTTCCTGGGCAAACTTTTGCTCTTGGGCTGATGTTTGTAAGGGCTGCATGAAGTGGCTTCTGAACTAGAGCACTTTTTATTTGTGGGTCACTAATGATGATACTTTCAAAAGGCGATTCTTTTCTCATGCCTGAAACAATAAGAGACCAAGGATCATGGCATGAATAAGGGGAGAAATGCCAGAAAGAAGAGACAAAAGACTCAGTCCAAGAGGTACCATTAGAAGGAAAATTATATTTGCTTCTATTCATTTAAATTACAAATGAGAGGAAGTACCATATTTCATCAAATATAAGATTGCCCTGAATATAAGATGTTCCCCCAATAAATAGATTATATATATATGGAAAATTTATAAATTTATTATAATTTTCCAGGTATAGCATCTTAAGTATTGGAGAGTTGTCTTGTGTGTCCCTCCCTTCCCTCTCTACTGCTGTAGCAAGAAGAGCAGTGGCTGGGGGGGAAGGGGCCAGTCCCCTTGCCCTCTGCCTTACCCACTTCTACCCCTGAAGCCTTCCTTCCCCCTTGTGCCATTTGGACTTCCCACTTTCCCACAGCTTCTTCTCCTCTCCAGCTCCCTTGCTTTCTGCCTCTTTCCATTCTTCCCCCACCTGCCTTACTGTCAGATGCTGCTCAGGCTACTGCATCCTGGAGCACAGCCCTTGCCTAACCATGCAGTATGTCAGTGTGGCTGATGGACCTGCAGAGGTGAAGTAGAGGGAGTTCATAGTATCATAGTATCATAGAGTCGGAAGGGACCTAGGCAGATCATCTAGTCCGACCCCCCCGCCTTGGCAGGAAAGAGCACCGGGGTCAGATGACCCCAGCAAGGTGCTCATCTAACTTCCTCTTAAAAATCCCCAGGCT
>JAGPOW010002791.1:16526010-16554813 GCA_030014935.1 Caiman crocodilus
TGTGCACCTCCTGGGTTAGATGGAAGTCCTGTACTCTGGCTAAGAACCGACGTGAGCGATCAGACTTGGCTGACTGCTCTTCCCAGCAGATGTCTGGGAGTTGCTGTGGGAGGCCACTGTGGGTCTGACTTTGGCCTTGACCGAGTCTCAGGACCAGAGTCAGAGCTACAGCAGCTGCCTGCTCCCCCTTCCAGTTTGTATGTGACTATAGGATGAAGGGCTTTTTCCCCCCCATGCTGATTGGGGGGAGGTTGTAGTAAGTAAAGGTTGCAGTTATAATTGAGTGTAGAAGTTGATGCATTTAGTGTTTTTTCTCCCTTTTCTTTCAGTTTTTCTCTTTTGAAATTGCACACGCTCACCAAGAATGAACAGTGTCACAGAATTGTAGGGCTTGTCTTACAAACCTCTCTTCTCCCAAACTCCCAGATCAGTGACTGTTCTACCACAGTAAGCACTGAAGAGTTAGGTTCCCTTAAAAAAAAAAAAAAAAAAAAAAAAAAAAGAGAGAGAGAGTTCCCAATACTTCCTGGGAAATGGATTTTCTTGATGTGGTGATTGGGAACTCTTGCTCATCAACCATCTCCTGGTCATTTGTGTAAGTAATTATAAACTGTTAATAGGTTTGCCAGCACTTTCCATTATAAGATGCCATTTTCAGTTGCTAACAAGATTTCAGACTAAATGGATAAGTTTGGAAGTTTCCCACATCAGACATGTATGTGTACCAAAATGCTGGTTTTGGTTTGGTACAAAAGTTTAAGATTTGGCCAGGGAATGGTTTCCAGATGACTGGAGTTTGGACAAGCATCTGAAAAGGAGTAGAGGAAAGATGCTAAGACAATGCTGGTATAAAAGGGTCAAGAGAGACAAACTGGGAAAAAGGTGGAAGATTGTGATTGGCTGCAAGGGAGATTGGTCCCAAGTGGAGACACTGGAACTGGGATTTAGAAGCAGACGACTCATTTATAGCCAGAAGGCTATAAATTAAATCATTAGAAGGCTATTGGCTTATTTATCCTGATCTCGACCTCAGAGGGAAAAGGGAATAGCTGCTTGAGACTTTGAAAGGGATGGGGGAAGAAGAGACGGAACATCTAATTCTCTCTTGAGTACCCTTCTCCTGAGATTTCTGATTCACCATTTCTCTGCTGCCAGCAAATATTTGTGAACCCACTAATAATAGGAATGTATCGCCCTTCTCTAGAGCTGGTCCACATACAAGATGATAACTTGTTGCTGCTATCAGTTACTCAGCTACCATGTGAAGGTCAATTGCAACCTAATGGCTTTCATGTGTTTTGTTTTTGGAGAGAAACATCCTGTTTGTTTGTTTTACAGAGTAGGAAATACCATGCCTATATGCACACATGGACCCATACAAACACAACTTCAAAGCTAGGGACAAACATTCAAAAAGCCAGAGCCTGAGTTGATTCAGTCTTTGCAGATTACTCTAAAATGTATAGATTGAACTAATTTTCAAGTGAATAGACATTCACTTTTGACTCTGGAAATGCAAGCACATGCCTGCAGAAGCTGGGGGGGCGCTAGATTGAGCCTTCGGCTGGAGGGAAACTAAGCTGAGGGAAAACAGGTCTGGCCAGGCCTGAGTGTGATTGGGGAGGGGTTCAAATGTCCTGCCAGGGCATTCAGGGACCCCAGGCAGGGTCTGCCTGGAGGGGGAGGGGGGAAGCAGCCCTTGCAGGATCCCCATCTCTGCCCTGCCCCCCCTTCACCCTTTGGCTGGTGGCAGGCATAGAGATGGGGCCAGAACCTGGTAGCCTGAGGGGAAGCAGGGGTTTAATTCCTCCATTGGCGGGGGCGGGCATGTTGCAGGCACCAGTAGGCTCCAGTCATGCACTCCGGGCTGTGATGGTGAGACACTAGTAGCCTTAGGGTAAGGGAGAGGTTTAATTCCCCCATTGCAGGCAGCAGCAGAGGCACCAACATGGCATCCTGGGCCAAGTGCCTCTGAGGAGCAGCCAGCTGGCTGCAGGATGGGGGCAGGGATGGGGGATGCGACCGGTTGGAGGGGAGCCAGAGTTAGTGTTAGAGGACAACTCACTGCTGCCCTCCTCCCACCCCCACTGTGGCAGTGCGGCTCAAGCTGAGGGACCCCAGGGGACGAGTCAGTGCCTGCCACCTCCCACCTCTAGCCACGTGTGGAGGCCATAGTTTGTAGGCAGGCTGCATCTGTATCTACAGATGGCTCCCCGCCCCCACCCTCTTCTAGCAATGCCATTGGTGGAGTGAACTATTGTGACGGGTGGAAGTGAAGCACCTGTCACCCACCACCTGCTCGCAGAGGCGCTGGGCACTCGGGATGGGCTGCTGTGGGGTAGGGGTGGGGGGGCAACGGACTGCTGCAGCTTAGTCTGGCCAGTCAAGCCTGGCCCAGGGGTAGGCAGCAACTGGCCCGCAGCACTCTGCCCTTAGTGTCCAATACCACCGCAAGCAGGCGATGAGTGACAGGTGCCTCACCTCCACCCACTCTGATGGTCTGCGCAACCACAGGGAGAGGGGGCCAGTCACTTTCTGCACCCCTGGGCCATGGGGCTGAATCAGACTGCGGCTATCCATTGCCTACCCCTGCTGCTGCCCATGTCCCTGGCCTGGAGCAGCCCGGCCCAAGCAGGCAGCGGGTGACAGGTGCTTCACCTCCACCTGTTGCAATGGTTCATTCTGCTGCCACTGCCGGAGGGAGAGGGTGGGCATGCTGAGCTGTTTGCAGCCCACCTGCAAACCATGGCACCCACCTGGGGCTGGAGGCAAAAGTGAGCATGTGCTGACACCCATCCCCTGTGGCTGCCCCAGCCTGGGCAGTGGTGCCATAACTAGCTCCGGCTCCCTGCCCCTTCCCCACGATCAGCTGTCTGCCCCTCGGAGAGAGTCAGCCCAGGCTTGGTGCCTATGCCACTGCTGCCTGTAATGTGGGGATTAAATCACCCTTTCCCCTCAGGCTACTGGTGTCTGGCCACTGTGGCCCTGGGTACACAAACAGCCTATTGGTGCCGGTACCACCCCTGGCTTGCAATGGGGGAATTAAAGCTCCACTCCCCCTCAGGCTACCAGGGTCTTGCCCCACTCCTGTTCCTGCCACTGGATCAGCGAGGGGGGTGGGGAACTGGGGATGCCTGGCAGGACTGCTGCCCCCTGCCAGGCAGAACCAGTTGCACTTCAGAGCAGGGTTTCCCACCCCTACTCCTTTCGCAGCCAGCCGATGCAGCGATAGTGCTTTGGCTAGGGAGGAGAGGGTCGGAGCCAACCCTGCATGACTGGAACAGACAGCCCAGCCCAGCAGAGCATGCTGGGATGCTGGAAGACTGATTTAACTTAAAACAGGAAAAAGTCTGGGACCCAAGTTCCATAAACTGGTTTGACCTCAATTGGTTTAAGTCTAATACTACATTAGACCAGGCTTATCTCAAACCAGTTTTGGCCATTTTGAAACTGGTTTAAGTGCATAGAACTTATGTTCTGCTACAGGTTTAAACCAGTTTCTGATCACTTGGACCAGTTTATGTGTAACTTCTATTCCTAACCAAAAAGGATGTTATAAAGGTTGCAAAGTTAAACTCTCCAAGTTTAAGAGACGTTAGAATTTTAGTTATCTTGATTCTCCCCTCTTGTGTTCATGCATTATTTAGTTGTCTTTAATTTTATGCTCATATACTGTTGTTCCACAGGACTCCTGCCTTGTTCTTTGTACAGAATGAATAGAGTTCACTAAATGAGCAGCCAGGGGGTTTTTTGTCTTTGTTCAATGCATGGTCTTTAGTCCCATTAACTGTACAATATTTGCACTGTTTGAACACAGACATATTAACTTCCTCACGAGTTTTCCAGCAGCGCTAAAGCATTGGAATACTTCATGAACATTGAATAATATATTTTTGTACTTGTGTAAGGTGAAGGGGTGTCAGTGGCTCCATTTTACATGTGAGTAAATAAGGTCAGATGAGAGTAAGGCCAATAGTGTCTCACCAATGTTGGGCACCCAGTTTGAGATGCTTGTTTCTTGATCCTAGCATTTTTTGTATGCAGTACTTTTTATGTTCAAGTCATAGCTCACTGACTTTAGTTGCAGCTCTGAATTCTCATCAGTTCCAGAGATCAGAGCCCAGGGTCTCAAGTCAGGCATCCCAAAAGTGAGGAACTTTCAATTAGTGACCACTTGTGGAGAATTGGTTAAAGTAGTTGGATTGTCACGCCCAGAATACTACCCTAACTCTGAAGGTTCATAACTTCTGATCACTTGAATTCACAACCTTAATGTAGGTTTATATGCACAAAATATATGTTATTTATATGTACATAATTCCCTCTCCTATAAATCGATCTTGCAGCACTGTCTTATTGCAGGAGGTGTTTACGTGAAAATCCTCAGGAAGGAAAAATTATTACTTTGAAGCAACAAGAGATTTAGATTGCATGTATAGAAATCCTGGAAAGCAAATACTATGATTTTCCATATGTCGTTATAATACTTTCTTGTGCAAACGAGCAGTTAGATACCTGATTGGCCACAACTTGCAAATGTAACAACTATGTGCATTTAGTAATAATGTATGTGCATTTTCATTTTTTCTAATTGTGAGCATATAGCTCTAAAAATCTGGTTTCAGAAGTATGTCAAAGGAACATTCTTACCACTCATTACCCCATAGAAGTCACTGGAATTAAGCCTGAGATGAATGTCACCTATACTATTAAGCTATCTTGCTACCATTGAGAAAAACCTATTTGAACAGTGTAACCAGAAAGATTTTGTTAAAAGGTTAGACACAGATTGGCAGCTGAATGTGGGAGGTCAGACAAATGCTACCATATATCTGGTCTGACGTGTATTTTTGGGTATGGAATAATGTTTTGCCTACTTGAAGTAAAAGAGCACCTATCTGAGGAGAATAGGCAAAATGAAATTCATTGGACCTGGAGAGCTCTAGCTATCATTTAACCTGATGTTTGGTGGACTTAAAGGAATAGTAACACACAAGACAATGCACTAAAGCCAAAAATAGGTCACTGCATGGATCATGAAGTTTTCAGGAGAGTGGAACGAGGGGGAGCACTCCTCTGGAGACTTCTGTGCCGCCTTGTGATTCAGCAGTTTATTTAGTCTGGTTTTCAGAATAAAAATGTTTGCTCACAGTTGGAGGATGACTTTCTTTTTATTTTACAAAAAGTTTTGAAAAAATGACAGTTATGCCCTGTATTACTACTGTGAAAACATTCCCATAATAGCATGGAATGTATTCGTTCTGCTAGGGCTCATACATAACCATGCTGAAGGTGAGCTGGAGCCGCTCGCTTGGACATCTACATTTTTCCAGGCCCAGTAGCTCCTTGGAAGTCATTAAATATGCCAAACCTTGCCCAAGCAGAGATGCTCAGTTTTATGTCTATGTAACATTTAACCTTGAGCAGGGAGATGTATTTAAAAATTAAAGAAATTCTGTGAGGAAATAAATGGGTCCAGGATGAAAAATGGCTACTGTGTTATCAGCATAACATACCTGGAACTCTAGTGTAAGCTAAATTACATTCTTTCTACTGCAAAAAGTTTATTATGCTATACCGTCTAGATCAGGGGTGGGCAATTATTTCAGCTGGAGGGCCACTTAATGAGTTTTGGCAAGTTGCTGAAAGCCACACATGCACAATCTCTCAGAAGATATGATTTTAACAAATCATAGGTTAAAAAACCCTATACTGAAAATCAAACAACTGCTTCAACACATTTAAATTTTATTTAAAAAAATATAATTTTGTCCTGATTTATTTATTTATTATTTTTTTGAGTAGTGTTTTTAGGCAATTGGATAATAGCTCAAAATAAAGCCTTACTCTTGTATATTGTGGGAGGGGCTCAGGGGGGCCAGGTGGTGTGTGTGGATGTGGGGGGGGCTGCCCACACACTTAGTCCCAGGAGCCAGCCAGCAGTGGGGGCAAAGAAGAGCTTGCCCAGGTAGTACAGATGCAGTTGCCCCCCTCCTCCCATATGGCCCATGACTGCCCCTGTGGTGCTTCCCATGGGACCTGAGCCCTGCTCCATGTCTGCCTGGAGCCCCTTAATTCACAGGTGCCAGACAGAACCATCCTAGCCAGTACACGCAGCTTCCTGGTCGCACGCTGTTGCAGCCACCTGAGTAGTACTTGGCCTTTCCTCCTCCTGCCCCTGTTGCACCAGTCCAGGCAACAGGTAATGTGGGGAAGCCATGGGGGTGCGTGCCAGGCAGCAGAAGTCCAGCCAGGCAGGGGGAAGCTGCAGCTGGGCAGCTCCTGTTCCAGCATATGAGGCTTCAGCTTTAACTCTCAATCACTTACCACCCACTCTGCTGCTTGCAGGTGGCTGTTCATTTTACCAGGTGGGCAGAGTGCATGGAAGGCAGCCTGGAGCTGGAGCCCTACAAACTGGGCCAGAAGCTGCCAAGATGTAATTTTGCACCCCTCATCCCTCCCTCCCCCGCCCATCCAGCCTGGCTGGGCATCTGCTTCCTGGCATGTGTCCCTATGGCTTCCTAACATCACCTCCTGCCCAGAACAGAGCAGGAGGAGAAGCTGCTGAAGGCAGAGAGAGCTGAGAAGTATCTGAGCAGCAGCAGCAGCCGCCCCACCAGGAAACTATGCTTACGGCTGAGGCCAGAGCAGTGCTGTCTAGTGGGTGAGGGCAGGAGCGTGGTGTGGGCCTGCCCAGGCGGGAGCGGGTGGGGCTTAGCCCAATGTGGAGTACCACGGGCCAAATGCAGTCAATTGGCGGGCCAGATCTGTCATTTGCCAGGCCATATTTTGCCCCTGATTACTCCGATTTTCATATGTGCTAAGTTCAGCTGAGGGCGACACAAGGTATACAGTTGCGGTTCTGCTTCTAAGGCCAGTTCTGTATCAGTTTAGGTAGATCACAATGTACTTAAAATTTAATTACTTGAATGATATTTAAAGGAAACTGTATCTTGCATTTCTCTCCCTTCATGTTTATTTTGGCTGTTTGTTAATTCTGTTGTGCTTTGTTTTTAATATCAGTGGAGAAAACTCATCTGTTTTACACTATGGACATGCTGGAGCGCCGAATGATAAGACTATTGGAGATGGTGATTTGTGGTAAGTAAAGCTGGGTTTATTTTAGCAGCAAAGAAATGATAAGGATCACCTACAGCATTGTATACATCTCTTTAGTTTGAGTAGTAAAGAGATGGCCCTGTGAGGGTTAAGGCTCACATTTTTGGTCTATAGCTGTGGGAGGTCAAACATGAGCTGTTTTTGTGTGTGGTGCTCTTTATTTCTCCAGAAGTTCTGGGATTTGGCATGAGGGAGAGGAGACATGGGAGAGATCCAGTATTCAGACACCTTGTTCAGAGATAATTAGGTCTAGGGTTTTGGTTGGGAGCATTTCAGAGATAAAGGCCAATCTGCAAAATTTAGATCTTAGTTTGTATTCTGCATCTCGAGGCTGAGGTTTTGGATCTGCAGGTTAGTTCAGGCTGATAGCTGTACTTCATTGTGGTAAATTTAAGCATTAACTCATACTTAAACAGCCTAGATTTCTGAAATTGCTACTGTGCATCCAGTTGTACCAGTCTGATGGTGAATTTTATTTAGAGCTATGTTTGTGAAAATTCTTTAGGTGGCCAAAGTCACCCCTGGTGTAAATCCATTCTCACTTCAGTGATTCAAGGAGTCTTTTTGAAAACCTCTCTAAAATGTCTTCTCAGACTATGCTTATTGCCATGTTGAAATCACTTGTAGAATTTCACAGCTCCCCAAATGTATCCAGTTTTCACATACATTAATGCAGTGGTTCTCAAACTTTTTAGACTCTAGGCACCACTCAAAATACCATCTCTTTGATTTCACTCGGGTTTTTTGACTAGAGAAACATAATAAAGGAGTTCTCCTGTTGCAGAGAAACTCAGAAGGACCACAACAGGGCAGAATTCAACACTGTGAATTCCTGTGTGAAATTTTCTGGGTTTATCTTTTGTATCATGTTTGGACACCTAATAGTATTCTGACATTGCTTTAATGACAGCTCTGTAGATACACAGAGCAAATAAAATCACTTAGTAAATGATGCAAATCAGAAGGTGCAATTTTATAAAATACAAAAGATGTGTGTACACGATTTTAACGAATATATCTTTTACACTGTACATAACTAGGACAAGGGATTACATTCTCAAGGAGAAGTTTACCTATAATTAGTTCTGAGTGAGTTAGATATGAGCCTTACATGAGGAACATCTATTAGATAGCTCCCTATAGCATATGCAAAAGTTGTGCAGGTGTATAGTTTTGCAGTTGTTTGCAAAGGTGTTAAGGAAAACAAATTAATATTACCAAAAATAAGCTACAAATTTATTATAGAAGAGAATTGAGTCTCAGATGAAAAATATGCCTCTTTGGCTAATATTGTGGGCACTTCTGCAGATGCAGCAGAATGAACAAGGTAGGTAATTTCTTCATGAACAGGATATAAAAATTTAAACATGCATTAGACAAAAAAATGATATTGTGTATTGTTCTTGTCTGGTATGAAAGCCATTTAATACCATTCATAAAATTTATTGCTGTTCCATAGTTCTGGTTTGTCATCATCTCATATTAGAGGGTATGGCATAATACAAGAAGTTTATCATGTCTTGGGGGCTAATAGGATTAAGGAAGATATACGAGTGTGATATTGTAGTAGCTAATCCATTATATCAGTTTTGTCCAAATGGCAGTGTACAACCCTTACAGAATCATAGAACAGCTACTGAGGAGTTCCCAAATGTTTTATCACATTTATAATTCAGCTAAAAGTGTTTTTAAAAGAGCAGGGCAAATATTATTGAGATTTCTAAGTCAGAGCCTCCTGGTTTATGACCCTTGCACATCTTCTGTGGCTGCTTGGTGAACTTCTAAAATACCTTCCTAAAGGCTGGTCTGAAGTCCATTGAAGCCCAGAGAAAGATTTTCATTCTCTTAAGTGGACCTGACATTCAGGTGCATTGTCTGGATCTTCTGAAGTTAAGTGATTTACAAACCCCAAACCCATTAACTTAATATAATTCCAAAAGACTGGGGTCCCTTTGGAAAATACGACCCCGTGCTATAGTTGCCACAATTAGCGATCTGTTGGAGCAGTCTCAACAGAGAGACGAAGACTGGTCTGCGGTTTGAATTACCTTCTGAGAGTGAATGCTGCTTCACTATGAAGTAGATTTGTTCAAGTTTAGATTGGGTTTAGCTAATACATGTTAGCTAATCCTTACTGAAACTCCTTAGGCTGGCTGCAGTGTAACATTGTAAGCTCTGTGTTAACTGGTTGTGTTCTCACCTAAGAAGACTGGCCACCTAATTATGCTTCTAACCAAAGTGTTATCCTGCATCTTCATTAAGAAGAGTTTCCAGTTTAGGCCTCCGTAGCTCATGCATGTTAGCTAAATCCAACCTTAGTCATGTTTCATAATCAATATGTAAATGAGGTTTGAGTAATGGGCAGGTCAGTAATTCTCATAGAGATCTTCCCTGATGCGACTTATGTTTCTTTTGTGATTAGAGATTGTCAGTCTGTAGTGCCCTGTATAATCTGTTGTTTTGATGTGGAAGATCCTCACTAACAGGAGGCTGTCAGACGGTTTAACAGAGCTCTACAAAAATCATTTTTTAAACATGTGCATGCATCCCAAGGGCCATTGGGCGGTTTTGTAGGAAGCACTTTAAAAACTCTTAAGCTAGCCTACTTCATCACAGTACAGCTTATTATAGCCACAGGGAGCCTTGCTGTGTGCTGTTGCAAATTTGTAAGTTTTCATTTTGGAATAATTATTTCCTTAGGAGTTAAACAACACTGAGCAATACTTTTACCAATAGTTCTGCTTCAGTCATGGGCCTTTTTTGTAGACTGGCAGATAGAAAATGGTTCATACTCCAAATGTGAAAATCCTCGAACATAAAAAGAGTGTAATATTTTTACTCTAATATTGCTTTAAATTGTGTTGACTGACTCCCATAGATTTTTTTTATTGGCTACTGGGAGCCCCCTGTTGGAAAAGTTTGGAAAGCCCTACAAAATAACACTTGAGCTTAGGGGGAAGATAGGTCATCTTCCTTGTTAGTTGGAGAGAAGTGGGAATGCCAGTGTATGGGTACTGGTGTACAGTTTGTTAAATTAATCTTACAAGATCTGAAGTACACTTTGGAAAGAAAAGCAAGATTTGCATGAAATATTCTTCAGTAGATTTTTCCTTTTAAAAATCATTTGGTTACTGTAGTTGTGTGTAAGTTACAAAAATGAGCTGTTCAATCTTATTACATATTAAACAATACTAAAGTAAACATGCAAGTCAGTGAAGCATCTGAAGCCTGAAAAACCTGATTTGGAGGACCCAATCTTTGGGTTCTGCATAACAACTAAGCACATGCGTTCTTTCTTAAATGCAGTTAATGATTAATGCTTTTTACATATATTCAGATGCACCATAAGGAAACACAAATTAAGTTTTATTGTGTGACTTTTCTAGAGGGAAACCAGAACTGTTTGCAATGTTACTTCTTTGGATTCTCCTGATTTATAAAATTAGCAGAGTAGCAGGTTTGCATAAAGTGTGTGAAGTCATACATACTATCAATGTATTGTATTTTTTAGAGACATCTATATACTTTATAGATTGATACATTCATTTATAAACCAGCACATTACATTAGCTGTAAATATCACTATTACAGCAAACCAGCATACATGGTATACATGTTCATATATTTTAAATTAACATCCACATGGTGATCAAGTAAATCAATATGGCCTGCCAGAAATAGCTATTTTCATAAAGCAAACATATATTATTCATAGTCACAAAGGTCATGCAAGCAAACCAATAGGCTGACTTTACACACAAATCACTATCATACCTGCAGTACTTTTTCATTTAAAATTTACTTTAAAATATATATTTATACCCAAAATGTTATCAAATCAATATATTACAAATGCAATCCACTGTGATAACACAAAGTCAAGTTAAGCTACAAAAACTGATTTTCTTGAATCATCTTCAACCCACAGCCGCATGAATAGAAATTGAGTTGAAGGCTAAAATTTGTTACATTATGCCAGGATATTGCAGCATTTACTTTGTCATAAAATATCTGCTATGCTTGTAGGTAGGCTGGAGTAATGATTTTGAAAGTAAAAAAGTGAAGGCATGAGCAGGGAGGATTGAGAGAGATGATTGTACAAAAAGGGCTTGCAGCTGGCTTGGAGCTAGGCAAAAGCTCTTCTTCGATTCTGTAAATTCCCCTTTTTTTTCTTGCTCTATTCCAGATGAACCTAAGACCTTCTGAAGTTTGCAAAAAACAAGCCTGTAACCCAGATAGTCCAGGTGCTCACCTTAGATGTAGGAGACCCATATTCAAATTTAGTATTTACACCAGTGTCTAGAACTTCCCACATTCAGTGTAAAGAGCCAATAAATAGCAAGGGAGTCGGGATATTCTAGAATGAGTTTTTCTCTTCTCCTGGTTCTCCCCCATCCCTCCCTACACATTCACACACTTTGTGTGAATAGTTAAATTTAATATTCATTGGACCAGAGAAGGAGGGAAAGAAAGAGACTGACTCTGTGAAACAGTAATTGGGATACTCCCCAAGGATATGGGAAACTTTGGTTCAAGATCCTTCTCAAGTGAATGTCCTTCTCTCCTCTCTTCCTTTCTCCTCTCACTCTAGTTTTGATGAGAAATTCAACCCTGGAGCAGAGAAAGCTTTTTCACTAAATGTTCCTGTGAAACATTTCCATTTTCACAAGCTAGCATTTTCCATCAAATAGTTCCAAATTGCTTAATGTTGATCCTCTTGTGCATGTTTTTTTCTTGTCTTACTGATGTTGTAGCCTGGGACACCGGGCAGTTTTGAGGAAAGGGGGCAACTGTCAAAAAAGGCTACGTTGCAAGAGAGAAGGGAAAAATAGAAACTTTAGAGTGAAGGAAGAAGCAACTTCTGGAAGGCAGTGGTGACACCTAGTATGGTGAGGATGAGATCCATTAGGCCCCAAATGTTCTGCTTATTACTGGGAGCCTAGTATACTGAGTCCCGATGGCTAGGGACAGAAGTTACACACAAACCGGTTTAAGTGGTCAGAAACTGGTTTAAACCTGTAACAGAACTTAAGTTCAGTGCACATAAACCCGTTTCAAAATGACCAAAACCAGTTTGAGATAAACCTGGTTGAATCAGACTTAACTGATTGAACTCAAACTGGTTTATGCAACTTCTGTCTCAGACCCCTTCCTGGCTGAAGTTAAACCAGAGTCCCCCAGGATGCTCTTTGGGCTAGGCTGTGCTCTCTGTTCCAGTGGAGCAGGGCTGGTCATGCCCCTCTGCTCCCTAGCTAGGGCAGGGATGGTTGGGGCAGTGGCCTGGTCAGAAGCTGGCCCCAGACTGGATCAGGGAAGAGGTTTATTGCTATCCCCTGCCCTTCACACCCTCTCCCTCTCCTTCTCCCTCTCCCTCTCCCTCTCCCCCTCCCCCCATTCCACCAGCACAGACCTGCATGTTTCCAGTGGCGGGGATGTGTCAGTAGCTGGCCAGGTAGCTTGGAGTGAACTGGGGGGTCTG
The DNA here is from genome assembly GCA_030014935.1 of Caiman crocodilus. Classification (NCBI taxonomy): domain Eukaryota; kingdom Metazoa; phylum Chordata; order Crocodylia; family Alligatoridae; genus Caiman; species Caiman crocodilus. Next base: position 16,538,609 of record JAGPOW010002791.1, read on the forward strand.
CCTGGTGCTCCCCGCCTGCTGCTGCAGTGGTAGGGCATGGCCAGAGGCCAACCAGCATAGTCCCTGAGGCAGAGAGGGCAGGGAGGGAGGTTATTCTCCTTTCTATCCCAATTGCCCCCAGGGGACTGCAGTGGGATCCATCTGCCACAGCTGCCATTCACTCCCTGCTTGAGGCAAGCGGTGGGATAAGCCCCCTCATGCCCCCTACACCAGACACTGGAGGGGGGGGGAATAACCCCCCTCCCTGCCCCCTTGCCTAAGGAGCCAAGCTGGCTGGCCTCTGGCTGGGCCCCTGACCCTTAGGCAGGGGTCAGGGAAGGGGTTTTTTTCCCCCCGCTGCCCCCAGGGGACCACAGTGGGATCTGCTAGCCACAACCACCACCATTTGCTCCTTTCAGGGAGGGAGTAGCAGAATAAGCCCCTTCCTGCCCCCTACACCAGAGGGAGGGGGGAATTAACCTCCTTCCTTTCCCCTTTCCTCCCTCACCTAAGAGGCCATGCTGGCCAACCTCTGGCTGGGCCCCTGACCCTGCCACTGGGCCCTGGTGAGGCAGCAGCCCTGTTTTGGTGTCTGGGGAGTGCAAGCCTCCTCCTGGTGGAGGGCCCGTGAGCGGGGGTCAGAGCTGCTGCAGATTGCTGAGCAGGGCGTGTGCAGGGATAAGAGGGGAACTGACCCCCAAGCCTCCCTAGCACTGCTGTCACTTGTCCCGTGCAGTCTATGGAAGCTCTCCCCACCTGCAGTGTGTCTCCCTTCCCCTTTCCAGGAAGAGGCTGGCACTCCAGGACACCATGACAAGGGCTGCAGCCCCCATCAGGGTCGCTTTCCTCTTGCTGCAGTGAGGGTTGAGCCAGAGTCTGGCCAGCATGGCCCCCTTAGTTGGGGGCCAGGGAGGTTGGGTTATTCCCCCCTCCCGCCAGTGTTTGGTGGAGGGCGCTTACTCTGCTGCTCCCTCCTTGCAAGGAGTGAGTGGTGGCAGTTGGGGCTAGCAGATCCCGCTGTGGTGCCCCAGGGGCAGAGGGGGAAATAACCCTCTTCCCTGACCCCCACCTAAGGGGGGCCATGCTGGCCAGCCTCTGGCACCTCCCTGGAGTGATGAGAAGAGAGTGGCCCTGATGGGGGCTGCTGCCCTTGTCACGGTGCCCTAGAGCATGAGCCTCATACCAGCAGGGGGGCCACGCTGCGGGTGGGGAGATCTGCTGCAGACCGTCTGGGGCACGTGGCAGTGGTGCTAGAGGGATTTGGGGGACTGGCGCCCTCCGAGCTCCAGTGCTGCTGCCCGCCCCATGAAGTCTGTGGCAGCTCTGACTCCCCGTTTGCGGCGTGTCCCCCCAGGAAGAAGCTTGCACTCCCTGAACACCAAGACCGGGGTGCTGCCCCGTCAGGGCCTTGCACCTTTGCTGCTCCAGCAGCAGGGCTGGGGGACCAGCCAGAGGCAGGCTGGCTGGCTGGGCCCCTTAGACGAGGGGGCAAAGAGGGGTTATTTCCCCCAATTTAGGCTCTGGCATCCGATGGAGGGGGCATATCCTGCCACTTGCTCTGTGCAGGGAGTGAGGGGGACCTGCAGCAGCCAGGGCAGGCAGACCCCAGCTGTGTGGCAGGGTAGAGGGGAGAATAACCGCCTCCCTGCCTCAGACGCCATGCCAGCTGTCATTTATCTGCACCCATCCCACAGCGCCTGGCAGACCCCGGTTCATGTCCATGCCAGTGGGACAGAGGGGGGAACTAAACTCCCCCCCCAGATAGTTCACTTCAAGCTACTGCTGGGATGGCCATGGCCCCCAGCACAGCTTCCCTGCTGCCAAGGATGCGCTCTAACGCCGCCTGGCCTGAGCCACTGCAGGCACATGCCTGCATTTCATGAATGTGGATTCACTTGCAAATTGGTTCAGTGTAGGCAGGTTAGACTAAATGTAAAGATTGAATCAATTTAGACTCTGGCTTTTTGAATGTCTGTCCCTAGCCAATATGGACATTCCCTTTCACATGCAACAATGGGATGGGATAGAGTCTGACTCCTGTTTTGCCATTTGAGAACAAGCAAGATATTCGTTTCCCATGCTTTCCATTCTTCCTTCTCTCTCTCTCCATTGCACCCTGTGATGTGGATAGACACCTGTCCATGTGACTCTGTAGCCTGGCAACAGTCACAGATGGCATCATGAGCTTAACAAACCTTTTGAATCTAAAACTGTAAGAGTGAACTTTCACATTTTCACTTGAAATATCCAAAAGAATCAGTTCACCACATTCAGTTAGTTGCATAAGGTTTAGTAAAACATGCTCTTGTTGATTGCAGCTACTGTCAAGTTGCTGAAGGCTTTATTATGAATCCATTGGGGATTTTAAAAAATTGATCTGCTAGGTTCCTGCCACATTTGATAAATAGAAAAATGATCCTATAATTCTAATATACAGTGTGATGCTGATGCTTGTCCAAATTTTTCATGCATATAGAAAATATACCTCAACCCCTTCCTGCTCCCAGTACCACCCAAGAGAATGTAGCTGTTGTTTCTAGACACTGTTCTCTGGCTGCAGTTTAAGATGCAGGTCCTTTTTATTTGCTGTTGATAAATGTGTCATAGCACAACTTCAGCATTTAGGAAGCTAGATATTTTTAGCCGTAAGCATTTGATAACATTTTTAGGTTTGCTTTATAGAATACTAAAAATAATATATATCAAAATCTTGAAGCAGAATCTTTAACATTTTTAATCTATCCCATAGCTCACAAATATTAACACGATGATCTTTCTAGCTTTTGACTCCAGAGACATTTGCAACTCCCCCGTCTAGCTTCATGTGTTTTGATGAATGGAATCATGCGGATACCTTCTGTACGCTAACTCCTAGGGAAGCTGGCTGGAATTTTGTATGCTTGAGGTCTCCAGGACTGGGCTCTGACTGCAAAACAGATGACTGAAGAGGGTTATATAGAAGGTGCTTGCCAGCCCTGGAGTAAATCCAAGGGTGTAATTCATTAGGTGGACTCAGGTGAAATCATAAATAATGAGAGTGCAGCATCAACCACATATGAAGTGCAGCAGACCTGAGAGAGAAAATGTTAACCTTGTATTCTCTCCAGGGCTATATATTATTTATAATAATAAAATTAACTTTAAAAGTTTAAATGGGGGAATGTTGGAGTTTCTGGTGATATTTTTTCCTTTTATTTGACCATTTTTAATGTGTTCAATGTTCAGCTGACTGATTTTAATGAAAGTGTTAGAAAGAGCTATAATATCTTTCATGAAGAAGGCTGCTGTCCTGTCACATCACTTCATTGCTGTCATTAAGCAGCTACTTCCATGCCCTTTTACTGATGTCAGTAAAATAATCAAAGCTTTATAGCATTTAGATTTCAGCATTTAAGCACTAAATACAGAAGTTTTATTAATGCTATAAACTCAAATAACAGTTTTTATCCTAAGTATCCCAGCATGAAAACACATCCTTGGCATAATTTATGTATCTATTTAGACATTTTAAATATGCCATCTTTATATAACTTAATACTAATTATTCATTTAGTCAAATTGTAGTAGAAGATAGGAGCAGTGTGGAAAGCAATCTTGTGCTGCAGAAAAGAAATTATTGTGCTAATTTAAATCTGAATATACAGCAGGAACATTCTATTCATGATGGTTTTATTAATGTTTTACTTGTAAAGCATCAGGAAACTATTTTTAAAGCATCAGGAAACTATTGGCATCAGAAGGCACCAAAACCATTTGTCTTCTAGAAGAAAATCTTGCCATAGATGATGCATGCAGACAGATTCTACCTTGCTGGTGTTAGCAGCATTTTTCAACCAGAACCAAAGTGAAGCCTCCAGACTCCCCATGTGTTTTGCATAGAAACATGCTTGTATGCAGGGGTGCAGTGGTGTGGTAGTACCCCCATTTCACATGACACCATGGAAGCAGCAACCAAGAATTCTGCCCCCTTCCTTTCCCTCCATGCTCAGCAACATATCCCCTACCTTACCCTCCTTGACAACAGAGGCAGTAGGCAGGTTCATCCTCCCTACCTGGTTCCCCGCCTACCCAGGAGCAAACTCAGGGAGGCAAAACCTGCTTACCGCTGCCACCGCTGCCCCTGTCCCTAGCCAAACCTGGCTTCTCATGCAACTTCTATGCAGCCCCAACCACAGTGGAGCAGGAATGGTTGGGCAGTGGGAAGGTCCAGAGGTAGAAGTAGAGCAGGCTCTGGAGGTCCCCCTGTTCCTGGATAAGCTAGGAACATTGGCAGTGGTGGGTAGGCAAAGGGACATGCTGTTGAGCAGGGAGAGGAATTTCTTACTTGAGCAGCAGCTGGGGACTGGTATATCTCAGCACGGCCTGCCTCTCCCAATATGCGGTGGGGAGGGGAGGCTTCAGGGATATGGGTGCAGCTACCCTTGAAGTGCTGGTAGTTATTCCCACACTCCCTTTTTTTAAAGTCCCGGATTTGTCTATACATAATAAAGCTTTCATTTATACCTTTCTAAATTTAATTGCATTTCCCCCTTTATTTCTAGTGTTTTTGTTTTTCATGGCTTTTTGTTTAAAAATGCCGGTCTTAATTTACCCACTAATATTTCCATCAACTGTCAATCCAGAAATTATGGTTTTTACTAATGACTTTTAAAGTTCTGCTGTAGAGCTTGCCAGTAAAATAAGAGAATTGGCAGGGTGAGTAGAGTGAATAAAGGAAACATTGCACTTCATGTAATTAAATGGATCTCTGTAAATGCCTGGTAAAACATATGGGACCGTATTAAGACACCTTGAATAATATAGCAAAAATTAGATCATGAAAATTGATGCATTTTTGCTTATACCAGCTGAATCCTTCTAAACAGAGTACAGTTAACTTTGTAAATTAGGCATGCATTCTTTTTAGACATAGGAAGATACACTATAGGCTGCTAATATTAAAAACAATACCAGAACATTTTTGCTGAAATAGCCGCATTCCCACGAGCAGGGGCATGTGGTTGCTATGGGGGGGAAAAAAACAGCGGCACAAATTTGTGCCTCTGCTTTTTGCCCTGGCTCAGGCCTCTGCACATGGGGTTGGTGCAGGGAAAAATGCTCTGGGTGGGGTAGGAGAGGCTGGGCCCAGCACCTAGGCTGGCTTCAGCAGCCTTACCTGGGATCCTGGGTGACTCCTGGAGCTACAGTGGCAATCTGGGTGCACAGAGCCTGGCTGGCAGCCAGTGTAACTCCGGCTGACCTGGCTCTGGTTGCGGGTAGTGCACACTGCCACCATATGTGCCACCCCACTTCTTTCAAGACTGGGATTTTTGACACCAGGATCTCCTGGTATCAAAAAAAAAAAAAAAAAGCCTCTGCTGTGCTGCAAATTTGCTATGCAGTGAGCACCTGCATGTGTGGCGTGCAGTGCCACAGACTGTATGTGCACACTTGTCTAGATGCACCCCATATGTACTGAATTTATAATGCGTCAGATTATTTTTAAAATTACACAAAATAAATGTATTACAATTTGTGAATAGACAGACACTCCATCCTTCCCCTGTCAGTGAAAGTGAAGATAAAACACGTTTATATTGTTTGGAGGATCGAGCTACTGTCATTTGCTTAAGGAAAGCAGCAGGAGTATCTTGTCAGGTTTTCATCCCAATGGAGAAAGTAAACTTTAAAAATGGATATATTAAAGAGGTAGGTAAAGTTACATTGCCATTAGTTTTTCAAAGCTTCTTTCAGAAGTGGTATTGCTTTGTATTTTTAGTGCTACAACATGAATGCCACATATTATAAACCAAAATTCGTTTTGTCCAGATGGGGGCAATGTTGTATTAGAAAGTGAGATCCTACCAATCCTTTTGTATCAGATAACTTTGCCCCAAAACTTTCATTATTTGACATTAATGGAGTTTATTTTAAAAGAAAAAGTATATAGTCTAAAAATAGTTTAAGATAACTGTAAAATCCCAAAACTTGAACATTTCAGAGATAAAAGATTACTAATATAGTCAAACAAAGTATACTTGGCCTTGTGCACTTTTATGAATTTCGACATTTGTATAAAAGCTTATTTATTGAATAAATAAGTAAATATGATGGACTGTTAACCTTTTTGAAACTATTTTTGCTGTTGTATTTCAGAAGGTAATACGAAGAAATAAGTTTGCTTACAGAAGCACAGGCTATGTTTCTTTAAAAATTCTTTCTTTGAAATCGTTTAATGTAATCTGCAATACAAGTTTACATTTTTTAATAAAATTGTTGAGTTGTTTTTCATTAGAACATCTGGACTACGTTAATTTTATCAATCCACAACATCTCAATTTGTATATAAATTTAAAGAAAACCTAGTTGACATAACTATTGAATTGATTTCCTTCTTTGATTTAAATAGTTTTCTGTTCATACTGGATAAGCCACCTTCTACATTTGAATACTGTTTGTAATGTACACATATTCTACCTAAACCAAAGGTCACTAGTAATAATGTGCTTTTACTATAAAAAGTTTGTATTTTTTTAATGAAACTTTTTTTTTTACTTTTCCTGTTTTAATGTAATTGTCTTTTCACCGTATCAGGTTAATTTGTTTAGTTCTTTGTCCTTGCTTAATTAATTATTTTTTCCTGCATTTTTATAGAATCTTTCATATTTATTTTTACTCTAAGTAAGAAAAGAGTTGCACACATAGTAGAGACCTGATGCTTTTGGGAAGGTGTCTGAGGCCTCATCCTACTAAATAAAACAATTATTTTAAGATATTTTAAATGCTCAAAAATTAAATGTTCCCCTTGGTTAATACTAATGTGTGCAAATTATGTGCAAAATATTATTTGAAATAGCTTACTGTGTTTCCTAGTTTGGTGTCAGAAATTTTAACCAATAGTAGTTTTGAAGCACACAGATATGGCAGAGTATAAATCTAGGTGCAGACTTTGCCTGGCAGTTAAGCAGGTACACAATTCAGAGGGAAGGTGCATAGAGTCTCTAGCTTTTCCCTTGCACATCCTACTCCAAATACCAATTGCTACACAGGGCAGGGTTGGAAGTCCTTCTGTCATGGCTGACAGAATCACACATCATCTGCAGCCCAAGTGCAGTTTGTAAAGCTGCAGTCTTCTACCCTGCCCCACACTTTGGGCTAGGGTTAAATGGCTCTCTGAAAGAAACATTGCCCATTTTTAGTGGTATTCAGTTGCAGGCAGATATTTTTATCTTGAGGTGCTGCCATGAAGATTAGTCTCTGTTTCCCAATAGGCAACAATGCACTCCCCTCTGGCTGGCCAGATAGCACTTTTGGCTCACGAATGTTCAGCCCTATTGTTCTAAAATACTGACTACTGCATTGATTAGTTCACGCTTGGCTTGCTCATTTAGCCCCATCTGCAGAAAGACTGGTAACTTGATTTGTCATCTTGCAGCATATATGTATATGTAGTATATAGTAGTTTCTGCTTAACAGATTTATTTGGAAGCTGACAGAATTAAGTAACTCTGGGATTGCCAGTTTCAAAGCCAAGAACAGTCATGAGACATGTCAAAAATGAAGTATTGCTTTATGAGTAGTCTGACACTGGCTTACTTCTACCCATGGCACAAGTTGGAAATACTGACCTTCTGCATATTTATGAGGGTTTGATAGTATTTACAGTAAAAATCAATAATCAAAGGTCTGCTGTTTCGCCCACTTCCGAGACCACCAGTAGTTGCGCAGCCCACGTAGACACACAGGCCAAAATGTGCAAACTTAAATGCTGAACGTTAGACCCCCCCCCCCCCCAAATTCAGACTTTAGCATTAAAGAAAAACAGGCTGACCTATTGTACCGAATAAACATGGTACTGAATGTATGCAACTTAGAAGGAACTGGGAGTGTGCAGTATATCTGGAAATAGATTCCTTGTATAGATACCTACTATGAGTTAAATGCAAAGTGGGTGTTTCAGAGCAGTCGGTGAATCTTTCACTTTGTACAGTAATTTTCTAGTGTTATCATTGGATCAGAATCAATGGGGTGATGCCTCAGTTTGATGGAGAGTCAGCCAGGTTTCTCCTTGGTCTCTTGCTTTTCTGTCTGCTGCTCATGCTATGCCAGTCAGTCAGTCACAGCAGTGGAGGTCAGGAGTTTGCCTCAAAATGGAGAGTTAGAAATGTCAGGAATTCAGCCTTAGTACAGTCAGGTGCAAGAGAGAGCACTGGCACTCTGCCTCCTGCAGCTTCTCATGCCACTACCGTGGCCACAGTCTGTCACCAGCAGCTAGAGACACCAACAGTAACTCCCACCCAACGGCATGTTGTCTGTAGAGCTGCCCTATTACCGTACAAAGCTTCAGCTGTGCCAGATGTCTGGGCTCCACACCAGAAGTTGGGTGCAGTAAACTTACCAAGGTGGCTGCAAAGTTAGGACCTGCAGCATGTGGCCACTGCAGCTCTACCAGACATGGTAAACAGGAGAGTTATTTCATTTTAATATTGGTTTTAATTTTTTTTAGATCACAAGCTTTTTTTTTTTCTAATTGGTCTGTAACAGAGAAACATTCAAAGCCACGTAAATACAGTACCAAGTACAAACTTTCACATTTTAGGTGTGAAAAAGAATGACCAGAGGAAAGCAGCGACTAGTGACATTATTCTTAGCTTCCAACACTCTGAAGTGGTGACCAGAGTGTGGCTTTGAATTCACGCTTCATAAGATGAAACTGAATTTCCAAAACTTGTATTTTATTCAAATAGTTGTGGAAGAAAGGAGGAACTTCTGTATTCTGCAGCCATATTGGAAATAGGAGGAACTTTAAGTGATTGCCTTGGTACCTGCTGCTTTTGACACCTCTCTCCACAACCCACAAGCGATGCTGCTTCTGCTCCACGAAACCACACTTTCTCCATTCCTTTCACAGAACTAACGTTTCAGTCACACAGTTAGGAGCTGCATGGCTGGGGAAGCTGGTTACCACTTACGATTTCTGTGCTCTCCTGAACCTTCCCCACTGGGGTCACATACAATCTTCTCTTCTTCAGTATCCCGGCTCTTTGGCAGCTTGTGCTCTCTGCTTCACTAAGCGGATGCTGGTCAAAGTGGAGCGTCTGGCCCGAAAAACCTTATCGAGCTATGTGGGACTTTACCCTTGGCTACTTTAATTCTTTTTTGTGGTTTGGGATGTTATCTTACTAGTGTTACTTCTTTATCAATATTTTCCAGCCACTCAGGATTCTACTGAATGAAATAGAGTATGTCACATTTAACTTTGAATTCTCTAGCTTATGGCAGTCAGACTGCAATTCCACCTCATATTTTTTTAGGGACTATTTTAAATACCTTTCTTCCAAACACCACTGTTCAGTTTTAATGGATCTAAGAAAACAGACAGTAGGTGCTAATTGGTGGATGGACTGATAACCAGTTCTTTTATTCTTGATGTTGCTTTCACTTGAAAACATTCAGGCAATAATGCCAGTGGTTCGGCTGGTATAACTGTTATAACTAGAACTGTTACTGTAATAGTTTGCACAATCCTCAACTGTGAATGAGCTGCATTTTGTACAAGGAGAGAGAAGCCATTATGTCACCAGTCCTAAGACTAGCCTGAAGTCAGCTTGTCCTCTTGTGCGACAGTATCTCTGCTCTAAGTTGTATTAACTATTAATGGTCCCTGAGGTTTTGTTTTAACCAGGTGTAGATTGCTGAAGTGCAGCAGTACTCTGACCATACAATTGTACAACAAGGGCCATTCCTGCAAACCCAGCCATCCTGGGGTGTGGGTGGCAACTTATGTTTCTAGTTTGTGCTTTCTCACCAATTACAGTCTGGGTGAGATTTTGTCCAAGCAGTGCATGGTCTTCAGTGGGTCCGAACAAGGTTTAATTGATGTTTAACTAGAATAAAATCCATCTGTGCTTTGTAGCTGTGTTGGCTCTTTAGTTTTAGCACTACAGTAAACAACAATAATTTGTTCTTGCATGGAACTTGAGGCCATCCAACTCAGTCGGTTTCTCAGTAAGGTGATTGCTTTTCTGCAGTAATTCTTTGAAGTAAAATTTCACCTAACCTTTTTAGACAGAAGCCTAGGAGACCTCATCTCATGGATAGGTCAGTTCCTGGCTTGTGTTTGGTTGTTAACAAATCATAGGAATTGTTATGATACTTCAACTAAAGATGACATTGCTTTGCTTTATAATATCCCATTTCTGCCACAGCTGGCTTCATTGCATGGCAGATTAAAATGATTTTTACAATCAAAATGTCAGAGCGCCTATAAGCCTAACACATTTGTTTAGAAGAAAATGTTGCTTTCATTCAATAAATATTTCTGGCAGTCTGTGCAGATAAAAGAATGCTGGCCATTTACATTTTATAGCTTACCTATATAAACTAATGCCAAGTGCTCTGCAGTCCTCAGAATCAAAGATTGGGAATCAATATAAGTGCAGTATCAAACTACTGAATATTTTGTCGGGATCTGAAAGCAATAATATAATTCTGAATGTACCCTTGTAGTAAAAGTATGCTGAGAAAGTCATAAGGGCTATGTCTTTCTTCATCTTTTCAGTTCACTGAGACTAATGAACCAGGTAGTCATTGTTAATTCCATTAACAAAGACAATTTTCCATCATATAAATGACACAGGGCCCAAAATTCCCTTCAAAGACAACAGGACTTGTTAAGATGTTCTTTGAATGTTTTTTTCCCCTGAACAGAATATGTACCTACACAGAATGTGGAGAGCTTAGTTTAGTGCTTCTCAGTTGTGCCGAGGACCTTCTAAACTTCTGCTGAATGACTGAAAGAGTTCATAGAAGAGAAGATCTGTTAGTTCCTTCCTACATGTCATTCTTGCAGAGTTTGACACAATCCATTTGCATGCTGATTTTGGACTTACTGTTCATGTTCAAATTAATTTTAAATTGTGATGTCAGGATTTTTTGTCAATGAAAAGTGAAATGTTCTTAATGATCTTTTAAGGTTACTGGTAAAATAGATGTAGAAGGTAGTCTACCTTCTGTTTGACCTTATTGGCTAACATTATATTGCTGATACAAAGTAATTCAGTCTGTCAGTAAAGCATCTGAAAGGTTATCTGATTTTTCTCATACTTTGCATTGTCCAGATATATTTAATAATGTTGACATTATTTTGCAATGTGTGAGGGCAGGGAGATTATAAAGTACATGAATAGAGAACCAGCACCAGCATGGGGAGTTCTGAAAATTAAACAGTGGCATTTGTGTAAGTTGGTGACTTTGTCCTTGCTTCACAAAAGTCTTGTATTTGGCTTCTAATGCTTATTATTTCTGAAAGGAATAATTTTAAAACCATCTAGCCAAAAACTAATAGGGAATAGGAAGAAGGCAAAACCAACACTGGATCTTGAACCCAGTGACCATGAGCTACCATTGCATACCACATGATTTCACCCCAGAAAAGGTCAGGTAGGGTGTTCATTGCTTATCCTTTCTAAAGTGTCATGCTAAGCAAGGTTAGCTGTAATTTCTTCAGAGGAACTTCAGCAGGCAAAGATTTCAGTCAAATCAGTTCATCAACCAGGCACTCAATCATGCATACTCTACTCGGTAGTTTGGTACTGTTGGAGTGATGTAGCTATCTATGATTGTCCAGGGATTATGCAAGATGCAAGTATTTTTGTTGGTGATTTCTTTTATTGGACCAGCTGCATGGTTGGGATAAAGCTGGACAAACTTGTGAATACAAGACATGGCGGACCTAATGAAGACTGCCTTGCTTTTGAAAAGATGTCTAACTTTACCCCAACCATGCAGCTGGTCCAGTAAAAGATATCACCCACAAAACTCTTTGCCTATTCTGATGAGTAACAATCACTTTTCTGACTGAACTGCCCAAGGAAGACTCTTACTAAATATGTGTTTGGGGGTGATTATAGATTCATAGATGTTAGGGTTGGAAGGGACCTCAATAGAGCATCGAGTCCGACCCCCTGCATAGTCAGGAAAGAGTTCTGGGTTTAGATGACCCCAGCTAGATGCCTATCTAACTCCTCTTGAAGACCCCCAGGGTAGGGGAGAGCACCACCTCCCTTGGGAGCCCATTCCAGACCTTGGCCATTCTAACTGTGAAGAAGTTCTTCTAATGTCCAGTCTAAATCTGCTCTCTGCTAGCTTGTGGCCATTATTTCTTGTAACCCCTGGGGCGCCTTGGTGAGTAAAGCCTCACCAATTCCCTTCTCTGCCCCCATGATGAACTTATAGGCAGCCACAAGGCTGCCTCTCAACTTGCAGAGGCTGAAGAGGTCCAGGTGCCCTAGTCTCTCCTCATAGGGCTTGGCCTGCAAGCGCTTAACCATCATGGGCAACCTTAGCCACATTTGCCAGGACAGATGTAAACCAGGTACAAACAAACCTATTTTTGTTTTAAAGGAAGAAATATTGGAAGCTTTGCATGTGATAAGTGTTGTCTGACCCAATGATCCTTTTTTAACTATTTAGACTTATTGAAAAGAAGCAGAAAAGTGTTCATTTGGCACAACTCATTTGTTTCATAAGCAAGGTGTATCATTTATAGAACTGTGCAGTGGATATTTCTCTTGAGTGAAAATTCAGCTTTTAGGGATTTTTGGTATGTTACTGTACATGAAATGATCTTTATAGAGTGGACTGTAGATCTTAGGATCCCTTGTAGGGCTAAATATCATAGGCATACGGTTCTACATAAAATTTTATGCAGTTGTACTTGGTAACTGTATAAATATTAGTAAGTAGTCAATTATACACGATTCTGGTACTTGCTTGTATCACATGTGCAGCTACATACAAGCTTGTGGATGTGCCTTAAAAATATGCCTCTAATTTTCTCCATTGGCACCTAATGTTGAATTTGAGTAATAGTAGGTGAAATTAATTTGAGGAGCTTGTTTCTAGAATCGCTTTTCAGTGGGTTTAGAGAAGAACTGTAATTCACAAATGCATTTTTACCTGGAAGAAATATATTTGGCCATTTATTTAACCTGGCAAAGGAAGTTATAAAACCAGGATCTTTTCAGACTTAGGTTAATTTCCTACAACAGAGATGGTATTTCAGATTGTTTCCCATGGCTCAGGAGGCCCCCTGGCCATTTAGCATTAACTGATGGATAAATACCATCTGTCCCCCATAAAAGCAGAGTAATTCCCAGATGTATAATTTACTGTGAATATGTTTTCACTGAACTATCTAGTGTGGATGATCTTCTTGCCCTAAGAAAATGTAGTCTCTGGAAGACATTCCACTTATAAGAGGTCATCCAACCTATGCAAATTGTATTACCTGATATTTACCTTTTATCCCAGTGTACCTTTTACCTCATGATGTTCCATTAATCAGTCCCGGAGTAACCCTTTCATTATCAATATCCAAACTTTATTAGTGTTTTATGATGGCTGTGACTTTTTAATAGGCTTAGGAAAACCAGTAATATACAAAGTGAAGATTAACCTTAGACTTTAGAACATGACTATGTAAGTAATCAAATGTTTTTAACTTTTGAGGAAGGAGATATATAAAGTTTTTTAAGAGTTTAAGTGGCTAAAAATATATTAAATTATATTGTTATCATTTATTAGGCCCCTCACTGATATTATACTTCAATAATTAACTGGTTAATCGCATCTTAAGTAGTGACCTGGCCACATGTTCATTCAATTTAATGATGTAATAAAATAGGGAATAAGCCACAAAGTTATTACACAAAATATGTATAACAACTTTCTGGCTGGTTCCTGTCACACCTTAAATGAAACTTCTGTGCTTCAGAGGTTTGAGAGCTCTGGTTGGCTGGTGTCCCAGCCAGGGAAGCGCATTGGAGCCCTTGAGTCCTGCGTGCCTCCTTGGCTGGGAGCCTAAGGCAGCTGATCAGGCTACCTGCCAAGGGAGTGCATGGAGCCCTTGGCTCACTGTGCTGCCCCAGCTGGGAGTCCCAATCAGAGGACAGCCCGCTCCAGCCTCAGGTATGCATTGGAGCCAAGGGCTCCATGCACTCCCTCCACTGGGAGCTCCCATCCCAGGCTCCCCTTGCTCCTGCAATACGGAGCACAGTGGGTCCTGATGCAAGATCCCACCATCACACTTCCTGCCATGCACGTGCGGATCATGCATCAGATTCCATGGCATCTTTATTTTAATGTCTATCAACAGCCTTAGATGTAAGTAGAATAAATCACAAGCAAATGCAGAAATCTAGAGAAACTGTGAGGGAAACCATGTTAACCAGGGTCTCCCCTTCAACCCATCTGGTAAGACTTTTATGTAGAAGCTGTTCTGTCCAGTAGAAATGAGCCTGAACTGTGAGCCAGACTTCACTGCTGTCGAGGTGAAGTGGTAATCTTTCAGTTTGGTTTTGCTATATCTGTAATGATGGCAGGTTTTGGTATTTAGAAAAGCCCATTTAACTATAATGTGTGGGACTGATTTTTGTCTCTCTTGTCTCTTGTGTGGTTTTCTAATTTTTCAAGAAATATATTTTTCTGTTTATAACATTGCAGTCTGTATTCTTAAACATGGGTGGATTCAAGATTTTGTGACCATCTGAAAACAGCAGTGGGGACTATATAAAAAAAACCAAACAAACCACAAATAAATTAAGAATCCCATTTTCCACACCCCCCCTCCTCCCGGCACCTGTCCCTTCTCAGCAGCATGTTCTCTTCCCCATCATTCTCTCCCCGCCCCCGCCTTGGTCTCTCCCCCACTGCTGCCGCTGTCCCGGACTGATGCAGGGGACCCATTCCAGCTGAGCTTAGCAGAGGGGACAGGAATATCAGCCGCAACAGCAGGGACCACGATTTAGCTCTGCAAAGTTTCCCTAAAGAGCAGTAAAAATAAAACATGTCTTAGAACATTTTATAAGACCCTGTAAGGAGCTCCACATCGGCAACTCTTTGGGTCCAAGAAAAGCCACATTAATTTCCATGGGACCCTGCCTATATGGACATACAGGTTTATCTTCACAAAGCAAGTGTCAGATGCAGGGTGAGACGGATAGTATTTTTCTCAAGGGACTTTGTCTTTGAGGAAGTGTGTGTGTGTGTGTGTGTGTGTGTGTGTGTGTGTGTGTGTGTGTGTGTGTGTGTGTGTGTGTTCATAGGTCCTATCAAACAGGTCTTGATCTTCTTGGTCACTATTGTTATTTCATTTTTTAAAAAATTATAATGGCCAACACATTGTATTCATGTTCAACTAGAATTCATTAATTAATTGGAGTATTATGTTCAAGAGTGGAGCCCTAAGGTGCTTTATGGCATGGAATATGGGCAACTTATCTCATAGGCATGATTCTAAAGATTTGATAAAGGGATTTGGATCATTGCTTGTCTGCTTCAGTGTTTAGAGGGGACTTAAAGAAAAAATAAATGAGTCCTTTGCTTTTTAGCTTAAGATACATAAAGAGGGCCCAAACATATATTTGTTCATATAGTCCTACTTGCTCATTCTTAAAAAAACCAACCAACCAACCAACCAAACAAACAAACCCAGGCAAGTGGATTGTGATAAAAGTAATAAAACTGAGCAATTGGGGATTTTTTGTTTGTTTGTTTGGGGGTTTTTTTGGTCAGCCTATTAAAAGTAGTGTGCTTTTGTTGTTGTTAAAGTTTACTTTACTCAAATGTCTGTCAAGCATTTAGTAGGAAAGATCTTTTTTTTAAGAGCTTTTCTTGTCCCTTCCTATTTACTCACTAGTAGCTGAGCTCCCACTAATTTTTGGGGCCTTCCATTTGGGTACCATTATCTGAAACTGCAAATAAGACGTGACATTTTAAATATCAAAAACTATCAGGGAAAAAAACTTTTAATTGGAATCTTTTTTATACATCATAAAGACTCAAAGGGCAAAACTCTTTGCATTTGGACTTATTAATTTATGGTGTTTTTAATAAGTGGCAAGACTCATTTTGACTTCCAGGATATCACAATTGTTATCTTCTAAAATTATAAACCCAAATGCATAGTTGGTCATATTCATAAGAGCTTCAGAATAGATATTGAAAGGAGAATTGTTATTAAGTAATGAAAAATACTAATTTCAACTACAATTATTTTACTGAAACCTAACTCAAGCTGGTGCATTGGTTTCTTTCAGCTGTGGAAATCGGTATATAATGTCTTTCCCTTGCAGTCTATTTCTTCTCTCCTGGTATTCAAGTGTGACTGACTGGTTTTGTAGACTGTGAAATTTGAAATGATTCCCCTCCCACCCCCAACTTACATGCATTGGTACTATCTTAAT
>JAGPOW010002791.1:16555217-16575436 GCA_030014935.1 Caiman crocodilus
TTTTATTATAGCAGCTTTCTGTATTTAAGAAGGAGAGGGAGGATTAGTTTAGTGATATTGGATAAGTATATCCTAAAGGAATGTTAGTATCTTGGATAATTTAGTATCTAAACCTTTAACATTTGAGGAGCTAATTTATCAAAGGAAGTTAGTATGATGATCCCAATTTTTTGGGGGAGCCAAAGTTAAATATAACGTACTGGTGATTACTAGATGAGTTCTTAGCTGTATTGAAATCGGTAGGAATATTTTGGTTGACTTCAGTTTGATCCGTAATTCACCCTCAGTGTGAAGAAAGTAGACTGAAGGCATATAATACAAATTTGTGCTTGCGTATTAAAAATATTAATTAAACTTAATTCCATTTTTTAAACAGCCAAAAAGCTCTGCTTTTACTCTGTGAATTGACTGTGAAACGTCAGTGAAAGATAATTCAGTAACATTAGACCAGAACATCTAGAAGTCCTAAAATTCATAATTTTTAAGATAGTAATCGTTGCATAGGAACACTCTGAAGGTCTGAATCAGGGGAGATGTCTGACCATGTTACATTACATTTTTGGTAGTATATCTTCATATTTGGAGATTTTCTAGAAGTGGTTGAATAAGCATTGATCAGGAGTCATCTAGACACAGCTATACCTGTGCTTTACTATAGGTGGTTCCCATAATTGTGGGCTTCGCTGGCTGCCACATCTGGCCGGGAAGGAATTTTTTTTGCCCTTCTGCTGCTACATCAGTCAGGATTTTCTGGGAGCTTTTTCTTTCTTTAGAAATAGGTTTTCCGTAGAAATGGGTTGGTTGTAAATACCCATTTATGAAGAAATATTGAGCAACTGCAACTCATGTCAATAAAGTCACAATACAGTGCTTTGTTGATGGTAGTGATTTTGGCCTCCTGCCAGTATGGACCTGATCAAAATCAAGAAGCTAAAACGATATTTGTTTGTTAGATCTACTGCTTCCCTGGATTTCAGTCTTCATGTTTCTTTCCTTACTTTTCAGCTTATTTGACATGGGTGGAGAATATTACTGTTATGGTTCTGACATTACCTGCACATTCCCAGCAAATGGAAAGTTCACTCCTGACCAGAGGGCCATCTATGAAGCAGTGCTTAAGTCTTCTCGGGCTGTCATGAAAGCAGTCAGACCAGGTAAAAGATTAGTACAAGTCAACAAAAAATGACAAGCTTAATGGCAGCATTCATGTTGTCAAAACAATTACGCTTGAACATAAGAAATTGTTGGAAGGAGCAAGAAAATGGTTAACAAGTACATTTCATCAAACTAAAACCGTTATGGTGAGTTCTATTTGCAAGTGA
Source organism: Caiman crocodilus (assembly GCA_030014935.1). Taxonomy (NCBI): domain Eukaryota; kingdom Metazoa; phylum Chordata; order Crocodylia; family Alligatoridae; genus Caiman; species Caiman crocodilus. The sequence goes on from JAGPOW010002791.1 coordinate 16,556,540, forward strand.
AATGGCTCCTAGTGGAACATAGACATAATTGCCTGCATGCACACAATTCATTTATACAAGTATTGTCAGAAAATAAGACTGAGAAACTACTATAGTATTAATAAGTTGTGAGGGTTTTTTTCAAGTCCATTTGAGGTGTTAGTTATGCCAGTTTTTATACTGGCAACATTCTGAGGTGGGGTTAGTTGTAATTATAGATTCTAGAATCAGGTAATACAGTTTTAATTCCATATTTAAGCTTATTTCAAATATTTCCTCTTTATTCGTTAATTAAATGGAAAACTTTGAACAAACAAGTGCAATGATGTGTGCATATTAGAAGGATTCCTAATTAACTTTAAAAAGCATTAGAAAGCATGCTACTGGATACTGTGCAATATGTTCTTTATTATTTGCAAGCCATTTCATCAAGTCAGCTGCATGTTTTTCATAAAGTAGCTGTATGAAGTAATAACAGAAAGAACATTGCAATGACTGTCTTCTTTTTCTATCATTCTGTTTTATTCAGTGCAGCAAATTGATGTTTTTAAAAAGTTTTAATGTTTTTAAAACTACTGTGGTGACCTTGAGTATTTTATTGGTGAAGGTACTTTAATATTTCTTGGTATGAGTAATAGATCAGTTTTGTAGAAAATATACTTAATACATGGTACATTTGTCCTTTAAATTTACCTTAGTAGCTTCTAGCCATCAAATCTTGAATGTGCAAGCTTTTCAGACTTCTAGTTAGAACACATGCAATTTCCTTGTCATACAAGCTAGCATCAGCACTGTACCCCCAGATAGCTTGGAGTGGAACCTTCAATCCCAAGATTATTTGACTATGAAGCCTTGGTGTTTGCCATTTTAATAATGATATAGTCTTTGAACTTAGTAGACAGCCTCTAATAGTACTTTTTACTTTAACAAATAGTAACATAAGTTAAAGATTCCTGAAAACAATAGCAAAAAGGGTATACAGCTAGGCTTGGGAAGTTGCCTTGGCTGCTATCAAGCTTTCAAAATAAATCTAAATAATGTTAATGAAATGTTTGAGTTCACATCATCAGTGTTCATACTGAAAAGATCATACTGCTTCCATTATCCTCCTCTGGTTAGAGGTGTGATACAGACATGCATTCTACGTTTTTGAGCTGGGAATAACAGACAGAGAAAACACTGAGCATGTTGAATTCATGGGTCAATGGCAGGTTTTAGATTTTGTAGTGACTGTGTGCCAGCATATTAAAATGCAGACCTTTTGTACCCACAGCTGTGATCATGGGAAGTGTGTGTATCAATGTCCAGAATCTTCCAGTGTGTGGATAACATTAAGTAGATGTATATAGTTAATGCATTCTGTGTCTCTTGCAGCTCTGGAACTACTCTGTCTTTTTCAGATTCTTTGAATAATTTATCAAGCATGACTGACATGGCTACTGGCATTTCTAATTTGCCAAACAAACAATTTTAACCTCTTTTAAGTATAGGGTAAAGAAAAGAAGATGCAATACTCTCTGTAATTTTTTTAACAATACTGACAATCTTCACAACTTTGTCAAATAAGTCAATTTTGATCCCCCCAGCAATTCCCTTTAAATTGTTCTCCACTGATTTCAATGGAAACACTTAACCATTTGATCATATTTTTAAATGAAACCGTAGAAGGTAAATGGAAATATGCACAAATCAGGGGGAGAGAAAGCTACCTTCTGAGAAGCATACTGCCCTTTATAGCTCTGTGAGCTTTAGATCATTTTTGTTTGTTGTACAGTATTCTAATCATGTGCCATCTCACCTATAGTTAAGTAAATGAGCTGAAATTGGTATGGTCTGGTATTTCTCAAGACACTGTTTTTGTGAACAGAACTTCAGCGCTAGAATAGGAAGTGTCATCTTGTGACTTGGTTAGGCCCCCAAAGTACCTCTGTGCTTTTCTGTTTGCGATAAATCTTTCTGTACAGGTTTATTGTTACTGTTGTTAAAAAAAGAGGGGGTAATTGCTTTCTGAGAGCCAAACTGAGACCCGCACAGTGTCACTGGGCTGTGCTTGACTACAAAAATTCTCACTGACCAAAATATCACAGTTGGTCCTAGGGGAACGTATTGCTGTCACAGGAAGAGAAAAGAAATGTGGTACCTCTCAAATGCTATCTCTTCTCACAGCCTAAAAAAAATAAGCATTTTAGCTTTACCTGTTAGAAAATAGAAGGACAAAATTGTCAATCAAGACTCTTAGTAATGTCTGCTTTGCCTTATCTCAGTTACTTTTCTTTTTTTGGAAGTAGCATGTTCTAGAAAATAATTTGCATATGTATAACAAAACTTGGAGTCTCCCTTTTCTTTCTGTCCAGCTGGAGAATTAGGGCCAATTAATAATTCTTAATAAATCAGGTCAAATGTGACTTTATTAACCCTCTTTAGAAAGATTGGAATACCAGTCAAGGACAGTGCACTTCGGCGAAGGAAGCTGGCATCATAAAATGGGATAGCCAGAATTTTTATGGTTAGGAATTTTCTTTTAAAACTTTGGCCTTCAAATACAGTTCCCGAGAAGATCAGTTTTGAAAGCTGATAAAGAATTTCCAGTGCTTTGCTTTAATTTGTTTCTATTATATTTAATCCACCAAAATAGAACAGCTTTAAAAAACTACCACGGTAGCCTTTTCTACTTATTTTATATTTAATGCTTTAAAATCATCCAGTATAAATTCATTATTTTCATAGAAATAAAATAGGATGATAGATGTATAAAATACTAACATTTACAGTCTATTTGGTGTATTATTAGCTATTCATTCAAAATACAGAGATTTGAACATAAATCTTCATATTACATACAAGAAGAATGGTAAGATTGCAAAAATTCAGTGCACTCTTAATTTTTCTCCTTGGTGCATTTGTTTTATGGTAGAATTTAATAACAATATCACCATCTTTTTCAGGGGCGAGCAATTGATTGGGCCTATGGCCCACATAGGGAATTTTGGAGAGCTGAGGGGACATGCTGTAGGTGTGGGATAGTTCAGTTTTGGGCGGGGAGGGAGAGAAGTGAGGAAGGAGGGAGAGGCAGCCCCCCACCCCAACCGTCCCCCAGATGACCAGTGGCAGCCAGTGCTGGGTGCCAGGAGAAAGCAGGACCTAGTGGCTGGCACACTCGCTGCTGGGACCTATTCTGGCTGTGGCTGGCTGGAGTCTTGTGCCGGGGCTTCCCCATGGCTCCTCCCCACTGCTACCAGTGCTAGTAGTGCAATCCTGGGCCTGTGGGGCATCAGCAGGGGGCAGCTCCAGGCAGCTCCAAAAGGCCTCAGCAGTGGTGAATGAGTCTGCTGCCAGGTCCCACTTTTTCCCAACACTAGTCACCACCGCTCATCATGGTCAGAGCCATTTTTCTCCGTCTCTCTCGTGCTTCTGCTCCTCCTCTATCTTGCCACTTGAACAATCCCATACCTATAGCGTGTAGCCATAGCTTACACCAGCTCCCAGCCTGCATGCCATAAACAGCACCGGGCACACGCCAGCATCAGCTGTGGATGCTGCTGGTAGGTTCCTGCTGGGGATCGGGGCATCCACCCAGGTCTGCATGTGACTCTGCTGCATCAGCTTGTCAGATGCAGTCCTGGGCAGTTGCCCTGTATCTCTGCAAAACCAGGGATAGATTCTACTTCTTATGGCAGCACTTGAGTAGTTTGACTGTGAAACTGTTCCTACTTTCTGCAATCCCCTCTTTCATTTACTCCACTCCTTACAGCTTCTGCCACACATGAAGCAGGAGTCTAACAAACAACATACTTCCCTGTTCAGATCTGATTGCTCCCCAGAGATGGTCCATCATTTATATAGAGGAAGACAGGGGGGTCATGTAAAGATTGATTATGCAAACACAATACCCATGGCAGTCATGTTAAGACTGATGATGCAAACACAAGGTGGTGGGGGGAAGAGGGATGGGACGGGAGGAGGATTAAAGGTTGCAAAAGCAAGCTTAATTCTGGTATCTCCAAACTGTTGAGTTCTTGGCTTTGCACCCATACTAATATTCTCCTAATGGGGGAAGGTGGAGGGAGAGATGAAGGAGTTGAAAAGGAATAGTCTAGGTTTTTTGTTCTTTTATTACTAAAAAAACCAAACCAACTGGAACAAAAATATTCCATCATGCAGCATCCAATAAATGCCCTCAAGATTCATCAGCAAATTTTGAACCTTTTGGATTACTGCATGGACCTTTGCCACTTCAGCTAACATAGTAACTGGTAGTGGCAGTATGATGATATCCTTTGATAATGATAACCACTAGCGGAGGGGAATGAAATGCTTTGCTAGTGAGGTTTGCAGATGCATGCTGACAGCAGAGAAATGATGAAATGCAGAAAACTTGGAGTTGACTGTGCTCTGGAGTCATAGATTTGTCTCTTCCCTGGCTTAGCTTCTCATTCCAGTCTCATTCTCTGCCTCTAGCCAGTTCTAGTCTTCAGTTCTCAGGCCTCCCAAACCAGTCCAAGTCCATTTGTCCAGCCAGTACCAGTTTCCTGCTGCACTTCGGCTCTGACTTTATCTCCCCTCACCTCCGTTGCACTGGTTCTCAGCTCCAATCTTCCCCTCCCCACAGCATGTCCACACATATGTTCTAGGACATCATTTGATGAGCTTTAGTTAAAGCGCCCCTAGCACCATTTTGAAGCGCAGGGATGCTGAATATACAAGATGTGGGGGCTGCTGGAACATGCTAATTAGCATACTCCAGCAGACTCAGTTGAGTCTGCATTGACGCCCTGTAATTACAGAGTATCGGCGCAATGTCTCTGCACATGTACAGGCATCCCTAGGTCCCTTTTGGCCAGCACACCTTGTTCTGTATATATTTGAATAGCTTCCTCCTCCACACTGCTTAGGCATCAGGAGGGCATTGTGGTGGGCACAAAAGAGATCGATGGTCACTTTACTTTCACTTCCATTTCCTCGCCTCAGACCTGTCTCTGCTTGCAGCTGCAGAGTAGCAATTAGAAAAAAAGACCTGTTCAGTGCTGGTTAGAAAATATTCTGTTCAGGTTGAATCTTGGGAATTAAGCTGCAAAGCTTTATCAGGTGTCCACAGAAAGTGTGCAGACTACAGTGTTTCAGAAGCTTGTAACTGGTCTGAATTGGGCCAGATCTTGATGGGGACAGCAAGAGATGTTCATGCAACAATTCTGACATGCATAGCACATCTGACAGATTTGAAGTTCCTATGCAAAAGTATGGAGTGATTAAAGCTCCTTGGAGAACAAGTTGCCAAAATGACTTTTTTTTTTAATGGCTGATATTTTCCACCAAAAGAAAAAACGAACAGCCCAGGGTAAGTTCCTGACATGTAAAATACTTGCAGGACAGCAGTTAGAAGCAATTGAAAAAAAGTTCTGTAACAAAGTGTCAAAAGTCTTTAACAACACATTGAAGTGCCAGATCCACCTACAGTATCAGGCCACATGTGGAGTATTGTCTAGTTTTGGGCCACCCAGGTACAGAAAGGATGTGGACAAGCTGGAGGGAGTCCAGTGGAGGGCAATGCAAATGGTCCAGGGGCTGGGGCACATGACTTATGAGAAATGGCTGAGGGAACTGGCCTTATTTAGTCTGCGGATGAAAAGACTGAGGCGGGGATTTAATAGCAAGCTTTAACTAGCTGAAAGGTGGTTCAAAAAAGGATGGAGCTAGACTGTTTTCAGTGTTGGCAGATGACAAAATAAGAAGCAATGGTCTTAAGTTGCCGCAATGGAAATTTAGGTTGGATATTGGGAAAAACTTTTCCTAGCACTTTTCCTAGTGGTAAAGCACTGGAATGGCTTACCTGGAGAGGTAGTGGACTCTCCATCCTTGAAGGTTTTTAAGACCTGGTTAAGACAAAGCCCTATCTAGTTGGGCATGGTCCTGCTTTGAGCAAGGGGTTGGACTAGATGATGTTCTGAGGTCCCTTCCAACTAATTTTCTAAGATTCTATGAATATATGTTTTATACATCTTTTATGCACCCACCAGGTGGTAGCTTCTGCCTCTAGCCGTCAGGATGGAGATTTATAATTTACAGTTTGTTTTTCATTTACATCAAAAGGTTAAAGGTCAGCACTTGTTGAATCAGTGCTTTTTGCTGACTTTCTGCATAAATACGCATCATGTTCTTCTCTCATATTTTGGATTTGTAACTAAGGTTTACTCTGCAGGGTTTGGGGTTCTTTATCAAGGATTTCAGCTACAAATATTGATGCAAGAATTCACCAAGTGTCAGCAATCAGTAAAATTCTTTGCCAGAACTTTTGAGAATGGAGCATGTTATTAAATAGTGAGGCCTGCATTGTGTTTTCTCCTTCCCATTAACCTAAAAATATTCAAAGAATTGTGTAAAATAATTACAGTTTCACAAAAGGATTCTGCTTCTGTCACCATTAAAGAACTCCCACATTGTTGAAGAAATACATTCTGAGGGATAAAAATGAGAATGTAACCTATTACTACTAATAAAAATCTGGGTATATAAATCTGACAAGCTGCTTAGTGTCAGGGTACTTAAGTGTACTTCTAGTCTTCCATTGATAAGCTAGATGAATTTTTGCCAGTTACTTACCTTCTATGTGCTTTTGTTTTCCTGTCTATAAAGTGGGATTTAGATAGCTTTGAATAGCCTTTTAGCATCCTTTTATAAAAGGATACAGTACAGATGCTAGGCATTGTTCCAATAGTGGACAAAATTGTAGTAATCAGGCAATTACTGTAGGATCCGGGTTTCCCTCGCTTTATGCTGTACATGCGTTCCTGGAAAACTGCACATAACTTGAATTTTCATAAAGGAAGTCCACTTTACAGTGTAACAAATAGTGATATGTTCCAAGACCTCAACTATACTGACCCCCAGACCCATTTCTATCACTTTTTACAAGGCAATTTTGGTAGTCACCGACAGCAGAAAGTACACACAAGCACAGGGCACTATCATAATGGGGATGGCAACTACAGAAGCAAGCACACGTCGCAGACAATGAGTGAAGAGCACAGATCCACACAGGAGACTATATTTTGGTGCGTGTCATTCCCACAGTGCACCGCACAAAACCAGTGACTGCAGGCTTCCATCACACTGATCGCATAAGTGTGAATTTACCTCACATATAACACATTTTTGGTATAAAAAGGGTCATCGCATAAGAGTGAATTTGCATATACAGAACTCGCATAAAGCAAAGGAAACCTGTAATATGTTTTACAAAGATATGGTAAATGATTGCACCTGCAGCCTTTCAGATGGTTGGTGAAGCTCTGCATTAGATCATTATATTGAATATTTTGGAAGATGTTAAAGAATCCACAACTACAAGCTAAATCCCAGTTCACAAGGATGCTGTGCTAGGAAAATTGCAGTGTTTTAAATATTTTATTCATTTGAGAGAGTGGTGCTTTTTTTTAGTTCCTGTCTTCCAACTTAAGACTTTAGGATTAATGTTTTAGATCAGTGGTGCTCAATATTTTTTCCGCAGCGGGCCAGATTGGCAGAGCTTGATCCGTTTGCTGGCCAGATCCAGCTAGTGTAGACCTGATCTGGTGTCTGGGATGGGCACAGCAGGCACCATTTGGCCACACAGAGGATGGCAGGGGACAGGCCAGTCCCAACACAGCCCTGCAGAAAAAAGGAGCTAAACCCTGCCCTGCGGAGGGGAAGAGGACATGGCCTGGCTCAACCTGGCCTTATGGAGAGGGAAGAAAACATGGCCAGGTCCCAACCCAGCCCCACAGAGAGGGAAGGGGGCAAGATCCAGAAGTAGGAGGAGAAGGGGGCATGTGACCTGGCCCTGCATGGAAAATAGGTATAGTTTGGCTGCAACCAGCAGCACGGATTCAATTTTAGGTATTTGGCAAGGGCGAGGGTGGTCATATTAATGGCCACTACTCCCCCGCTGCTAAATTTCTAGACCTATAGGGAGCCCTGTGGACCAATTGAAATGACTCCATGACCTGCATTTGGCCCACAGGCCAGAGGTTGAGCACACCTGTTCTAGATCAGTGATTCTCAACCAAGTTGGCACAGCACTCTGTGGTGCTATAGATCCTTTTAAGAACTATCACTGTGCAGTATGCAAACAGCTACACAAATTCACAAGATAAGCCCAGATTTAGAACAGGAATCTGCAGTGTGTTCAAAACAATCTGACCTATTGAAACCTTTATGAGTTCTTGGCAACAAAAGAATTGCTCTTATTTTTTCCATAGTGAAAACTAAGAGCTGGCATTTTCTGAGAGATGCCTAGCTTCTAATGAGAGGGTGTCTTGAGTCTATAAGAGGTTGAGAACCATTGTTCTAGGTAATGGGATATACAGTATACTTTCCATTGTCATCACTTTGATGTTGAATCTTCAGTAAGGTCAGTGGGGAAAAAAACTGCTTTGCATAACATCCCAAGCATTTATGTTCAGATTTTTGCATTTTTAAAAAACCGACTGCTGTTCTTATCTCCATCGAGCTCTAAATTTTAGTTTCTCAGTTACTGTAGTACTGAAGGGACTGTAACACCTCTTTCAAAAAGGTCCATTTTCCTAAATTCCAATTTAAAAAAGACGTCTTTGTCTACTGAACTAAAAGGAAAAGCTAAGTAAGGCCAACCTGGCAACTATTCAATTCCCTATCTCTACATTTATATAATTTAACAAGCTTTTATATCCCAAGTCCCCAGTGAACTGAAATTGCAGGCAGACATCAGCTGGACAGCTGGGAGTATTTGTTGATTGATGTTGTTTGTTTCAATAACATATGAGAAATATGAAATTGTTCCAAATATGCTCAGAAGTTGTTGTTCACCAAGCCATTTTACATGCAATGTGAAAACTTTTCTCCTAAATGACATTGTTTTTACAGAGCTACAGCTTAGCATTTTCATGTCTGGACTTTTTGAAAGTTGGAGTTGACATTTAGGGGTGCATGCCTATTCTTTGAGTCTAAATTGTCTATCTGAGACACCTTTTAACTATCCAAGTGGACTTGGGAATAACTCTTCCTCAGCAAGTCTGACTCTTTATGATGGCTGCTGTTGGGGAATGTCTTGAAAGGAATGCCTCTCACAATCAGACCTTCAGTAACAAATAGGCACTGAGATTTTCACTCTAGGTCAGGGAATTTATTAGTACTTTGACCTTATATAATCTTTCAGGAAAGCTCCATGTGACCTCAAGAGCTGAAGGTCCATTCACTTGATTCTCGAGCCCTTTTTCGTGGCTGAAAGGGCTTATCTTTTCATTACAAATTGTCATAGGCAATATGGCTGCTGTGTAATTCCTGAACAGACAGTGTGGGCACATTCCTTCTTTCAGAAGGCAAAACACTGCATTCAAAACATGTAACCCCATGAAGGCCCTGAATCAACTTTAATTATTAATCCTACGTATTATAGTAGTGCCTAAAGATGGAACAAGAATGAGGCTCCCTTGTGCTAGGCTCCATACAGTCACAAAGTAGTAGACAGTCTCTTCCCTGAAGAACTTGCAACCAAAAAAGAGAAAATGAAAATAGAGGAAAAGTAAAAGGTGTAACAGAGCAGAAGAGTGACCAGTGTGATGACATCAAACGTCATCTCAGTTTTTATTATTTTAAGGTGAGTTTACTTAAGATGGGCAAAACTGGATGGAGAACAAAGTAGAAGGGAAAGGTGGATATGAAGGGAAGCTGAGATTAATACACGGGCTATAAATAGACATCACAACTAATCATCATGGATTAGTTGTGCCAGGTTGATCAGTGGGCAGGACAATGGGTAGTGTGTCCCCTGCTTACAGGGATACACCATGAGATTCCCAGGGGTGCATTTCTCTAAGAGGGGAAAGCTGGGAAGGTGCTTCCAGGGCCTGAGAGGCCCATCCTGGGTGCGCAGGAGTGCCTGCCTGGGGCATCTGGAGAATCCCGCTGTACCCTTTCTGAAAAATCTCCAGTGGCTCTACTTCATCTTGGACCCCAATTGTGTTGGATGTGGCAAGGAGTTCCACATGTTGGATGTTTACTATCTCATTTTATATAGCTTTTTTTTTTTAAAGATTCAGTTGGAAAGGGCTCCTTGAGATCTCAGCTGGAACTAAATGGATCTCATTAACTAAATTTACAAAAGGTTCTTTCACCTGGAGGGGGTTTGCCCTCTAAAGGATCTCTGATGAAAAGCCTTGAAGCCAGAGCATGTTCATGTGGTATATTGGTCATTGCTGTAGCTGTTCCAGCTGGCTGGGAGTATCTGGTTGGCTCATCTCTGCAGCTGCCTTCCTGGGTTCCAGGTTGTCTAGAGTGTGTTAGAGGAGGCTGGGCTTCCTGCAGTGTTTCTTGTCCAGAGGGGAAGATGTGTAGGGCCAAGCATGGCCCCAACTGGGTCTAATTTTATCTTCCACTCCCACCCTTCTTTCCTGTCTCACCACATCTTTCATTCAGCTATAGTGTGCCCTTATCTGAAAGCTTTAGAGCAGATGCTTGGAGCCTAGTTGACACATTCAGAAATCACTTGGTACTACTAATTTCAAGAAAGCAGTTCTTTAAAAACTGTTTAACTGGCAGGACACACATATTCCAGGCAATATTTTTCTCAATAATGACTCAACAAAATACCTCTCCCCTTCCTTTCCGTACCATCACTTCCCCTTCTTTTTCCACTTAGCTTCCTCCCTGCTTCGAAGCTCGCGTCTGAAGTGGAGGTAAGGAACTGAAAGGGTGTGGGTCATGTTTGTTGGATGTGGATTCTCGCCTGGGTTTTGTGACCAAATAGTAGGGCATGTGATTCCTATGGCCCTCTGGAGGCTGCTAAGTGCTCTTGTGAACAGTAAGCCCTGTGTTACACAAAGTTGTATAGAAAATGCTTTTTACTATAAAAATCAACTTGATTATTTTGACGTGTCAATGCGGTTTCCTTTTTTCTTGTCTGTTTTTAATTCAAGTATGCTCCAAAAGAAGCAGAGTGGAAAATTTTATTCAGTATAGATAGTAATAAGACCAGGACTTAATCTAAATAGTTTCAGGACTTGTTAGCAGGCATTAATAGTTACAGAATTTGATGTAGCATATTATATTATTGATGGCTTTTTCTCCATGTTATTAACTTGACCACATTCACTCTGGGGAACGTTCAAATTTGGCAATTGCAGGGTCAAAGATTGCTTATTAAACTCTTCTTCTGAAGCACGAGGCTCTGTATTTCACAAGAGTTCATTATTATATTTATATGCTATATATTTTCTTGTGGAACCATGTTTATCATTGTATGTACTCTGCTATAAAGGAACAAATTATATTCACAAAAATTTCCTAGGTTAGGAAACCTCCTTATTCATAAATGCTATTCTCTCCAAATTAAGCTTATTAATGTTTCCCTCATTCACTACTTGATACATTTTTTCCTAATTATATTAATTAACTTATATTTTGGATAGTCCAGAATTGCACTACATTATATGTGCATGTTAGCATGTTTTACTTGTGCTATTTAAGGACATTATTTTAAATAAGTTTTTTTTTTTTCCAGATCAGGTTTTCATATCTCCTTGTGAAGGTGTGGAAAATGTTAGTCTGCTGTGATGTTTCAAACCAGAGAATATTTCTTAGACCTAGAACATTAACGACTTAAATTGAGGATTTTGTATTGATTCTCCTAAAGAATCAGTACCTTCAGGGTATGTTATATAACTGGTGCTGATATTTATGAATCCTAATAAATCACAAGGCAACATCTGCCTATGTTGGAATGTGCTATTGGGTTAAAAACTGATGGAAGTGAGTTTTGTCAATAACATATTTACTTGAATGTAAGACAGGGTTTCCCTCCACCCCCAATAAACATGGAGAACAAAAACCCCCATCTTACATTTGCATGGGGAGGTGCAGGTGGAGGTGCAGATGGCTGCGGCAGCTTTGACTCTGGCCCTGAGTCAGGGTTGGGGCCTGAGTCAGATGCACTGCAGTTCCCTCTCCTCACTTCCCTTCTGCAGCTTCTGCCACCCACCTCCTTCCTTCCCCCTTGTTCTCAGGTTCGCAGCTTTGCTCCAGCTTGGGCTGGTGTCTCTCCCAATCAGGGAGCACATAAACTCCCACTCCTGCCTGACCAGTCATCAGCACCCACACTGCTGCATTGCCTTCCTCGCCAATCAGTAGTACTGACACCACTGCATGGCTGGGCAAGGGATGAGTTTCCATATACTACGCTCTGGGACAGAGCAGCCTGAGCAGTGTCTGTAGGGGAAGAGGCAGAGATTGGGGAGTTGGTAGGAAAGAGGCAGAGAATGGGGGGGAGTAGGGGAGAAGAGGTAGGGAGTGGGGGGAGGGACAGAGACTGTGAGGTGGAAGGGGGCAGGGGAGCAGGAAGGCTGCAGGGGACAAAGTGGTAGGGAGCAGAGGTGAAGGGGGCCACCCAACGCCTTCCAGCCACTGCTTTCCCTGCTGTGGCAGTGGGGCAGGGAGTCAAGACAACCTAAATTCTATATCTGGAAAATTATAACAAAATTATAAATTTTCTGTATCCAGAATCTAATTATTGAGGGGTCATCTTATACTCAAGTATATGCGGCACATACAGAAGCAGCTATATATAGTCCAAGGCTGCCTCAGGTTAAATTGTGGCCCACCAGCTTCTAGCCAGGGTTTCTGGGCTCCCTTCCCCTCTGACTTCCCCTTCCCTGCCCAAGGAGTGGCAGGGGGAGTGCAGCACAACTCAATCCATAGCACTAGGGAAGCTCATGGCCCAGGGTGCCTGAAAGGTGCAGTGCAGTGGGGGAACCTGTGACTGGGACGATTAGGGTGATGTGGGGTTCTGGGGCATGTTGAAAGGGGTGGGGAGTGGGCCTTTCGGTCTGCAGCTTCATGGGGCTGTCAGCCCCCACTTGTGCAGCCCATGTGGTGTGCATCCCCTGACCACTTAGAAGTTGGACAGCCCTGAAATAGTCTGTTCCCTGGTGAGTTGTCTCTCTCTCTCCCTGCTGGTAGGATAGCATTAATACAATATTCTTGTAGTAAACTAGTAGCCCTCTGATCACCAGAAGTGCCAGTTTTCTGTGAGGGACCCATGAAAGGTGTTGGAGCCCAATATTGTAATTTCAATTATTACTGTTCAGTAGTATAAACTCTTTGCCAAGGAAGGGGAGCTGGAGAAGTAGGAGGCGGATGATGCTATGAGGTTTCAGAGCAAGTGACAGTAAATAGTGAATGGGTAACTTAAAGGATTTTTAAAATCGTTAAAAGTTTGTGAATGAATACAGGTCCTCTTGTTCTGATTGAAAAATGGCATTAATTACACAGCCTAATTTTCCAGAATTAGGTTATATGAGGAGATGGAAGAAAAGAGCAGTGTTTTCTGTCAAATTCAACAGATCCTTCAGTCCCTCAGTGGAAGAAATAATCTGTTGCAATGCAAGATTTCAGATCGAGTCTTGTACTGCAAACCCCTCTGGGAACTGTTCTTTCTGTTGTATGTAACTAATACGCCAAAGTTGACCCATGTATACAGTGACCGCTGCAGCATCAGGCACAAAACTAACACAAAGCATTACCAAATCTATAGAACAGGGAGCTTCAGAAAAAAAAGCCATTCTGGTCTTTAAGGTTGATAGAACAACTTGATGCTATAGATAGAACAACATGATGCTTGAGCAAATTCATGTGCTTTAAGTATATAAATATCTATTTATTGCTGATTTTTAGGTGATTATTGTAATTAATTATCATCTGGGAACCCAGGGGGGATCCATGTGACATGATTTATTTGGATTTTCAAAAAGCTTTTGACAAGGTTCCTCACCAAAGATTTTTAAAAAAATTGAATTACCACAGGGTTGGAGGGATGTTACTTTTTGGAATGAGAGGTGGTTAAAAGATAAGAAATAAAGGATGCATATAAATGGTCACTTTTCAGGGCAGAGGGAGGTCAAATGTAGGGCTCCACAGAGACCTGTCCTGAGCCCAGTTATATTCAACATTCTCATTATTAGCCTATTTCATCATGTATGCCATTCTCAGGTCATCTTGCAGATGATACTAAATTGTTTTGGGTAATCAAATCCCAATCTGACAGAGAAGAGCTGCAGAAATATCTGACCAAGGTGAGTGAGTGGGCAAAAGAATTGGCAGATGAACTTCAATGTCAGTAAAAGTAAAGTAATGCACCTGGGGGGATAAATAACCTTGACAATGCTGGGTTCCAAACTAGCTATTATGACTGAGCAAAGAGAATTTGAAGTTATTGTAAAAAGTTCTCTACAAACATTCACTCAATGTGCAACGGCAACCAAAAAGACCATAAGACATTGGGTATCATTAAGAAGGGAACTGAAAACAAAATGGAGATCCCTTCATGCTGCTGTACAGTTCTAGTCTCCACATTGCAAAAAGGATGTAGTAGAATTAGAAACAGTACAGAGAAGGACAACCAAAATGATCAGGAGTATGGAGCAGTTGCCATACGAAGACAGTTCTTTAGTATGGAAAGGAGAAAGCTGAGGGAGATATAATAGATAACTAAAAATGCATGGAGAGCATGGACAGAGTAACTAAGGGACTGTTATTCACCAAGTTTCAAAATAGTAAAATTAAAGGGCACCCACTAAAATGAAAAGAAGTTTTAAAACAGAAGAAAGTTCTTTTTACTATTTACATTCTGGAGCTCACTTTAACAGGAGGCCATAGAGGCAGATAGTACAGCCAGGTTCAAAAAGGAACTAGACAGATTTGTGCACGATAGATCAACTATTTGTTTAATAGTTTTAATAGATTTTTTTCCTCTGGCATCTCTAAGCCAGTGATGATGGGTACCAGGGATAGTAATGAATAGAGACTAGATCACTCCAGATATATGATTCAGTGCTGCCCCTGTACAGCATCCATTCCTACCACTGATGGAGATGGGATACTAGGCTAGGAGGACCCTTGGTCTGACCAAGTATGGTACTTCTTAGCTAGAAAACTGAATATAAAAACAGTTGCTGGCGGGCTAGGAGGGAGCTATACAAATTTAGATTGACAGTTTTCCTCCTTGTAATGAGTATAATCATCCTGTATAAACTTTCAAAGTGGATATGGTAAGCATTTTTAGGGACCTTTTGGCTTTCATGTCAGCTGTGTTTGTTATGTGTCTGGCATATCTTGGCAAGTTCCAGGATTCCCTGATCGAGACAAGGATTGCATAGCTTGTCTGCATTTTAGTGACATTGCTGGGCTGTTGGACCTTTTGCCTTTGTTTGCATATACTCAGAAATTAAATATCGCCCAGCCTTAATGCAATTTGGAGAGAAATTGGCATAACTTTACCACAGTATTTTTGTAAGTATTGTGACAGTTGCACTGTGCAAAAAAACCCCAAAAACTTTGTGGTTTAGTGATTATCATAGTATAACCACAAAATAGCATAACTAGCAGCCAAAAAAATTGCTGTTAGAGTCCTGTGGAGAAAGCTTTTCAGCAAGAAGTGACTAATCATCCAACACTAATCACAAATTATTTGTGTGTGCTACTATACCTTCATTACAAGTTATACGAGGCTGTAAACATCTGGGAATAACCTCAAATTACTTGAATGAACAGATAAATAAAGGAACAGTGGCTTAAGAACAACTCTAGTGTGGTATTTTTCTGCAGTCCTTTAAGAAGAGTAACAGGGATCTTGCCTTTTACTTGCAAAATATATCTCATGAAATGTTAGGGATTTTATCTTATTTCCAGTTTCATTAAATTCAACGTTTTCCTTTCCCTGACCCCCAATTTTTTTTCACCACAAGTCAGTGGCCTCTTCATATAATGTTTTGAAACCACGGTTCCCAAAGTTTTGGTCCTCAAGGGCTGGTCAAAGGGGTAGTCTTGGGTAGTTGGCCATATCAGAGTGGCTTGCGGGCTGCATTTGGCCTGCAGGCCCACTTTGGGAACCCCTCCTTTAAGCTTTCCAAAATGCAGGTGTATAACAAGATTACTAATGAGTTTGGGAAATGGAGAATTATAAATGTTTTTCAGAAAGCTCAGACTATTTATTTTGTCTATTTGCACCTGTCACTATAACATTTAAACACAATGTTGAACTTCAGGTTATTGCCATAAGTGGGTCTTTTTTAATACTATACCGGGGGAGGGGTTAGATGTGTTAATTCTACTGATTTATGCCATTTTTAAACACCTTCTAACTCACTCTCATACAAGTGCGTTATACTGTCAGCATAGTAGCTGCCTCAAAAAATCTCTTTTTCTATTCATGTCCTGTCACACACTGTTACCAGTCTGGGCATTATTATGCCATTCAGTGTGCCTCTTTAAAGCTCTTTTATAGTTCTATTGCGTGTTTCACCACAATACGATAACATGGCTCACTGTAAAAAGGTGTTTTCTATCCTGGCCTCTTGCCAATGCACATCCTGGATGGCAGCAAACCAATCAGAATTTAATGAGCCTTGGTAACTGGACTGTAGTGAGGAGCTCAGTCATTGGTTCACTGACCTGCATTACACAGTATCTCGTTTGGCAGTGAATGAAGAATGGAGCAGACACATCATCAGCAGATTTTCCTGAGTGCAGACTTCTCTGGTACTAGCTTTCAAAGTCCAAGGACACCCAATCTAGCTTTTTAAACCCAATCTGTCAGTGGGATATAATTAGCTTATAAATTAGTTTAAAGATAATAATTGAACTAATCTTCCTGCACAAAAAAGCATGTTGGCAATGACTATATACTTCTCACCAGCTGAAAAATAATAGCTCTGAATAATAAAAATCAGTTAAATGTTTTAGTGAGTGACTGGTGGGTGTAGAGCTAATATAACATAGTATTGCAATATAATCAACAGTTATTTCACTATTATATTTCCACTAATAAGTGTAAGTATTGTGGTAGACTCTTCTTGTATATAGTTAAAAAAAAAAATACTGCCTTTTTTTTTTCCTTTAGAAAATTATACGTTTGGCAGTTCAGAGCATTTCAGAAAGCTGTCTACCATGACAACAGTTAATCAGAACAATTGAGTTGCATGAACATCCAAATAGCTTTGGTGAATGATTTTCTATCCAAAAGTTTTTCGTTCTCCTTTGGGGTTTTGTTACACCTCGGTATTTATCTAGTTAGACTGATTGTCCCTGAGCCGCATACAGAAGCAGTTAGAGAGCTCCACTGCTACTGCAAATTGGAGGGGCACCTTTTATTTATTTTTAATTTAGGGATATTTCTTAGTTCAGAATTTCCCAGGATCTATCTGAGCAGAATGTAGATGTCTTCCTGCTTTTTTTGAATGTTGCAAGACGCATATATCTCCAGCTGTTTCATCTGCATCATCCTGTGGCAATACAGGAGCAGTAAAACCGTTCCAACTGTATCCCTGCTTCAAAAAGGGTCAAAACTGGGGTGATTTAACTCACTTAAATAACTACAAGGTCATACAGAGGTCATAACACCTGATGAATGCTCCCAAGAAGCAGTTTCCCCTCCACTTTTAAAGCAGCTAAAAAGTATGTCTGTCCATTCCCTTAGACGGTCAGCAGTATTTTTGAGAAGCAGGCTGGAATAACCCAGCTTGGGTCCACAGTGGGCTGGAACTAATTTCCAGCCACCAGTGCCATCACTTTTCCCACTGTCCAGCCATGAGGTGGCAAGGGTGAAGTGGCCCACTGCCTGGCCACAGCACAATGCACGCAAAGTCCACACTGCCAGAAATTACCTCTGCTCCTTAGCCAGATTGAATGGTTTCATGGGCTGTAGGTTGCTGGCCCTTCCCCTAGCCTGTTGTCATACGGCTGTAATGTGAAAAAGGGTTACAAGCAAGAGTGCGTATGTAACAGGAAGAGTTGACAGCTTCTGTACATGAAGGCCAGGGGCTTCCGGTGTATCTGCTCATTAACAAAAAGTATTGTAAGGATCCATATGTTAGCTAGTCACTCAGAAGCCCAGATTTGTACAGATGATGATATTATAAAGAAACAAATATAATCCTATTTTGACTGAACAGTTATATCTGCATTCACATGCCTTTGTGGAATGCATATTTTCAGTGTATATCATAATCTAGAAGTACAAATTTATACATGCATTTCTATTCTCTCAGGCTTGAATTTGTACTTTTGCCTTCTTCCTTGAGTAGACTGCATGCTCAGGTGTTTCAACAAAATTAATGCTAAGAACTTAAAAATACATCCACTATCCTTTATCAAATTCCTGTTTAAAAAAAATCTGTTTGCACCATATTAGCAAAGCTTATCTCCAACATGACAATCAGTTCATATCTAGCAAGACGGTGACTTCAGCATTTTTTTTAATCCAAGAGCAGCAAGTTCATTCTACTTAGTCTAAGTGTCTCCCGTTGGCTCAAAAATACTAGTATTTGACCTTACTACACCAGTAATTCATGCATAGGTTATGCTGTGCAATAGACAGCAAAGGTCTTGAAACTTTCCTGTCTCTCAAGAAAATAGATATTTAATGGGTAAAATAACCACTTTATTAAAATAATTTAAAATATTTTACAACATGAAGCATAGATTTTATATTATGACTTTTCAGGCAACAGCATCAAACAGGGGCTTCGGGTGTATCAAACCAAACAGAAAGGAGAAGCACCATAATGGCAAATAGAGCCTATGTGAACAAGCAAACCCACTCGTCTTCACGTTTTTTGAATATTTATATTTTACTACCTATCTGCTGGCAAAATTATGCATGTAGCATTTAAAACTGTGCCCTCAGCAGTACTTTGATTTTCCTATATCCAGTGCTTTGCAAGTACTGTTTATAGCTGTAGGAGTATGATTCAGAGAACTGAATCTCTACTGTTTCTCTCATGTGAGGAAACTAACACAAAATTGGTTGGGGCAGTCAGGAATGGTTCATGTTCTTTTTTGTCTTTTCACTCTCCGTTCTGAATACTATGATTGTTTTGGCCTCTCTCAAAGCTGCTGCAGTGTCCATCCAACTTT
>JAGPOW010002791.1:16575536-16599041 GCA_030014935.1 Caiman crocodilus
TTTATCTTTTCTTTAAGGAGCATGCAGGTTTGGTTGTCTTCCATCTCTAGTTACAGCAATAGAAATTAAGAGTATATACTTCTGAGAAATAAGGATGAACATAAAATACCAAGAATTCCTAAGGGAAATAAACAATGAAATTCATTCTCACCAAAAAAGGGGGTCCAGAATGGATCTCACAAGGCTCAGACGCGACTTGGAGCTAAACACTTGGACTTGGAGCTAAACAGAAAAACAGTTTTTAATTTGGCTTAAATAAAGGTGGTTCACTGTATTAAACTTTATTTCACATTTCATATTAGCACTAGAACTTTCTGTATCACTTTGAAATGATGTTACTTTGATTCTTGTAGTTGCTTAGTCACCTCACCAAGACAGTCATAGCTTGATTTAAGAGGTTATCTCTGCTAAGGAAAGAAACTAAAATTAGGACTCAGGTTTGCATGGTATTTAGTACACTTACATGAGAGAGATTTCTACTTGCCTTGTTTTCACAAGATCATGGCTTTCTAACATCAAATATTTTATAAGTGCAAAATTTAGTCAACTTAGCCTCATCCCTGCCTGATGTCTACATGTGGCACCTTGAAAGTGAGAGTAAGTATAGCACATTTGATGTGATAGAGAAGGGGGAGCTAGAGGAGAGGTACAAAGAGAGACTGATAAGGTCAAAGCAGTCAAACAGCTTTATGAATCAATATGAATGAGTCAAGATGTCAGTTGTCAAGGTCTTAGAAACACTGAAGTAAGAGACGTGAGATAACAAGAGACTAGATTACAGTTTCAGCATTATGGATGGAGGGCAAGGATGCACTGTCGGACTGCAAGAAATCTGGGGGACTTAGACCTAGACTTTCAAGAAGGCTTGAATCTGGGTCCAAGTCAAATACAACTCCTAAGCTATGAATCTGATTAAGTGAGACATTCTCATCAATAATGAACAAGAAGAGAGATGGGAACAGAAAGATTTAAGTAGTCTGTTTTAGTCTTGTTGAGCTTTAGCCAATGACTGGATATCAGAGAAAAATAGGCCTTACATTTTAGTTTGGGCAGGGGGAAATGGATCTGGAATAGAAGAAGGTAGATCAATACATTGTTTGTATGGAGATGGCAGCTGAATGTGTGTATGAAATTATCCACAATTAAAGCAGAGGGGAAAGGGACTAAGCACAGAGCTCTTTGTAGCGTGGATAAGTAGGGACCGCTGAAGGGCAAACTGAATGAGCAATAAAAGGCATAGGAGGAGAGCCAAGACAGGACAGAGATGTGGGAGCCAAGGGGCCAAATGATTTCAAAAAATGAACACAGTGGATCATTTTAGGCAGCAGATAGTTGTAGAGGACAGAAGACTGAAGTGTGTGTTTGTCCTAAGATTTTAGCTGAGAAATAGTAAGTAAGAGTAGTTTCAGTTGAGTGGTTGGCATGGAAGCCAAATTGGGAGTTACACATAGGAAGCCAATACTCCTATAGTTTCAATGTAAAGAGAAAAACAGACCCCGTGCACTAATCTGAGGGTAACAGTGGTGCGGTTTAGCATGGAATATATGTGGAATCTATTATAAAGTGACCATGAAATAACCCCAGAGCAACTTAAAGAATTGAGCGTTGCAGTGTAACACACCCAAAAGAACACAACACCTGAAGAAAGATCTTAAACACTGGTAATTTAAAGTTAGCACTAGAAAGAGAAGCAATTTTAATTGTATTTATTCTTGTATTTAATTGTATTTACTCTTATTGGAAAATACTCATTTTAAAAGAGAGAAAATCTGAAACATGTTGTGAATGGAGAGATTCAAACGTACAGCTATGTTTTAAGATGCATTTTTACCTACATACACAGGTCTAAAAACAAGGCACTCATCCCAAAAGCTGGTGTGTCACCTAAGTTTGGGTCAGTGAATCAGCTAACTAGTTCAAGTCATTGGAAACTTTGGGATGTATTGATTCATGTCTGAGCAATTTTTAATAGTGAACGTAGCCAATGACTGCAGACATGTTCACCACTGTTCTGTATTCTGCTTGTGACCTTTATTCTAGAGATGTGCAATGAGCCTGAGCTTTATTGGAGCCCTGCTGTGGGACTGATGTATTTCACACTTGGAAATTCCAATGCATTTAGCAAACAGTGCTACTGTAATTATAACATGACATTAATGTGAACAAGACCCCAAAGCTGTGTTCCACAGAGGTAAAGCAAACAAAAGTTGATGGGTTTTTTGGACTTAAACGTTGCTGATTTGTGTATATTTGTGCCAGATTTGAACAAGGAAAATATTCTTTACTGCACCTTAGCCCTAGTTGTCTTAGTTCTGCAGCTGCTTTCCTGACGATGACTCAGACCCTTGGTGAGTTAAGTAAGCCAGTATTCTGTTACCAACAAAAGGAGAGTTCCACCCCACCAGTAGTTTGTCAAACAGTACAGTATACAAAAATAATAGAAATGTAATGTGTCCTGGCAATCTATTTATAGTTACCAGCAGTATTTTGTAATACTGTTTTAGTACTGGAGGACTTCAATTTTACACAGCCCATTTGCAGGGGAAAAGAACAAGGGAATCATTAATTTTTGGAAAACATTTTTTCTAAAAAGGGACAAGCTGTAAATCTTGTACGTACGTAGAAAAAGTGGCAGCTGTTTTGAATGTCTTAACTAGGCATGTTCACCATTAGGCAGTGATAGGCATATTAATATTTTATATTCAGCATTGCAAGGTGAGTAAGTGTGTTACCCAGAGATGGTCCTTCTGTAAACTCACAGGTGTATTAACATTCATGCATAAATGCATACACTTCAACAGACAAGGTTATTTTATTCAAGTCTCGGTTCCAGAATATTGCACTCATTTTCTTGTTCACAGGCTGCCATTTTTTCATGTCCACATAAAGTTCATTTCAACTTGAAGTATTTTTGTGCTTGAATGCTCTGTCCACAGTTTTGTTTATTCAGTGAGCAAAGGGCAGTAGGTATATACAAACTTCGTATTCTTTTCTGAATGTTTTCTTAAAAAACATTTAACTCTGTTAACAACAGTTAACTCAGCAGCTTGTTTCTGCTCTCTAAGGGGTCCCCTGGCCTGATATGCACCGTCTGGCTGACAGAGTCCATCTGGAGGAACTGACTAAAATTGGCATTCTGCAAGGCAATGTAGATGACATGGTGAAGGTTTATCTGGGTGCAATATTTATGCCACACGGGCTTGGACATCTACTTGGAATTGATGTGCATGATGTTGGAGGCTACCCAAAGGTTAGTGCTAGTACATTTCTGATTGCTTTACAGTTTAACCCTTCAAAATGAAATAGGCATTTCTTAGTGTCACAGTCATTTGAATCTTTTCAGTGTATGAATTGATCTGTGTTTGTTTATTTTCTGTTGTGGGTTTCCTCAAATGAAATGACTATGTCAATTAATAAACAAATTGCTCGTACGCATGGTGATGTGAGCGGGCAGGGATTCTTACTATTCATGATGTTTGGATGAGTTGAATAAGGTAATGTGCTCTTGTTTTTAGATGGTCCATTTTCTCCATTTATTTATGTAGGAGTAGCATTTGCAATGGGTTGGCTTGTGTGTGTACAAACACATCAGGTAATTTCCTGCCTCAAAACTTATATAGGTTTTCTCACTTTATACTGTACATGCATTCCTGGAAAATGGCACATAACTCTAATTTGCATAAAGGGAACCCACCTTACAATGTAACAGCGAGGGATACTTCAACTGTACTGAGCCCCGCACAGATCCACACAGGAGACTGTATTTTGGTGCGCATCACTCCCACAATGCACCACACAAAGCAGCTGACTTTGAGCTTCCACCACACCAATCATGTAAGAGTGAATTTATCTCGCATATAACAGATTTTTGGTATAAAAGGGTCATTGCACATACAGAACCCATATAAAGTGAGGGAAACCTGTACTCTTGAAAGAGAAAAAAAGCTGGCAGGAAGAACAAAGGAGCACAGCATGGTTAGGGTGACAGTTGTAATGTGGCTTGCTAGGTCTAGACAACACGCTAGTGGGGAGAAAGAGAAGATTGGAGTAAGAAAATAGAGAGGAGGAAAGAAAAAAAAAATTGCCTGAGATAGAGGTGGAAATAGAGACACATGGCTACAAGCAGCAGACAGAGTTAAGCTGGGCAGCTGGAGGCATTGCTGTCAGTGAAAGGGAGAGGAGTCAAGGGGCGCTAACACAACAGCAGGGGTGGATCCAGGAATGGTGCAGCAGCATGGTCTCTCTCCCCCATGGCTTTGAGCCACATGTGCAGTGAGCTCTTAGCTCCGCATGTTACTGCAGCTCCTGCTAGGAGCGCTGCATGTGCTGTAAGTTGTAAGAGCTCTCTGCTGTTTGACACAGGCTCTACCTAGAGTCCCTGCTTCTTTTTGTTTTTTCCCTCTGGCCTCCTTACCACCACCACCTCCTCCTCTCTCACCCACTCTTTCCTTCCCCCGCCTCTCCCCAGTTTAGCAACAGGGGAAAGGAGAGGGAGAGCAGCCAGCAGCGACATGCAGTCCCTGCTTCCATGCAGGTCCTAGGGCTCTGCACTGCTGCTGTTCATCCCATCTCCTGCTTTCCCTGATGTAGAATTGTGGGATAGGGAAATTGAAAGAGTGAAAAGCAACAAACTCCAGAGCTGCTTGAAAGCAGGGACCCTGCACCAGTGAACTCAAGAGATCACATGCAGAGCTCTATCAGGAGCTGCTGGAAGCTCAGTGGTATTGTGGAACATGTGCAATAAGCTTCTCTTGCATGACCCCAATCCTGGATGTACCCATGCGGAACAGCAGGACCTTTTAGTTCCTCATCTTTTTCAGTGCAAGACATACTCTAAAGCATAGATCCTTGGTCCTGCAAAATCTCTGAGCAGGTGGGAATCCCTTCTTCCCTTCACTTCTGTTGATGCACACTAATGCCTTCTGAGCACTCTTAACATGGCGTATGCAGAAGTGCATGTTTGAGAATGTGCAGCAGTCATAATGGAAAACCCTCCCGTCATTTTATCTATAGATTTGCTCAATACCAAGACTATCACCCAGGACCTTTACATCAGAAAACATTAGCCTCAAGGGAAATGGTCTTTTGAAGTGAGCCATTGGATTCTAGTTCCACAAGGAGCTGAGGAGGGAAGTGAAAGCCTGATAAGTTACTGAATGAGCCAACACAGGTGTATGAATGCCTAGTACTTGAACTTCCTGGGGAAAATAATTCTTTCCCTGTGAATGCCCCTGTGAAAAATACATGGTTTGTAAACAGATCCCCTGTAACATTTTCTAGAAGCCTTAGGGGATGGACATTTTGCAGAAGGAAGGAGGGAGATAAGGCTGTCCCAAATATCTGCCCCGCAAGGTTTTTTCTCTGGTCAGTCTGGGTCCACCACATACACTGGCCATTATGGGAGTTAGTCGGGGTCTACACAGACAACAGTTGTTCTGGTAACAAAGACTACCAAGACAAGCTGCAGTTTTCTGCATGTTTCCATAGTCAGACAAGTACAGCAAAACTGCTCCAACTTTACCCATGTGTAACGGGCCAATTAAGGCAATTTAGGTCAATGTTTCACAAACCATGAGCCACAACCTAAAAGTGGGTCCCAAGAATGTATGAAAGGATCACGAACAAACTTTAGAAATGGATCAAGAAACTTTAAAAATGGATTCTTCTTTGAAGGAGAAAAATGTGGGAAATGGTGGCTTTTCTCTTGCAGGCTGGCAGTAGCAGCCTGCAAGGGGTTGCTTGCGGCTCCCCATGCCCCCATGTGCCCTAATCCCCCACACCTACCCTCTTCCCCAAATACTGGGGGGGTTCAGGCCTGGGAGCAGGAGGCAGCAGGTTGGGAGTGAGGGGCACTGGGTCAGGACTGGCCATCAATGTTTACAAATGGGTCCTTGTACAAAAAAGGTTGAGAACCGCTGGTTTAGCTCACTTCTATCACTGCAGCATCATGCAGATGTGTTTTCCCTCCCTGTTTTCAAGCAGCAAAAGTGTATGCTTGTTCATACTAGTGTGTTGACCAGCAGCTGCCATAGAAAAAGAATAGGGCCTGCGTCCTCCATGACCCTTCACAAACTTTCAGACCTAAACACATGACGTAGGTGCCTGTACTACAGCAGCTGCGGCAAGCTGGTTTCCATAGGCCTCTTTCCAAACCCAGCCTTTCTCTAGGGCAGCCTGGTTGCTATCAAAATATTTCCCTGTGTTCTTTTCATACTTACTTTAAACAAAACAAATTTGTGCATTTCAAATTTGAAGGGCACATTTTTATAAGAAAAATTAGGTGAACCTAAAACAATTGGTTGATAAATGCGTGGGCCATCTTGAGCGCAGGTCTTAGTTATCCCACAGCTCTTAATGCAACTGAAAGGGTATCACCATGGGTTTGTGCTATACAGGCACTGGAAGTAGGGTTCTGGTGTGAATATACATTCGTTCCTGTGCAGGAAGCTTTGCTTTCTTGGTTTACTCTTTGCTTGTCATATATCATTATATTCAGCCCAATTAATAGAAGCACACTGAAGAATTTTCTTGATCTTAAAAGCAAGTGGGATGTGCAGCTTCATCTCAATCCTAAAAGATCAACAGTAGATGGCTTAAGGCAGGGCTAAAACAAATGAACAGAAATAAGGATAATAAAATACAAAAAGGTATTAAATGAAAATTAAGGTGAGATACTGAAGTAACCAGTTAGTCAGTGTGAAACCTGGCTACCATATTTATCTGAAAAGATGACTGCCCAGACTACAAAATGACCCTCCAATAAGAGTCTATATATGGATTCCATATATGGAAACTAGATTCTATATATGGAAAACGTATACATTGTTTTTAATTTTCCAGGTATAGAATCTAATTATTGGAGGTTTACCTTGAATTTGTTCCCCTCCCACAGCTATAGCAGGGAAAAGAAATCTAGAGGTCAGGTAGCTTCCCCCTAGCTTTTTTTCCCTGGCAGCCCCTTTCTTTTCTCCTTTCTTATAGACACTGCTCTTCTTGAGCACGTGGAAGTGAGGAGCAAATTGGTAAACAATAACCTTAAAATTAAACATGGCTGGAGCAATGTGCATAATATCTATATGCTTAGTTCGTTCAGAACTGATGCATGCTGTGTTTTTTTAAACTACTGCATGTTTTAGCACACGTACTCCATAAACTTACTTTTGAGCAGCATTTTGGCATCTATTTAGATATAGTACAAGCGGCATGATATTATTTCAAAACCAACAGTTTATGATTTACTACATAGCTCATTGGGCTGTGCCACACCAGAGTCAACAGTATTTCAAGTCATGGTGGCCCCACAGCTCAGCGCCTGTGTGCGTGTGTGTACAGTTCAGATACAGATGATCCAAGAGCTAATTAGCCCCCACTCATGACTAGGCTAGGTGTACTTATCATGAGTCCTGGGATGCTCCAAAAATGTATATGCAGATGAGGTGCGGGGCTGTGGGGTTCACATGCCCCCAAGTTTCTCTTGCCGTCAGCCGTATGGCTGCAGGATCGAGCTAGGGAGTAGTCTCCCATTTCCATAAAGTTGGCGTATAGCTGAGATTTTCCCACTGAAAATGAAGGTGGGAGACTAACTATGCCTTACCTCGGCCAAGGAACTATCCCTCTCTGGGGAGGGGCAAGGTTTCCAGGGTCCCTCAGTCAATCAGAGGCATTGGGGCGGGGGGAGTCCACCTTACTCCACCATGAAAATCTCCCTCCTCCCCATACTTCAGGATGCCAGGGCTTTCCGTTGTTTTCTCTTCTTTTCTTTTTAGCCTCCCACCCCCGTGAGATGTTAATGAAAAACGAGATGTTTACAAAAGTTCTTAAAAGCCAAACTGCAGCTGTAAAGATTTACATTTCCAGACCATGTATGTTGAATAGCAACCCAAACTAGTTGGCAATAATTTCAAAATGCCAACTTTTGAAATTATTGCCATTTTTTTCAACTTTTGTTTGTGTTACGAACCCCTAAATATGAAACATAAAATGTTAATATGGATGGCATGCACATTATTATATGCCTGTAAGGTATTAGGATGCCATATAGCAGCGATTCCCAACCAGTGTAGGTGTACCCTTGAGAACTGCCAGATCCTTTGAAGGGTACCTTACACTGTGAAGTGATAGGCATGGATCCTGGTTTTCTCTGTTTAAAAATACCTTTGAAGGAGAAAATCCATGTTTTTCAGCAGCAAATAGAAAACCTGGATCCCTGGCAAAAAGCAAGGTGTGAGGATGTAAGCAGATAAGCGCAGGCTTGGGTTTGTCCCTGCCTGGACAATCCCCTACCCCACTACTTAGCCCCTCTGCTAGAGTATTTGAATTAGTTTTTGAAATTGGATGCCATTCTATTCACAAAAGTTATGGAGGGGTGCCTTGAGTCTGAAATAAGTCTGAGAACCACTGCCATACTGTATGCACATTATTGCATCCCAGTAATATGTCATACAAATATATCTTTATTCTGCTATAGTTGTCTTTTGTAAAATTGTCATCTCCCAAACTCAGAAAAGATGCAAATCGCACAATTTCTGGGATAATTTTTATAGCAGTCAAACTAATGATTATATTGGGTGGTGGGATTATGATATCAGAGCTCTCAGGTACTTTAGAATTCAGTGTATTTGTGTACTGGGATCTTATGAATTGAAATTCTACAATGTCTTATATTTTGTGCTTGGCTTGAAAGCACTACATTTCACAGCTCTATGAGAGGCGTATGGAGATGTCGGTGGGAGACTGGTTGACTTCTTTCTGAGCAAATTATAGGGTTTCAGATTATATAAGTGAGAACACATACTACTGCTGTTTGGGATTTCTCTTTTAAGGAGAGGGAAGAAATATATAACATTTGATGATGATGATGTATTTTAAACAGTATGATATACTAAATGTTGACACAAAAATACTGTGATGACACTGTATTGGCTTGAGCTTCTAAGTGTAAAGAAACAAAAATTACAGTGGTCCCTCTGCTCAGTCCAAGGCTTTATCAGCTGCTTATTCGGCTCAGTAAATTGTGGCCTTTTGTCCTTTTTCTGACATGTCTTCTCTCCACACATTGGCATGGAGCTCAACAAAACAGGAGTGACTTGGACAGTCTCAAACAAGTTTTGTTCATGGTGTGCATGGTCCAAGACCCAATGTTGCAAGTACTTATGCTCGTTTTTAACTTTTAAGCACGTTAATAGTTTCACTGAATTCAGTTCTGCATTGAATTCATCAGAGTGATTTGCACTCAGAACAAAGCCTATGTGTAAAATTGAGAGCTAACTACATTTTAAGTACCATTGTGAGGAAACAACAGTATGAAGTATTGGGTATCTCCTTATAAATTAATTTTCAGACCTTCCGTTTTCTACAGAGGAAAATGATTACAGAGGAAACCCAGAATTGCTTTTTCAGTCAGGTATAATACAACAGGTCTCTATCTATCACATACCTTTCTACATGGCTCAGTAGGCTTCTTTAAATCAGTATATAATTTTCATAGATTTCATTAGGGCTGGAAGGGACCTCGGAAGATCATTGAGTCCAGCCCCCTGCTCAAAGGACAGGAAGTCAGCTGGGGTCATAAGATCCCAGCAAGATAAGCATCCAGTTTGCTTTTGAAGGTGTTCAATGTAGGCGCTTGAACCACCTCCGGTGGCAGGCTGTTCCAGACCTTGGGGGCTCAGACAGTAAAGAAATTCTTCCTTATGTCCAGCGATAAACGTATAGGTGGCCATCAGATCACCCCTGAGCCTGCACTTTGCCAGGCTAAAGAGCCCCAGGGCTCTCAGCCTGTCATCCTACGGTCTGCTTCCTTGATCTTTGATCATGTGCGTGGCTCTTCTCTGGACTCTGTCAAGCTTCTCCACATCCTTTTTGAATTGTGGATTTGCAGGAATCAGCAACTTGCATTCTGCCCCTGGGCAGGATCCAACTTGTGTTGAGGCCTGACCTGATCTGTGATTTGGAGCTGCGCTGAGTGGTCCATCCCCTCTGCAGTACCTTCTTCAACAGCCGTCCCTGCTGTTCTCTTCTCAGGGAAGGGGGGCTGAGATTTGCAGCAAACAGCAAGGAGCTGGGCTACAAGCTCTGGTCTGAGGCAGCAAAACTTTGCCACCCTCTAATCCACAGCGCTGTTTTCTTTGCTTTGTGTATTTTGGGAAAGGACTCACTTACATATTATAACGCACAGGAATGTATGCATATCTCTGATGTGCTCAATAGATGTCTGGTCTTAAATGTCGTCTTTCCTGCTTGGGGATGCACAGACAGTTACCCCCTATTAGTGCAGTTAGAAAACTACCTACACAATTGTGCATAGAAATTTGAGTGTACAGTTAGTTTAGGTTTATAAATACCAGGGTTTGAGATATAAAGGAACTTTTTTTTTTTTTTTTTTTTTGGATTGTAAAATCAGCTTAATCCAACTTCTAAATTTTATGCAGAGGCAGCCAATGTTTTATTAGGACAGTGATAGCACAGTAATGGGGATTCAGTTGCTGTTACTGTGCAGATGTTGTAGCTATCTTCTACAGTATCTTTCTTGATTATGATTTATAAATAATTTATACAGTTGTACATTTACAGATGTAGGAAATTAGACACTTCAGGATAAATGTGGGTCTTGTCCTTGCTAATTGGAAGAAGATAGTTTCTTATGACAGGACTACACATTTTAAATATGTGGACTGTGAAGTGCTTTGGCATACTTTACATTAACCAATTAAACAACTTTTATGAGGAATTTTCCCAATTGAATAGCTTTTATGAAGCATTTCAGAAAACCATTTGTGAATTTATTAAACACTTTTTATGCACCTATTGAACCTCACCCTGTTTTCTAACTAGTCTTTCAAGTTATTTCCTTTTCACTGAGGCAATTTTTTTGAGCATTAAAAAGGGATTTTTTTTTTAAATAACTTTTGGAGTCATTAGTATTAGTTATTTTTCCTCACATGTAACCAGTTAAATTTGGAATAACACAATAAGATTAATTTCCTAATTTTCATTCATCATAAATCTTGCTGTGTTCCAAAAGAAACAGTTTCCAGAGATTGTTAGATTAGTTATACATTAGAAGCCCAGGGTTTGTTTTTTTTCAAAATTGGCAGTAATATATTTTCATCTTTTCCAAGCAGCTTTCACATGCAGCAAACACTTTTGTCCCCTTTGACAAACAGTGCCAAAACTATGCAGACTTTCTAGAAAAGTCATGTTGTTTTACATACATATGTACTTCGTTTTATTAGAATAGCAAAAGCTTATAGTTTGACAGACAGCAAAGGGGGCATATCAGCTGCATGCAGGGCCAGACTTTCAAATTCCCTGGATACCCAGCAGTTCCCATTTTAGCACTCGAATAAGGGCCGTGACGTTCAGAAGTGCTTGACACCTAACAGCTTCCTTAAAAATCTGGCCCCAAGCAGCATACATGACACAAACATCGTTCCTAATGGGAACAACTGGGTGCTGAACATCACTGAAAATCTAGCTGCTTTTTTTAAAGTCGAACTGGGAATTAAGCAGTTTTGAAAATCTGGCCCCAGCAGTGCACACTGATCACTTTTGAAATTCTGGCTCTTAATCAGGAAGAATTAGCTTCAAAGTGTGAAAAGCCCACTGGGTTTAGTTTCAGCTGTAGAATTTAATCACCGATACAGTTTTCATTTGTTTCCTGGGTAAGTTCTATACAAGATAGAAATGAGAATTTGGGCTTGTGCAATTGAAATGTGTTAGGTGATCCCAACATTTTATACCCTTGGGTAGATGCAGTTGAAATTTTCATTTAAAACAAGGTTTCTTCTCTCTTGATGCTTGAGTTGATTCATTTTCATGTTATATTAATTGACTGTGAGATTCTGTAGAATGCTAAGTACGTTTTATGACTTAAGTAATAAGTTGGGTTAATAACTACTGTCTCTTAAACATCTCTGAAGTTACCACAAATTTAAGAAGTTGTAGAATTACCCAATTTTTTTTAAACGTTGATCTCCCTTGCTTTCCTAATGGAAGAGCTAGTTCTTTCAGTGCTCATTTGCCTCATTAAATTGTCAAGATGACAAGAGCCTGCCCACTTGTTCACTGAGGTTTTCAAGACCGCCTGTCCTTCCTCTGTTGTGCATGGCCATCTCTGAGGAGCCATCTCAGATGCTGTTCCAAGAGGTTTGCAGATCCACCCTGTGTCTGTAGATAGCTTAAAAGTCTCCTTAATGACTGGCTACAGTTATTAGTTGAAAAAGACTAACAGTGAGTCTGTGAATGGCAGTTTTATTTCCCTTCTCTTGGTAAAAATTCATTCTCCCCTTGATAATCTTTTCTTACAGCAGATAATTTTACTTCTAGTGGCTGCAGCATTACAATTGTGATACAGCTGTCTATATCAGGGATCGGGAGTCTACAGCCCCTAGTCAAGATCCAGCTGTCAAAGCCTTTGATCCACCCTGTAGATATGGGGCCTTAGTGGCGTTCGGTGCAGGGTGCTTGGGCCACTAGAAAAAACAGAGACCACAGGGGGTCCTATCATCTGCCCACCCAATCGCTTCAGACCTGAGTCAGTTTGGCCCATAGCCTTGAAAGGATGCTGACTGCTGGTCTGCACAGAAACTTGTGTTTTCACCTCTTAAAAAAAAGGATGGCATCTGTTTATAAAGGACTTTAGTTAAAATGTAGATCCTCAGTACTGTGTATTGTTCCACTTAGACTTATGCACAGTGTCCTTTACTTCATGGGATGCTGTGTATACAAGGATCTGCACACATACAACAGCTTTAATTCAATCGCACATAGAATTACTTGAAGTATTGGAGCTTCAGCTAGTAAAGGGTTGAAAGGGACACTTGCTGATTTTAACCATAAGTTCATACTTTTCCTATAATTAGCTGTACCTCTAGAATGAGAAACTGAAAAAACGTGTTTTTCCTGTAATTTAGTTCCTTTGTGGTAGTTTTAAGCTTCTTTTGCTATAAAGTCATGAATGGGTAGTATGGACCATCTTGTCAGGCAGCAAGAACAGTTTTGACAGAGGGGAAGTTTGTAAAGGTTTCCCATAAGGAAAATTCCTGCAGAATTTAATAGGGATGAAATCAGTAATATCCCACACACATTACCCTAAAAAGCAGAGAAGTTTAATATAGAGTAAGATCTTCTCCTTGTATCAAGATCAGACTGACTGGCCTGTAATTGTCTGGATCCTCCTCCTCTGTCCCTTTTTTGAAATTTTTTTTATTGGGGGGGCGGGATGGAGGGCATTAAGATGGACACTATATTTGCCCGTTTCCAGTCTTCTGGGACCTCACATGAACATCACAAGTTCTCAGACATGATACCCAGTAGTGCTGGAATTACCGCAGGCCAAAATGGGTTTTTAAAACAGTCTTTGGAGGGGGATTTGATTATTTGTTTTTCAGTTCGATTTAATTAACCCAAAAGCCCTCATGGTTTAGGTGAGTTGTGATCCTAATTTTGCTTTTTAGGTGCATCTCTAGATTAAACAAGGATTAATGCATACAGATGTGTGCATCATGAGTGATTTGTTGTATGCACAAATGTGGCTTTAATATGCAGTAAAAGCCAAGGCAATACATTTTTTTAATTGTATAAAGAAAGGAAGATGTAAAAAGGAGAAGGTATTTCTAGCTCTGTGGTTTGGGGTTTCGGGCCATGTCATGCATATTAACATTAATAACAAAAGAGCCACAAAAGGAAGGGCTGTGCCATAGTTAGCTGAAAATAACCTACGTATGTTCTTTATGTGGAATAAAAACAGTCTCTTTTGAGTCCTCATAATCTATTCTTTGTTATAATAACTTTCAGTGTAGTATTTTGCAATGCTTTATCGCATTTCTAATGAATTCCCTTCCTAAATATTAATATTCTTCTAGTCTTTCAGATTGATACAGTAGCCACTAGAATGAAGATTTAGAAATCTCCCATTTGCTTTCTCCTTTGGGTTTTTATAACATCTGTTTAAATAAAGAAACTTTCAGTACTTTCTTAGTGTTTTCATAATGACAGCAGTGGAGCCCAGTTATATGTGAACCTGGAGAAGCAAAAATGACATGGAAAGTTATGCTCTCACCCATGTCATTTTGAGTAGATTAGAATCCCACACTGTCTACCTCAAAACAGGCAATCCTGCTTGGAAAAAATGATGAGCACTTCTCTCTCATGTAGTTCTCATCACCCACAGAGGAAGTGTATCATGCAGTTAATGTCCAGGAAAAGAGCAAAAGCTTTTCAAATAATAGCCAATTAAATGTCATTGTGGCCTCTGTTGCCCCAGTGTTAACTCTGAACTGTGTCCCAGAAGCTCAACTAGTAATTGGATTTTTTTCATATAGAAATGGAAGCTTTGACTTGCAAATACCAGGGGTGGTATGCCTCGCTTGAAACGTATACTCCTCTATAGACATCACAGATGCAGCCAACTAACAATGCTTTCAGGAGGCTGGAGTCTTCTAGGGTTGTTGATGTGCTCAGTTTTTCCTGGTTTTTAATCAGTCTTTAGCACCAGGCAAGAAAGCTAAAGATTTAAGGAAGGGACCAGGAGACAAATTAGATGACATTTGAAACTCATTTGATTGTTAGCTGTGCAGGACACAGTTCTTTCTGCAATATATAAGTTCATTAGAATTGGCTATACACAGTGGGGGGGAATGATATTCAAAAAAATTTTAGTTTTAAAATGCATTTAGATTAACAATGAAATATGATTTTTAATAATTTTAAAATATTTTTTGATTTGTAACTAATTACATTAATCATCCTGTCTTCCCTCTCCCCCAGGTATGCTTCTGGTTATTATGGTCTCTTCTTGATGATAATGGTGTGTCCTTATGCTGAGTCTTCTCGGGACATTGTACTGTTTAACTTGATTTTCTTGAACCATTTTAGTAGGGGCTAATGGTTGTATTTTTACACCTCCTAATTTCCAGCCTATTCCAAAATATATCTCTGTTTCTTATTACTTAACATGAACTCTGATTTTGAATATACAGTTTACATAACAACTCTTTTGTTCCTTGACAGTCTTCACTGCCTAGACTTGCTGGGTATTGTTGCCTTGTGTGAACCTGTAATTGGAATCTGATGTTCTTGGCAAGCGCACTCTTGCAAACAACACTCTCATGCATCAGTGCTTACTGCAGAGGTGTACCAATTTTAAAATGCGACTAGGACCTCAGAATAAAATCCATGTGTTTAGAATATAGTTTTGGACATGGCTTGTTGCTTCAGTCTACGGTAAAATAAACAGGTCTTCAAAACCATGCTTGCTAAAATACTGCTAGTAGCATGTTACTACATGCTCTGAGTGCTCTACAGCTAACTTTTTATGCATTTCTTTTGGAAGGAGAAACCAGTCTTCTGCTCCATAATAGTACAGCACTATGGTAATATAAATAATAATTGTACTTAGGCAGTATTTTAATTTTGATCACTTCTTTTCATCCATCTAAAATCAGCATATTCTTTTTTTCAAAAGCGCCTCAGAAACCCAGGCCATTTTTTGGAAAACAGTGATGTGCCCTAGAACATGTAAACAACTGGAGCGCCCAAAGCATGTCAGCTCTTGGCAACTTTAATAGAGGAGGCTTAGGTGATTTATCTTAAGTTATAGTGACCTTCTGCCTTTCTTTCTTCCTCATACCCTCCTTCCTCCCCATAAGCTCAAAGATAGGTATTCCCCCCACACCAAAGGAGAAGGCACTCATTTTCAGAGTGGAAGAGGGAGGAGTTGTTTTTTTTCTGTTTGAAATAGTTGAAATGTTTTGGTGCCCTCCTTTCTGACCCCCACCAGTACGTGCTTGAAGCTCACCTTGCGCCCAGCAATACCTTGTTGTACATTGTATTTCTGAGCCAACCATTGCACATTACTAGCAACTGTCTTTAAGGGCAGTTTGGTATAAATGCAGTTCCAGTCTTTAGTAACTTCCCTAGCCTCCACAGAAGTCCAGACATCTCCAGGGAAGACCTCCTGGGGGGCTCAGATCTTTGCGGCCAAGGTCATTTTTAAATGTACTGGGTGTATGAGTACAAACATTTGCTATATTTGAGGAAAAGAATAAAAGCAATAATAGACTGGAAGCAGTACAGATAAGGCATCTGTGCAGTGTTCTAAAGGTTCAGCATAGAGATCCTTAGTGAGCTATAAAACAGTTTTTTAATGCATTTATACCTCAGTGGTAACTGAAAGTTATAATTACACATACAGTATCTGTGCTGTCTTCAGAATTTTGGAGCATCTTGATTTTTTTCAGCGCACATAAATTGTTCCAGCATCTATCTTATATTGATCGTAAATGAAAAGGAATCGAAACAAAACTGGGAAGTAATGTTGACTTAAAAATAAATAAAATATGGATTGTTGTTGAGGAATAGGTGATAGCTATTTGGCGAAATGCCAAAAGATCCAGCCACTAATGTAGTTGTTTACAGCTGACGAGAGAGGTTAATTTCTTTTACCTTTACAGCAAAAGGAAAAATGCAGTATTTCTGTGCAGCTATAAACATATTTTACAGCTCGCTAGTGAACTGATCGTTTCAGTTTTTTAAATGTATGCAAATTCTATGCAGTTTGATGAATGCTGGTTATTTCCAAGTCCTAATTCAGCATGCTAACTGAAACCACCATATATTAAGAGAAATGTGATTCATTAGGTTAAATGAATAAAAAAGAATTTGCTCAGAAGCCACCAAAACAAACCAGTGAAGCCTGATTTATCAAATTACACAAGACACAGTTCCCAAGAGAAAATACTGGCTTGATCATCAGAGGTGCTGAACACTCACAAATCTCACTGAGGTCAACAAGAGCAGCAAGTCCTCAGTACCTCTGAAAGTCAGGGTACGATTTTGACTTCCTACATTTATATTACACATTGAGCCGTGAAAATCTGAACCGTGATGCACATCACCTGTCATAAAATAATAAATTCTCCAGCTGCAAAATCCCAGATATAATTTAGATGACTGGAGAAAATAAAATAAACTTGACTAGATGGCTATTTTAAGCAGTATTTCTATGAAACAAGGGTTCTCTGAATGAAAATTGAGCAAACACTGTTCAGAAGTATATACTCTGAAGGTGCATGATTTGGTAAGAATTAAATATGACTGAGTCAGAGCTTCCTATCCTAGTGCCAGTGATATAGCTTTGGTTCAGTTTTTATGCCACACTCCTTCCTTCATCTGTCAAAGGCTGAGGATACTACAGTGTTAATGTGCTTTGTCCCTGGAGGAATGGAGCATTTCCTTCACACACATTAAAACTGCTGATTCTAGAAGATGTCCCAAGCTACTATGGACAAGGAAGCTTTCAGTGATGTCAGATTTAAGAGGTGACTTAAAGATGGTATGTGGAGAACAGACAGGAAAGAAAATCCTTACTGGGTTTTAGTTAACCAAGACTTGGTATTGCAAACATATACTTGCTTGCTTTTACTCGCATGAAGTCCCATTTATTGAAATGGAAATACTAGCTGGAGTAAAAGTATGTATACTTGTTTGTGGGGAAGTGACCCCGTGGTCATTGGTCATTGTAGTACTTGGGTCCTGCAGAGTCAAAGGATTTTGAGCAAATGAAGGGAGTGAGATTTGAGTTATTCAGATGTTGCAATACCTGACACATTTTGGAGAAGGAGGGCAATTAATATCCTTAACCAGTCTCTGCAATGTTTCTAATTCTTTGACTAAGCACGTCTTCATATATCATTGCACTTTTACCATCTTTTCGGAAGAAGAGACTGTTTTGCTAGTCAGGACTTGATTGTTTTGACACGTTTTTTCCGTAATATCAATCACTGCTCTGTTGCCTAAAAGTCTGAATCAGGGGGATGGGAGGGAAGCTTGGTTCCAGACAGGCGGCTGCTGTGAAGTAACTTGGAGATTCATTGCTTTTGATTCAAGATCATAAATGTATAATTTTAATAACGTTCAATACTGATAATGATTTGCATATCCTTAGAGAAATTGTTGTTTGCTGCATAATTCAGTGACTTCAGTCATTAAATGGGGGAGGCATTTCAAGTTTGGCAAATCATTTAAAAATGTTACGTTATAAAACTTTACAAAAGAAGATGAGTAGAAGGAATAATATACATAGTTTTAATTTTTTGAAGTGGTAAATAGTTGGAAAGTGATAATACTGAGTCCATATGGAGCCACTATAAAAAGTTTAGTTTAGGCAGCTGAACATAAATCTATGAACCAATACACATTTAAAGTATAAGTGGAGTTAAGAAAATAGAGATGACTGTGATGTCTGTTTTTGATCTTCTGCTGGGTGTTGGTCCAGTAACTTTTTTACTTTTATGTTTTGCCTTTTCTGAGCCCTATGCAGTGTTCTGCACCAAAGAGGATTAATTAGAGCCCTGTTCTTGACATGATTGTTTATTCCTATCACTTAAATATTTTTTTCTCTAGGGAGTTGAGCGCATTGACCTACCAGGCCTCAGAAGTTTGAGAACTGCCCGTGTCCTTCAGGAAGGCATGGTACTGACCATTGAACCAGGCATTTACTTCATTGATCATGTGTTGGACCAGGCTCTGAAGGATCCTACACAATCTTGCTTCATTAATAATCAAGTCCTGCAGCGTTTTCGAGGATTTGGTGGGGTAAGTAACTCTTCACCAGTTTTGATAACAGTTCAGGCTGGCTTTTTGCTTAGTCTGTCTTCCATATGTATTTAAAAAGAGATTTTCTGTAGAAAATTTAATATATGATGATAGAGATTCTTTTTTATGGTTTTAATCCTGTAGGCTATTATCCCTATCTATTACTAGTGCTAAATAGAGGGGAATAGTCACTTCCCTCAATCTGCCGATAATGCTCCTACTAATGCAGCCCAGTATGGCATTAGCCTTCTTTGCAGCAAGGGCATGCTGTTGACTCATATTCAACCTTTTGTCCACTGTAACCCTAAGGTTTCTGTCTGCAGAGCTGCTGGTGCGTGGAACCTGTACTGGTGCATGGGATTGTTCCGTCCTAAGTGTAGGATTTTGCACTTGTCCATGTTGAACCTCATGAGATTTTTTTTTTGGTCCTATCCTCAAATTTCTCTAGGTCTCTCTGAATCCTAGCCCTACCCTCCAGCATTATCTACTGCCCCCAGCTTTGTCTCATCTGCAAAGTTGTTGAGGGTGCACTCCATCCCAGGTAGTTGATGACTATATTGAACAAAACCAGCACCAGGACCAACCCCTGGGATGCTCCACCTGATACTGGTTGCCAACTACACCTTGAGCCATTGATTACTATCCTTTGAGCCCAACAATTCAGCCAGTTTTCTATCTACCTTACAGTCCATTCATACAACCCGTGCCTTTTTAGCTTGCTTGCAGGAACGTTGTGAGAGACCATATCAAAAGCCTTGTTAAAGTCAAGGTATATCACATCGACTGCTCTCCCTGTATCCACAGAGCCAGTCATTACATTCTGTAAGGCAATCAGGTTGGGCAGGTTGTGTGGAGGACCTCATTTCCCTATTCTCTCTGTGATACTTTTGACTTCTACAAAATTCACTCTAGGAAAAAGTTTAGCAGTTAAATGTCTTTAAGTGACTATTCTTTTAACAAAGACAGTGCTTTTGAAAAGTGCCTCTTCACTCAGCCCAGAAGACTGATGTCCTATGTTCATAAGGAAGATAAAATAGGCATCAGTAAAACTGGCTTCATTACTTTGCCTTGTCTGTGTGTCAGTGAAGAGTTGGGGCACTTTTAGCCCAGCCCCTCTATCTATTTACTTCTTGGCTGTTATGCTGAAACAGTGACCCAGGAAAATGGTTAGTGGCAATTGTGGTGGTGACTTACTGGTATGAGTAGTTCATCAGGAATTCTGTTCTGCTATCCCTAATTTAGTTATCACAGTCCACCAAACAGAAGTCAGATAGTAACAGCTTCGGCACTGCTGATCTGAGCTGGCTTTGAACCACCAATCTAGAAACAAAAGGTTCCCTATTCCATCACCAATCCTCCAAGTCATCCAATCTCCTATACAGCTGGCTTTAAAAGTCATATATCCAGAGTATACAATCTTATCAAGAGATGTGGGACTTTACCCTCTGGTGTTTAATTCTCTCCTGTGGTTAGGAATGTTATCTTACCTTGTGTTATTTCTTTATCGATACTCTCCAGCCCAGGGTACGGATGAATGAAATAAGTGGGTCACGGTTAACTCTGCATGTTCTAACTGTGTCATTCTGTGTCTCACTCTTACATTTGTTTTAAAGGGACCCTGTCAGTGCCCTTCTCCAACTCTCCCCACCATAAAAATAGGTTGGTTTTTACATTACTTATCCCAAAAATAGGCTTTGGGAGTTTAGTTGTTAGATTGATTCCTGGTTCTCGCAGTCTTTTATATTTGCTTTTCTTGGAAATATTCAAGCCCAAAGCCTGTTGTTAACAGTACTGATTTGAATCCCCCCCAAAAGAGCCACACATGCTTCCACATAAACTGCATGACAGCAGGCACACCTGATTCCCGTTGTGTTGGCTTGAAGTGAAGTGGGGTGAATCAGTGCGCCCAGAGTGCTTGCATCCACAAGCCTAGACCTCCAAAGTTGGGCTGTAGGTTCCTCCTCATGTACTGGGATGGATCAGTTTTCTGTCAAGGAGTTGCATGGTCCCTTTCAATCAATCCAAACTACTCCCACAAATTTTCTTTGTGTCTCTGTAATTTTGAGTGCTGATTTCATCTGAGTTGAGTTGGACAGAGTATGTTGCCTGATTGCTCCACAAGAAAATATTGAGCAAAATTCTGTCTCTGATCCCCACATGGTGACACAATTTACTGTAAAAAACAACCCACACAGCCAGCTGTTGTCATTCAGTTTTGTCTAAGAAAAGAATTAGAATAAGCTCTAAAACTGAATTGTATCTGAAACATGCCTCAAAGGTGAACTATAGCACAATCAAAATTAACTTGACCACCCTTACAAGTCCAGCTTTTTAATTGATTGTTGTTTAGAAGGAATAACCCCAGTAATTGTTACTTAAGAGTTGTTGGCATCTGTGTGTTAGCTAATTTTCTTTTATGCAGACCTGAGATCCCCTTCCAAATACATTGCAGATGAAATCTCCTCTACAACAAAAAAAATACTTCATAAAGCTATGTCCTGATATCATCAGTTATTAGCATGTCTAAGATGTTCATTACTGTTGTGTCTGATCTTAACTTTGCAAAGTATAAGTTTAGCAGCAAACACCAATCTCAAGAAAAGGAAACATATATTCCATTATCTTACTGCTACACTAGCATCAATACAGATAGCCTTAGTTTGGGTTAGCTTAATTTCTTCCTTTGATGGAAATGAATGAAGCTAAACCCAATTAAGGCCACTTCAATTCTAATCAAGTGTGTCCACATAGCTTAATGCATTTTAACTAATCCACTTTAAATGCACTCCTTTAGTTAGTTGGAATTACATTTCTTCGGTACCCCAGAGGGACAAGCCATTAGCCTTTACATTAAGAATAGAAAGATTTGGACTGCATGTAGAAAGAAGAAAATGTGTGATCTGGCTGTGCCATTTCTTGAGGTCTGTTGCATGTTTTCCAGTGCGGGTGTCTGCACAGCACCTGCACATGTTGTGGAGGTGTTCAGGTCCTCTAGACCAGGGGAAGCCAACCTGTAACACATGTGCCATCAAAGGCGTGTGTGGCACATGGCAAATTGTGGAGGGGCAGGCAGCACAACACCATATAGGGCAGAAAGCAGAGCAGCAGATCAGGCAGGGGAAAGGGTTCAGAGTGATGGTCAGGGAGGGTGCAAAGCCAAAAAGGTTGGTACCTACTGTTGTAGATGGATATCCAGAAAAAGTGTGTGGGTGGCAGGTCCTCACAGAGAAGGTGCGCAGAGTTGAGAATTTTGCCTGGTCACGTGTATATGTGGATTTCTTTGAGACTGCTTTCCTAAAGCTAATAAAAAAAAATCTAGAAAATATTAATTGTGGTTTTTGAGAGTAAAAATCATCTCATAGTTAAACTTATCTGGGCCTCAAAAGTCGTAGATTTAGTTTTAGGTTTTGCCGGATCTGCTGCCTTATCTTGGGTAGGTCATAAGCTCTGGGGACTTCATTTCCTGATCTGTAAGTTAAGATCCTTTGTCCTATTTAGCGTTGTGTAGCAAGAACTATTGCACAGTATGTATGCATGTAATATGTAATACAAGGTGGCTTTGATCTCAGTTGGGTCCCGTAGATACTACTGTAATACAAATTGTCCAGACTGGAAAAGTCCTTGTGGTCTTACTTAATGCAAAAGTGTTGTCTGGTTCCCCTAAGGGAGAGTAGAACACTGACTACTCTAGCTCTAAATGTTGCCCTCTGAGCTTATCTTTCCCATGTATTAGGGTTTGACATTTCCATTCTTCCTAAGCTCATTACTGATTTAGGCCATTCATGTGATGTTTTCCTAAAGTCTAGTAAGACCATCCAGGCTGATTTAAGCTCTAATGTTCAGTCTGTGCTTAAACTTTATTTTCCCTTGTAGCACTTAGTGTCCAGAGAACAAGTGACCACGCTAATGGGTAAAAACTTTGTGAAACACTGAATCACAACCAGACTTTAAATGGATTTAAGTTTATCTTCTGCTTTCATTTGCAAATTGTTCTCATTTAAAAGGTTAATAGCTTTACATAATTCTGACCTTCAGAATGTACTAATGTTGTCGTAGAATTTTTTTTAAATGCTCCTATGAAAGGGTATAGAAATTGCATTTTGCATATGGCACAGCAATGCAAAGCTGATTTCACCTCCTAAGTTTGTGGGTGGTTCAGAATGAAATAGTCTGCTAGGGAATACATGCTATAGTACTAGTCGTCTTTTGAACATTTGCTATTATGTAGGTTTAAAAGTGCCCCTCAAAACATATTTATATAAGTTATGTATGGAAAAGTTGTTAGTAAAAATGAAACGTAAAGATTTCTTCTCTAAAGCCACTCTAAGATAAGTAATAGTTACAGGTAACCTACTAACAATTGATCAGTAGTTTATTAAGACAACTTGATTGATTTATGTACCATAAATATTTATTAGTAAATTGTTGCTACAGTGCATGACAAAGGGGCACTTGCTAGTGATGTGGCAAGGAGAGGACTGGTTAAGATAGGATAATGATGAAGTGTCATTCCAAGAATACTGGGGTCCAGGGAAATTGAAATGGAGAGGTTTTGATATTTGGCATCTGGGTTTTGAAGTTGGATGATCAGATCCCTATACCATGTAATTCTGCCTGCAAAAGAAATGATGCTGCAGAATAGTCCTAGTGCCTGCTTGTTTGGTATAAATAGTTGCACTTATCTTGCAATAAATGTGCCAACACAGAAAATAACAGGTAGGATGATGTGCATCAGCAGGATCAGAACCCACCCTAAACTTTGTTCGTCTGGTTACCCCGTATACGGTCTCTCAGAAGACAGATAGACGCTCAGCTCTAACCTAACTTCTGCTGATTTACTTTGCGTTGCAGCTTCTAGGGGTCATATTCTGGCATCAGATTTGTCAACCCAAGACAATTTTTTTTTTT
>JAGPOW010002791.1:16599141-16612801 GCA_030014935.1 Caiman crocodilus
TTTTTTTTTTTACTGACAAACTGCAAACTTTTTACTGATACATTTCCGTAATATAGATGTAGCTCTTCTTCCAGGTCTGGGTTCAGATTTGAGGGTTTAACACCAACCATAGTAAAAAAAAAAATATATATATATATATATATATATATATATAATAATAATAATAATAATAATAAAAGTTTGCTTGTCAGTAAAAAGTTTGCAGATTATCAAGTAAAAAGAAAAATTGTCTGGAGTTAAGGTTGGCAACCCTATTTGACTACAGGAATGGCTTTACAACACACCACCCCCACTCCATGGGTTTACTTTTCACCCCAACACCCTAATGCCCCTGAATGCACTCAGCACTATGATGCCTACCTCAGCCCACTCCCTGGCCTTACTTGTGCCAGCCCTGCCTTGTGATCCTGGCATGAGCCCCCACAGAAGGACTACTGACTGCCTCCCTACAACTTAACAGTGTTACAGGCAGGTGACAGGACACAGCAGCAGTACCAGCATGTGGTTGGGGCTGGGGGCTCTGCAGAGTCTCCACTTAGTTACAAAATCCTGCAGGGTGCTACACTCCTTCCTCAGGCTCCAGTTGATACTGCTCTGTTCTGTCTGTGTCTGCTCATCAAACTTTCCTCTAGCTTCTTTTGACGAGGAATCTTCAATCAGGCTCTGGGTTGCTTAAGTTTTTTTATGGACAGCAATTTTTTTTACAGACTTTACAGGCAGGAGGTTTAATCTGTTGGGTTTTTTTTAATGAATGGTCCTTAAATTTTTGCACCATTTTGTAGGCAGGACTCCCACTGAAGGAGTCTGTGCCCAAACCTGTTGTTACTTTCTGCAGTCATGTGCAAACATTACAAAAATTAAAAGGGAAATGCACAACAATCATCTCTCACAGAATCTTTTCTCACTATATCTGGGATCTGTCATAAAATCAAAGGCCTTTAACATATCCAAAGAAAATAAATGTCTGCTATAGCACACTT
The DNA here is from genome assembly GCA_030014935.1 of Caiman crocodilus. Taxonomy (NCBI): domain Eukaryota; kingdom Metazoa; phylum Chordata; order Crocodylia; family Alligatoridae; genus Caiman; species Caiman crocodilus. Next base: position 16,600,122 of record JAGPOW010002791.1, read on the forward strand.
CCCTTGAAAGACAATAAGAGATATCCAGTCTGGAGATCAGAACTATTTGAAGAAGTTAGGAAGACATGTTAGACTACTACTTGGATAGCTTGCTGCTGAAAGCCATCTATTTAATCCCCATTCTGGCCTTATGATGATTGCCATTAAGAGTTACCCAGTTGTGCAATCTAATCTACCCCATCAGTCACATCACCCTACTTGATAGGAAGACGGTATTTTAAGGACAGTGCCAACAGTGCTATCCACTTTGCCTGTCTAGAAAAAAACTAAGATGCTTGTGGAACAGGGTTGTGCAGTGCATCTGGAAACTAGAGGAGTGGTGAAAAGCCCCGTAATGTCAGCACTGTCTTAAACATACTGTTTTCTGACAAAGGGGGACCAGAATGGGGCTGAAAATGGGAAAAGTCAGAGAACAGCTCCTCAACAGTGGCAATGGAGAAGGAAGTGCAAGTCAGTCAACTGAAACCAGAATCCTCCTCTTCCTGGAGATGAGCTCCAAACACAGGGCTGCAGTGTGGGAGGTCTTTCAGGGCTTTTGAAGTCCTCATCAACCGGTTCCTTCTAATGACTGTTACTAGCAATGGGAATCAAGTGAAAAAAAGAACATAAGTGAGGACTGTGCGAAATGACATAGGCTATGTTTTCAAAACCAGATAGTTCTTTGCTTCTAGTTACTATTGATATGTGGTGGAGGCAGCAAGCAACACGCCTGAGTTGCATCTAGTATGCGTCTCAGGTGAGATTGGACCAGCAGAAGACTAGCTTGTTCATGGAGAAACAGCTGGGGCTATCTCAAGGGATATTGATTAGGCAAGATCAGACCGTTCAGTGTGTTAGTGATCCACAGAGCACTTGCAGGTTGCTGATAGAGTTGGCAGGTGACATTGGGTTGACTCTCCATTTCATCTTATTCTAGAGCAGGCTGCAGGATGACAGAGCTCAAAGTGTGCATTACCTTGCCCTTTGTGTTCAGCTGCTTTGCTCGGCACAGGGGTGCTTTAGTCACAAAAGGGAAAAAGAGATGGTCCAGGAGCGCCTGAATTGTGCTGTGAAAGTCTATGAGAACATCCACAGTTGCTTATTGACAAACAGATGTCAGTTGTGGCCTGGCTTTCTCCTGCTTCAGTAAAGTCTGTCTTTATGCTTTCAGATAGGATTTTCTTGCATGTAGTCTTCCTAAGATTGACAGCACAGGTTAATGTTGTGTTACATACCAAAAGCAGTATGTAAACATGTTGTTGAATGCTGTATTGGAGTTGCCTCCAGGTGCACAGGGAGTCTGAATTAAAATTGCAGTGGGAACCTTGATGCTAGCATTTCCACCTTAATAACATTCAGTGAATGCAGCTTTATGGGTATGTAAAAAGTTGTTTGGCTGTGGGGGAGAGGGAGGCAGGATTTAAATTGAAAACGAAGTTTCGTGTTGGGATATCATGCTGATCCCCACTGTGATCCATCCCCAGACTGGAACTTGCAAATCCACCCAGCCACGCTGCGGCTGGTACAATGGTAGATGTAACATTAATAGGTCTCCACTCCGTGTGGGTGCTGCTAGAGGGGGATGAGACGCACTTTGTCAAAGGGTTGCACATTTGTCTCTCTCCGCCTTCCTTCCCCCCCCCAGTGCTGTTTGCCCATCCCAGATTCCTGGGTCCTCTTCTGATTTCAGTGTTGCCCCCACGAGTTGATTCTTAATTGTATCCCCTCCACCATGGCAGTGTTCTTGCCCAGTCAGTCTCACCTTGAGTCCCAGTCTTACCCTCTTCTCCCCACATCTCGGTCATTTTTCTGAGCCAGTCTCAGTTTTTCCTCTCACCTGATTCCTTGCCCCAGTCTATTTACCCTCTCTCCTGCCCTGACTGCCCTTTCTGCACTTGCGTCAGTCCTGTATCTTAACTGCCTAAGCACTAGCAAGGGGGCACAGGGCAAACTGGCCCAGAACAGCTGTTACTGTGGTAGTCTGGTCTCACACCCATAACCCTGCACTGGAAAGAGCATGTTTTGTTGCTTGCATGAGCTGTCTAGCCAGTGCCAAGATCTGGGAGAGGATGGAGCATGCTCACTGAGCAAGAAACCTAGTCTCCACTAAGCATGTACAAACTGACATTTTCAAACTTGTAGAATGTAGCCAGGTATTCGGAAGGGCAGAAAAGGAACAGCGCTAAAGTAAAAGTAGCCACCCGTTTGCCATGCTCCAAAGCATTAGACCTGTTTGAAGACAATTTACCCCATTTGCTTTAATAGGGACAAAATAATCTTTTATCATTAGCCTTGCTAGTGGGAATGGAAGAATTATTTTGGCTGAGATTTTGAGAAGGGCAAAAAAAATGTACCAGAAACAGAACCTCACTATAGAAAATTTCAGCCAGAGTTAAAGTATGGCAAAGGTTCAAGCAACTGAAAAGAGGTTCTTATCAAAGGAAGCGTTGCACAACCGTAATAGGCAGCGTTACCGGACCAGCTTGTCATGGGGTTTTGAGTTTCTTTGAATCAGGATTGTAACTCTCCACATCAAAGTAGTACATTTTTCTGCAGCCACTTTGATGTGAATTCTGGCCTGAATGATGCAACCAGGCATGGTGGATTTTTGCACCTAGGCAGAGCCTCATTGACATCCATTGGATTTTTGCAGAGTCCCAGCTCCACCCAGGCAGACCATTGCATGTTTGCGGCCTAATAAGAACCTCTTACAGAAGTAATGTGATACGACCACCTGGAAAGCCAAGCATTTTGCCTCTTCAGTAATGGCCTGACGGGAGTGGTGACATCTTGGCTTTGTTTTTGATTCTACCAATTGTTTCAGTATCAGTAAAATAAAAAACACTCTTAAAAAAAAAAAAGCCTTGCTCAGATACATGGACTTGCTTGTGCTATGGTGGGTGCTGGCTCCCCACAGTCACACGTGTGCTTTTCAGAAAGACAGAGGAGGCTGGCAGCTTTTGCTTTTCCAGCTGTCTGAATCAAATGTGTGAACAACAACTGTAAGGTGGGAGTCACTTGGGTTTGTGTTCTGTTGGATTTACACCTTGCTAAAATTGCTTTTATTGCAGCTTAGCAACTTACTAGCATTTTTTCTGATAAGATAACAGGAAAGGACTGTGTAGGCATATTTACTGGTAGAAAGAGATTAGAGTCAGATAGAAATGGCACAGGCTTTTCATTTGAACTGAACGAGAACTGGGAACACAAAAAACTGCTGCTTAACTTAAAATGCAACAACTGAGTTTTACAAGCATTATCTGAGACTTGCTGAGATTTGCTTCTGAGCTCCAAGTTCCATAATTTTGAGGGTGTGCTATTAACTCCAAAATGAGCTCTAAAACAAGCTTTAAAAAATCACAACAAACTACTTGTAGCTGATCCTGTTAACGGCAGCGTTTCAGGAGGAAAGAGAAGGAGTGTTAAGTGTTTTAACAAGCGAACAGCAACTAAGAACCCCACAGCAGTATGGCTACTCTGAACACACACAGTGCAGGTGCTCAAAGTGGACGTGCAAGCAGCCACGTCTGCCCCCTACGTGGTGTAGGAGGTTGTGCTAGAAAGGTTGGAGGTAACCCTGGGAAAGAATTCTTCTTCCTTCTTCCCTTGCTGTCCCCAGTGCCAGAGCATCTACATTTTATGAGGCCATATAAAAATGGCCATATGAAAATGGCCTCAATAATTCATCCTGTCCCCACCAAACCCTCCTTGTTATGCAGGAGCGTCTTTCAGGGCTGCTTTTCTTGTCAGATTAACATGGAGTTTACATGAGCCCAGGCTCATGGGCCCTCTACAAAGGAAGTTCCATCCTTGTGGAATTTGGACCTTGTCTCGTAGCAGTAGGAAATTGGGGATCATGAAGCATTTGTTCTTCCTGCCATCATATGAACCAAGCAGGTTGGAAATGCACTTTATACTGCAGCTGCTCTTGTTTCCTAGGGTGCCTTGCAGCATGCCAAAAGATACCAGTGACTGTGTGTTCTCTGTAACAGGTACGGATTGAGGATGACATTGCAGTGACAGCCAATGGAATGGAGCTACTAACATGCGTCCCACGCACCGTGGAAGAAATAGAGGCTTTCATGGCAGAAGCCCAAGGCAGCACCAAGTCATTTGACTGCTTGTCCAGCCAAAAGCAGTAAACTCCATGTACTTGCTGTTTCCCGCTTATCAGTCGTCCTTCCGATTTAAGGCAGCAGCATATAAAATAAAATGATTTAATTCTGCAAAGCAACTGAGTCAGGCAAAGCATTAGACTAGAATGGTTATTTCATTAGAAATTAAATTAGAAAGTTTCAGCACCATATATTCAGGTAACTCTAAATCTTGATGCTTTCAATCAACATCTTATATTATGAAGTGCCAACAGAATAATCCTACAGGATGAACAGCTGAAATTAAAAACCTCAGATCATTTGTACCTTACCTCTTTCCAGTTATATCTGCATTTTCATGGCAGTGACTTTTATACATGGCAAATCTGTTATCCGTATGTTGTCTGTAATCATGAGAAAATACCTAAGCATTCCTGTTTAGGAAACTTATCTCCACAAGTTTTCCAAGATCTTTCTGTTAACTGGGAATGGCTGAGACAGTGCCACCTGTTTTCCTTGTGGATCAGTATTTTGATATAAATGAAGTGAACAAAATAAGGTTTCTAATAAAAATTACCTCTGCAAGTTGTTGTTCAGACCTTTGTGTTGTTCCGTCAGCTCCCTTTTCCCACCCATTATCAATTCAGTATGGGAGCTTTCTACCCCAGAAACCTGCACTGCTCCCCAACTAGGTTTTCTTCTTCAAATCCTGGGCATTCATATCCTTCACACATCAGCCAGGCTCCCTGCACTCGTGGTGTACTGCAGCAGAAAGAGCAGCTGATCTGTCTCCTTAAGGATGTAGTATGATCTGAGCCAGAGCCTTAAATATTCTGCCTAAATATTATGAGAGAGTGTTTTTGCTACAGGGACTCAGTATTAGTCAGTAGAGTACCTCCTGCTGAACAGGTGAAAATTGAGAAGCCATCCGGTAACATCAGAGCAGGGGTGTCGAGCTTTTCTGGCCCCAGATGATTGGCGCGAGATAGATGAATGTCCTGGGGCCATCCCCATGGGACAGAATGGACACCGCCCCCCCCTCCTCATGCTGGAGCCAGTGCCTGCAGCTTTTGCTCCAGCCAGTCCAGGACCATGCTGCGTATGGTACCCATTCTGATTAGAGCAGGATGCGAGCTGCATACAGCACTTGCTCCAGCTGGTCTTGGGAGGACCCTGCTTTCAGCAAGCGCTGAATGTGGCGTGTGAAAGACCCATAGACCACCAACCCCCTCTCCCTCCCCTCCAGATGCCTATCCAGGGCTGCACCGTACGTGGCACCCACCACTCCAGGACCTGCACTGCACGCAGCACTTGCCCACATACTTGCCCGAGACTAGCTGGAGCAGGTGCAGCATGTGACAGCCCCAGACCAGCCAGAGTGGGTGTCACAGATGCTGGATCTGGCATGTGGGAAGAGTCCTGGGCTGGCCCCATTTGGGACCAGTACCAGAGGATGTATGATGCAACTCGCTGAGCTAGATGAGACCTCAGGCTGTATCTTTAATACTGCTGTTTATGGATCCCAAATTAAGCTGTGTCACTTGTGTGTAGATATGATACTTCGCAATGATAGTAATGGTAACCTGGGCTTCCACCCCTGTGAGAGAACCAGCTACATGCTCTGTGCTACATGGTTACTGCAAGATATGATCCTCAACAAGTTGGTCTCACTTGTAGCAAAAGCCCAGTTATTTTCACTTGGTTTATGATTTGCAGACTCTCTGGCAGCATGTGTCAGAACATCATCTCTGTTTATCTTGCTTTAAATACTTATTTTACACCCCTCTGTCCACATAAAGGTTGGTATAAAATATATTCTTTTTTTAATGTATTCAAGATCTTAATCTGTGGAGAAACCCAGTTTGTACCAATGTTAGTTCCAGCAAAGGTAGCACCTCTAGCTGATGCACTTTAAAACTGTCCCTGCACCTCGTATCCAGTCAAGTGCTTACTTTAATTTAAGCTGAGGCTTCTGGGGTCAGAATCCCTCTTCTGTTGCACCACATCACTGGCCACGAGAGGGCTTCTCTCTGTTATTCCAATCCCAACGTAGGATGGCAGTGTGCCAGCATGTTGTCATCATCATTTTCCCTGCCGTTGGTGAACAGGGAGCAAAGTCCTTCTGGCGCCTGTGATCCCCAGCTGCTGTAACAAGCCCCTGTCTTATACTGGGAAACTCTCCTGACACAGTAGCACAGGACAGGAGAGTGTAGTAGCTTGAAGCCACCTGCATCTCTGCCTCCCAACTCACATGCTCATATGTTCTTCAGCAGCTGCTGGGACTGAGTCTTGATCAGGAATTATTTCTTATGAAAATCTGAATTGAGCCACTCTCTGCAACAAGATTCAGCTCATATTTGCCAATTGGGTTGTCCTGCGCAGAGGAATGCACTCATTTTTAACACATTGGTGACCTGCTGTCAAATATTGAAGTTTGCAAATTAGAGAGGAAGGAAACCTGCATGCTACAGTCATCTGGCATGCTTTACTCCTTTAGTTTAATGTCACTTTGTTTTAGTTTAATGTCACTTTGTTTTAAAAACGTAGGAACTAGTCCATCTTTTACTGTAACTCCACTGCAGCAGTTCCTGAGAGGTAAGCCAGGTGAGTTCTATATATAATGAGGTCTCCAATGAGCAAGTCTTGCCTGAGGAGTGGGGTGAGATTATTCTTAAGGGAATGGACAGAATTGTCTGTAACTGCTTTTGTTTCCTTTTGTGGCTACTAAAGAGATTCTGGATTTTGTGCTTCTGAAGAAAATGTCAGATTTTACTGCAGTAACTGTAGAAAAAAAGAGCAGACGGTGATAAGCTGACCGGCATTCCCATCTCTTCAGCCTCCAGAAGCCTTGGGGAGGTTTACTCAGCATGAGACTCTCCTGTGTCACCACCGTGGCCTCAGCGTATCAGGCTCATGTAGGGGCATGAGTCAAAGTCCATTTCTGTAATTATTTTTTTTGAGCACACCCCCTCAGCTCCTTGGCTGGCTGCTGCTCTGGGCACTGTGAAGCCTTCCTTTGCTTTGGTTCATTAGCCTTGGTTATTTAAAAGCAATTCTTTTATACACTTTTAAAACTCCAGATTTGCCATTGTGTCAATGAGGCTGTAACACGGGTCTAGTTAATAGGCTTTTCCCTTCCTCCCTGATTAATCTTGGCAGACATTGTTCTCAACTGCTGTAGAACAGGTTGAGCAAATAGATGACGCGAGGCGACAGAGTGCGGTATCCTTCACCACGTACCAAAGAACAAATGCTGTGCCGAGCTCTGAGGGAGGAGAGGACAAAGCAAATGTCACTGAGCTGACTGCCAGTTTTCTCTCATTATACCTGTCCCAGCAGCAGCTGTTTGCTTAAATCTGGTTTTGTTTTCTCAGACTTTTCTTTATGTGCAAGGCCCCATGAATTCTGCAACTCTGAGATCCACTGCATGAGAGTCACAGCTTTGATTAAAAAAAAAAAAAAGTCTAGTTTTTACAGTTCTTTAGAAACTGTTCCCAATGCAAACCAGATGTAACCACGGCAGGGGCCTGGTCTGAACTGAAGGCTGCTGTACCCCAAAAGAGCACCAAGAGATCTCAGCTGGTGTTTGTTCATATCTCTTGCAAGAAACCTTCTTCTCTGGAATGGAGTCCTCTTCAGGTGGCGCTTACGGCCTTTGTCTCCCAGTGGAAGCCAAATGGAACCAGGACCTTTTTATTTCTCAGTTAGAATCTGCAGTGAAGGAGGAACTGTGCATGGGGTCAGGTTTTGGGGGGTTTTTTGGTTTTGTTTTTTGGTGGGTTTTTTTTGGGGGGGGGGGGAGAGGGGGTTAACTGCTGGTTAATGAATTTAAGATGTATTCCCTGGTCAAGGGTGATAAGCGATAACTGTAGCTTGCTCTGGCTATGATTGCATTTTAAAACCTATTAGCGATCACATTTTCTCCTAGTGTGCACAAGTCTGCCCAGACTTGCCTCAGAGGTACCAATGCAGTGAATTAAAATCAATTTATTTTGGTGCAAGTTTGTAAGTGGGAAAGATCAAGGTCATTTTTTTTAAAATGATTTAAGCAAGTTATGTCAGGTCCCTTGTGTGGATGCTGCCTAGCCCCGCAAGCTGTGCTGCTCAGCAGTAGAATTAAAGCAGTACAATCCCTTAGCGCAGATGCAGTCATAATGGAGTGGCCATTCCTGTAACGGAAATGGAATGAGCTATCCTAGGTACAATGCATGCTGTGTAACTGCATCTGCAGTGGAGAGCTGTACTTACCAAACTTTACATCCCATCTTTAGTCTCACACTGTACACAGACCAACTTTACATAACCTTTGTCACTAAGTTAAGATAAACTTTGCAGTAGTTTGGCACAGAATTTGTAAAGGAGTGTGAATCATCCCAGCCATTTCAGTGAAATGTTAACTTTGAATCTACTGAACTACCACAGTCACTGGGGACCCCAGCCATGAACCAGGGGCCTACTGTGATAAAGCCTGTAAAAGCCCAGAAAAATGCAGGGATCCTACTGTTGAAATCTGGCTGCATGTACTGAAGAGGTCCTGGACACTGTCTTAGGGTTCTCCAAAGTGTCCTAGGGCTATGCCTGTTCTCCAAAATGTTCATTAATTAATAAGGCAAAACCAAAGAACTAAAAGCCAAACTTCACTGAAATTTGCACAGGCTGAAATCTGATTCAGATGCCTGCTTATCAGTTACTGCAGAAAAGAAGGATGTTAGCACCTGTATCTGAGGTGCACAGTTAACAACAGAACAAACCATTCCTGCAGCCCTCCTGATCTCTAGACACAGGCAGTCCCCTTGGATAAATAGGATGCGATTCTGGTATTAAGTTAGCAACCAATCTGTGCTATAGCAGCTCGGGGCAGGGAAAGTGAAAGCTTTTGGGGGGTTTCATTTGAAAGCCATTATTCCTCTGATATAGCGCTGTGTATTTTTTTGGAACAGGCTCATTGCAATCTTTCTTGAAACTGACCTCCCAGTGATGGGCAAGTTAAAATAATGAGCGTCTGTCAGCCCCGGGGCCGATGGATTCGTGTGTTTAAAATGACACGCTGCAGAGTCTGTATTTCACTTCTCGGGTAAAGCAAGTGCATAAACAGCCACGTTAGCAAGGTCTCTGTGCAGTCAAACTAGTCATCAAGTGTGTTGCATTGTGTTGCGTTGGAAGGACCTGGAGTCCATATTGGTGGGGTGACAGTGCCTCTGCATGGTGGTAAGACCCTGAAATTTCAGGATGTTCTTTCAAGTCTGAAATGCTGACCTTTTTGTGCTGCATTTTGATTAGTCAAATGCATGTAGCCTTGAAGTGCTACATCCTAGAGAAAGCATCCACAGCTGGTAGGAAAGAGTGAATTCCCCAAGTCGTGTCACGTGTGAGGAACCCACTGTGGATTAACAGGATGTGGAAAGCTACTCCATTCAGCCTTGCTAACGCAAGGAAAGTTGGGATGGACAGGATCTGTGTACAGGTAAGAAGGTATAGATGCATGGGCTCATATTGCATGAACCGGAGGGTAGTGGCAAATGGTGCCAGAGAGAAACAGCAAAAATTGAGATTTGTGGCTTAAATTGCCTAGTTTTGTTACATGTATGGGGCAATAGCAATAGGGAGGGCATGATACAGAGCATCCTGTATGTAACGCATGAAATCACCATTCTCCTCTTCAATAGCAATGGAGATGTTGAAACCGTCCAGCTGAACAATGTGAAATATGTGGTCAGTGGATTGTCACTCTTTGGGGCAGGGATAGTTTGTGTTGTGTTGGGACACCACCTTCACAGTGGGATCTAGCTCCATGGAGGGTTCTTTGGTGGAAGTACAGGACTATGACAGCCTATTACTATTAATCATGTGTTAAAAGGATAAAGTAGGCTAGGGGTAGGCAAATATTTGGCTGAAGTGCCAAAAACACCCCAACCTTGACCCACACCTTCACTTGGTGCACAAGGGCAGATGGCAGGGGAGCTGCAAGGGACCCAATCCTCAATGCTGATGTGACAGGTGCATGCACGCCTCTGGGCTGATTGTGGAAGGGGCCAGTGTTGTGCTGCCCTGGCTGCTTCCCCGCCATTCGCCCAGAGGTACATGCAGCTGCTGCCACCATGGAGCCAGTGTGCTTGCAGCCTCCTGGCCGCCTGCTGCAAGCAGCCTGGGCTCTGTGGCCAGCAGCAGCTGCCTCGAGCTCTGGGCCAGCTGTGGCATGCCGAGCAAAATGGCCTCATGTCCCATATTCCTCATGTGCCAGCAGTTGCTAACCCCTGGAGTAGGCAATGAATGAGGGGGATAAACTGCCTCATAGCTAGCTATCTTCAGAATTCGTGCCTGAGCCTCTCATTGGCAATAAAGGGCCGAATCCTCATTTTATGCTTAAGTAACTCATCTTATTTCAACAGATTGATGACCGGTTTACACTCGCACACACGTTTTAGAAGTTAATTTTTGGAAATAAACATCAGGATTTTCCTTGCAAATTACAAGCTGGGAATCTTTACACAAATCATAAAGGAAATGCTGCAGAAGTCAGAAATGGGAATCCAATGGGAATTTCGCTAGCTCGGTGTTCAGTGCAAGTAGAGCAAGGGGAGCAGCATACACAGGATTGTTTCTCTGTTTTAAGGATTCATGATTTTAAAGGTGTATACCATATAACAGCCCTCAAATGCTTTTGAGACTTTCTACAAATTTTGTAGAACAAAAGTCAATTCCATTTTAATGGATTCAACAAAATAAAAAGGACATCTGAATGTTTACTTCAAGACACCTTCTCTTTATGGAGACAGGTTAGGCATTGTTTGTAAGAGAACCAAGGGCTATTTTTTTAATTTTGCTCCAGCAAGTAAGTACAAGCCACTCATCTGAAGTATGAGACATTTCACTCCTACTTTTATTGGAAAAAAGCCCTATTTCCTTTAATCCATGACTCCCTCCTTGGCAAAAGAGCCTGCTGTTTATGTGATGAGAAATATGATATACATTTTATTCCCACTGAAATAAAAATAGCAGAGAGAGCACCTGAACGTGTGTGTCAGTATGATACAAGACAGACTCTGCTGGCTCTGTGCATACTTCCTGCCTGTGAGGCGAGGTAGCCATGTTAGTGCAGTGTGGTGTATGGGCCAATAAACTGTCTTGGACAGGACATCTTTCCTGCAGCATCATGTTTTCATGGGCCTGATTTCATCAGTAGCCTTCATGCAGCACAAAGCCTTCAGTTTCCTTTGCTGGTAAGCCCTTATATTGGAACAGCAGTCCAGGGCTATTTCTGTTTTTACAGGTGGTAAGGGACTGGGACTAGCCACTTTTTTCCAGGCTTGGGACTGGCAACTGCATTGAGTTGAAGCAGGTGGAAAACAAGCATCTAACAGAGGTTCTGGGTACTTGGTGAAAAGACTCCATCACGCATGAAAAAATTTGAGAAATCATCAGCCAGAACTGCATTTTCTCCGTATTCAACACTGGTCATATGAGGAGTTTGTACTCTGGAGGTGAACATACACAATCCCAAGTGAAACCAGGGAGAGAAATCTAGGTGCCCATGAGAAACCCCAAGAGCCAGAGAGGCACTTTCTACGCCACGGAACAGAGGGAAGCGGCAGCAACAGTGAGTAACAAAGGAGAATGGTGTACACACTCCTGCCCTGGGGCTGTAGTAAGGCTGAAGGAGCGAGACTTTAAAAGCATCTTCTCTCCCTAACTGGTTTTCATAACACCAAAAAGGTTGGCCCTTGCTGTTCTAGATTTTCTATTAAGTGAGACTTCCGCTAATGTTGCTTTATGAAGGTTTGCTTTACATGTTGCAACTGAATAAGGCAGCATTGACAGGGGATGAGGAATTTTGAAAGGCTTATTGCCATTCTTCAAACTATTGCTAACCCAAGAGTAGAAAGCTGCTATTCTTGCATAAATCCAGCCCACACGCCGATATTCAATGCCCTTCTTGACAGGTTGGAGCAGCTTGAGTTGAACAACCCGAATTTATGTAAGTCTCTCATTTTAAGATCTAGCTGTTGTTCCTACCCCTATCACTGACATTTTTCAAGACATTAAGCTAATAATCTTAGATTCTCTTCACAAGTAACTGGTACCTGTGGATTGTACTGGGGAAGATTGTGGGAGCTCTAAAGGATCAGATGTTTCCCTGAAAAGTTAAATCCCTAAATTCCACAGGTCAGGTTTTCAGTTAGGCACAGGTATACCTACCCACCTGTCTTAAAAACCCTTTCAATCCCTTTAAAATCTCAGTGTTTTCTGACATACATGAGCCTTTTTCTCCTGACCCTCCCCCCGCAAAAATTGAGGTGGGTATAATAAGCAGAGAAGTTGTTTTTTTTGCTGAAAGAAGCACACCTGGAGACACCGTGTGCATGATGCTACTGCCAAGATAGCTGCTGCTTGTCTGGCTCAGCAAGCTGAACGGGTGGAGTCGCGTGTTAACCCTCTCACAGCCACAGCATTGCCTGAGCACCGCAGCAATGCACCTGAAGCAACAAGTGAGCTGCTGGTATTGTCTTAATTATTCTTGATGAGGCTTGGAATGTGCAAACGCTTCATTTACAGGATCCTAAATAAAGTACTTACAGTAAAGAACTAATAGTTTCACTCCTAGGAACA
>JAGPOW010002791.1:16612901-16631252 GCA_030014935.1 Caiman crocodilus
TGTGACCCTGGCACTCGTTTCCTGCCATTGGCGGGGGGTCAGACTAGATGGCCTGCTCTAGGCCCCTTCTGACCCTAGGTACTATGATACTATGATAGAGTGACCATGACTTGGCAGGGGAGGGAAGATCTACATTCTGCCTTCCAAAAACACGGTGTGATGTATAGAAGAAAATACAGGTAAGTTGCCTGTATCTTTGTTCTTTTCCTGGATTTTCAATGCGAAGGGGAAAAGTTTGGTTTAAGTGTTACAATACCGGTCTTTGTAATGATCTACTACTGTAAAATGAGGTTAGCAGAAGAGGATTCTTACCAGACCAGTTGTGAACTACCTTTGTTCAGAGCATATGATCTATTAACACAGGTTCCAATATAGTCAGGCTTTGTATGGAAATAAGGATACACACCAATTGGGCCCTTCAGAAATCCACCTACCTATGTTTTTACTTCTATTTAAGCATAGTGGGGAAAAAGGAGGCCATAATTATTAGGTTCTAAGGCAAGACAGTTTATTAGATGTATTATTATATATTTCAACCTTACCTACTTAAACTATTAACTAGAACTAGAGTATTTTTCTCTGTGGAAAGCACTACCTTAATTCAAGACCGTACAAAAGTCTTCCACGCTTGATTAACTTTACAATAAAAGTTTAAACTCTTAAAAAATTTTTAGAAGTTTTTATTTTCTAACTTAGCATCTTAACAGATTTTACCCAAGTTGTCTTCCTAAATAGAGATACAGTACACGTGAGCATACTACAGTCATGTTCAGAAAAAGGTGATGTGGGAGGGAAAGTAAAACAGGGTAACAATTCACTAGCCAGACACACAGGTTATATATAAAACAAACATACTATAAGTGAAATATTTAAAAATGAAAATAAATTAAGGTTACATCAAAGTTCCTGCTTGACTTTTATTATTTAAATCCTCAGTATAATACATACCACTGCATTATGGGTCATGGTAAGGGAATGGGTTTTGAAAAAGTCTGCTATAGAAAAAGTTTTATCAAAATAAGATTGAAGTTCATCCTTCACACAACTATAGAAATTCTGCTGAATCACATATTCAAACTAGGGGCATCTATTTTTTATTACATTGGATCTCTGCAAGGTATTAGCTGTTAAATTGAACAACTATATAAATCAGATGTTAAGGTGCAAGTCTGTATATTTTGACTGAGCCGATGTTTTGCACCAGCCCTTCCCTTGCTTAGCCAAACTATGTTAGATTCTCAGACACCTGCAAGAGAACAGTTATTTTATCATATTCATCTACGTTCTAGAAACCAACATATGATACTTTAAGGACACCAAGTTGCTACGCAAACAATGCTAGCATGTTGAACATAGGCTTTAAAAGACTTATAAATAAAATGTTCAACTTTCTTTCATACATGATGCTTCTTGAGAAACATTGACAGTTTGTGAACCAGTCGTGCATGTCAGTCATGTCATAATACATTGTTATGTCTCACAAAAAATGTAGTAGTCTTTAGAAAACATTAGTAAGCACCTTGGCTCACTATTACTAGGCACTGTTACTAGGCACTCCCCATCAACTATGGAAGGATAATAAGAAAGACCTGAATTTTACTGAACAGGGATTGCAGTCCACCAGATAAGAAGGGGTACATAGTCTATAGCCTTCTGAAGTTTTGTATACACAATAGAGAAACAGCAGACACTGAAATACATTTAAAGGATATTTAACAGAAATTTCCTCCAATTTTCAGTCCTCTATTTTACAATAAAACTGTTCAGCTGTACTCCTTTCTATATGCAAAATCAGAAGGTCAGTGTACATTTCTGTGGAAATTTAATTTCACTAACATGAAAATCTCTGTTGTTTTGTCAATTTAGGTCATTTTTTCTTGTTAGCCAAACCTATGAGAAGAAAATATTCAACAAATTATACAAAGTACTCAAAGCCACTTGTATTTAAACTGTATCAAACTTTCAGTGTTAAACCTAAAAAAACCCAAAATCTCCAAAACGTGATGGTTAAAAGTGAGAACAAAACTCTTTCTCTGCTTCTGCAGGGGAGGGGCAGGCAGGCTGTCCCTCTAGTGTTCAGTCCATCAGTTTGGGGGTAGTGTGCCTACTGTCCGGCGCTTTCTGGATTTGTGGTGGTGGTTTCTGTGCCAACAGGTTGCACATTGTCTGCCAGATTGTGTGCATGCTCAAGAAACAAGTCTTTAAGTACACTTAGCTCCTTGGTCAGGAGCTTAATTTTTGCCTCCAAACGTTCATTTTCTTCTTTCAACTGGTTAACCCTCTGCAGCGTATCTTGTGCCTTCTGCTTGCTTTTTAACCGGCTCTTTTTCACTGCCATGTTGTTGCGCTCTCGGCGCTGGCGGTATTCATCACTGTTTCTATCCACAAAGGAATTCTTTTTGCCCTGCTTGCTTGGAGGCAAGGCTTTGCCTCCACCACCAGGGCTAACGGGCACCAGCTGAGGAACCTGCTGCAAACCACTGGTGTGTGCTGGTGTGTGAATCACACTTATCCCGTTTGCTTCCGTAGTGGCGTTCTGTTGTGATGCCTTGCTCATTTGGACAGAATCCTCTTTTAACACCACAATACAATTTGTTAGAGATGGTGAAAATTGTTAGTAGTTTCCAGATTGTTGCCAGTGAGCCTTCATATGGATTAAGGGCAAGTTGAACCTAGTAGAAAAATACATTTATTAAAACATTTAAAATGCCAGGGTGAGCTATGATCTTGTACCTCACTGGCATTAGCAAAAACTGCTGATGGCACATCTGGCAGGAACACATCATTACAATGCTGGAAACTGAAAAGCTGCCAACTGTTGAACTATTTCAGAAGTCCCAGGGTCATTTGGACTGGAAGGGACTGTTAGTGGGTCATCTAGTCAACCTCTATGCACCATGGTTGGATTTATTCAGTTGTCCCAAAGCCATCTCTTGATGGGTGTCTAGTCTAGCCTTGACTAACTTGAGTTTCACAACCCATGTCTTGGCACCAAGTTACTGTCTAACTTTTCCTCCAGTTTATCTCTTAATTAGATAGAACATTTTCCATGCTACAGCTTAAGTTTATTAACTGTCTGACTCTTGACCAATAGGACTTTTGTCTTTAAACTACCTCCCTGTGTATGTGCATGCAAATTTCCTACGAATCTCCCCTTTTCCAGACTAAGTGTGCCCAACTTTCTACCATTCCAAAGACTCCTTCTAGTATCTTCTAAACATAAATGCCCTCTTCTGAACTTGTTTTGCTTGGTCTGTTTGGTATTTTTTTTCTCTTTTTATAGGATGCCCCAAACTGGTACCTACGTTCAAGCAGAAGTCCAGCTGTGCTGCAGGAAATAGCTATTTCACTTTGAGGCAAAAAAATGTAGTAAAATGTAAGTATTTTGCAAGATTAACCTTCACAGTGAATTAATGTCTGTTCTGTCTAAATGTGTACCTTTGCCAATAAAAATATTCCTGTTTCAATTCATATCTTACCACAAAATGAAGTTGCAGCTAAAAAATTAATCAGGAAGTGTTATCTTAATGTGCTAGTTGCTCTTGTTAATGAGATGAATCTTTCAGTGTGTACCTACATGTCAATCTTACTCACTCACAAAATATGCCACCAAGAAGGATATCAGTATAGTTTATAGTTACAGCGGAGAGTTCACAGCTCCTGTTTTCCTGTTCGAAGCACATAACTTTTAAAGAGTTATCCGTGGAGCTAGAATCTCTCATGCTTGTCCTAAGCACAAGAGAAACCTTTCCCCCCCCTTTAGTTGAAGAAATTTCATTCAGGGAATGGAAATACCCCTTTCAATATAAGCGAAGGGCTTCAGCATTTAAGCAGTGCATAAAATGGTCTTTCTGCACTTATTCCAGTGAATCTATAAAAAGAAAACTTACCAATAATGTAGGCCTGATTCTACTTGATGCTTACCAAAGTGCTGAGCTGTGCAAACACTTAAACTTCAATGAGAATGGAGTTAAGCAAATGAACTGTTTTTGGAAATCCCACCATGCAACTTTTGACAGTGCAGCATCTGTCCAGAGCATCACATACTCATATACACATACATACAACTTGTGTGCCCACAGAAATACAAACAGTGCATAAGGGGCATGTACTGGGAATGTACTGGGAGGTTGCAGATTGAAGACTGTAATGCTAGCAAAAGCCTAGTACTAAAATGTTCGGTTCCTAATTGTTACTATCTTTTTGTTACATGAATCGCTTAAGAAAGTTCATTTCTATAACCAGTTATTTGATTTACACTTCAGAGAGGCAGAAGAAGAGCTTTTCTGCTGCCCAAGAAGCTTCAAATATCACTGAAAAAACTGTAAGTTACCATGTAGTTGATGTGTGAGATTTGTGCAGTTTTATACTCAGCAGAATTTATACAGAGCTCCCATTTCCAAATGAGTTTACTCAACGTTTAAAAAAACTGTACAATTAGAAATTCAGAACTTAAGAAAAGAGCAACTGGTTCTCTTCCTGTGTATACTGAATCCTCTTTTGTTCATCTTCCAAAAAAATCCTTAGACTCACCAAGAGTGAAAACTTTAAGAATCACAGTCATTTCTGCCCAACAAGCAGGAAGGATGTACAGCAGCTGTTTAACAAATCACAAGTGTAGAAATGGCATACATTCCCTATGAAGGCTGTGGCAGTGTGACACTACGACTCACAAACATGCTAAGCTAGCTAAATATGTTGTATTATTATTATTTTTTTTTTTTAAAGCAGGTAAAACCCAAAAGTTGTATAGATACATTTGTTTTACAGTCGTGTTGGCTAAAGGAAGATGCTATGCTTGGATAAACTGACCCTACACTGACAAGAACTGACTGTGAAGGGTATCAGTAACTTTTTAGAATTATAGTCAGGCTATATTGGAGAGCTCCCCTACCCTGATGCACTTGCTTTGCCTTAGCAGGTTTAACTCAAGTCACTAGCAAGTCATGTCAATTTTCACAAATCAGATGGGGGGAGGGAGGAGGGTTGCAACTTAATTCACTCAACACCTGCTCTCCTACAAAGTAGAACAGTGGTTTTCATCATGCAGTCTGCAGACCCCTAGGGGTCCACAGACTGTCTAAGGGGTCCGTGAAAGATAATTATGATCAATCAACAGTATGTGAATACCCATATTTACAATTCAAATGGGTCTGGCACCTCCACCTGAATTTTTTAGGGGTTTCCAAAAGAAAAAAGGATGAAACCCCTAGAGTAGATTGATGATGATGGTGATATACCTCATATACATAGAGTGTGCTTTCTACCTACAGAGTTCAGGGGGTTTTTGAGAGGTTTGCCTTGCCCAGGTCTTGCTGGGGCAAAGAAGAAAAAACAGGTTTCACAAGTCCCTGCACTGCTTTTTCCAACCTGCCACATTAAACATAAAATTATACTGTTAAACCTATGTGGGCCATCTCAGTTTTCATCTGTCTTCCCTATTTGTGTAATGTTTGGATTCCCCTCACGAAGACAAATATTTTGATAGCTTTCCACATTACAACCCTACAATAATTAATCAATGCTACATATGACTGAATTAAGGAAGTGTCAAGAAAAAGAATGAAATTTCAGTTTCAGGTTTCTCACTGGTCATTAAAGTGCTCTTTTTAATCATGCAAAAATCCTGAAAGCATCATTTTAAAGACTGTACAGACAGCTGCCTGTGCATGTTAGGCATTACCTTCTGCAAAGTTAGCATTCGAATAGACATGTTACCATCCCTGTTCCAGTATTTAGAATTTTATTGCCCGGGCAAGTTGGTAGATTTTTCTTTTACAAGTTGAATATGTAGAAGAGAACAATGATGGGTGCACCATATTTTCAGCAAAATAGACAGAAAAGTTGTAAAAATAAAAAAGGACTGCTCTTCAAGAAGTTTTAGCTCAATGCATTATCTGAATCCAAGAAGTTCCTTGATAGCTAGAAAAAAAAGTTCCTTAAAATGAGGAGAAAAAGTGCACTACTGTGGCACATTCATCCTCTACCAAGTCATCTGTTTAGAAAGCCAAGTAATTCCAATGAAAGGAGCTCCCTGCCCCGACTCTGCTAGTGCCTTCGCCTGTACAAGTGCGCGTGGGGAATATGTATTTTAATTGGTGGTTCTTGGGTAGCCACTTTAATTAAAATACACATGTTAAGCCCCTGAACATTTAAAAATGATCACAGGACACTATCTAAACCTTGTATGACAAAGTCTAGATAGAGCCACTGCACAGCCATTTAAAAACGTGCAGGGGCTTAATACACACAAGGCTGCAGCAATGCTGGTGTATTCAAATTGGAAGGCGGAGCGGATTCAATTAGCTAAGTCTGCTCCGACTCATTCTAATTGGAATGTGAAGGAGCAGGTGTAGAGGCAGCCCTTAAGTCCAGTATGTGCTCACACTCACCCTAGCCCTGCCTTCAACATGCTTGTGATTGCAACCTCTCATGCTACACTGAAATATGAAGCACAGAATTGCCCAACTCTGATCTCAATACAAAGACAGTCTCATCTCTCTGCACAAGGACCCAATCTTGTGGTGGAAGGAAAGGGCATGGGGGCCAGATCAATGCCCTCATGGTAAGGGAGATGTGGGGCTGGGGGGAGGGGTGCATGGGACAGACCCATGGCTTGTCCAAGGGGTGCAGAGGGGAGGGGTTGGCTCCTGCCACTGCACACCTGTGGCTTGTCTGGCAGCTCCTGCCACTGCTTGTCCAGGAGGAAAGGGGAATGTGTGCCCCTGGATCTGCGTGGGGTGGGGGCAGGTTGGGGCTGTGTGAGACTCTTCCTGGCCCGCCCTGCCCTGCGCTATCTGGGGGCACATCTGCCCCCCCCCATATCCTCCCACACAAGTGAAATGCATCAGTAGGAGCAGCGCCCCTGGATGAGGCGCAGCTCTGCCCCACACCCTCTTCCCCCTCCATGGCTGGGCATCACTTGCCCCAGCCCCACTCCCATTCACTGAGAGGGCCTTGATCTGCTCCCCACTCCCCTTCCCCTTCCCCTTCTCTACGCTGCCTGCGTGCTGCACTGCAGCTGTGCACATGCACAGGCCATTGATCGGCCAAACTATCAGCCATATCAGGCCAATTTCTGATACAATTGTCCTTATATAGGTGTGGATCCAATATTGGATCGATGCATCAGTGCACCTCTAATGGTAACCAGATGTATTTGCACCCAGGCATTCCCCAAGGGTTTGTATTTTCCCTAACTCTGACCTTCCCAGACGAAACACTTCCACGACCCTCAGAAGGGAATTATACCTCAGTTAGTGCCCCTCTGAATTTTCTACTTAAACTCCATTCCTTTTTACTTTTGGCATGCTTCTATAATTGGACAGCATCCTACCTACCCCAAAGCCCTAGCTAACATTGTTTGGACAAGTCCAATTAAGTAACTACTGCTCACAAGAGCGTTAATCACTGCTTTTTGTACTTTTCAGACACTGATGTGAAGGTAGGAGCTGGAAGGCTGGTGTCCTGTAGATGCCCCACAATTTGAACAAGTCTCTTCACACTGCTAGTTTCCTTGCTGCTTTTTTTCTAACGCACTGAAACGAAACCATTTAATGTTGTTTTGGTATCTGATTACAATTGCTGCTACTCTTCTTACCTATACATAGTTTTAAAGAAAGTTTTAAGAGAACAACTGAAGGCAGGTTCAAATCCCCTCTCCCCCAACCTCGAGCAGGGATCTGTACCTGTCGGTGTCTCGCCTCTGCAGTGAGCACTTGTCAGTCAACCTAGTGGGTATCCTGAAAGGAGTTTCCCTCCCTTCCATGTGGTAGGACATATGTTTGTATCCAGTGAGACTGAACAGCACTGGGGCCTGTGGGGTCAGACACCCCATGCTGCTGCATCTCGGTGCCGCAGGACTCAAACGTTTCAAACCGTGGCCCCTGAAGGGCCCAAACGGGTGCAGGCGCACCGGGGCCCAAAGATGTGAACAGCGCTGCTCTTTCCGGAAGTCGCTCGCCACCAGCTGCGTGCCAGGGCACGGCCCTGCCAGGCCGCCTGGTGCCCAGCAAAAGCAGCAGCAGCTCCCTGGTCCCTGCCTTTCTGCCGAGGGCTGCTGACTGCGGGGCGCGAGGCGGAGCCCTGGCCGGCTGCACACAAAGCATCCCCGCCCGCCACAACACAGCGCACACCGGGAGCCACCTGGGGGCTCCGCATCGCGCAGCTGGACCCGCTCCGCCTGCTGTCGGTTCAGCGGACAGGGCTGCTCGCCTCGGGCCTCCCCGCCCGGCCCCGCTCCCGCTTCCTCCCGCGGGGCCGAGTGATGCAACCGCCCCCCCACCGGCCCCCGCGGGCACTTTCGCTTTTGCTCCCCCCGCCCGCCGTAGGCCCGGCCCCGCCACACTCAGGCCCGATTGCGTCATGCGGCTCCGACCTGAGGCAAGGACGCTCCCGCGCGCCCCTCCCCCCCGCCCCGGCGCCACGCCGCGCTCCGTACCTGGCCGGGCCGCGCCGGGACCGGGGCCGGGGCCGGGCCGCGGAGGGGGCGCGGGCCGGGCCCGAATCTCGCTCGCGAAAGTGTTGAGTGAAGGCGAGCGGTGATTGCGAAACCTCCGCCCCTCCCCCACGCCTCGCCCCGCCCCACAACAACCCCTCCCGGCCAATCAGCAGCCGGGATGCCTTGAGAATGATGCAATCGCCGCCCGGATTGGCAGGTGGCGCGGCCAATCCCGTATGCCCGCCCGCCCGCCGCGCTCGGAAACAGAGACGGGCCCCGGGACAGGGTTAACTCCTTCATGACCCCGTGTGCGCGGGGCGAGGCCACATTGCATGGCGGGGTGGGGGGCAACATCCTGGCCTGGGCCTGGCGGGTTTTGTTGTTGTTTTCCAATCTCTCTCACTCTGAATACATGAGGTTATCTATATCGACACTCCGACTATCACTCCACAAAGGAAGACCACAACCCATGACACAAACCGTGCCTGCACACCCCCCGGGCCCTTCAATGGCTGGGTTTTGTATATAATTTGTATCTGAGGCCAAATTAACCAAAACCAATTCCAAATCCAAGAGTCCAGAGCCGTGAGTGGCCGTGCTGCCGGCAAACCTCCTTCCCCCGCACCTGCGCCTGCAGATGTGCCCACATCCTTTGGCGGGCATCCTACATGCAGGCCCAGGCCCGGGGGCTCGGAGCAAGCAAGGGAGGAGGCAACCCTTTCCATAAACTGGGCTGAAAACCGCTGCACCTCGGCGGGTACCGAGCCGCGCCAGAAGAGCAGTTCTCCCACGGAGCGGTTCGGGAAAGCTGCCTCCCGGCTGCAGGTCCATGGCATTTCCACTGCCGGGTTAAGAAGCCACTACGCTTGAGCTGAGCCCTCAAGAGGCCTGCTCGCACCAGTGCCTCCCAGCAGCAGCCCTCCTCGGGGCAAGCGCCCTCCACAACGCCGTAGCCGCCGAGCGCCTCCGCGTCGGGCTTGGGGCAGCGCCCCTGCCCTCTGTCACGTGCTCTTCCTTCGCTCACCCCCTCCCCGGGGTTTTGTTTTGGCGAGACTCCCCGAAAGGCCACGGGTGGCTGGTTCCCACTGTCAGGCCGTTGATAAGACCCTGACCTCGGCCTGAAACTCCCAAGGGCCTCGCAAGCCGTGCCAAGACCCGGCTCAGGAGAGCAACGAGCCAGCTTCGCTTCTGCTGTGTTTCAGCGCTAAAATGCAGACCACGTGGGACCCGCGCGCCTGCTCTGCTCCCCGGGCACGCATGGATGGTGCCCGGCGCACCCTGCACGCGAAGGCATAACTATCCTTTGTTAAGGGATATCTATCCCCGATCTTATGAGGTCCCTTCCAGCCCTAATGTCTATGAAATCTATGAAATCCTCGGGCTCTGCTGCCATCGCTGGCACTTTTCCATTGTTCTCCAGGCCTTTGATTAACACCTTGCGGTATATCCATTTGCAGTGTATTTCCAGCTAAATGAAGCTATTATTTGAACACTGGCACCCTGCCCAGTCATCATTGCGATATGGGGGGAACGGTGCAACAAAGGAACTCATAGATAATTTATTTTTTAAAAGTAACTAATTATACTGTTGGTCATTAAAAATAACCTCAAATACTCAGGTTTTTCTCCTAGCTTTTCCCCCTCAAAGGATTCACCGAAACAGAAAGAAAAGGGTTAACTAGATGCTAAGCTCAAACAGGCTCAAGTGTGGCAAAAAGGATACCCAAGATATGAGGACTGCTGACTTGACCACTTTCTGGGGGATGTGGCTGTTGTCAGTCTTCTTGTTAAATAAAAGTAGCTTATTTTTATGTTCAGAAAGAATTTTTTTGCCTCTAAATAACACCTTGTGGTCAACCTGCAGCACACATGCCACAAGTGCCATGAGCAACTGCAATGTGTGACACCACAAATCAGGGAGGGCACAGGCAGCTCAGTGGCAGATAGGGCAGAAAGCAGAGCAGCCTGTTGGGAAGAGACCACGAGGCGCAAAACAGAAAGCAGAGCAGGCAGGTGGGGATGGCCCAGGGCTAATTTGTGGCACACCTGCCAAAGAAGTATAGACATTGCAATGCAAGTACTCTCAATTCTGTGTGCAAAATGCGCATGTAAAGTGAGAGTTCATTAAAATTTGTAAAGACATAAATTATTATTCGTACATAAGTACCCGCTTCAGCAGTCTTCAGGGTCTTGTGCATCAATGGCCTCATGCTTAAAAATGGCGGCAGGGTGCTTTATCTAAAGCTTGTTCGATGAGTGTCCCCATCGCCATTTTTAAGCTTACACAAAAAGCTCCAGTCTCTAATGTAAACCCTCTCCCCTCTTCCAGAGAACATGTATAAATGCCCTAAAGTTTGTTTATTTGAAATGGTAAACTTAAATTTATGCTAAGTTTACAAATGCTAAGTAGTACAGGTGCAAAAGTTTAGGTTTTTTTTACTCAGATTTAGATGTAAACAAAGACCTGATTTGTGTACAAAATATTCATATGTAGAGCTTGGTGCATAAACCTATCTCAAAAGTATTTTCTGTGCAAAATGTGTGAAAGAAATAACATTTATATGCACCTTAGCAGTATTCAGTAGCTCACATATAATAATTTACATATGGCAATTTTAGGCCTCTAGTCTTACAGCTTTAAAAAAAATAAATTTAATAAAACATCATTTTTAAGAATTGTGGGATTAGTGTGGACTACTGGTATTTCCCAGATCATTGTTAATTAGGAGCATTTCCTCACCAGTCTTCAGGCATTTTTTAACACCTCTCAAATGCTGTTTTGTTACTTCACAACTGAATGTATTTTAGTTTTCCCTGATGTCAGATCATCTCCAAAAAGAATTCCAGATGAGTGTTAAACATTATTCTGTTTCTAACAATAACTACCAAATATGTGTACATGTAGTAACCTTCATAAGAGGAGGGAGATAGGTAAAGTTTACACTAAACTCACCATTTTAGGACTTGATTCTGCAAAAGATTTAAGAGCATGCATCATTGTATGCAAATATGAATCGAGTTATACATGGTCTTAAGTGTTTCCCATTGATTTCAATAAGCAAACTGGGGTAACAAAGAAAGAAAAAGGAAGACATCTAGAAAATGAAAAAATATAATTGGCTACCACTACCTCCTATTCATGCTGACAAATGTATTGTTGTCTTAATTTATTACTAAATCCCTGCCCATGTGTTGCATTTTGTAAGTCCAGATGTCACTAAAATTAATTGGTCAGTCCCTGCTAAGATAGACCCCTTTTTCAAGATGATGCTGAAAGGGCTCCTGTAGTAACATTTGCTTTGTAATGTATCTAATTAAGCTGAAGTGGCAAAGCATTTATTTTCCTTGAAACTTAACTGATACATTCATGAAGTGTTTCAGTGTTTCATCTAGATAATATGAAAGCTATTTGAAGGCAAATTCAGCTAAAAGGCAGCAGAGTACAATATTTTAACAAGATAAAAATCCTTCATTTCCTTCTGTTGACATCAACATGAAGCTAAAAGACCACAGTTTCATTTTCCTTATGTTTAGGTGATTTATCATGCGAATAGTTAGAGCCGGAGAATGAATTCTTTGAACCAGGTATCCTTGCAATCCAATGTTGCTGTAAGTCAGTGGAGGCCAACCTTTTTGGCACCTAACACAAACATTATCCCCAAACTCTGCTCCCTTTCCCCTGTCTGATCTGCTTCTCTGCTCTCTTCTCCTAGCCCTGTGTTCCCTGCCTCATATGCTCATCTGCTTTCTGCTTCCTACCCTGTGTTCCAGGCCCTGTCTGCTACTTTGGTTTTTGCTCCCTCCCCTATCTGCTGTTGTGCTCCCTGCTTCCTCCCCAATGTACCGTGCACCACACACACAGGCTGCCCACATCACTTACAGCCCCCATGCTGAAATTGCCCCCCTGCCTCCCATTGTAAGTCATGGTGGCTGTCTCAATCTTTGTTTTTACATGGAAAAAGAAGACTTACCACAAGAAAAGCTGTTATAATGCAGCCATTGCGATTTCAATTTATGAAAGATCTGCCCAATGCTTTGGAAATTCTTTCAATCTTAAGTTCTCAAAAATAAAACAGAACATGATGAAATTCAAACCACTTGAACATGATCAAATTCATTATGGGTATCATGTGAGAGACCATTTATTACAGAAGTTGCTAAATTCTCAATACAAGGTTTTCCTAATACTATCTGTGAGAAACATTCCTCTTATAAAACCCATTCACTTGCTATGCATCACAATATTTTCATCTCTTATCCAGC
Source organism: Caiman crocodilus (assembly GCA_030014935.1). Classification (NCBI taxonomy): domain Eukaryota; kingdom Metazoa; phylum Chordata; order Crocodylia; family Alligatoridae; genus Caiman; species Caiman crocodilus. Next base: position 16,625,605 of record JAGPOW010002791.1, read on the forward strand.
ATCAAGTGTCTACATTGAGTCCTATTAATGAAGCATTTTGTTGGAACTGTACGCTTTCATATGAGTTAAGTCAGTTGCAGAGAAAGAGAGAGAGGTTAGATTTCATAGTTTCATAGTTGGTAGTGTTGGAAGGGACCTGAGCAGATCATCAAGTCTGACCCCCTGCCATGGCAGGAAAGAGTACTGAGGTCAAACAACCCCGACAAGGTGTCTATCTAGCCTCCTTTTGAAGACCCCCAGAGTAGGAGCCAGCACCACTTCCTTTGGAAGTTGGTTCCAGTTCCTAGCTGCCCTGACTGTGAAGTAGCGCTCTCTTGTTGTCTAGTCTGAATCTACCCTCTGCCAGCTTGTTACCATTATTTCTAGTCACTCCTGGTAGCGCTCTGGGGAGCAAGGACTCCCCCAATGCCTGCTGGTCCCCCTGACTAGTTTGTAAATGGCCACTAGATCCCCCCTCAGCCTTCTCTTGTGGGGGCTGAACAGGTTCAGGTCCCATAGCCTCTCCTTGTAGGGCCTGCCCTGCTGCCCCCTGATTATGCGAGTGGCCCTCCTCTAGACCCTCTCCATGCTGCCCACATCCCTCCTGAAGTGCAGCGCCCAGAACTGGACGCAGTACTCCAGCTGCAGACTGACCAGTGTTGCATAAAGGGAGAGGATCACCTCCTTGGACTTGCTTAAGATGCATCTGTGGATGCAGAACAAGATGCGGTTGACCTTCCTGACCGCGTCCCCACACTGTCGGTCCACGTTCATTTTGGCCTCAATAATGACTCCAAGATCCTTTTCTGCCTCTGCACTGACAAGAAGGGAGCTCCCCAGCCTGTAGGTATGCTGTTGGTTCTTCCTTCCCAGGTCCAGTACCCTGCACTTGTCAGTGTTGAAACCCATCCTGTCCTCATCCGCCCACCCCTGTAACCTGTCTAGGTCTGATTGCAGCCTATTCCTCCCTTCTAGTGTGCCTACTTCTCCCCACATCTTAGTGTCATCTGCGAATTTGAACAGGGTGCTTTTCACCCCCTCATCCAAGTGATGAAGATGTTGAACAGTGCAGGCCCAAGGACTGAGCCCTGGGGGACCCCACTGTCCACATCCCTCCAGGTCAAAAAAGACCTGTTCACCACCACTCTCTGGGTGTGGCCCTCCAGCCAATTAGTGACCCGTCTGACTGTGTAGGCATCGACACCACAGTCCCCCAGTTTTTTTAATGAGAATGGGATGAGAGACAGTGTCGAAGACATTCCTAAAGTCCAGAAAGATTATATCCACCGCAACACCTGCATTCAGGGATTTTGTGACCTGGTCATAGAAGACCACCAGGTTGGTCTGACAGGGCCTGCCTCTAATGAACCCATGTTGGCTGCCCTTAAGCTTAATCTCCCCTGCTGACCCCTCACGGACATGCTCCATGATAATTCTCTCAAAAAAGCTGCCCCAGGACCGAGGTAAGACTAATGGGCCTATAGTTTCCTGGGTCCCCCTTCCTCCCTTTTTTGAAAATGGGAAACACATTGGCCTTTTCCAATCCTCCAATAACCTCTGCTAATTCCCTCAGCGCTCTGGGGTAGAGATCGTCAGGACCTGCTGATTTAAATACATCCAGTCCCTCCAGAAGTTCCCTGACTAGGTACTCACTGACCCTAGGCCTGGGTGTGCCTCTCCTGGGGCTACGGGGGTCCTGGTGTGTGGGATGACCAGGTCCCTACTCAGAAAAATGGAAGCAAAGAAATTGTTAAATAGGTTAGCTTTGCTGTCTGGTGCAATGACCAGATTTCCTAGCGTGTCTTGAGAGACCTCACGTTACCCGGTACCTTCTTTTTACCCCTATGTATTTTAAAAAGGACTTCTTGTCCTCGATCCGGGTCGCTAGTCCCAGTTCCATCTCTGCCTTGACCTTCCTGACTGCCCCTCCTCCCTGGTGATGGCCCCTCCCTTCCAATGGGTGTACACCTCCTTTTTAGCTTGGAGATGTTTCCGGATGCTTTTGGTGAGCCATGGGGGCCTTTGCGCCTTCTTGCCCCCTTCAATCGGTGTAGGGATTACCTTCCTTTGGGCTTGGAGGATCGTCTCCTTAAGAAACGACAACTCTTCTTGGACACCCAGCTCCACCCCCCGCCCCAGGACCTCAGTGTCTCCCCCACTAATCTCCTTACCTCACTGAAATCCTCCCTCCTGAAGTCCAGGGCAGCTGCAGGCCTTTGCCACCTTGCACTGGAAGGTGAATTCCAGCAGGCAATGATCGCTGTCACCCAGGTGGTCGAGCACCTACAGTCCCCCCATTAGGTCATTGCCCATGGCCAAGACCAGATCCAACAAGGCATCTCCACTGGTGGGGCTGTGCACCTCCTGGGTTGGATGGAGGTCCATTATCTCAGCTAGGACCTGGCTGACTGCTCCTCCCAGCAGATGTCTGGAAAGTTTAGGTCACCCATGATGACCACATCCTTTGACCTAACTGCCTCTGTGAGCTAACTTAAGAATTCCTGGTCTAGCTCTTCTCCTAGCTTGTCTGTAGTAGACCCCCACCGCTAAGTCCCTTTCTCGCCAACCTCTTTGTATTCTACCCCAGAGCACTTCGGTCTGCCCCTTCTCTGATACAGTGCTACTCATTGAGGATGTGTATTGCTCCTTGACATAGAGCGCCATACCCCCAACTTTCCTCCCTGTTCTATCCCTCCTGTACAGCCTATAGCCCTTGATGTTCACTGCCTAGTCATGTGCTGGGTCCCATCACATTTTGGTGAGCCCCACTATGTCTGGGTTGGTGTTTTCTTACATCAGAAAGATATTTTTCAAAATACACAATTAAGAAAGAAACTCATTCTGTAACTTTTACCATTTCTTCAAGAATGAATGTCATAACTTTCTCTGTTCTAATGCCGTTTAAAGAGTTTTAGTTTGTTAATAACAGAGTTTACCCATAGTTTTTTGTTACTTGAATTAGTTAAACCTTTCTTTTACTGGATGATTTGCTAGTCGCCAACCTGGAAGAATCAATGGAGAAATAGGAGAGGAACAATTGTCTAGTAATGATCATCAGAGTTTCAGGATTTACTTCTAGCAGTGACTCAGTAGGATCCGGGAAAGTCATCGTGTTTTAGTCCTAGAGAATGCTATGTACATGAAGAAGAAACTCACTGTTCTTATAAGCAACATCTTATTGTAATAACCTATGGGGTTCAATTACAGGAAAAACCTAATTCCTTTGTTCTGTGTCTCTATGTAGCTAGTAATTTCTGAACCTGATTCTTTCCAGTTTCTAATTTTCTTTTTGTACATTTTCTTCCTTGGGGAAATTCCAACTTTTCTACTTGCAATAACTTTGTTTAAAGATTATACAAGTTTATTCAGCTAGGTTAATTCAGTTGTACGTGCAGGATAAACGGAGTGTTCACTAGGCATGAGAGACAGTCCTCTGAAGAACTGCACCCACCAGTACTATTCCAAAATACTTTCTGGGGCATTGAGTGACATAAAACAGAAATAGTATAATTCAAGGCAGAAATATTAAACTGGCTGATCAAACTTATTGCATGATTAGCTATCCTAAGGCAGCACACTTTTATATAAGAGCTCTGGAAAGCCAATTAACTCTTTCAGAAGTGTCAAACGCACTGCACTTCTCATCCTCTCTAGATTTCACTAAACAAAAAAAAAAATGCAAAAAAAATTGTACGGTGCTTTTCCCTTCTATCTACAAACTTAGTTATTGCAGTAGCACTCTTAGATGTCTGATTGACATCTCTGTCTCACCTGTGCAGGGTATGCATCTGATTCACTCTTGAGGGTTAGTTTATTAATGGCTGCATTGTGCATTCCTGTTTTGTTTCATTATTAGAACAGAGTCAAACTTTGTACATACATATTGCTACTTTGGATGTCTTGGATAAAGGAAACCTGCATGCCAGTTTTCCTGAGGCATTACTAGCTTTTCATACAGTGTCCTAGTTTTCCCAAGAACTTCTTTTGGACGCTCAATTCATACAATATTTTTTTAGGTCAGCAATCAGTTTTGGATTTTTTTGCGGGGGAAGGAGGGGGGTTAGAACTCTTAAATGTCTGTTTGAGATTAGTTGTTCTTCTGACTAAAAGTTTTTCATGTTTGGTGCATCCTTCAGGAACTTAGGCTTCACACCCACCTTTTCTCAAGACCAAAGCTTATTAAGAACTGTAGTGTGACTGTATTATGCTATGAATCTGGTGAGTGCTTGAAGCTAATATGTGCAAAAACTTTGCATTGGCTCCTTGAGGAGACTGGGAGTAAAAGGCAGTGAGAGTGGTCACCTAATTGGACCGTTGTATTTTTATGAGAGGTTTATTTGAAATATATGGTCTCCTTTTCCTTACTGTTCATAGCTGAGTAATGTGAATCTTTGTCTATCTTAACTTCCACAAAATTTATTGCTAGAACAAGAATGTTATTTATCCATCTTCATTAAACCAAGTCAATCTTTTCAAACCTGAGTGCCTAAAGATAGCCTTCTAAATCTATAATTAGGCATCTAAATATGCGTGTCATAATTTTCAGGAGTTGTACAGGACCCATAAATCCCATGGGAGCTGCAAATGCTGAACACCTGTGACTACCATAGAAGTTATATTTAGACATCTGAATATGCAGTTATCTGCCTAATTTTAGGTACTCAAATTTAAAAAAAAATAGCTTTGGTTCCTCTCAATCCTCTGTATTCTTTAAGAAGAACAGCATGATCTGGAAGAAAGATATAAATATATAAATGTGTATCACATCCCCCAGGGTGCCTACACGAAAGCCTTATCTCTAGAAGAGAAGACTGCTATGTATTAGTAAGATTTTAAAATCAATATCAAATTCTTTCCAGTTCTGCCCTGGGTACCTTGGGAGCCAATCCTACACCTGTTAAAACCAGCGTAAGTTTAACTGTCGGCTTCAGGGGGGACATGGGTCAAGGCAAATTTGTATTTGTTCTAGGCTTAGCATAATATTTTCAGCTACCTAAGGTAAATGAAAAAATGTGTTGTTTTTTTTTAAACTAGCCACTGATAAATATTAGATTTCTTGTTGCCATATAGCATGCTGCTCTCCTACAGCATGTTTGAGGGGGTAGTCTGAAGAGCTACATGGAATGGGTAGTGTGGAAGGTAAGTGCATGGCCTCAGAGAAAAATGCTGTGCATCACAGATAGAGTTGAAATAAAAGAGCCTCATTAGACCCAAAACAAGTCTAAACGAGAATAAATGCACACACCTAGGAATATGAGGTGAATTCTCAGGTATCCCGGTTTGGTAATTGCCACACCTGTTCTATATTCCCAAAAGCACAAATGAGGTCTGTAAGGATTTAGATTGCTTAGCATCTGAATGCATAGGGCCATGGCTGTTTTCCAAGGACTCAACAGTCACTGCATGAAACTCCCCACCCATAATTACTAGGGCGTTCATAATGTTATTTGTCATGAAGAATATTTTAATGAAAAAATCTGTCCAATCCATAAGAATGTGATATTAAGCAGAGTGAATATTTTGGGGATATATTTTCCATCAGTTTTAAAACATTTCTTGGTGGATCAGAATAAAATCCTAAAGTAAATAGCTAAAAAAAAAAAAGGAACCAATGAAATATGAGAGGCATAGTTGTAGTTTTTTTGGTTCGGTTCCTTGGTATGGGGGGG
>JAGPOW010002791.1:16631644-16650789 GCA_030014935.1 Caiman crocodilus
GGGGGGGATGAGGTCCTATATTACTTCTTTATTACCATTCTCAGTGGCATCAATGGTTTTATTGTACCCTGCAACCTGTATGATCTCTGAAATAACACACAATACCATTAAACAGCTGCTTGAAATTGGAAAAAAAAAGAAACCCCAATCTAGTCACTCTGGGGGGTAGCCTGCCTGATTGTTCATCCCACCTCCTGCTGAACAGGGAAATGAGTAGAAAATGAGTTATTTATACCTGGATGATACAAAATATGCAGGAAGGAAACTTGAGAAAGCAGATTGCAAAGTAGTGTAAGTCCATCACTGGGCTTAATCCTGCTTCTACTAAAGTCCAAGGGAAGTTTGCTTTTGGTTTCAGTGGAACCACCAAGTATGAATCATTTCATCTCTTATATGTAAAATATAAATAGCTCTTTATCCTTCCATAACACTGAGTTCAAGAGTGTGTCCTGCTCTTATTAATGAAATAAATGTCAAAACACAATGATTTCCTTGATGAGAGCAGAGCTCTCACTTTTAATTGTTCCAAAATGAAAGGAAGTTTTAAAATGATTGCCAAACAGAGCCACACACAGCTCCTGTCACATCGTGTGCCTTCTGGGTTCCTTTTGAGAATAAGGGTGGTTCATTAACATATGGAGGCAATTTGGATGTCCCTCTCACGCAGATAGCTAGTGAATTTATGACTGAATTTGAGACTCATTTTTAGATGCCATTTGGCATTAAGCTCCTGTTGAATTTAAACATCACTGCAGTGGGGAAGAACAGCAAATCTGGGAATAGGTCTGAAACCACTATGCTGTCCTGGGATTCAGAGCCCAGGGAGTAGAGCTTGTCTTACTTTCTTTACTCTTGATAGCAAGACACATTTATCTTTGACAGCCAAAAAACACCTTCTGTTTCCATGGCCTCTATAACCACCTCCTGAGTTCATGCTCCCTCACCTCTATATCCCAGGCTCAGTAAGATGAGGTTTCTTCATGTTCTGAATTGCCAAAGTGCCTGAAAAGTTTTCCAGCATAAAGCATGATTTGAGCAAAGTCTTTACACAGGCAACACACTAAGTGAAATCAACAGGATTTTTGCCTGAGAAAGGAATTCAGGATTGGACCCAACACTCATTAATGTAAAATTTGTGCTGGTCACTTGGAGAGGAATATTGTCAAGCAGTGATGGTAGAGGAAAGAAGAGAAGAAGCTTATAAAAGAGCAAAATGCTGGGGCTGTGAACACACACTGCATTTGTCACAGGAGAAATCATTTATTCCTGGGACAGCATGCACTCATTCTGTTGTGCTTGGACAAACCCTACACAGGGTTTTTGAGATAAGAAGTGTTAACAGTCTGTCCTGTGGGACATCTGAAAGTGCATCCGAACAGGTGTCTCCAGATTGCATCATTGAAACAATGGCAGAAGTGGCAGCATCTTCAGCAGCTCACTAAACTCAGACTGGAAGGGCAAAATGTGTCCGCACCAAACCCTGGACTTTGCTGTTACGAGACTACCATGGCCACACGTGCTCCTGGGACAAATGCAACACCAATAATTCAATGGGAATGTTGGGTTTGTAAGGAACAGGATTTGTATTGCCATTAACATATAACTATATTGATGACTAAATAAATATTAACATTAGTTTAACTGGTTAGTCCCACTAAAACTGACATATATGCTGAATTTTAGTTATAGGAGTATACATTAAGCATATAAGTTTTTATAGGATGGTAACCTCATGCAGTAAATGTTGCATTTTTGCACTCTTAAATATATTTATTTACTTGTTTATTAACCAAAGTTGTTGTTTGAAATGGAGAACATAGTTCAGCCTATGAGTGCTCCATAAACTATTTGTTTTAATGATAAATTTTATAATTCATCATTTGAACTGCTCACCTAAGTCATAGTATTGTTTCCACTTCTTGAGTGGATGGCTGAAACTTTAATCAGAGAGATTTCATTACTGCTTTTGAGCACTTCCAGCACAAGACCTTATACAGACACACAAGCACAACAATTCACTTATTTCTTGCTCTCTGAAATGTTCTTGCAAACAAAAAAATAGTCTAGCTGATGCTTTAGGAAAACAAATAAAAAGTGATAGGAAATCAGTCACAGCAACTTCTTCATCTTTCTTCAAATGAATGATTGCCCAGCACAACTGCTAACTTCTTATAACAAGTAAAAAATAATTGAAATTCTCCATTCATCCAAGGTCTTCCATTTGAGATGGTAATGCATGTGTTACAATAACATTTGGGATTTCTTCTCTGCATTTCTGGTTTAGTTTCTGTCCTTTTATGGAACCATGATTCACTCAGGAGAAAACTAGTGGTCATCTGACTCAAGCTGGTTTGTGATTAACTGTTATTGCACTGAAAGTAAGATAAAGTCTTCTTGTAGTAGGAGTGTGATATTCCAGCTCAAGTAGAAAATGTATAGTAAAATGTAAATGTAAAGATCCCATTGGACCTAAACTTTGGGTTAATAACTTCTGTTTTATTTTTATTAACAAGGGTTCAACTCTGAGCACAAGTGCACATATCTACTATGTCTTTGAAGACGGAGAGGCTGGGGGGTTGGGAGAAGGTTATCTTTGCAGCTGGGAGTGTCAGCTTCGTTATATGTGTTCTAGGTGACCTTTGGAATTTCAATTGAAAATGAAGGGGACTGTCTGTGACTAGGGAGTGTTCTCCTAGGAGAGAACGTGATTCTAGCAGCTTATTACATGGCCAGTCTGGAGGCTGCTGCTAGATCTACTTACTGTAGAGAGAAGTTTTAGCATCTTGTTTAATTTAAGGACTGTGGTTTAACAATTTTCTCAATATAAGTGTAAGCTGCTCATTGTAGTTCACCTTTGTATTGTGATTTAGTGTAAGAGAGGCTCAGGAAAATTCTTCCCAGTATTGGTAGCTGGTACTTAGCTATAAAAGTTCAGTGACTTTTAAGCCAAAGGAATGCATTGCATCTCCCTAGTCCTTGTAGAACCTTTGATGTGTTTTAGTTCAACAGCACGCCACCGCCGTTTTCTCAGCACTGAGAATGGCATTTTGCCATTTATTCAGATGTATGTACCGCAGTGCCAGGTACTTTTAAAAGTGCCTGGCCCTGTGGAACAAGCATATATGTATACATGCCTCCTGTGGCTAAGATCCTGATCCTGTGAGCACCCTGCACAGGGAATTTTGCAGGCTCAGGATCCAGCACACCTACTAGCTAGGAAATGATCCTTTGAGTAGCGCAGGAAAGGGATCTCGAAGTCATCGTGGACTCCAAGATAAACGTGAGTTGTCAGTGTGACGAAATCATCAGCAAAGCTGACTGCACTTTATCATGCATCAGCAGATGTATGATGAATAGAACCAAGGAAGTGATACTTCCCCTCTATGCAACATTGGTCAGACTGCAGTTGGAGTACTGCGCTCAGTTTTGGGCACTGTACTTCAAGAAGGATGTTGATAAACTTAAGAGGGTCCAGAGGAGGGCCGCTCGTATGGTTAGGGGCTTAGAGGCCAAGCCCAGTGAGGAGAAATTAAGGGTCCTGGATGTCTTCAGCCTCTGCAAGAGAAGGCTGAGAGGTGATCTTGTGGCCACCTACAAATTCATTAGGGGGATGCAGCAAGGGATTGGAGATGCTCTGTTCACCTTGGGGTAACAAGGAACAATGGTCACAAGCTGACAGAGAGCAGATTAAGGCTAGATATCAGGAAAACCTTCTTCATGGTAAGGGTGGCCAAAATTTGGAATGGGCTTCCAAGGGAGGTGGTGCTCTCCCCTACCTTGGGGGTCTTTAAGAGAAGGCTGGATGGGCACCTGGCTGGGGTCATCTCACCACAGCACTCTTTCCTGCCTAGGCAGGGGGTCAAACTTGATGATCTGTTGAGGTCCCTTCTGACCCTAGCATCTATGAATCTATGATCTAAAAATACTGACTCTGGCATGGTGATAACCCCTGCAAAAGCACAAGAATGCATATTTTAAAATGACTAGAAAACATGCTGTAGCATTAAAAACCAGATATCAAGTTTTCTGATGTATCAGATGTTATCTCCATGTATTTTTGGCCTGATCCTGCAGTTCTCAGTTAGCTAAAACTCCCACCAGGGTCAGGCGGCTAATGCATTGCACCAGTGGAGAGGCAGGAACTTGCACAAATGGCACCAGTAGCAGACTTTATGAGGTGTACCTCATCCTAGTCAGGACTTTAACTATTATATCACTGAAAAATGACATATCACTTGCTTAGATCTTGGATTCCTTTAAAAACCTCCTTCCAAAAGGGACTGGAGTGAGTAAGGCTGAGTGAGTCTGGCTACATGTTCAAGAATTTGCATCCTGTCACAAAACTTAACCAAGTAATGGCATAATTTTATATGTATAACCCTTCTCTGCCCATCCTTCTATTTCCCCTCTCTTGTTAAATCTCTCACATGTATCATGCCTATTATTTGTAAATTCTTTGGAGCAAAGACTATATTCCATAAAGTACATAGCATATTTTACATGATGTTGTAAACAATTAACAGCATTGCCCCATTGTCATGTCTATGATGGATACTAAATATAATTTTTAACAGATAAGAGAAGCAGGGACATAAACTCAGCTTGTACTATCAAGATGCATAGTGTATTGAACTAAAGCCCCAGTTGACACCAATGAAAAGTTGTGCCTGAAATCAATAATACAGCCTCTGGCTATTTAACTGGCCTTCTCAAAATGCAGGGTGTAAACTCATTCTTGTAAATAATTTTCAAAAAACTGGTTTGGGACTGAAGTTATTCAGTCCAAATGTGTATTGCTGGTAATCTAGCATCAACTGTAGCCACCGTTTACTTTCAAGTAAACTACTTGTGAGTAAATGCTCCTGGGCAGGGACTTGGCAGCAGATCTGCTGCTCTTAGCACCAAACTGCTGCCACTTCCTGCAGCCCTGCAATGAGCCCCTGCCACCACTGGGGGAGAACTCCAGGCTCTGCTGCAGCAGCCAACAGCCCTCTTGAAAAGACATCCCCATTCTCTGTTCTCTGGCCAGCCACTTCCCTGGCCAGTAGCGGCATCCACAGCACAGGGGCAGCTCACGGCAGCTCTCTCCTTGCCAACTCTGCCTCCCCATGCCGTGGCTGCTCCAGCCTCTGGCCCTGCCAGTGATGACCAACTCCCTGGGCTCCTTCTGGACACCGTGCTGGCCTTGCTGGCCCACCACACCAACCACCAGCTGGCCCACAGCTGTTTTGACCCTCTTGGCTCCCCTACGTGCAGTGACTGCCTGCCCAACCCCACTCCAACATCCCAAGGCTGCCGCTGCCACACAGCTGCCTCCTAGATCCTGTCCAGTTGGCCAGACCCTGCGAGGGATACCAACAACGTGCTGCTGGATGCCACCGCTGGGGCTGTCCTTGCCCTCCTGGGCCATTCACCCCACCTCCTGTGGGCCCACCAGGTCAGCCAGGACTGTGTGTGTTATCCAGCACACCTAGGATGATGAGCAATTGCTGGAGGCGTTATGGATGATCCAGACCACTTTCCGGGACCTTCTGGAGCAGCTCTGGCCACACCTGGAGTAGCAGGACACTGCCACGTGGCTGTCTCGCCCACAAATACACAGCTGACCCTTGCCTTGCTCCAGCTAACCACACCCACCAGTTTCTACTATGTGGGCTATCTCTTTGGGGTGTGCAAGGCCACTGCTAGGGAAGCCATCCTGGAGGTGTGTGGCACCCTCCAGGGTGGGTAGGCAGACACTGTGCTCTGTGTGCACAAACCCCTGGTGGTGATGGTGGGGTTTTGTGCCCTGGGATTCCTCCAGTGCATCAGGGCCCTGGACAGGACCCACATCCTCGTCACCTGCTTGCCCCATGGTGACTGGCCCTACTACACCCACAGGGGCTTTCATTCCATGGTGCTCCAGGCAGAGTAGCCACTTCATGCCAGGGTGCTGGACCTGCAGCTGGGTACTGTGGTGGTCCTGCCTCTCCTCATTGGGTATACCCTGCTTACCTGCTCCTGCCTTGGCTCATGCAGCCCTATACTGGCCAGCTGGACCCCCCGCCAGGCCTATTTTAACCAGTGCCTGGGCCTGCACCCTGGTGGAGTGTGCCCATGGCTGCCTCAAGGGACATTGGCACACGTCACCGCCTGCCTTGTTCTCTGAAGACAACCTCCTCTGAGTCATCATCACAGCCTACATGCTGCATAACTTCTGTGAGGCCCAAGGGGAGCTCTTTTGTGAAATGCAGCAGGTGGACGCCGCCTGGCAGTGGGAGCACCACCTGATGCAGCAGCAACAGCAGCACTCCCACCCCCACCCTTCAGCCACTGAGGCCCTGGACAAACTACACACCTGCCATCGGGGGTCAGGGCACCAGGTATGAGAGGTGCTGGCCAACCACCTCCTCCTGCATGCCCCACTGTAGCCAGTCTGGACCACTACCCATTGACTCCCCCACCCCCAACACCATGCTCACTGCAGATGCATCTCTGAAGAAAAAATTTGTATTCCCCTTGCATCAGATAGACCCCCCCCCACCAAACAGAGTCCCCTCTCCCTCCCCTTCATAACAACAGAGCCCCATCACTACTCACCAACAATAAAACACCTTCTTCCCTGTGCAAACTATTTGCAAAGTGTTTTGTGTGCTGTCCCAGTGTGGGGGCACTTTTGGAGTAGAGCCTAGGGACAGGCAGTCAGTACCCTGGGATCTGGCTGTTCCCCTGTGAGTGTATATGCCACAGCAAGCCTGATGGTGGGTGGCTCACCCAAGAGTGATGGTGACTGGTGGTCCTCCAATGCAGGTGGCTCCTCCTCCAGTAACCAATGTCCAGGGCCAGTAGGGCTAGTGTGTAGTCCTAGTCCCACTGCAGGCAGGTCCGGCTCCATGCCCATGTAGAGCCAAGGTGAGTGGCAGGCCTGGGCCTATGCAGGGAGTCTGGGTGGCAGGGCACCTGGGCCAGGGCCTGGGCCAGATGCTTCTGGCTGCTGAAGGCAGCACAGGACTTCCTTCCAGGCTCAGAGGGGGGCCTGCTGCTGGGTGGAGGGTGGCTGCCAGGGGGCAGACAGGGCTAGGGGTGGAGGGCCAGGTAGCAGGTGGCATGAAACAGCCATCGGGGCCAGAGAGGTGTTCAGCACCCAGTGGTCATTGTCCATTGCCTGCACTGCCCTGGCCAGGATCATGTTCTGCTCCCACAGCACCTCCACTCTCTTGTGCTCCAGGGCCAGAAGCTGGTCCTGGAACTCCTAGTTTGTTTGGTCCTGTGCATCTCTGTTGGAAATGTCCTCTGCCTGTCAGGTGTCTGCCAGCAGGCCCTCTGATGCTGTCATCAGCTGATCCAGGAGGATGGTGCAGTCCTGGGTCCACCTCTGACTTAGCCAGCACATCCACAGGGCCCTGGCTGAGTAGCAGTGACTGTGAGGTTGCATCCTGGCTGCCAAGTGTGACCACTCCCCTGCGTGCAGCTGTATGACCTGCAGAGCCATGAGTAAGAAGCTGGTTGTGAGTTTGCAACATTTCTCAGAAGAGATGCTCTGTACCAGGGGTCATGTGCTGCCCAGCCTCAGATTGAGTGTTGGACATGCGTGGACGCACAGGGACCGTGGAAAGTCAGCCAGGCAGGCCCAGGGCCAGGCAGCTACTGGCCAAGACCCCCACCTCATCTTGTTTCCCCAGGAACAGGCAGGTCACTGGGTGCTGGCCATAGGCAGGCTGCCTTCCCTTCCTTGTTCCCAGGTTGAGAGAGGCCAGGGTCCTGGCAGTACCTGCTGCCATGGCTCCAGAGCCCACTTCCCCCACTATGTCCTGCAAGCCAGCCATTCTCCTGTGCTACCACCCAGGCCACGGTCCCTGGGCTGGAGGATGCAGGGCTCCCAGACAACTAGGATGAGAAGCTGTCCAAGGGGCCTTTCCAAAGAGGTGCTCCAGGACCAGACCTCCCCCATGTGAGTGCTGCACCCTGAGCATGCCCATGCTGTGCATGTTGCGGGTGCTGCACAAGGAGCTGTATGATGATGCTGATTGCCGTGGTGCCTTGGGTGCACCTGCACACCTGGCATGGGACCCTGAGCTTCAGTGGTGCAGGGGGCAAACCCAGGCTGCCCCACAACCTCCTCTAGCACCTAAAGGGCTACCTATGGCTGTGCTACATGTCCCTAACCCCTGCAGCTGAGGAGGATATTGCCACCAGCACTGATGCATTTTTTGGTGTATGAGAGGCCTATGTCCATCCAACTATGGGTGCACGGGATGCTCAATTAAGTTTTGCATTGCCTCCTGTCTCCCTGCAAGCTGTGGGGAGAGGGAAAACCAGGGCCAGGGGAGTGTAGGCAGGCCAGGCAGGGGCAGAGGTCCCAATCCGGCTCTCTGGGCCTCTATGTGGTTGTTCCTGTGCTGCTGGGCCCAGGCAGCTGCCTGCAGTGCCAAGTGCAGGGGCCCAGCTTGAGACTGACAGCCACATGGAGAGGCAATGCCCCACCACACCTGCAGACTCTGGGCAGGCTGCTGGGGGTGGGTTTCAGGCAGGTCAAGTTAACTCCAGCAGCGCAAAGCTGCCTGCAGCTGGGCCTGGGTGATGACAGGCTGGCAGGAGCCTGTAGGCCTGGATGGCATGGGCTTGGCAGCTGCACGGCACTATGGTGCCAGGTAGTAGTGCCAGGGTGCAGGCAGGCCAGCACAGCTGGCCTGTGGACTGCCCAGCAGAAAACAGGATACTGGCTCCCTGCATGTGTATCCCAGGGTTCAAAATGCCTGCACGCCTGAGGCTGGGGCTGCCCAGCTCTGGGGCACAAGAGCCTCCCAGCCCGGAGCCCTGGGACTAGCCTCTGCTGGCCCCTTAGTGGCAGGGCTGACCAGGAGCAAATTTTCTCCCAGGTGGAGTCTATATGTGCATTACTGCGCAGAAACTAACTGCTACTGTGATTAGCTTCATTTACTGCGCAGTAAGTGTGTGTACATGTAGACACTTACTGCACTTACTGAGCAGTAAACTGCACTACAGCACAGTTAAATGCCTCACATAGATGAACCCACAGTCACCTAAATATTGTACTAATGAAGCAAAAGCAACTCTTTACTGAAAGATTATTTTAAAACTATTTTAATGTGATTTAATATTATGTGGGAATGCTTAAACAAATATGCCACAGCACAAAATGTAACAGGTGTGATTGTATTCAGTTTGTCAGCTACTTTCATAGTTCACATTGCTAATAAGTATTGTTAGAGGGAATTGATAATGATAGTATCCTCGTGGCATCGTTAGGGTGAATAATTTGTCAAAGGATGCTATTACCTTACCTAGCTGGAGCTCTTAAAACAGAAGTGGGGAAATGTGCTGTAGACCTGCAGTCCCACCAGATAAATTTAGAGGCCAGTCTGGTTTCGCAACAGACTATAGCTGTCAGTCAAACACGCACCATTATCAGGGAGTCATGTTCTGGGCTACTAGCCTGCTATGGGCCAAGTAAATGTTTAATGGATTAAACCTCAGGTGGCAAAAAAGCAGCCAACCAGGTATGAAGGGGTAGAGCCTTTGATCTGTGTTGGGGAGAGAAAAGGATTAGACTTGGGACTGTGGGAGGTCATTGATATCTTGTTCCTTTCCTTTTATGTAATTATTATTGCTAACATGTTTCCATGCTATATAGAGGCCTGAGCCAGCTCCTATTAAAGTCCAGGATAGTCTGTCTATTGACTGCTGTGGAGGCTGGATCAAGCTCTGCTCTCCTGTCCGCTCTGTTAACCCATAAAGTGACAATCCAAAAAAAAGAAAGAAATGCAATTTCCTGTAGCAGTTTATTTTAAAGGATTTTTTTTTTAAGATAAAATTGAATGTAACTTTTCCCCCAGTTGAAAGGGGAATATCTTTGGGGAAATTAAACAGTATTCGGAAAAATAAACAGGGTTTGTTTTCCAGGGAAAGGCAGGATAGGAGAGGGTTGCTGTGGATGGCTCAGAGGTTACTGTACTAGCCTGAGACTCAGGGAAACTGACTTCCTGTGTGACTTTGAGCGAATCACTTAGCCCGGGTGTCCCTAATTCCCCATCAGTACAATGAGAGAGAATAGTGTTCATAGGGACAATAAAGATTATAAGGGGATCAGATGTTATGGAGAGAGAGACCACATAAATACCTAAGTTTGGCAAGTTGGGGACTGGACACACAACACAGTCACACCACTGAACTGACCTTTGCACTGGCAGAAAAAAAAGTGGAAGGTTGATGCAAACCAGGTAGTTCTAACCCATCCAGGGTAAAATTGCCCTTGAAGTAGTCAGGGGTAAAACCACATCAGTGTAAGTCGCACCAGTGTAGGTATTTTGAGTCTGCAGCTTACTCAAAGGTAGCTTTTTGCTCCTTGCAACCAGGGTATTACTGGGTCTCCCACTTCCTAGTGATGAAAAGCAGGAGTAGTAACTTGCAGTCTGCTCCACTGGGAAAAGCTGTCCACCTATCTGTTCCAAAGTCTGTGTATAAAATCAGTGTACAAAATCAATGAGGATTACACTAGTGCAAATGTATCATGTGCAGAGACGACTGTAGCAGGGTGCAGGACCCAGGACAAATCAGCCTGTGTGGGGCCCAGACGCAGCAGTGGGAGGGTAGGAGAGGAGGGAAGGGCGGGTGAGCAGCCGGACGTGGAACCAGCCTGGCTCCACAGGGCCCCCCCAAAGCACGGGGCCCAGGGCAGTCGCCCCCACTCTGCACCCAGGAACAGCCCTGATCATGTGTCCAGGTCCTCAGTGTGGCTGGAAGGTAGGAGAGTCAATAGCCAGAGGGTGGTAAAAGGTAGAAAACAATGAACATAGGTCCATGTACAGGGCAAGTATTGAACAAAGGGGTACTGGATACATCTTGGTAACAGGGTTGTAAAAAGGTGAAGCCTGAGGGACAGACGGGAGTATGATAGTGGTAACTAGTAAGGAAACAAGGTGGGGACAAAAATTGTCAACAGGTTGTCGCATGCTTTCTCTCACCCCTTTGTCTCTTTAGGTCTTAACAACTTTGAGACAGGAACCTCTAATCCCCATGAAGCACTTGGCACACTGAGCACAGTGTGGTTTATGAAACAGGACTTGAACAGAAATTAAACGAGCAGTGTAAGTAAAGGGTTGGTAATAGCAGAGTACAGTGATGTATTGTCACTATGGTGGGGTCCTGAGCCACATTTTAAAGAGGTAAGAATCAGAGCAGAAGCAGCTGAGTAGAAGTTTCTGGGTAGCTGGTGCAAGTGAAAGAGAAAGGCAAAAATGCCAGCAGAAAGAGCAAGTAGGGCATATAGAGAGAAAAGTTTCCTAGGTTGGTTAAGGAGCTCTGAAGACTAGGGAAATGATAAGGAAAGGGAAAGGGGTACAAACAATTCTACGTAATTGTGATTTATCTCTGTCTCACTGGAGCAAGCGCCACATGCCAGAAGTGATGACAGGTCACCAGCCATGGCCAAATAATCTTGTAATTCTCATCCTGACTCATCATGCACTGGCTTCCACAGGAATGGGATTTGGCCCAAAGACCTGTTTCTTTCCAAAGATCCTCACACGTGTGCAAAGTCATGGGATGTTTCAGATCATTCCCTCCCTCAAGAGAAATCCCAGAGATGTAACTGGGGACGGGACTCCCATAGAGTCCATTCAGAGTTCAACTTTTATTATACCATGAAGTAGTGGATTTGGGGCAGGCCACACAGCCTCCGCTAACCTGGGGCATCTGCAGCTCCCAGTCCACATGATGACCCCGTGTTCTGGTTCCTGGATGTTCATGGGCAGTGTGGCGTGAGGTTGAGCTCTGGTAGCTCCAGGCACCCCTAGGGAATCTTTTTTCTCTGAGCTGTACTATGTTTTCCTTAACCTCCATGATCCATGTCTTTCTTCCACAGCTCTGCTTCTGTAAGACTAGCTCCCTTTTGTTTCTAGTTAGTGTCCTCCCCAGGCGCAGACAGAAGAAATCCATCCGGAGAGTACAGAAGTGGCTGACCTCTCTTCCCTCTGCATAAGGGGTGGAAGATGTGAGTATATAGAGGTCCTCCTGGCATGAGTGTTTCCTTTATAAAATATATATATATTTTTTTCTAGATAGCGTAAGAAAAAAGTATCAGATGAATGACACTTCCTACTGATACTCTCTTTACTCCTGCTGTTCTACAGTTCTTGAGTCTCAAAGCCTAATTTTCATGCACCTAAATTAACTATTACTGACCACAGTTTAAGTCTATACTATTAATAAAAGACATTTTGCTTTGCTGCATATAGTCATGTGTTTCTTTTACAATTTACAAAAAAAAGGCATTAGCTCTGATCAGAATAACTAAATATTGAACATCGTGTGTTTAAATCATGCCCTTTTATTAACAGATGGGTACATTTTTTGACTAGTTCATCTAAAGATTTCTGTCCAGTGTTGCATACAGTTGTTTTATGCATTTGTGCTAAACACTTGCTGAAGTTTCAAAGTCTGAGCCATGACTTATACACACTGCCTTAATAGTTAGGGCTACCTACAACCTGCAATTCATGCACAAAATTGTCACGCTGGAGACTCTGGAGCTCTGTCATGGTGTGGAAATCTCTTAATTTAACATGATGAAATGTATCTAATATGCTGGGATCCTGCTCTGTTCCTTAGTAGTACTGCAGTTTGAATAACAAGCATTACACTTTTTATGCCCTCTCATATCAATGATGGAGAATAGGAAATCTTGCCCTTCACAGGCTGGGAAGTAAAAAAACAAAACAAACAAACAACCTCCTCCAAAAAAACCTCTGAATACTGCAGCTTTATGCAGTTGGTGGAAGTCTGTGGTCTAAAACGTAGGAGTGATTGTAGAGAAAAGATTACTCTGGTTTACTTTGATATAAGGGCTACTAACATCCTTTATTTTCATGTATAGATGCACAAACATTGGTATTGCCTAATGATTATGGTTTACCCTTTCTTTTCAATTACCTTCCTAACTGACAGTAGCAACCAAAACTGATTTTGTCTTTCATAGTCCTACATTTATCAGCGAGCAGGATCTTATTTTGAGATGGAAGAATAGCACCCTCAAGAGTTGACAGCAGTCCTGCTCCAGAGATCAGT
This sequence comes from Caiman crocodilus, assembly GCA_030014935.1. Lineage (NCBI taxonomy): Eukaryota > Metazoa > Chordata > Crocodylia > Alligatoridae > Caiman > Caiman crocodilus. Next base: position 16,644,710 of record JAGPOW010002791.1, read on the forward strand.
GATGCAACAGGCATCCTTCCCTTTTTTGGGGCTGAATTAATTAACTCTTCAGCACATTTTGCTGAAACTAACAGGTCTGGGGACTGAAATATAATCTTGAAGTTGGGCTTCCCAATTGATGCAAAAGTGTTTGAAGGGGTTTTTTGTTTGTTCGTTCGTTTTTACGCTCTCTAGAGAGACTGTTAGCTGTTGACTTTCTAGCATACAGATTTCTAGTGCCGTAGAAAAGTGAGGGACAAAACTCCAGAAACAGTAAGAATGATCTCTTTTGTGCAAAGCTGGTGAAACAATTGCCGTTTTACTGCAATCCATTTAACAACAATTGAAAATTAATTTTAAAAGGGTCTACTTTAACTTACACAAATGTAACTGGGCCTAAGGAGAGAAATGCTGGACATAGCAGGACTGTACTTCAAGTGCATAGATAGTTATAGGAACTTTTCTGTTTGTTATTGATGGAAGCAAAGAACAGAATATCCCAAATCCCCAGTATCCCAGGATCCCAAATTTCCTGCCCTTTTTTCAATTGTTTTAAGATGTCAGTTCAAATGAAAACTTCAGAATTGCTACTATACATGAGTGTAGTTTCAAAGCATGATAACAGGTAGTGTTTTTTGCTGGCAAACATTTTAGTTGTGTATTTCTATTGTATTGTACGGCAATTGCCATTTATTTTATACACTGTGTCTGTTGATTTGAGTATTAGAATGGGACCTTAAAAGCTCCAGGCAAACTAAGACTGGCTAGAACTTAGAAAGATTTTCCTCCTCAAAAGGGAAAATCCTGGACTAGAATGACTTGCCCTTTTGTTGCGAATGGGGCTGTTTGCCTGTGGAGCAAGCAGGATTGGACACACGCTAGAGCAATGAAGAGTCATGCAGTGCACAGGCTTACACTTCCGTCTCAAGTGTCTGAACTGGTTTTGGTGACAGACCCGGGCACTTCTCCTGCATTGGAAGCTTGTTCAAAACTCTCTGTGAAGCTACTGGTCTTTTAGTTGTGCAGGAAATCCTCAAGTAGGGTCCTGACAGACCTCGGGCTTGCTCCATTCAGGCAACATTTACATCTTGAAAAAAAAGCCTTGCAGTTTTTCAGCAAGAATTATTTATGTATCCCCCAAAAATCCAAGATTCATTTTTAACTGATCAGGAAAAGCAAGCTGTCCATTTTATTAAGTTAACTAAACAGTTGGAAAAAAATTTCTTAGCAAGCTTTCAGATTGAAAACCTCATCATCAGGTTTTTTTAAAACCCAAAAGCTTGCTAAGAATTTTTTTTCCAACTGTTCAGTTGATCTAATGAAAGATATCGGATTTATCCAAAGAGCCTTGTCTGCCTATGCCCTTAGGACAACGGGGCTACAACCTAGACAGCTGTACATTTGACAGCCTGCTACTTAGCATCTTCCCCTGTCGCCATTACAGACCCATTCTGATGCAGCCTCAGGACAGCTCCAGCACCGAGTCCTGCGCTTTCCAAGGCAGGCTACAGAGCCACTTGCTGGAGTTGTTCCCTATGGGACAACAGTGGTCATTCCACCTCCTAACTGATTTCCCCTTGAAAATCTAGTGTAAGTGGCCTGAAAAGCATTTCTCCATTAGTTCAGGGCCATGGCAGAGAATTTTTTTTCCTACCAACTTTCAGCCGTCTGAGCAGGGGACTCCCCTAGAGGCTGGTGGGGGAAACCTCCAAGTTCTTTTCAAAATCAAACTTTCCCTCCTGTTCTCCTGGCCGCGGGGGCCGAGAGCGACCGTGGCTGGGGCTGCCGAGGAAGACGGGCCATGTAGGAACAGTCCCGTGACCCAGGAGAGCATGGGACAAAAAGCGGGGGGAGCTCTTTCCCCTCCCCCCCGCGGTGCTAGCTGGGGTCAGTCCCGGACCTGCCTCCCTGCCCCGCGCCGTCCGGTGCAAAGGAGGGAGGGGGGCGCTGCGGACCCCCCGAGGTGCCGTCCCGGGGGGGCTCCGCGTCCCCTCCCGACGTGCAGTAGAACCCCCCCGGGACACGAGGGGGACGACGGGCGCTAAGACCCGGCGCTGCCCGCGGCAGTCAAAGCTCCCAGCGGGAGGGCGGGCGGACACTAGAGGGCGACCCGGGCCGCGCACGTATATAGGCGGGCGGCGCGGGACTCAGGCAGCGCAGTCGCGGGCGCCGGGCCGGGGCAGCGCGCAGCGGAGCGGAGCGGCGGCGGCGGCGGGAGCGGGACCCTGCAGCCGCAGCAGCTGAGGGCGGGCGGGCGCGCGGGGGCTCCGTCGGGGCGGGCAGCCCCCACGCTGGATTCCCGCAGCCCGTCGCCATGCCCGGCGCGCGCTAGGTGCTTCATGGAGCAGGCCAACTTCTACGAGGTGGAGTCGCGGCCGCCGCCGAGCAGCGGGCAGCCCCCGCACCTGCCGCCCCCCCCGCCCGGCAGCGCCTACGGCGCGTACAGGGAGGCGCCGCCCGCGCCGGAGCTGAGCGACATCTGCGAGCACGAGAACTCCATCGACATCAGCGCCTACATCGACCCGGCCGCCTTCAACGACGAGTTCCTGGCCGACCTCTTCCAGCACAGCCGGCAGCAGGACAAGGCCAAGGCCGCGCTGGCCGCGGACTTCGACTTCCACGGCCTGCACGGGCCCGGCGCCCCGGGGCAGGGGCCCCCGCCGCAGCCGCCGCCGCCGCCGCCGCCGCCGCAGCCGCTCTTCGGCTACCTGGACGGCAAGCTGGACGCGCTGTACGAGCGCATCGCGGCGCCCGGCTTGCGGCCGCTGCTCATCAAGCAGGAGCCGCGGGAGGACGACGAGGCCAAGCCGGCGGCGCTGCCCGCGCTCTACCCCGCGCAGCCGCCCGCCCCGTCGCACCTGCAGTACCAGATCGCGCACTGCGCCCAGACCACCATGCACCTGCAGCCCGGCCACCCCACGCCGCCCCCCACGCCCGTGCCCAGCCCGCACCACGCGCACCCCCACCCGCACCCCCACGCGCACCCGCCCGCCGCGCTCAAGATAATGCCGGCGGAGCCGCGGGGCAAAACGAAAAAGACAGTGGACAAGAACAGCAGCGAGTACCGCGTGCGGCGGGAGCGCAACAACATCGCGGTGCGCAAGAGCCGCGACAAGGCCAAGCAGCGCAACGCGGAGACGCAGCAGAAGGTGCTGGAGCTCACCACTGACAATGACCGGCTGCGCAAGCGGGTGGAGCAGCTCAGCCGCGAGCTGGAGACGCTGCGCGGCATCTTCCGCCAGCTGCCCGAGAGCTCCCTGGTCAAGGCCATGGGCAACTGCGCGTGAGCCCGCCGCCCGCCCCGCTGCAGTATTACCCGCTCTGTGCCTTAGGGACCACACCAATAAGCTGCGCCCCGGCTCCGGGGCCGTGCCCCCCGCCCCGTCGCCTGCCTGCCCGGGGGCCCGCGTGCCTTAGGAGGCGCGGAGCCGCCCTGCCCGCCCCCGGCGGTCCCCCCGGGCTGCGCGCCCCGCTCCCCGCGCGCCAGGGCAGGGCGGGCGCGGCTGGGACGTGCGGGCCCGTCGGGCCGGGACAAGGGGCGCGGGCGGGCGGGCGGGCGGCCGGGCACGGACCCAGCCCGCGAGTCACCTTTGTGGAAACCTTGGTTACGTTCATAAATAAACGGCATTTATTCTACACGCTCGGCCCCGCGGCCTCCGCTTCTTTCCCCGCAGCTGCCCTCGGGGCACTGCCCCCCACCCCACCCCACCCCAGGCAGGCGGCGGGAGGCGGGGCGCGGCCAGGCCCCGACGGCTGCCTTCCAAGCGGGACGCGGCGCTGCCCCCGGGGGCGTCCCGCAGGGCTGGCGGGAGGGCAGTGCCCCGCTCCCGGCGGTGCCTTCCCTCCCGGCGCCTCGGCCCTTTATGGGGGACTCGGGAGCCGGCCGGGGCTGTCCCGTGGGGGCGGGATCGGGTCCCCTGCGCCCGGCGCAGCGCACGCCCCCGCCGCGCAGGGGCTTTGAGTCCCAACGAGCCCGAGCCGGGGCCGGCGGCCAAGAACTGTGCCCCGGGGCACGAGCGAAGAGGGTGGAAGCGGGCGGGAAGGGGAAAAGGGAAGTGGGGAGGTTTGCATGGAGGAAGGGGACGGAAGTGCTGGAGGGGGCTGGGAGGCTCCTGGGCAGCCCCGGTTGTGTAATATAACGAAGCCCGGCAGGCAGCGCCCCCTCCCCCCACCTCAGATCCTCTGGGTTGCAACGGGTTAAACTCCCCGAAGTAGGGAGAAATACGAATAAACGCCCCCCATCACTAAGTGGCCCCTAACCCTAACTCCGGTTCTGCACATTGATAGATTGAAACTCTCCTGACTTTAAAATACCAAGAGCTGGGAAAGCCTTGCTAGTGCAACCTCCCAAAGCAGGGGGAAGTCAGGGTATAAGCATAAAATCACCCTCCTCCCTGCTAAACTAAGCAGGCTCCCAGCCTGCACGTTGGCAGGTCTAAAATTCAAGAGTCCCATGTGGTGGTAACGTACCAGCCATTTAGAAGCAAAAACAATTTTTTGGATGTCGTTCCTCCCCCACCCCAAGCTGCTTTCTTTTCCTCCTGGGTGATTCTCCATTTGACAGGGCAGCTCTGCTAGCCTAGGTGAGACGGACACTAGTTTGCCACCCTGAATTTCTCACTGAAATGCTGAGAATTCAAGTCACCAGACACACCAATGGCCAATGACATCAGAACAGTCACTGCCCTCTGGGGAGTTTGATAATAATTGACCTGCCTGTGAGCGCATCTACATGTTCAATTAATGTGCTTTAGATAATGCGTATTAACTCTGGTACCTCCATTATGAGGTACTGGGGATATGTGCAAAAGCCTATTTTAAAACACTTTAGCTAAAGAGCACTGCTTTGTGTGATGCTTTACTGCACATTAAAATATGCTAACACGCATAAAAGCGCATGTGTAGATGCACCCACATGTAGATGTGCCCGCATGGTTTTATTTGTGAACACATGGGCATGAATGGTTTGCAGAGTATTGCATCAGTTAGGACTTCATGTCTGCTGTTGGGGAGACAAAATACAGTGGAGTTTGGTTTTACACGAGCCCCTCTAAGCCCGGAGTTGGGTACTCACGGTTCCAGAAGCACATGGGCTAAGGCAGTAGCTGCTATGTTCTCAGAAATATTCAATGCACAGCGCTTGTCCTCAGAACACATACCCAGAGGAGGGGCAGGACTACTGGCCAAAACACTAGAGCTATGCTTTGCTTTATTTCAGAGTGCTATGTGTCTTTTAACATTTACTTGGACAGAAACTACAGGCAGGATATGAGGTTAATATCCCACCCATACCTTCATGTTCCAAAAACAGTAGAAAATAATTAATTAGCTCCTTATCCTGTGAAGGACTGAGTGTTCTCAGCCTCTGCTGGAAATGTCCTGCAGAATTAGGATCTTAGTGCAATAATCAGTAACAAATGTGTTACTGTTACTCTGAGCCTGGTGAGGAAGAAACACATGTTAGTAGTTCAGCCTCACAACCACTTCAGTGTGCCTACAGTATAACTGGGATGACGGTAAAGGTAAATGTGGATCCAAATAAAACGTGTAGTTCAGTAACATTTTAAACCTGGGATTAAGGAAAATATTGTTTTCCCCAGAGAGGAATAAATGAAGAGGTTCAAGCCCCAGTGATAGCACTTTTATTCCCAGTCCCTCTCCTACCTTAAGAAAGATGGTATAATGGACATATGTTACCCATTACTCAGTAATGCCTAACATGCTCATCAGAGAAATGCTGCTGTCATTTCAGTGCAGATTATTGCAGGGTGTATGTGGGACTGTAATCTAGTGGTTAGAGCATGGGATACAAATCTGAGCATTCTCTAAGGTTGATTCTCTAAGCTGTGACTCACTGTGTGGTTTCAGCAAATCGCTTTGGGCCTGATCCAAAGCTCAGTTTTCCTATTAACTTAAGCGGGTGGTAAATTAGGCCTTTGGAAACTAATTGTTTGCTTATCAAAGCAAAGGGGTTTAAGGGGAATTTTTCCATTGTCTTCAATGGGAGCAGGCTTGAGCACTTAAAACATCCCAGAAGTCAAATCACCTATCTGTAAACTTGGTGTTTACAATCCATAGATACACTGCACACTGGGGAGTGT
>JAGPOW010002791.1:16652307-16675292 GCA_030014935.1 Caiman crocodilus
GCTGCACCAGGGGCAGGGACAGAGGGTGCGGCCAGAACCGGCTGGCATGGCCCTGCCTTCTGCCTGCCTCACCTGGGCGGGGGGTCTGAGCAAGACTGACCTACGGGTGCTGCTGAGGGCGGGCATGGAGGGGTTGGCCCAGACTGAGCCGTGGGGGCAGGGTCCTTTCCTGCCAGCTATGGCTTGGGCTGGGGCTGTGGAGCTGTATGCTCAGATTGCTCCTGGCTCCTCATGCTTAGGCTGGGCCGAGTTGTCACGGAGCCACAGCTGGCTGGGAAGTGCTGTGCCCCCGCAGCCTGACTCAGGCTGTTCCCTCTGCGGCCACCCTCAGTAACCCCAGAGCTGGCCCCCCTCAGCCCCGGGGGAGACAGGCAAATAGGGGGCCAGCCCAGGTCAGGCTGCGGGAGCTGGGCCCTTCCCAGTCAGCTGCAGCTCTGCAACAGCCTGGCCCAGCCTGGGTGTGGGGAGCTGGGAGCAATCCAGGCACGCAGCTCCTGAGGCCCCAGCCTGAGCTGTAGCTGGCAGGGAAGGGCCCTGTCCCTATGGCCCAGCCTGGTCCAGTCCCTCCACTTCCCCCCTCAGCAGTGCCCATGGGTCAGCCTGGCTCGGGCCCCTGCCCTAGCCCCAGCCTCAGCTCTGGGGAAGGCAGGCAGATGGTGGAACCATCTCTGGCCATGCCCCCTGCCTCTGCCTCATCTGAGGCACTGCCTTGGCTGATGTCTGGGTATGCCCCCTTTCCCCCCGGGCACAAGCCTGGCAAGGGTTGCTTTCCCCTCCCCGCTCCAGGCACACCATGGCTGGGGTCCCTGCAGGTCAGGGTGGGGGTTTAAACCCCTCCTTAATCATACACAGTGGCCGGCCAGGTCCTGGCCATGCCCGTCCCCAGCTTCCCTCCAGTCTTGTGGCTGCTGCTGAAGGGAAGGGAGGGCTTGCTCTAGTGCTGCCCACTGTGGGCATGTGACTGCATTTCCAGAAGTAAAAGTAAATGTCTGTTCACTTGCAAATCGGTTCAGGCGACACAGGCTAGACTAGCCTGGAAAGATTGAAGCAATTTAGGTTCAGGCTTTTTGAATGTCTGTACTTAGCCTTTATGTCAGGTTGAAATAGGATGTATAACTTGACATCTCTGATCCTGGGCCTCTATTTCTCTCCGCAGTCATTAAATCTCTCTATATGCTGCATATAAGCAGTTAGTTTTAAATTAGATGCATATGTATCAAGGTGATTTGCTGTATTATAGCTGATGTATTGTATTATAAATCAAGTGCAGCAGTGAGCATGCATAAAAAAGTACCATTGAAAAAATATAAAATGTGTGCAAATTATATCTTACAGCTCACGGCCTGGGTTATATTATTACTAATTGTTATTATTATTACTGGGTTTTGGGTTTTTTTAAGGCAGTACCTTGTGGAGGTCCCTAATTTTGACCAAGGCCATAATGGTAGATTGGGCATGTCTACACATTGCTGTACAGTGACGTTGCTATGAGGCTGTGCTTTAGCAGTGCCTTTTGGAAATACTAAAGCATGGCACGGTTTGGGTGGTCACTGCGCCATACGCACAGAGCACAAGCAGATTTCGCCGTTAGGTCACCATAGCAGTGCACTATACTGGGGGAGGCACTGCTTGGGCAAGACAGCTGACAATCATGTGTAGAACCACGTAATCGCTATGCCTCCATAGCGCATCACTGCATTGCCATAGATGAAATGTAGACATGCCCATACTTTAACAACAGAGGAGTTTTGTAAAACAAGTCTGTCCCTGAGAGAGTTTATCATCTCCCTGACAGTTCAGCCTGTGCCATTTATTTATATGAACATGTGTATACAATCTGTACATTTTTGTAGGCATAGTTATGGGTGGGGAACTGATGTAAATGTTAGTCAGCTGCTGTACCTATGAAATCCTGATGCCAATGCCATGATTTCTCCTGAGGTCCCTCTTTGAGCTGGTGGTACATATGTAAACACAGTCATAGGAATTAACTAGTTAATTAATGAGTTAAAAAGTTAAAGAAATGGCTAACTTTTAACTTTAACTAAGTATAAGTTAAGTATATGTTAAAAGTTTTAAAAAATTGAAATCTGGCTTTCCCAGAGTTCTTCCTGACACAGCCACTCTCTAGGACTTACATGGAACAATATTTCTTTATTGAAACTCTAGGACTTCTTGTTTGAGAGACAGAAAGTAGTGTGCCTTCCTATGAGATATGGTCTTTTAAGAACTACAAGTCCCAGAGTTCCTTAGTTCACGCTGGCATTGTCTGTGCATTTGCAGAAGTCAACAGGGCAGCCTGAGACTGGCTGCATGAGAGGGAACAAGCACAAGCAAGCAGAGACATTGATCTCAGTAACATTACATACATATTGGTAAACTGTTGTTCTGCAAACTGTACTACAAGTATAACATTGTGTTCAGGTAAAGCAGGGTGAGTTCCGAGTAAATGAGTGTGCTTCTGTGAGCTTATGGAAAAGAAACCCACTAATTGCATTAGAAAATGAAAAATGATGCTAAGAGGCAATTCATCATGTTCCATGCATTTCTCACGAATCAACTTCACTTTTAACTAGTTACTTTCCTTTTAACTTATCTTTTAACTAGTTGAAAGTAGACATATTTAACTTTTAACTTAACTCAAGTTAATTTTAAAGGCTGCTAACTTTTAACTTTAACTAGTTACATTTTTCATAAACTTTTCCCATGGCTAGTAAAACAACATAGCCCTATGGGGATCCAGGTGGAAAACTGCCACTCATGAGTGCAGCGCTCGTGTGTCCTGGGGGCAGTGGTAGGTGCACAGCCTCAGTTGTAAGGGAAGTCTCACAATGAAAATCTTTAAGGAAGGAAAGGAAGAGTCAGTAGAAGAGATGTTTCCAGGGGCCCAGCGAAAATAATTACATTTGCTCAAACTAAACATTTTGGTGGCTTTTTTCTACTCATATCAAACATTTAAAACTGTGCTGTTTTATGGAGGTATTACATCTTGCTTCTCAAATTAATAGTTAACCATTGAAAACGACCGGTCTGGCAGAATGGAAATCAGGTCCTTTATTATCTCATGAGTCATATTCATACAGAGAACCAAACATGCACCAGACAATGGCTTTGTGCCATCACATGTCAACAGGTAGATTAATAGCTTCATTTTCTATTAAGTAGAAAGAAAGCCTGGTGCCGTTCCCATTAAAATAATGGGTTCTGCAGTCACCTGCAATGGAAACAGGACTGGGCTTTTAGGTACTGAAGCTGGTCCTCTCCATTTGAATTTCCTGAGCAGCAGAGGTTACTTCTATAGACAGGCACTGCAGGGCTTTCCTTACCTTTAACTTAAGTCATTACTCTTTCCCTTAGTAGATCAATTTCCTATTCAACATGGTGAAGAACCTGTCTGCGGGCAAGGGGTATTTTCCTGACGGTCCCTTTGTCTAGATGTGTGACCGGAACCGAGGAGCAAGCATCTCTGATCTGGTCAGGGTCTAATTAGTCACATGATACAGAAAAAACAGATTTAGAAGCCAAATCCATACCCTTCATTTAGTCAAACTTCTCACCAGTGGCAAAGGGAGTTCTGACTGAATGACGGAAAAAAGAATTTCAGAACATTTTTGGGCGCAAAAGATCTTTTTGCCACAACTCTCTACACGTAAATATCCCATCTACAGTTCCCAATGCATACAACAATGGGAGTCTGCAAAGAGCCAGAAAAACCTTTGGCTACTGATGCTTAACTGGGCTCTTCATACAATTTACAATAAGGTATATTAAGTTCTCCAGGAGGAGGAAGTGACACTGGGAAATGCTGGACCAATCGGTTAGTGGTATTTTAAGTTTTAATGTAAAGCCAAGTTTAATGGAAGATCTCTATATGGCACAGCTGCAGATATCCATGCCTTGTTGCACAGCCATGCATCCCTGTCCTTCATAGTTCATTGGTTTTTAGTTTAGACTCCTGTTTGTACTGCATTCGGTGGACCAGAATGTGGCTACAGTATTTGTAAGGGTTTGCACATTTATCTGGTGTCTTTTGTGCACTATGTTGAGGCCATAGCACAGGTCATTCTTAGCAGGGTTAGTAATCTGTAATTAACAGATATTGTTGGAGTTTACAAGTTCAAAACAGGAAATTAGCCCTTTGAAATTTCAGAAAGTGATATTACAATGGAAGGCAAAGAATAGCTCAGCTCTTACAGGCAATCCTACTGACTTCACTGGAATTCATGTCAAGGTAAGGAGAACAGGAATAACAGAGTCTATGGCAAACCTTCATTGGCTCACTTTGCTCCTGAAGAGCCTACTACAACTGTTGAAGGCTAAAGTGAGTTTCCTATTGAGTTCAAGAGGGCTGGGGTTTGAAACCATTTACAGTAATTTGCACAACTGCATTGTAGTATTTGACTTCTTAATGCCTACAGCACTTCTATTAGAATACATACAAGTCTAGAATAAGTCTAATGGTAACATTTATTACAAAAAAGTCAATATATGATTACCACATGAAAGCATACAGCTCTGACTTTAAATGAGCAGGTATCTAATGTAAATGAATAAGTATATTGTTATATGTTTGCATTGGGAACAATGCTACTTGCAAATATTACAGCAATAGTTCTGTGGCCTAGCAATTCCCATTTAAAAAATGATAAAGCTTTTGCTAAAGCAAATTGCAAACGCATCTTTTTTGTGTCCTAAACCAAAGGACACAGAGTATCTCATGTAAGCATTTTTTTAAAATCTATTGTTTGTCATTTACTCTAATTTGGTTACCAGGTGAAAAAGTAAATTGATATTTTTTCTGATAATGAAGAAGATTAATATGCCCTTTTCGGATTAATTTTTGGTATCTGGATGCTTACTTTTAATATTTTGAACAGTGACAAATATTTGTTGAAACAGTGACTACCTGTGGTTTTGGTCCGTGTCTGAATAGATTCATCAGTGCACATCCTTAACATGATTTATCCCTGCAGATGTATATGCCAGAAATGTACAGTTTTTCTATACCCATTCCACTGGGAAAGATTTGATGTAAGTCTTACCTGAACACCATATGTTATTTTATTTATTAATAACAGAGCAGTGTGTTTTGAAGTGTTACATAGTTTATGCCCTAGGGCCAAATCCTGTGTACATTGTGGATAATGGGAAGACTTTACTGTGCATCGAATTAGGGTATTGACTGATTTTTAGAGAGCGGCTTCAGGAGGACACTGACTTCTCCAGTTTTTCTCTCTGAGCTGTGCTACTTCTTTATAGATAGTGCGCTGATGCTCTATGTCTCTCAGTGGTTTTACTTTCCTTTTGGGTAAATCATACAGTTGACAGCGAAACATTGTAAATCCATGTCTCTAATCTGTCCTGACACAGTAGAAGTGCGGGCTTGATCCTACCTTGTCAGAGCTGAAACACACCAACATGCTAAGGACAAGAGCATACCAAAAATCCCATTTTCTTCCAGAAAAGCCATTTCAAATTCTGCCACATCACACAGCTAAAGAGAAGGAAAAAGACTTAGATGTTTACTCCCTTGGAGTATATCAGTGTGGTACAGCAGCACAGACTGCCACATACTAATTTATCCGTGTGGTGAAACCCAGATTGGTGCCATCCTAAAAAATGATGTTGGTGAATATTTGTGTTTGGGAAAAGAAGCATGCCAGAGAGAAGAAGAGGGAGAAAGGAGGGGTGGGGAGGAGAGAGAGAGATTGAATGGGGGATAGGGAAGACACTGGAGACGCGAGAGAGAAATGAGGTATTTAGGACTTGATGCTGCCAGTGGCAAACTCCCATTGACTTTAATTGGATCAAGATCACATCTTCAGAGAAAGAGTGCACTGAAGAGAGCAGAGAGGGAACGCCACAGTCCATCAGGGAAAGTCCAGCACTTTATTCAGCCCAGTCAGGCAGGGGTCTTGAGTCTGGAGCATGAGCTTTATTTTTAAACTTTTATGCTGTATGATATCATGTATTTATTTATAAAAGCACATTTTTGCTGCAGCCAGAGTCACTTCCCATGGAAATCTAAATGCTCTTGTTGGAGAACTGCTGGGTCTGGGAAGCAGGAGAATGTCTCAAGGAGCTTCAGAATATTTTTGAGCAAAGGAGACTGTCCCCAGCATTTCTCCCACCCCAGGTGCTCCATCCCCAACTCCCAGTTCAGGTGGTTGTATAAGGAAAGAATTAAAGCTTGGGGGAGAGTGCCCTGGGTGTATCCTTACTGTCCTTTACAATATGGTATATGACAGCTCACAGGAAGAGGACATGATGTTAATAAATATTCTACCAATCAGTGCCTGTTATATTAGAATTTAATAGAAACCAGGAAAATTAACTTGTATAAATCCTTGGTAGTAATAACCTGATTGTCATTAAGAACTGATAAGCAAACTACCTGCAATTTTGCAGTCTCACAATCGCACATTTGCAGCTGTAAATAAGTCCGAATCCATATGACTGAATTCTCAGGGCTAATTTGCTCGTTAGATGGCATCATGTGGATTGGTGCCTGGACTACCTTAACCATCAAAGCATGACTCAGCTATTTCTGAAAAGATTTTTGTTTCAGCAAAATATTTTTTCCACTATGTTGACAGCTTTTCCACCCACATATTGCAAATGTGGCTGTGCGCCACAGAGGGATTTTGCGAGTTCCAGTTCAACACTTGGTGTATATTTTATATATTTACATTAAAATTTCCAAAATGTTTTAACGCTATTTTTATTGTAGAACAACTTCATCCATTCACAAACGTATTAGGGATAGTACCTTCCTTGTTGCTCTCATTAAGCGTTACAAAACAATCATGAAGTAAACGTGGGCATAGAGATGGTTGCAGGAAATTTGATATAATGACACACAAGCGTTTCGTTTGCTGCCACATGCAATGCAATAATTATTGTCTTACCGTGTCAGTTTGAAGGTGAAATTGGATGGAGTATTCTTGTTAGACTGTTTCAGCCCACTGAGTTACAGTTATTTCATACTAACCCATGCAGCCGGCTCTGGGCAAGATCATTCCTCTGTTATTTATAACAGATTATCAGCCATATCATCAAACCCTGACTATTTGGTGAATCAGCTATAGAAGGATTGAACTCTAGGGAGAAGGAAATGAATGAACTGTGATTGTGTTCCATTTCACATGTACACAGACAGAAAAACACTGAACTGTCCACAAATGCTGACGCAGAAAAGTCCTTTGCCAAAGTATCAGGCACCTCACCACAAAGGAAAAGAGCCTAAATCTGGAGAAGTAATGCTAGCAACCGATAATCACTCTCTAACAGCTTGCTATTGTAAAGCAGGCTGGACCCTTGCTTCTCTTGACTCAGTGTCAACTGGAGAGGTAGTAATTCATTCTGCTCTTCACATGGCTTTCTTTGTTACTTGGATATCAGGGTTTTGGTTTGGACTGGGGGGGTTGGCTTTTATGAAGCTATTTTCAAAGCAAAATATAATAGAAAATAGCAGCATATATTAAACACAAAAGCAGTGCTGCCCTCTGGGAGCTTTCAGAGTTGAAGGAAGAAAGCCACTGAAATCTGACCCCTTCCCGCTCCAGTCAGGACTCATGGGCAGGTCAGCAAATCCTCACGGTCAGTGTTGGTACCAACAACTGATTGATCTAAAACAGTCAATAGGCAGAAGCAAGTCCTGTCCCTCTCTAGCAAGCAATCATCAGCCAGGGAAATCAGGTCAACCTTTCTTCTACCATGAGCTGAAATCCAGATTGAAAGGGGGACAAGAAATCAATGCTTTAAAAGGCATCACACCCACTAATTTCTTAATTGTTCTTCATCTGGGATTGAAAGCATGGGGAATGCAACCATATCCTATTCCTCTGAGCTCAAGCATCAGCAGGTTTTGCTAGTTTTGGGGATTTGTGAACCACAAATACAGTGAAACTCACTGGATTAAGACACCAGGGGAACCAAAGCAAAAGGAGGAGACTGGCAGAGACCCCTTTGGGAGCTGGAGTGGCCTAGTCTCATACTTCTAGCAACCCCCCAAATTCGTGTGTGTGTTGAAGTGGTGATTCACTAGCTAGCATGTATGCACAAGGTATTTTATTGTCAGGCTCTTCTCCAGGATACTGCAGGACATTAGAGATGTTTTCAGTTTAAACCATTTTTTAAGTATGTCTTTTCCCAAGCTGCTGAATGCTCCCCTCTGAAAGCTGTCATGTCTTGGCATTGTCTGTCTTATTGGTCACAGTTTTCTAACCTGAGTACTGGCAACGAGGCAGCACTCGCAAATCCCCGAGAAGGCAATGGGTGTTATGAGTGCTCAGCACCTCTGAGAATGAAGCCACTCTTTATGTAGGTGACTCACCGTGCATTTAGGAGGAGGCCAGGCTTGTGTAGCATGGGCCCTACATGCACAGATTGACTTTGGCCACAAAACCCAATTCAGAACCAATCCCAAAGACCAGTCGTGCACAGGGTCCCAGTTTGGTCTCCTTGGTACTAAGTGTGAGATGGTTATCAATAATACAGTAATGAATCGAACTATTTTGGAATACATGGAACAGCTTTATAAAGGTTAGGGCTGGTTTTCCTAATGGGGCTGCTGTCACACAAAGAATCACCACAGGTATTACTAAAGAGCGGGGAAGGACCAGAATCTGTTTGCATTGAAGCAAGTAGGGATGCTGTTACCAATCTGGAACATGAGAAACAAATAAGCAAGGGCATGGCCATCCTCACTGACTTCCTGTCCATGCTCCTTCTCTACAAGTGGTCCAATACCGGGCATGTTTTTACACCACTACCTCCTTCTGCTATTTCTATTTGCAGCACACTGCTAGATTCGCGTGTCTGTGCCAGTATCTGAAACTCCCCTTCACTAATAACAGTGTGAAAGCAGAACTCAGCAGCCGCTGAATGGCAGCTCCAGCAAGAATTTAACTTTAAGCTTCAGCAGAGACAGGGTCAGTCACTTTAGAGACGCATAAAAACTGAAAATGGAAGTGCCATACCAACGGGAACCGGTTACAGCAATTTTAGTGTGCTAGTGTGCTAGTGTGCTGCTCATGCAAGACGTGTCTTAACTGTGAACATACTGCATGGGTTGGCCAGCCATCAGTTTGAAACACTCACACTTTTATTGCTTTGCCTTATATCAATAGTTTATTTTCCTGTTGTTATTGTTATAAGGTAGCATCTAAGGCCATAAAGAGCAAAGATGTAGAATTTATTTAACGCTCTTAAAGAATGTTTTACTGCAATGTGAAAAATCTCAAGTCATTAATTCTGGAATTCTTTACAGGAAAAAAGCAGCTTTTGAAAATGTTCATGCCTATCAGCAGATAAAAACATAAAGAAAAGCCAAAAAAGATTCCCCTAGAGCATGTTTCTGGCCAAAAGATGTGTGTGTGTGTGTGTGTGTGTGTGTGTATACATACACACACACACACACACATAACTATATATATAACTATGTATATATATAACTTCAGCCAGGCTATATCCTCCAATAAAGACAAAGGTAGATTAAATGAAAGACCATTGTACAAATAGTGAATGCTACCCTACAGCATGGGGTGTGTGAAAGTGCTAACAGACACATTTAGTCACTTCGGGCTAGATCTGATGAAGATCTTATGCAAACCGAAGTACCTAACTTCTGGTCTCTGGCCAATGAAGTAGAATCCGCGGCTTTGCGTTTGGCCATTCAGTTCCATGTAAACAGCAAGAAGGGGGAGAGAGACATAAGGCCCCGGCACACATTCATTTAAAGGTGCCATGGGATCCGATCCCTGATCCCAACAATTGCACCTCTTGCCATGCCAGAAGGGCAATGTTGGGATTGAAGAACTGATCCCAATCATAGCATTTCTACTTGCTTGTGCAGGAGGATCCTGGAACCAACAATCAGCTGATTTTCAGCTCTGGCCAGGGGCTTCACTGGGACTGGTTTGAGATCCTGGTGTGGTCCCTGGCCAGAGTGCTAACACTGCCAGACCCACTGCACATTCATTTAAAGAATGAATGTTCATATGTGGAAAACTGCCACGAATGGTTTGCCATTTTATGGCCCCTTCAGTTGGGTGCCCATGTAGCATCCTTGCCATTTATGCTGCCATTAACAAGGTAATTGTGGTATAAATGTAACATGCATAGGGGGCTGAAGAATTGGAGCCAAAAGAGCCTCAGGCCATCAGGCAGACACTTTCATCCCTTCAGCAATCAACCCTGTCCTGAGGGTGGGCACCTAAACTGCTCACTCAGAGAACTAAGCAAAGCCTTTTTCTCAGTGGTGGTGCCTACTTTTTATGTCATAGTTTAGGTAGACCATGCATCCAGCAAGTGGAGGGCCTGCAGTGAAGTTCTGCCTTGGCCTGAAGGTATTCAGACCATCATCCCCAAGCTCCCAGAAAGGCGCTCTAACCACCAGGCTATCTGCTGGTGTCATCCCGTTGGATTAGGAGAAGACATTCCAGGACCCATGGCTTCCTGGTGAGCTCTCTGACCACATTATATACATAAAGGATGGAAACTGTTGCTGCCTTTGTTTTAAATAAAAAAGCCCAAATCTCCATTTTGTGAGGAGCCTGATTCTGCCCCTGTGGATTGGTGTTCTCTGAGCACGTCTCAGGGGACTTGAGCAGAGCACTACCCAGTTTCTGGATCCTGATTAAGTTTAGGCATGAACTAGGTGCTGAGTCGCTGAGACGGGCAATTTAGGGCTTGTCCAGCAGAACAGTAGGTGCCTAGAAAATTTGAATGTCAAACAAGGAGGCACCTCCAGGGCGGGATAGCAGGTGAGCCAGGCATTTTTGAATTTAACCACCTCCATTCCAGTGCTACTTCAGGCACCTGAGCCAAGGACTGGCCTTGTAAGACACAATCCATCCAGGCCTGCAAGGACTTGAGAATCAGAAGTTTTACTGCTGATCTGATAAGCAATTTCAAGGTTAGTTAGAAGATCTGTACAAAGGAGGCAGGGATTTAGAATTTATCCTGTGCGTGTTCACAGGCTTTACCATCCAATCTGGCAAGATTTTTTTCCCCATTAACGTAAGTTATTGCAAGATGTTATAATTAGTCCTGTGATAACACCAGGCTTGGTCCTAAGGGATGCTGAGCACCTGTGATTCCCACGATCTATCCAGGGGTGTTGCGGGTGCCTGGCTGGTCTTGGACACGCGCTCCATTGTGAGCAATACTAGTGATATGTTAGGGCCAAGTTCTGCTAGCCTTACTGTGGCCAAATGATACATTACTCCATGAGCAGTTCTCCTGACTGTTCATAGGGTTAGCTGTGCGTTCAGTCAGCAGAATCTGGACTGGATGGGTTAAATGCTGCTTTTGCAGGTTCCCTAGCCACTAAGCTCTTGGGCTAAAAGGTGGGATCCCCACCATCTCTATTTTAATTCTGGCAGGTACACGTATAGTTGGGTGATACTATTCCACCACAGGTGGAGACAAGTCAAATTGTGCATAAGTGCCAAAAAATTCAGGCATGTCCATTTCAGAGCATTAAGGTGAAATAGGATCTAGTGCTAAGCATACAAGCCTATGGCACCCTGGAGAGAGAAAGAGAGAGTTTAATTTTATGGCTTCTACAAAAGAGAAGGATGTGATGTGTGCATTACTAGTATTTATTTTGTACGGATCAATCCTGTGAGATGCTGAGTGCCCTAGCTATCACTGACTTCCATGGGAATAGACTGAGACCTCCCAGATAATGGCTATACGGGCACTGCAAGAAATGTGTTACTACTGTTAGTCAACAAGCAACCAACAAAGGCACCTTTGGTGAAGAGGGTTCATGAGTCAAGTGACAGGGCACAGCTGAATCCTATCTGGAGCTGGTATATGTGGAACTAGATCATTTAACCTCTATTTCCTTTCTGGGTTTTGAACACACTATAATACTGGTGCTTCACTCAAAATTAGCATAAGTCCCGTGGAAGGGGAAAGACTCCCATTGACTTCAGTGAGCTTGGAGATTTGCTGAGTGTCTTAGAAAGTGGGGTCAGATTTTAGAAAATGTCTTGTGTATGAAGTTCATTTGAGGCCACCCTCCCCTGGGCAAGATCTTAATTGTCTCGCTCATTTTTCATTCTGTAGAACTGGCTTGAGAGTTTTACTCCTTAGAGTCAACTCAAGAGTTTCACAGAAGGGCCAATAATAATTGTTTTTGCCCAAGTGCCTCAAAGTCTGGGGGAATGGAGACAGAATCACCCAAGATGAACAGCCAAGAAAAGTAAATCGTCTTTGGGCCAGAGTGAACTTTCATTTGAAGTGGCCGCAGATGGCAAAAATGTTGACGAATCAGCAATTCCACAAACCTCTGCCCATTCAGAGAGCAATGTCTGTAAACAACCAGGAACGTGCACAGAGCCACAGAGCTTTGCAGATCGAGCCTGCTCTGCTAGCACTGCCGAGGGGACTTTCCCTAGAGAAAGTATATGCACAGGACACTTTCCCATAGGGCAGGAACCATGGTGTAAGGGATAACGTAGCCCTTAAAAAGGTGCTCCTGTTCCTTTCCCATGTTGACTGCCATGATTGCATGCTAGGGCCACATTCTTCCATGAAGTGTGCACTGAAGAGCAAGGATAAGATAGCGATCCACACAACCACCAAACACACTGTAATAATAAATGGGTGCCTACGCTCCACGTGATGCCAGAATACAATGGAGTTGGCAGTGAACCAAGGGTTTGTTGCAATAAAATAGACAGCTAATGACAGACTGTTGTTCTAGTTGTTTACAGACATTTTTCTCTGTGGCTTGTCAGAAAAAAAAAAAAGGTGGAGCCAGGGCATGAGACATTTACGTGCAACGATACCATCATACAATAGCATAAAACTTATATAGCAACACTCACAAGTTTGGGCTGCCCTAGGCAGCACTAACTTGTGATCAGATAGCAATGTACATTGCTGGAATCAACCACAGTTATTTTTAATTATTTTATTGTTATTTACATTGTGGAAACAGTGTGTTTTTTGTGCAAAAGCAGCAATACAGTAGGGGCTGGCCAGGAGGGCCAGAAGGCAGAGAGCTTAGCCCATTGGGTTCATAACTTAAGCCAACAATGTATAAACAAGGAGAGGAAGTGGGCTAAGCCATCAGAGCAAGATGATAGGGTGCTACCATTTGGTTCATGTCTTAGTGGCTGGATTCTTTAGCAGCTAAGACAATCGGGACCTTAGACATGCTACAGCTCTCTGTAATTCCACCCCAAATCCCCACACCATGGCCCAATGCCAGTGAAGCAGGAGCAGGGGTAGTTGGCTGTCAGGGGTGGCATCAGCATGGGAGCCCATACGTCTGAAGCCGAAAGTGAGCGTGGAGGGCAAAGCAGGGGTGGCAGGAAGCAGGTCTCCACATCGAGCCCATCAGCTAGCAGGTATCTGCCTGGCAGGAGAGGAGGATTCTGGGAATGTATCACCCTAGTGTATTCAATAATATGAGAAATCATCTAAGGAACCATTTATGCTTGTGATGAGACTCGGGGCACTTCACTGCTGACTGTCACCTGGGAAATATCATTTAACAGCCCAGTGGCTCAGTTTTCACACCTGAAAATATTTATCTTCTTGCCAAAAGAAATTTAAGGAAAGATGAACTCTGCAATCAATACCCACACAGAGCCTCAGAGATGTCAACTGCTCATCAGGCATGATACAAGTATTATCTAAGCGTAGTGGCCCAATGGACTATCATTCTGGTTTCTCTAGCTAATGGCAACACAAGGGAACAATGTGGCTAGCATCTGGCTGCCTCACTCCCCATCCCCTATGGCCAGTTAGTCATTTACAGCCAGATTGACTGGGGAAGGCCCTTGGCATGACTCCAGAGGAAGACTCAAGCTTGGCTCTGGAGTCAGAGCAGGATTCTTATCTGTTGTGTCTCCATACTTCTTGTGGATAAGGACACCATATTAGCTCTGAAAGTGCTGTTGAGAAGTTTATTGTCCACACTCAAGATGCTCTGAGCTCCACAGAGTTTGAAGATATCTATTTCCAAAACCATAAATTACCATGGAAAGATCTGGGCTCTAGAGTTAGGAATACACACCACATCCAAGCTCAACAGAAGGGGAAAAGGATTTTCAGGCAAAACCTTTCTTGGTAGGACATTACCCTGGAAAGGTACTACTTCACTAGACTCACTGATATTAAATAAGTGAAGCAGAGTTTTTTTAAATGTAAATGTCCTCACTAAACCACTGGATCAAGATTAATACGTTCAAATGCAATGCATTCAGAGGAATATATTTTGGGGGAAATTGTTTTTATTCTTGTAAAAGTTTTACAATTTGGGTGCCAAAGTTCCTGAGCAAATCTACCTCTCGTAGGTACTACTATAGCAGGGGTGGGCAAAATGGTGGATCAGGCCAGTAGCCAGACCCCACTTCCCGGCAGCCCCTGCCCACATGGCTGGGGCCAGTTTCCATGGAGACCAGCCCCAGCAGCCCTGGCAGGGCATGCAGCAGGGCAGGGAGCTGCTTGGGGGCCAGGCTGGGATCTTGCAGCATGGTCCAGAGCCAGGACAGAACTGCAACCTGCAGCTTGCATACCCTGAGCAGGGGCATGCAGGCAATGGATCATGGCTCTGCCCCAGCTCTGGACCATGCTGTCACTGCTGCAAGGAGCTGGAGAAGAACTGCAATCCTTAGCTTGCACACCCCCTGCCCAGAGCATGCAACTCGCAGGTGATGGCTCTGCCCTGGCTCTGGACCATGCTTTCACCATTGCAAGATCCCAGCCCAGCCCCAGAGCAGCTCCCTGCCCTGCCACATGCCTTGTCAGTGCTGCTGTGGACAGTCTGCATGGAAATCCCGGCCCCACACTATCACATCAGGGCTGCTGCTGGGATATCCATGGAAACCAGACTCAGTTACGCGGGCAGGGGCTGCTGGGAAATGGAGTTTGCTGCTGGCCAGATCTGGCCTGTGGGCCAGAGTTTAACCGTCCCTGTTCTATAGTCTCCTAGTAGGGTAGTCTGTTCCTTTAAGGGCCAAAAAGCCTGGAACCATCCCTGTTCTATCAACCCTGCCTGCAGCACTTGTGCTAGGACTTGAAAAAAGTCCAGTCTTTGGGCTGGCTGGGCTAACAGTAAGAAGCATAGTTCAGGCTGTGCTTGCCAAAGGAGTTTGTAGAAAGGTTGACCTTGTAGAGTTGACTAGACCCTATGACCTGATGGAGACACTGAAGCTGTTCCTGCAGAATATGCGTGCTGGGATTACAGAAAGGCAGAAGGGCCATGAGAGAAGCTTCTAATGGAAACAGGATTTTGGGGAGCTGCCCAGGTAACTAGGAAGAGGACCATTACACATGAGTGGGAGAAGGCACCTCTCAGGGGTAGAAGAGATTGAGGAGAATCCTGGCTTCAACCAGGATGAATGCCATGACAGTGTCATTCATCCTGCATGACAGTGGGTGGGTGGGCAGGCCTGGGTGTCCTTACCAACCTCAGCAGATGTCTGCTGAAGCCCTGAGAGAGTACCAGGCAGTACCCTGAGAGAGAGGAAGCAGTTAGAGACCCAGATGGAGTTGTGACTGAGCCATCAGGCAGAAAGAGTGATTGGCAGAATGAAGGGCAAGCTAAGCCAGGCTAAGCACAAGTCCAGCATACCAGGAGAAGATGCCTGCGGGCGAAGTTCAGATGTGGACAAGCCCTCATGCGTATCCTAGCTGACCAACTCGCATTCTTCAATGCTTGTTGGGTACTCTTATCCTCTTTTTATAGGTGGGGAGCTGAGGCATAGAAAGGATAAGTGACATGGCCAACGTCACAAGGGGAATCTGTAAAAGTGGGAAAGTGATTCATGGTCTCCCAATTTCTAGGCTACTGCTCTAGCCATTGGACCACTCTTCCTCTGTCTGGAGTATAGTGATTCAGATTTGGTTGCTTTCTCTTTGCATCTACAAGTAGCATGATTTTTGGAAAAAATCAAAGAAACATGAAAGAGTCTCTCATCCAATTTATAGGCCCAGCCCAGTGCATACTGTGACATAATATACCCTTGAGAAGTCTGTAATTAGCACAAAAAATTACCCCTTGCTTTGTTGAATCTCAGACAACACTGACTGGTTAATAATCTAAGTGAAACTTTCACCTTGTTTGCTGAGTGTCTGATGCTCCATGATTCAGAGTGGTAATTTAGTGATAGTTAGCTGCAGGATAAATCAACCTACAGCCAAGTTGAACACTGTAAACTCCCTGAAACCACTAGCTTGATTTAACCAACACTGAAATATTGAAAACTGCAATATGTTAAAGCAGGGACAGAGAAGTCAGAGAAATAGAGGCGTAAGTAGGAACGGTACCCTTAGTTCAGTCATCTGGGGTAAGAGCAAATGTTCAAAAAGCCTGAGCCTGAATGGATTCAATCTTTGCAGGTTAGTTTAACCTGTGTAGATTGAACCACCAAGCAAGTGAATAGACATTAACTTTTGATTCAGGAAATGCAGCACCCTGGCCAGGCAGAACCCAGCTGGGGTCCCTGAGGGAGGGGGTAATAAACCCCCTTATTGGCATGGCCGTGCCGGGATAGCATCTGGCTACCACCACCACCAGCTAGAGAGCAGGGAGGCAGGGCCAGCCCTGCTTTCTGGAGCAGACAGTGCAGCACAGCCCAGGGCTGCAAAGCATCCTGGGATGCTGGGGGTCTCTGATTTAACTTCAACCAGGAAGGGGTCTGGGACAGAAGTTCCATAAACCGGTTTGACCTCAATCAGTTAAGTCTGATATTACATTCAACCAGGTTTAACTTAAACCAGTTTCAGACATTTTGAAACTGGTTTGTGTGCACTGAACTTTTGTTCTGTTACAGGTTTAAATCAATTTCTGATCACTTAAACAGGTTTATGTGTAACTTCTGTCCCTAGCTCTGATGCTGTAAAGAGGTGCCCATATTTTGTCTGTTCCAGTCTACCATACATTGTGACTTAACATAAAATCTGACTGAGAGGTGGGTGGCATAGTTACCTAAAGAAAGGCATTGCAGATTCTAGACAAGCTGCCAGTTCTTGAACTGTGCTGCTAGTCAGGGGCCAGAAAGGGTAATGGGCATACTTGCGTTGATTTCTGATTGACTGATGACTCCATGAAAAATAACTCAAATAGGCAGTGAAGCCAGTGGAAAATCTCCCTCTGACTCCGGTGGGTATTGGTGCAATTATAAAGTTGGCCATTGAACAAAGTCCTCAGGGTGCTGTCTTTAGTAGCTGACCACTTTGGTGCCCAGTCTTTGGGTCTGATCTTCCAGAGTGGAGCACTCATAATTCCTATTAGTCTCGAACCAGCAGCATGCCATTGAGACCCTCAGAACCAGCAGCTGTTTTTCCCAGAGTTTGTCTTAGCCGTTCAGTTCTTCTGCTTGAAAAAAAAATCTTTGCCCACTTCACAAAGCACCATGTTTTGTTAATTAACATTGCAAAGCGCTTTGAGGGCCTCTCGTCTCCAGTACTACAGAAGCATTATTACTTTTGTAGTTATTGCTAATAATAGTAATAACTTTATTGAGTTGGGCAAACTCTGTCTTAAACCGTAGGCAGAGAAGTTACAGAACAGTAACCTTAATGGAACAGAAAAGTAACCTCAACGGCGTGAAGAGTACGTGACTCAGGTACCAGAAACTGCTGTTTACAAGTGGCAGGAAGAGTATATTTGCTCAAATGAAAAAAGGTCAAGGCAGCAGCCCATTTGCTATTTGTTAATCAGTAATCTAAAGTACAACACAGCTTTACTGTAACAAAATGAGCTGGTAACCTTCTTTTCCATCGCCATCATGTCAAAAAGGATTCTAGACTAAAGTAGCAACAGCAGAAGCCATAGTCTCAGTTATTATTTTCATCCTCTATAAATCCATATAGACAACATTTTAAAAAAAAGAAACTTTCTATTTGGCATGTCATTCTTTAACCTAGAATAGCATAGGCAACCACAGAGTAAAACCCAATACCACACTCTACAAGGAGAATGTAGAATTTACCTCCTGAGAAACTCTCTTTTGAGATCAGACTCAGGTCCAGCGTGATCAGAGACAGCTGCACAATGCAACCCTGCCAACTCTTAGCAGTGCTGAAGTTGACCCATTTACAGTCACTCCCACCAAATTGCTTAGAAAACCACTCACATCACCTCTGAACTTGACCCATAGTCAGTAGTTAAAATTCAAACATGGGAATTAAGGAACGTCCTTCTTCCAGGTTACTAGGTGTACAAGGGCTTTCTGCATGCTGGCATCTTTCCTCTATTTCTTCTGCCAATGCCCTGTGCTTTTCTTAGCAGTGATCTCTTCAGTCTTTACATAATATTCTAGAAAAGGCTGGCAGACTCACACTGGGGCCCAGCACCAGCTACAGCTAGCTAAACAAGGTTTTCCAATGAACAATATCCCCGAAGCCTTTAACAAACAAGAAAGGCTTGTGCCAGTCACTGCCTAATATTTGTAACTCTAATGGTTGTGTCCTTTAACTACAGCCACTTACACAATAGTGGAGGCCACACAACTGTTCCTTGGCGTTTACACAGAAAGGGAAGGGGGGGGGGAATGAGAAGCCAGATGATCTTGTACAAACTAGAATAAAAAAAAGCAAAAAACCCAGATGTATTATTATGAGTTATATCTTGGGTTATATTAGGTATATTATAGGATATATGAACATATCTCCTATTTGTAAATAAGAGAATAGGGCCATTTGCCAGAAAACACACACACACACACACACACACGTGTGTGCGCACACCCCTGCAAGTATATTACTACACAGTGTGGGCCCAGCTTGTGATTCACAGGTTACAAGGAATAGGACAGTAAGCTACAGTTTCTCTCTCTCCCAGAAACATGCTAGCAATTCATGGACAGCAACCCTCAAAAGCAACAGTAATACTGAGCTCCAGTAAGGGAAGTTTCATCTTGGCTGTTTACCTGAAATGTGTCTGGATAACTAGAATAGTTTTGGCCCCTGGAGCAAGCTCTGAAAATCTCCTTGAGCACCCAGCAGTCCCTGCCAAAGCTATACAAGTATCCTCTTAGCCCGGGAATAGGTTATGGGCTCACTGACAGATCCCTTTGGGGTATGACTCTAGAAGACCTTCTAAATTTCAGGAGTCATAATCAGGGCTCATTGGGTCCTATTGAACTGGAATCTATGTATTGGTCGCCCAATTGTCCACAGGCAATGAGATTTGTATGGAGAGGGGAAAAACCAGCTCCCCAAAAAGTTGCCCATCCAGTTGTCCCTTAACAGGACAGTCTGTGGCTGATGGTGCTAGGTAGAGGTGATGGTGATACCTTCATCTTGGGAAGGGATAGAAAGGGAAAAAAGAGATTCAAATCATGGCTCAATTCCACAAGGCTTTTATAGCATTTTGGTGTTGTCTCAGTTTCCCCAGAATATGAGGTATTCTGGGTGCATCACTGACTTACTGTCTGCCATATGTAGGCATGCAGGTCCCCTTGACACAAGGGTAAGGAGCATGGCCTAGGAAAAGTACAAGTGGTTTTCTTAGTTCAAGTGGTTTTCTCGCCTGGGAATGCAAAGGCGATGTCTGTGCTACAATGTAAGTGCAGTAAAATCTCTCTTATCTGGTACTTCACCAACTGGAATACTTTATTAACCAGAGGTTCTGGCTGGCCAGCCAGATGTTGGGGGGGTGGGAGGAGATCACAGCCACATTTCCCCCCTCCCAGCTTCCCCACCCCACGTTATTAGAAAACACTTCCGGGTTGTTTCAGATAACCAGTTTTTACTAGGAGTATGCGAAATGGGCCATATTCGATTTAGATTTGGTCTGAATTGGGGGACAGTGATTCAATTTGTTGATTCGGATCACTATCCCAATTCGATTTGGCCGAATCCAAATATGAAGATTCAATGCTGATTCAATGCTGAATTTGGCCACAGACACAGCTTTAAATGTTTTTTCTACATACCTCAAGGTACCAGGCATGGATCATAAATGCTGCAATGGGGGGCAGATAGAGTGTCCCACAGGGGCGTGTGGGGGCCCCCCGCATGCTCAGCAGTGGACCCAAGTGGACTGGAAGTATTTGTGGTCCACTTCTGGGTCCATTGCTGAGCACATGGGGGACCCCCCTGTACCCCCCAGCTTGGCAATTGGCTGTGGTGGAACCCTGGGTGCCTCCCCAGACCCAGGAGGCACCAATCACTGAGCCAGGGGGCGGGGAGGGGGGGTCCCCATGCACTCCCTGGTGGACCCAAAAGTGGACTTGAACTGCTTCTGGTCCACTTCCAGGTCCACCACCAAGCACACTGGGGACCCCCCCTGTGGGATGTTCACGAGCCAACTGGTACTTTGAGGGATGTAGAAAAAACAGTTAAAGCTGTGTCTGTGTCTGAATCTCTGAATCATCCTGAATCTCTCCGATTCGATTTGGAGAGATTGAAAGGTCTTCTGATTCAATTTGGACTTGGCGATTCAGCTGCTGAATCGGGCCAAATCTCTGCCAAATTGAATCAGCAACTGAAGCTTCACACAGCCCTAGTTTTCACCTAACCAGCAACCCCGTACCCCGGGGATGCTGGATAACAGAGATTTTACTGTACTCCAGTGGGGATGTAATACTCTGGGTAAGTACTACAGAGGGATGTTAGTACTACAACAGAGGTTAAGCAGAGCAGTGCTGCTTGCTGGCAGTATTTCCTGGATGCTAATTCCGTGTGAAAATACAGGTATTTATTATTCACTGGCAAGATTTTTGACACCCAGCCACACCTCTTCTCCGCAGTGAGCATCACAGCAGATGGGAACTTGTTGGCAGCATCTTCACTTATAACTACTCTGCTCCAGGATACCTCATTTGCTTCCATCAATTTGGCTTGTGAGTTGTGTAAGGACTTAGCAGCTCCAGCTCTTTGCTGCAAAAGAGCTCCAGGCACTTTACAGACTTATTACCAGTGGGAAAACTGAGCTGCTGGGCTGTTCAGTGATGCTTCCCAAGTCATGCGGTCAAGTACCCTGAATCTCGGTCCCAAGCATGTACTTTTACTTACGTGATTTCTCATGTTACTAAATGCTCCAGGGTGGTACATTTCTGAGCCGTGCAGCATTTCAAATGTTAATGGGAGACATATGGTGAAAACCAAGCACAATTCCTTGAACATGAATTTAGAAACATATGCAATGTCTGCTGAAAGTTGTAGGGATACAAGGAATATTTGCAGGTGATTTGAGAAACTTGTGAGCTGACCATTTGTACTGCAATAGGAATAAGGCTCCAGGAGATCCCCCATTACCTCTGGATTCATTATTATTATTTCACGAGGTGACACAGCAGATGCCACACACACATCAGGGTGAGTCTGAATATTGAGTTTGCATTGCTGAGACCTGAAAACTGTATCATGTGATTTAGTGATGCGGGTGTGAGTCAAGTGTGCAGCTTTGCCTGTAGCACCTGTGGTGATGTGTTAGGGACTCATCAAACAATGAATGAGATCCTGTTTGCTGGAGGGGGCGCGGGGGAAAGGTTTCATTACTGTGGTGCCTTCAGCATGTGCCTGAATGAAATCCTCTCTGGTGACTTTGCCCCCCTTTGTATTCATAGTCTCAGTGAAGGCAGAAAGTGGTCAACACATGCCATAGTCCAATTGCTGCAAGATGCAGAGCCACATTTGCTCAGGAAGTGTCAGTGATAAATTTAAGTTCCTCCTCAGCCTCAGGGGTTTCAAATCCAGTTTTCCCACCTCCAAGGAGTGCCCTAGCCAGCAGGCTACCTCCTCTGTCTTGTTAAAGCTCTTCCAATGCAGCAGAGAGCTCACACTCAGTGGGTCAGAGGGGATGACTGCGTAGTCCGAGGCCATGTGTACACACCACAGCGTTGGCCTTTAAAGTGGCTTAATGCCCTTTTGCACCGCTTTAATGGTGTGACTGTTTACACGTATCAGTGGCATGATGCATGTTAAATGACTGTGGGATGCACCAAAATAAAACATGTCCGAGGTGTTTTAGTTTGCTGCCTTACAGTCGCAGAGGGAAGCACTGTGCCCCATGCAGCTCAGGGGCCGTGCAGGCTCAACTTCAGGCTCCCCTGAAGGAAGAAAAAAGCGTGATCTATCTTTTTTTCTCCCCAGAGCCTGCCTGCGCTGCATGAGGGCCCGGTGCTTCCCTCTGTGGCTGCAGAGGTGCCACCTGGGGCGGGGGCGCTGCTGCCATGGGGGGAAGCATCACCCCCCTGCCGGCAGCTTGCCCTTCCCTCCCTGCCACCGAAGAGGCAGGTAAGGATCCGGCCTGCCCCTTGTGTACACGCCATGAGGGTTTACTTCGCCCTGAATTGAAGCAGTGTTTTTAAAAACCCACCGCTTCGACTTAGGGAGAATTAAACTGACGTAAACCCCTGTGGCGTGTACAAGCGGCTGAAGTGAGAGTTGTCCTGGGTTCTGTTCCCAGGACTGCTTATGCATTACATGAGCCAGGCTTTGATGATACAGAAGAAGCACCTCCGGGGACACGCGCAGAGACACTCGGTGGTGGTTCCTGGAGCCTGTGCAGGCGGAGGCATGAAAGGCACTGGCTGCTCCGCTCTGCCAGGTCTGGGGCAACTCTGTGCATGTGTAGAGCTGTGATGCTAGGCATCTGGGTATTTTAAGTTAATACTTAAAATACAAGAGCCAAACTCTGTGCATGTGTTAACAACACTAAATTATTCATAGAACGATAGAAAAGTAGGGCTGGAAAGGACCTCGGGAGGTCACCTAATCCAAGCCACCCATGAGGACAGGATGCTTAAGCCATCATAGACAAGTGTTTGTCTGACTTGTTTTTAAAAACTGCGGGAAGCACCCTCTCACATAACTACCAGGCATGATGACGGAGACATCAAAGATAGGCTTTAACCTGCCACAGGCAGAGGGGGTGAGGGCACTCTCAATGGTCTGCTCCTGCAAGGGCAGGAAGTAGTTTTTTAAGTGCTCCAGAAATGCAAGGCCTGATCCTCTCCCAGTTTTACTTATGGCTGTTCTGGCTGTAGGAAGGGAGAATGCCAGCTTAG
>JAGPOW010002791.1:16684256-16720001 GCA_030014935.1 Caiman crocodilus
GGGGTGCGCAGCTGGTTTTTTCTTAAAAGTCCCCGGCGGGGGTGTGGGGCGGGCCCCGCCTGGGGGGCGGGGGGGGGGGGGGCTGGCAGGGGTGCCCCCATGGCCCCCTCCCCCAGCCCCTAGTACTGTCCCCTGCTGCACTGTTGGGAACTGCCCGAACCAGCAAAGCGCTCCGAATCTTTTCCAAAGATTTGGAGAGCTTTGAATTGATTTGGACCTTGAAATTTGTCCCCCGATTTGATTCAGATTCAGAGATTCATCCACCAAATCGGGCTGAATCTCCTCCAAATCGAATCACCGCCTGAAGCTTTGCATAGTCCTATTAAGCATGTTCTTTGCTGGACTGGAGTCATAGACAGAAACACCTTGACTCTTCGCTCTGCGAGTTTCGTTAGATTTACACCCCCTGCCCTCCTGATTTACAGTGGAGTAGACGAAAAGAAACTGGCCTGTTAAACTGAGTGTAGTAGAAAGTGGCTTGACATAAATGTCTCCTTTCTTTGTTACTTCATCTCAGTTCCTCAGCCACCTTCCACTGGGGACAAGCCAAGACAAACCACCTGGCTGCACTTCTGTGTCTGAAGTGTGCTGGTGGGCGCAGGTGGCTAGGATATGCTCAGGCACCAGTACACATGGTTGTTGCAGTGTAGACAAGCCCAAAACTTATCCAGAGCTCTTAAGTTTCACAGGTATTTTACAAAATTAAAAACAATGATCCCAGTTCAGCCCAATTTTGCTGATGACTTCAGTGCTGCTGCCCCCAAGGTAAAACTGGTGTAACCCAGCAAGCTCATGAACTCTCCAACTCAGTCAAAAACAAGGATCCACCTACTTGTCTTATACTATCATGTTGCAGGTATCTCACAGACCATGCTTTGTTCTGGCTTGTCAGATCATCATCAGAAAAGGATTACGCAGCTCCAGAATTCAGGTATACACTGACAGCTATCTTAGTCAATGGGAATTCTCATGTGAGCAGGCTTTTGGCCTTACAAATTACATTATATGGCAGCTAGTACGTGCAAAATTATATCAAAGGGTTAAGATTTTTATTACTTATATTTCCATTACCTGCAACTACAGCATGGATGTAAGAGGTTATTTGTCCTCTGTTTTCACTGGCTGCCTGTAAAGCATGCCAGGGACAGATGGGACAGAAGCAGATAATCTTTGTACTTATACGGTTGGAGACAAAAAACCCCAGCAGTTTTTATGCTACACAAAACCTGTGTGTCTCATGAGTTCCTTTATTTTACCTGCGTCTCTATCTGTCTGTCTGTTTCTTCCTCTTAAAGCTTCTAATAGACACCAAACAGACCGATTATTTTTCTTGCTGCTAGAAAAGCAAAGGCATAGCACTGGCTGTTACAGCAGGTGACCCAAGTTAGCAGGTGGTCATTAACTCACGTTTCAGTGTCATACTTGGGTAGATTTCTGAATGCCACATTATTGCCTTAAAACACCATATTTAATGGATTCAGCATTATTTCTCTCAGTTTGATCATTTAAAAAAGATTATTGTCTGCTCAAACAGCCAGGTAACACATTGCAACAACAAAAACAACAACAAAAATCACATTAAAGGCCAGGTCTTCAGCTGATGTAAATCGGTACAACTCTACTGATATCCGATGAGATCCATTCCCTTCACATCAGCTACCAATGTGGTTCACAATGTCTCTCTATCCATCTACAATATAAAGTCCCTAATTGGACAATAAGACTAAATCCCACTGGGTGAAGCTACACGTGCGCGTTACTGCAGGGTTGATTAATTAGCTCCACAGTAAAGCGTCACTGGCTACATGAGCACCAGTATTTGGGCGCAGTAAATTAATTAACTCTGCTATAAGATAGCACAGTTGGGGACAGTAATATTTTATGATGAAATAATTAAGTGCAATAAAAACCACGTGTAGCTGGTGACGGAGACTGGCTGGGTCACCAGGGTGCTACAGTGTGGAGGCTGCCTGCTGCCCAGCAACACAGATCCGCACATTTGGCATCCTCGTGCCCTGGCCATCTGAAGTGAGGCCCTCCACCACCTGACAGCACCACCTGGAGCCCAGGACTGACCCTGCCAGCCCGGGGCTGCTCCACCCTGGCTCCAGCTGTCCTCTGCGCACATTTAGATGTCATCCCCAGGAATAGTTGACTCCAGCTCCAACAGCTCTGGAGTTTATTGCCTTGCATTAATTGAACATGTAGATGCGCCCACTGGAGCTATTCCAAGACATTTGGCATATCATTTGGACATTTTACTGAGAAAATTATAGAGAATAATTAAAAATAATTGCCTATGATCAATCACATTTCAAAAAGGCAATGACAGACTTTCTCCAGCACCCTGTGAGGTCGCAGGAGAATTCAAGTCATAGACGACTGACCCATGGTTAACATTGATTTTGTTGTTGTTGCTAGAAATCCACATTATCAAGTTCAGTTGTTTAAATGATCGTCTACGGAGGGAGTAGCCTGGATGTTAGGTATTCCCTGCTCTGTTTCTGGCTGATGTCAGCTTGTTAGTGTCCTGTAAGTGGAAAAAGTTGATGGTCTCTGTCCTCTTCTAGTCAGAGGTGGCCCCTTACTAGTTGGTTCCACAGCAGACGCCCTTGACAGAAAGGTCATAACATGTGAATTGACCGCTTGCCCCGAAGGGGGTTTCTTCAAACTGGGATTCAGACTAACTAATGCCAAGGGGGTGAAATGTCTGCACGTGTGCTGCATATCTTAAATGAGCAGCAAAAGGGTTTCATTCTCCAGCAATGTTAATCCTTTCACCGGCATTAAAAAAAAAATTAAAAATATGGTATCCAAAACTGAAAACAGTAAAACACAGCGTAGTGATGAAGGATCAGTCAAAACCAGAGGATCCTACACTAACACTTACCTAAACACCAGTGCATTTGGAAACATCAGGCCTGTATTTTTATCTTGTGGGCAGTCAGATTGTTTTTGAAAACTTCTGCAGAGCAAAATAAATCATGCAAAATTCATACCAGGTGCAATCATTAGTCAGTAAATTAATTATACATAATCATCTGCTTCACACTTAATTCACTTGGCTTCCAGTTTGCCACTCTTAGTAGAGTGAAACTCTTTCTCTCTCACATGAACACACAATTTCTATGGGCTTGGAGGTTTTGGAGCACTGCCATCATCTTGACTCATGAATCAGACTCCACAATTGGCATGATATTTATCTAAAGCCTGCAAACAAAGAGGATGGTTATATGTCCAATGACAGGATAATTATTGTTATGTTTATAGAGCAACCAAGTTTGGAGCTAGGATCCTGGGGGAGGGAGGGAGGGCAGTAGAAAAAAGGGAGAACTGGAATGAGGGAGTGAAGCTGCAGGGATTGTTTCACTGTGTGCACCTATGAAGGTAGTCATTTGGGGTTCTCTGATAATGATTCACATGTCACCATTAAGTAGAAAACAGGAGTGAGGGGACATTTTAAAACAGTGGCCACAGGTACATTCAAGATCAGCAACCTGAGAGGTCTTGCTGTAGTGGAATAAAAAAAGCCTGACAACACAGCCCACAGCAGAGCTTTGAAAATCGCTTGGTAAATGGCATTAGCATCGGCGCAAAGCTCTGTGAGCTCTGCACTAGCTTAAGACCTTGTGATGAGCCGGGAGCTCATAGAAAATATACGTTGACAATAAATATTATGTTTTCTCATAAGCCAGTGAGTCTGAATGGTAAGCGCTTTCTCCACGTTTGCCAACACCAGCGCCCCCGTCTCAGTGGTGCCTTCAGTGCCCATTCTTCTAGCATTAACCCTACTGAATCGAGCACGTCACGCAGACTCACTGGCTTATGAGAAAACATATTTGTTGTCAATGTAGATTTTTCATGTACAAAGGGGAACTGTGCGCTTTCAGTTGTAACAATCTTAGTTTTGCTTAACAAAAGAACGAAGACCAAAGGTACATTTTCTATCAGAGCGTAAGCTTAGCGCCTCCTCTCCAACACACACCGTACACTTGACCTGCCACAATGCCAGCCGCCATGGCTGATGGGCACAGTCGTTAGGAATAAGGACGTTCCAGGAGTTTCTGGACTTGTTCTGCTCCATGCATCTCACAGCGCACAGCTCCACATACGTGACCATTGCTGTTCAGCCTTTCCGGTCAGATTGGGCAAATTTTCAAAGGGCTGCTTTTTTAAGAGCGGAAATGGCATGCATGCTTTTAAATCATGCTTGAGTTATGTTTGCTGCTGCCAGCACTACATTTTCTGATTTATAAAGTGTAGCAATAAGGCAGGTTCTGGTTGTTCTTTGAGGTTATTTGTGCTGGGGTCCAGGACTGGGAAAAGTGGTAATTTCATTCCAGTATTTCTAAAATGTATTTGTCAGTATAAAGCCTCATTTTGCCAGAAACTGAGTGCCCTTAATTCCTATTGATTCCTTTGGATTATGAGGCACCATCATTGTTGGCTTAGTCAGTAGTGTCGTATTAGAGCCTGCTGCTGTTATGTCAGCATAACACATATGCACATATTCTTTGAATGAAATGCCTATGTTTTTTCTTTTTATTATGATATGATTACAGAAATAGCATTGATCCACGCTTATACATCTGTGTAATAACAGAGCAATGTATACAGTAGTTCTTGGCTGCCCTTTTGAAATTGTATGCCATGAACCAAATAGCATAGGTCATTTATGAGACAGTCTAATTCTGACCACTAAACCCAGAACCCCAAACAGTGAAAATTAACATTTGTTTTGGGTTGTGGTTTCTAATCAAAACAAGGAGCAGCTTAAGATAAAGCCCAGATGTCATCCCTGTTTTGATAGATGTCTGAAAAACTATTATTTACTGCAATTAACCGGATTTTAGGATTACTAAAGTTTGTGACTCATTAAAGTGGCAGACTACTGTCATCTCTGAGTTAATCTCTCTCGCACCTTGGCACGTAATGGCAGTGCAATGTTACACGCGCATGGTCTAATAAAGCAGTTAACTGCAAAGAACCGCCAACTTGTAAATGAGTTCATCTTCCAGTTTGGTGGTTAAACTATCATGTTCCATCTAAACCAAAACCAAAATGAAACAGCCAAATTTAGGACCTGCTACCATACTGTAGAAACACTGGTAATAACACGAGACAAATACATGGAAGATTTCAGTTCCAGTCAACACATTTGAGAAGGAAGTTTTATGCTGGTATTTATTTTAATTGATGACTAAACAAAATCTATGTTACTAGCCAGGGTAGAAAGCTGGGGAAGGTAAGACCTAGATACAAAGAGTTATTACCTACGTTTTAGCTTGCAGAACATTCCTCTGGGAAAGCACTTTGCAAAGACTGACTCCTCTAAACAGAAGTGTACGCGTCTCACTATGGTGGTGTGAAGCTTTGGTCCCTGATTCGATTTGGTGGAGATTCAGCCCAATTTGGTGGCCAAAGCTTCAAATCTGAATCAAATCAGAGGACCCTTTGATCTCTCTGAATCAAATCGGAACCCTCCAAATCGATTCAGAGAGATTCAGAAAGATTCGGCGATTTGGACGTAGAGACAGCTTTAAATGTTTTTTCTACATACCTCTAGGTAGCAGGGGCTCGTGAGTGCTGTGGCAAATAACGCATCCCACAGCAGCGCGGGGGATCCTCAGCACACTCAGCAGCAGATCCAGAAGTGGACCAGAAGCACTTCCAGTCCACTTCTGGGTCCACCGAGGAGTGTGTTGGGGCCCCCCCACCCTCCCAGCTCAGCAACTGGTGCCTCCTGTGTCTGGGGCGGGGCAGCTGGGGTCCCCCTGCATCCAACTGCTGAGCCAGGGAGGCATGGGAAGGGGGGGCCCATACACTCCCCAGTAGACCCGGAAATGGCCTGGAAGTACTACTGGTCCACTTCTGGGTTCTTGGACAAGCACATGGAGGGCTCCCTGCACTCCATGCACCCCAGCATCACACCGATCACGAGCCATGCTGGGACCTCAAGGTATGTAGAAAAAACATTTAAACCTGTGCCTGTATCCAAATTGCTGATTCACCGAATCAGCATCAAATCTTCAGATTCAGATTCAGCTGAATTGAAACAGGGACAGTGATCTGAATCAATAGATCGAATCACTGTCCCTGATTTGAGCCAAATCCAAATCTGAATTGATTAGGTCCTGCTTCACACACCCCTACTTCCAATGTCTTTTTTGCACAGTATTTTGAGACTTAGAAAAAAGTATGGTAGACAGTGTCTACATACGAACAACAAGACACCTGAAAAAGGGCTGTACATGAAACAGATACTGTGGTCTGGATTACAAGAGGACTCTTGCTAACAGAAGAGGATGGTTTGGGTTTGTAGATTGACCAGAGGACTCAGAGCTGGAAGTCCTGCTGTCCTATTGAGTGGGGTAATTTGAGAAGTCACTTTACCTGTCTGTGCTTTACCTTTGGCCCCTGTAAAACAAAATTTACATCAGGTACCTCACAGGAATGTGAGAATGAATGAAAGTTTACCAAGAACTGTGAGTTTCTTGGGTGGAAGGTATACATATTCATAGTATAATCTACTTTTCCTGTACTACTAGTAGTAGTAGTATTACTATTATAATTATTACTATCAAAGAAGAAATCTGGAAATGACCCTATGGTGAGCTAGAGTGGACAATGTGAGAGGAGATATTTTAATGGGATGTGAGAACAAATGGGATGCCATAAATGCATCTTTCTAAATTGGTAAACAGATAATGCTGTTAAAAGATCAAGGTCACAAATGTATTTGAAATACCTGGTCTACTGCAACTTAGGCTTAGCTGCTGGATATATACCTTTAATTTTCTGATATTACAACATAGATAACCACTGGCTTTGCATATGCAACTATGTTACATTGCCTCATATACCATAGTGCCACAGAGCATCCATGCTCTTCAGATCATCCATCAAACCAAGGAGGCTTGTAAATAGGGTTGTCATGTAATGTGATGGTCTTATTGAAGACCTGACTCCTCCAAATTTTTCCTGTTGAAGTTATTAGTGGAATCTCTTATTAATAGTAGATGGAGGAAGATGGGCCCCCTAAATGTTCTCCGGACACCATAGTTGCCGTGGGGCCAGGCCAATTTCTCTATGTGAGTTCATTTAAATGTAATGTTTGCTTTTGTCCTTTATTTTCTATTCCTGTCTGGATCTGAGCATCTTTCCAAGTGACACTGTATCAAGTACAGATGTTGAATCACTGAGCGAAGTACTCTAGATAGAGAAGTTCCTCTGTGTCTACAACACATTTTGATTTCCATCTTCAGGGATTCCCAGGTCATGTAGTGAGGAGGTATTGAATCACCTTGCAGTGTTGAAATGCACCAGGGGGAAGTAAAAATGAGGCTGCTTTCCCAAGTAGGCACCTTGCCAGCCAAACAAAATGCTGCCCAAGTTCACTGAATGGGGATGAAGGTAGTGCCAACCTGCTGTTCCTTACACCCATTCCCACAGTCCATTAATTAACTTGACTAGAATGATCACAGATCTTTCCTGACGTCAAAAGACTAACACAAGTTAAGAGGAGTGAGAGATTTCCTTTGGAAATATCTTTGATGCTCAGTGAAATGCCTTATATTTTAGAAGATGGTAGAGTTGAAAAAAATAATTAGAAAAGATAAAGAAAAAAAGCGAAGGGCAGCCAGCTTTGGCTGGACAAGGGTAAGTAAGAGAATCCCATGTTAAAGGGGAGAAGCGTGCCTTGGCGCGCAGTGTGTGAATATCAGGATTAAACACGTTACAGAAACTGAGAATTGGGCCCATCACTAGCAGAATAAGGCCATCTCTAGTGAGAATACCATAACATTTCTGTGTGACACGAGTATGACACATAACGTTTCAAAAGTAGGTTTTGCGGTTTATATGGTGCTGTAGCTAAAAGAAAATAACAACTGCAGTAAGTGACATGAGACAGAAGCCTGATCTTGGATTTAGCAAAATATATTTGCAATATCTCCTTAAAGTAATGGACTCACTCTGGATTTACACTGGTCTGGCCTATGAGTTTAGAAGGTGACTTTAATAATATCCAGTCCATTAAAATAAAGCAAAACAGTAGCAAAAATACAAATAAATTACAAATTTACAAATTACAACTTGCAAAATTACAGTTCAGAAAGAGAAAGGAGAAGCTCTCTTGCCCGACCTGACAAGACTGGAGCAGGATTAGAAGCACAAATCAGTCATGTTTGTACCTGAAAGATCATAAATTTGTCTGCAACTTTCCATTACAGGGACCAGCTCTGCTTTACTGGATCCCTTAAGGTCAAAAGTGGCATCGGTGTCAGTCTTAATCAGTTGTGTCTTAACTAGCGAGATAGTCTTTCTAGTACTTAAACCAAATCTCCCTTCTTGCAATTTAAGACTTTTTCTTCTTGTCCTGTCCCCATTGATCACAAAGAACAATTGATCAACACCTTTATAAAAATATTTTTTATATGTGAAGGCTATTAACAAGATCTCCTGCCACCTTCTCAGTCTTTTATTCTTCATATGAATGGCCTCAGTTCTTCCTACCTTTCCTCACAGCTTTTCCAGCCCTGTTTTTTTTGCTCTCCCAGGGAGTCTTTTTTTTAAAATGGGATGCCAAAATAAACCTCACCAGTGCTGAATAGAGTAAAAAAATCACTTTCTCAGATTTACATATGACACTTCTGTGAATACGTCCCAGTATGCCATTAGCTGAGTTTGTTTTGCCATGGTATTACATTGCTGAGTTATGTTCAGCCTGTGATCCCCTACAGCCTTTTCTTTTCCTTAGTACTGTAGCCTAGCTGCTTATTCCCCGTTCCCTATTTGTACACATGATTTCTCTTTCCTAAGTGTATTACTTTGCACTTGTCTTTACTGAATTTTATCTGATTTACTTTTTCCAATTTTTCCAATGTATCCAATATTGAATCCAAAATCCTGTCCTTTACTGTATCTGCTACCCCATCCAGTTTGGTGCACCCACAGACTTAGTAGGTCTACATTCAATTCCAGTCTCCAAAGCATTCATGAAGATAATGAACAGTACCAGACCCCAGGACTGACTCCTAGGGTTCCTCACTAGTTCCTTCCTGCTTGTCATTTAGCTACTCATTGAGAACATTTACCCAAATATTTAGGCAACCACTTTATAGTAATTTCTTCTAGATGTCTCAGAATCACAGCTTTTCATGTCAGGGTGAATTCTGCCCCTGCTTGGTTCTACCCTACCCACACAAACGAACCATTGCTCATTTGAAAACATGGTTTCATTTTGAAACTTTTTGACCTGAACACAGCTCTGGATAGAGGAATTAGTCAGGAGGGCTCACTCCTGCCATCTCAGGGTACTAACAGCCATATCTTCTTTGGTGGGAATTTGCAAATGCAAGACTGGGCCAAAAGGAAATGAGAGATGTAAAGAAATGGGAAAGGGAAAGGGCAATGGGGAGGGATAAAAACCAACCAAACAAAAGAACCCCATAATTCACTGGATCACTTTTCATATCAGGTTTCAGGCTCACATTGAACCACCCCAAAACATTCCCACGTCTCTCGTGTGGAAAAATGTATTACTCATCTGAGTTCAGACTTGAAGCTATGCCCCATCCTCCCCCTCCGCCCCACAAGGGCGTCAGTGCCATGCTCCAGGATTCCAGTTTGCTTTAGACCACTAGGGTGGAGTGGCATTTTTTTTACTTACAGACCAAAATATATATGTGAAAAAGGGAAGCAAGGGTAACTTCCCATCAGCAGTGAACAGTTATTTTACTATTATTGTGTCATGGCCAAAGCATTAATAACAATAGTCTTAATACTTGGCACTTATACAATCCTTTCTGACTTTAAACCATTTTATAAAAATGTGCTCATTAATCCCTATAATACCACTATGAGGCTAGTCAAGAAGACAAGACTACTATCCCCTTGCCTTACAGATGCCCAAGAGAGATTAAGGCTAATATTCTCAGACTGTTTGAATTCAGACTGGGTCTGAGTGCTTAGCTTGAGTTGTTCCTAGTTGGGTCCCTAGAAAGAGATGACCTTCTGTGCGGTGAGTCATTGGGAGACCCAGGATGAGCACGCAGGTTGCCCAGTTCCATGATCTGACCAACATACCTTTCAAAAGGGCTTGCAATAAAAAGCAAGAAGCATTCCACAGAGAAATAATCTGATTGTACTTTCCATGTGATAAGCACTGAGGCTATGTCTGAAAAAAGCACTCTCTTCAGGGTTCTTCTGGAGGACTGGACTATTTGTCTAATAATATAGGACTCTTTGGTCCAACTTGCATGATTCTGTAATACCGCTGCCGCCTTCTGTTTTCACTGTACTCAGCTGGAGCTGTGTGTAATGGAACCAGCCTCTCAGATTTGCTATAATGCTTGAAGCCCCCCCAAAAAGCACTACCTTGGGGAGAAGTTAAGTTTGTAGCAAAAAAAGAGAAGCCAATTCACATATGTGAAACCAGTCTTCACTGGCAATAATTGCTTCTCTTCAAATAGACAAAGGAGCAATATTGTGGAAATTGTTGTTGGGCAACAGGAAGCAGTGAGTGATGCCTTTTGTTTGAGTGAGCCTGGTTATACTTTATTGGTTATAAGTGCCTAGATCAGCTTGCATTTGTATACACTTGTACTGAGCTAGTTGCTTATGCCCAGATCTTCACAGATATTTAATTGTCTAACTCCCAGTGGCCATGATCAATGATACTGGACAGCACCAAGTCCTCTTGTGGCTGTGGGCATTAGTGTCTGTGCCTCGGTGCTCCATTTTTATAATAAGAATACTCCCCTACCTCCTGGGGATGTTATAGGAATAACGACACAAAAGATTCAGAGGTGATCAGACAGCAGTCTGATTACTCCCAGGCAATTGGACAAGTAGCAATTGGTTGCTGCTGTGTTTAAGATGGAAAGTGTTAACTAAGGATAAACTTTCCTTCCTTGAACAGGAAGCAAACAGAACCACTTAAATACAGTTTTCTTGGGTATTTTACCTACCTTAAATTACCACAATTGGGCTAACTGGTTACGTCTTACTACGGCCTCCTAGTCCCTTCCTATTGTCTTCAGTAAAAATGCTGTACTCTGCTTATATCGCAATTCTGGTGGGACATGAGAAACAAACTTCTCCTTGTTCCTTGTAGATCCTGAAAGGAAAGGCCAGCATGAGCTGAGGTAGTGGGGCTGGTTCAGTGGTTTAGGGAATGCAGTTGGCTCTATCCTAAGGGGAGAAGTGGTTTCGTTTCCCTAACCCATGTGCAAGAATCAGCAAGAGAGAGAAGGCAAGCACTTGCACATGTGTGCATGCCTTGGTGACAATGCACCTCCTAGGTCCACGAAGCTGCTTAAACGGCATTATTTACCCTCTACTGCAGGCAAAATTTTGCAAAGTTACAGATTCCAGCCTTCCTCTAGCTACGATCCTACTGTTTAGTGCCTGCATAATGCATGTTTAGTGCCTGTAAAGCCATTAGTTAAGAGCCTGCCCTATACTTGGATGCTGGTTTTACACCTGTAATGTGCCTCATATTTGAATCCAAACATTGAACACAATTGGAGGGCCTTTGTCAAAGCAAATAACATCTATCTGGAGCAATATGATATAAATATGTAGGAACAGAAGAGTAGAAATATGTAGGATTCTTCAGGATTTATTTTTCTCTCCCAAGATAAAGTGACTCATGAGAAACTTTAAGGTGGAGTATGCAAAACAAGGAGTGATTACCAAGGGAAGGTCAGTACTAGTCCTTCAAGTCTGAGCATGTCCCACTGCTGATGCCACATAAATAATACTAGTTAGATGCCTGTGGCTGTGGAAGAATTGCTATCACATTTTTAGTCTCTCCTCACAGGTCTCTGACTCATATCATTCATCACCAGTGAAGCTGAGCTTACTTTTCCCAGTTAAAATACAGGTAAGATCACAGGAGATGATGGTAACCTTGCACAGTCTTATTCAACAGCTTTGCCCCATGATTTTAAGCCATAACCACTTACTTGACAAAAACAAAGGGTTTGTTTCAGTTTCACTGTATAGAAAGATGATGGAAGCATGACTTGGATTCTACTTGGCCTTTGTACAGTAATGCAATTAATTATATTGTCTGACAGGATCTGAGTTCAGGGCCTTTATTATAGCATGCTAGTGTAAGCAACAGCAGAACACAGCCCGTGTTTCAGATCCCAGGCTGCGTCTACCCAGTTCCAGCTAGAAAACTTGTGTTTTGCCCTGTTACACAAGAGGCTGATTGGGAAGTCATTGAAACAGAATATGGAACCCCAGGGTGTCCTTTGCATACTCTCGTCTAACATCCATCTCTCCTAAATCTGTTTTAGGCAACATGTGCTTTCCCTCATGATACTGTCCTTAGAGTCATGACTATTACCGGTATTAAACACTATATCATTTTGTTCCAAATCCCAGATGGTATTTTAAACTGTGACCATCTTATATAATCCATGGCCACCTTATATCATCTGACATCCTCTTCCTTTTAATATTTAACCATGTTTGGTGTCCAAAGCCTCCAAAACAACGCCTTATGTAGAACTAGCTAATATCTTACTAGTACTAAACCTTTTTTCAATTTTTTCTATTAAAACTGGCTTGACATTCTTTTTTTTTTATGGCCAATTTACCTATTTAAATGCTAAGCTGTATCAGATGTATAGGCCAAATCATGAAAGGTGCAGAGCCACAGCAACTCCCACAGAAATCAAAGGGAATTGGCAGTACATGATAATTTACCAATCTAGCCCTGAGGTAAAACAGACGTGAATTACTGTGCTGAGATCCATATCAGAAAGGAAAGCTGTAGATAGATTTTTAGATAAAACAACCTTATGCTCGACTACATACTTACCTGGGGATTCAAGAGCAGGCTTGGCTCTCACATGACCCAGAAACTACAAGCCACACTGACAAGGGCATGTTCGCTTCCAACAGGAGAAAGTCAGAGCCCTACCCCAGTCCTCACAATGTTTCTCTCATTTGTAGGCATCTTTGTCAGCTTATATGGGCTCAATCTAAGCCATTTTGCTTCCATCTCCATCCCTTCTATCAAATACTGGGGAGGCCAGGAGAATTTTATTTCATGCTTAAGTAGAAAGGACACCTAAATTTGACTGGTTTCACACTGAAAAGCATTATCTACAGAGGACAGGCCAAGACAAAATGCGTCACTATGTCTCTTAGCACTTATACATCCAAAGGCTAAGAACAGACTGTCAAAAAGCCTGAGTCTGAATCGATTCAATCTTCTCAGGTTAGTCTAAACTGCATAGATTGAACCAATAAGCAAGTGAACAGACATTCACATCTGATTGCAGAAATGCAGTCACATGCCTGCAGTGGCTCAGGCCAGAAGCAGCAGGTAGCGCTGTAGCAAGGGGGTGGGGGTGAGTGGGGCAACTGCCCTGGGTGCCAAAGGAAAGGAGTGCCAACAGGTACTGCCCAGCTGGGGCAGGGTGCAGGGCGCAGCCACAAGCAGCTCATTTAGGGGGCACAAGGATGGGGGAAGAGCAGCTCTTGTTGCTGCATGGACACCTGGGCAAGTGGGGGGGCATGTGCCCCCCCTCGATTGTGCATGAAGCCAGGGGGGGCTGCCGCTGCGGGCTTTGCCCCGGGTGCCAAACTTCTTTGCTACAGCACTGGCCGGGGGAGTGCTAGAGCACGCCTCCCTGCTCAGCTGGATCAGACCGCTTGGGCCAAGGCTAGCCTGCTTACTCTGTGGGGCGTATTGTGTGGGAGGTGCAAAGCATCCTGGGGTGCTGGGGGACTGAGAGTTAACTTGAATCTGGAAGGGATCTGGGATAGAAGTTCAATAAACCAATTTCAACTAAATCAGTTAAGTGTGATACTACACCAATCCAGGTTTATCTTAAACCAGTTTGGGACATTTTGAAAACAGTTTATGTGCAGTGAACTTCTGTTGAGTTACAGGCTTGAACCAGTTTCTGATCACTTATATTGGTTTGTGTGTAATTTCTGTTCTTAGCCAAAGGGAACAGAAGAGGCAATAACAGGGAGCTCTGTAGTAGTCCCAACAGACCAGAGTCTGGACCCATGGCTAGGTACTAAGGTACCAAATGCGCCTTGCAGAAAGAAAGGACTGGGAGAAAGGTTTGTACTCACCTGTCCACACCAAATCAACAAAATGTTTGAACGGTGGTATCAGAGTTGCTGCTAGAACGAGTGCTTTATGGGGGTCTACCACTGAGAGACAGATACTATTCTGTCCATGTTGTCCCCATGACTAAAGCCTGACTGGTAAAAAATAAAAGGTAAATGTAACTGCAACTGTTTAAACACTGTCTCATTCAAAAATACTGCCTGAGACACAAGTGATAAGTGGGTAGGCTGGTACGAGAGAGCTAAGTCTTTGCAAAGGCACATTGTGGTAAAATGGCTTCAGTCATAGCTGCAATTTAATGGCAGGTGACAAATGGGTTTGTCACCCAAAAGGCAGGATTGTTTGTGACGGGCGGTCCCTGCTCTTCCTCCTGCTCTCAGCCGGTGGGCGGCAGCGCAAAGCGACTCACCCGGCTCCTGCCTCCATTCGCTCTCTTCACAGGTGAGAGCAAAGCCCCTCTGAACATGAACTTGCTTTCTGTATCACCAGCCACTTCCCATGCAAACACTTTCTCATGTGATGTTAATATTCACTGGTGTTCTTGCAAATACGCTGCTGACAGGCTAGTGCCTGATGCTAAATTACTGAACTGTCAAATTAAATGCAGTTTTGAATACTAATACTTTACTGACATTTCTCTTGAGCATAACTGTACTGAGGATCAATAAAGTTTGTACAGGGATTACTTTGTATTCTTATATGTATCTGACTGGGTGTCTTTCTATATGCTCTAGAGGAGGGGTGGGTCTGCATCTGATCGTGCAATACATAGGTATCAGTGCTCGTGGGCTTGGCCACGTGTATGTATATCTTACCTGCTCTGGTGTGCCTGCACGTGTGATCTGTACAGAGGTGTGTATGTGTGTGAATGTGTATGCATTTATATGAGGCTCTCAGAACACTTTACAAACATTAATTAATTAAGTCTTACAGCCCCATGAGTAGAAAAGTTTTATTTTAAACCGTTCTGCAGCTGCATATAACAGCTGATCTAGGCACCTTTCCAAAAGTCACACAGCAACAGAACCAGGCCAGAACCAACAATCCAACTTGGAGTCTCTTGCTCTAAGAACCACACATCCATCCCTTCTTAAAATGGATACATAAGGTTATTTAAATATTATTTTACACTGTTTTGACCAAGAGATCAAATAAAGGAAATAGCTATTTAAAAAAATACCTAACATTGTACAAACAATACTCAAAGTGGGGAATCTGGAGATAGGATTTGTTTTATTTGCATGTGTTAGGAGTGGCAGAAGGAAGAAGCGCTGAGGAAGAGGTGTGATATCATCTGTAAGTTATAAGAGCCTCTTTAAATGCATGCAAACAAGCCCTACACCCAGGCTGTGCCCATTATGCATATTCCTTCTGAATCTCTGTAGGTACTTGTGCAGTCACATAGTTAGTAAAGAGCACCAAATCCTGTTTAGATATTTGAATACATAACATGCATGAAATTCAGTCTGATTCTTGAATGATGCAGATGGAATTTGGCCCAAC
This sequence comes from Caiman crocodilus, assembly GCA_030014935.1. Classification (NCBI taxonomy): domain Eukaryota; kingdom Metazoa; phylum Chordata; order Crocodylia; family Alligatoridae; genus Caiman; species Caiman crocodilus. The sequence continues at coordinate 16,699,864 of JAGPOW010002791.1, forward strand.
ATATACTTACATGCATGTGTGTCTGTGTGTATTGTTCATGCTTATATCTGTGCTGGTGCACAATTGTGTTCTCTATTAAATCTACAAGTGCAATGAACACTGTGATTATGCATAGAGGCTCACAGTTGATTTATGTAGAAGTCAGGAAATTCAATCTCTTCAGTTTCCCTTTGGGAAGGTGCCATCAGGGTGTTTCTGTTTTCAAAACACCTATTATTGAAGTAGTGTCTACCTCTCTTTTGTGTAAGACAATAATTTTATTGATACATGCCAATAAAGATTATGAGATGTGATGGCAAGTTACAAACTGAGCCAAGGCTTGGTAACTGTAGGACTTCAAGAAACTTCTTTTTTAATGTGAAGTTACCGCTTAATTACTATTCAACATTTTAAATGGCTAAAGTTAAGACTATGAAGTCACAAAGTAGCTAAGCAGCACTGTTTCTGTGCTATTCTAATCACCGTGTTCCTCTAAAATACATGAACGTTTTTGTGCACAGAGTAAAAAAATTTTCTGGGAAGAGAAGCAGTCATTCTACCGAGTGAAATGCTTAGCAAAAAGGATGTTAGAGACCTGGAAACTTACTCAAAATACTTTTCCCTTCAAATGTGTTTGCTATGATAGTAATGCTGATCATGAATGCCTGGCTTTTAAAAAACATTCCTAAAATGAAATATTTAAGCTTCTTTTAAAAAGACAGAGAGCTCACTAGAGCCTCTCAGAGCTCACTAGCCTATTTTCTTCCATCATTTTTTCAGTCTTCTATCATCTCTGGGTAGGATTCAAAATGCTATGAAGTCAGAGTCTTTCTACTGTCTTCAAGAAACCTCTTCTCATTGCACTTTTGAGCGTGACTTAATTTTCCAACTATTCTCTCAGGTTTTTCAGCTCAGATGACTGTAAAACAATTACAGAGTACCTTATGGCTTGAAGGAGGATTTTAATTTTGCTGCTTTGCTACTGCAAACAGTTTTCAGCACAGGTTAGTTGGAGAGTAACATTTAGAAATCCAAGTGAAAAAGAAGTTACATCTTGAGATCATATTTTAGTACAGCACCAAACCAAACACAAAAGGATGCCTAACCCAGTCGGAGCATTTTTCATAATGAGACAATAAGAAATCCACAGTTTCACACAGACTTGAGAGTTTGGTGTATGTTTTACCAAATGGTTTGTCCTCTGCTTTGCTGATTTTTTTTTTCTTGTCTGCTAATAGACGCCCTGATGCTACTTTATCAGCCACCTGGAAGTCCAGTTCCAGGTATAGTTGTCTCTCTCAAACATCTCCAATACATACAGAAGGATGAACATCCTGTCCATCTGGCTGATACATAGCAATGTCACATCCAGTTCAGCAACCATTTTTGTCTCAGTAAGCTCATCACATGCAGAGTATTCCTCCAGGATGTGAGTTGTCTAGCACCACTTTGCAAACCACAGCACTCTTCCATATACGGTCTTTAACCTTTCACTCATGTCTCATTCTAATCTGTAGAGAAAATCTAAAAAGAAAGGACAAAAGTCAGTGAAACACGGTGTAAATATTTCCACTCCATCAATAAAACTCCACTTATTAAACAGAACTCATGGCAATGTGACGGACACCAAAATGCAATTTTCTTCTGAACACTGGCATACACTTTTAAGTTTTATGTAGCACCAAAAGCAAATGGAGAACTAGGAGAAAACAAAGAACCATCCTATAGTTTAACACCCACAACAAACAGCTGTTGACCATGCAGCCCTGCGGAGATGGCCACAACCCCACAAACTTTGCAGTGCTTGCTGTGCCTGGCCCTGGAGGAGCACAGGTGAGCCCAATTAGAGTGCCTGATGCAGCCTTCTTCACCCAGGAATGGCAGCAGAGCTGTCTGGCCTTAAGTAAGACAACAGAGCCAGAGATGCAAAATTGCCTACTGAATGTAAAAAACCCCAAACCTGCCCGAAACACTTACCAGGAGCATGGAACTGCTGCGGCTCTATTCTGAGTTTGAAGTGAGGCAAAGTTTCCCCGAAACAAATGTCTTGCCATGACTTGCAACTCTGGAAGCCATCAGGAAGTGCAAATGCCAGCACAGGATGTCTCCAATGTCTCAGGAAGAAAAAGCATCAGCTTCACAAGAACATTGCCCCCCCCTTTCATTTTTGCTAACATCGTTTTATTATTTTTGGTAATTCTATAGAGAAGGAGGATATAAGTAGTGTTACAGTATAAAGATGCCATGCGATTTTTGGAAGGCAGATTTTATTGTCCACTTTAAAGGAAGAAAAAGGTGCAGCCATTCCTTCTTCTTTAGGAGTTTTAGCAAATCTCTCTGCTGCTATTTGGACTGAACATGGACTGTATGTGGCAGGACCATTTTTAGATTTGAAAATTAAGACATTGCATTTTTTTTATTTAACTAAAAAAAAATATTTACCACAAACGTTTAATATTTGGGTTTTAAGTGCTGTTTCATTGCAAAGTTCGAAAATAGCCTGAAATCTATCAATCAATAATAATTAAAAGAGTGATCATATATTTGCATAGACTCTTATGCACACACACACTTTTTTAAATGCAGGCACATTTTTAACAACTCTCCACATGGGTAAACTGGGAACCAGAGAAATAAAGTCATTTGCGCAATCTCAAAGAGCAAATTTAGACAAAATTCCCGTTGATTTCGACTGGCCAGGATTTCACCCAAGCTCCGGAGTAAAACCCCCGAGAAATTCTAGACCTCAAAACCTAGGTCTAACCTCTAAGCCCATAACCACTGAAGAATTTCAAAGCTTAATTAAATTTATTAATTTAAAACCTAATAGACATATTATCACAAATGATAGTTAATTACCAACTCCAAATTAACTGATCACTGTATTAATCTGCTTTATTTCTATCAACATCAAGGTTTAGTTTTGGGGAAGGGAAGTTTGATTACATATTTTAAATAACATTATTTTATTTTCCTCCAATATCAACAAAATTTTGTTTTACAAGTGCTCAAATTTCACTCACTAGCATGATGGGAAAAACACATTTACTGCCGTTTATATTGCTTGTGTTCTTCTTCACTGCAACAATGAGTCATTATTCAGAGTATGTTTATGTAATATCATAAATACCAATCTCTGGTATTTTTGTAGCATAGTATTTACTTGGGCAAGTTGCCACATGCATGGAAGGAGTAAACAAAGAGCCATTCTTTTTTGGGGGGGGTCAGGGACAGAGTGTTTGTTTTCCCTAGGTTTTTCTTAACTATTAATGGGAGGCATTAAATAAAACGGAGAGGAAGGAATGCATTGGGTTGGTGCATTGACAAGGAATGTTGAAGTGTGTACCTTGCCGAATACATGAGATTTCTGTCGAAAAGCAAAACTATTTTATTGGATTCCAAATAACTCTATTTTGTAAATGTGTTTGTAATGGGTGTAAATACCACAGCAAGTCCTTTGTTTTTTATATTTACTGTACTATATAGTCAATGGTACTAAACACAATGAACGTTCCAAAGCAAAGAGCTTGTCTTGTCTCACATTACTCTTAAGCATTTGCACAAACAACTTCCTTCAAGTCAAGGTGACAAACCCTTCCAGTGTTGTACGCAGTGTTCTGCCTTAGAGCTATGTACAGGCTTGATCCTACAAGTGCTGGGTGACCTCAAATACTATTCTAGTCAATGGATACTAGCGTGCTCAATACTCCACAAGACTGGCCCATGAGAACCTAAGCATTTCCATTGACTTGTATGGTTTTGGATAAGGGCCAAGACGACTGTTAATGGCAGAACCAAATCTCATTTGGACCTTCAGTGGACAAGTTCTCTGAATGTCTTACAGTGTTAAGCATAGTGGCTTGGGAGATGTTGTACAATACTGACAATAGTTTGGTCCCTTGACTGTCTCTCTGAAATTAGGCAGCAGGCCAAGGAGATTTGCACCTTTTAGATAAACTCAATCAGAGATGTATGACAAACTTTTGTAAGTAGAGGATTTACTTTATTAGAAGATGTGATCTAATCTGATGAAGATCGCAGCACTTGATGAAGTAAATCCTGTGCTTATGAAAGATTATACCATATATCTTTGATATAGTTAATCAACTATATTAACTATATTAACTAGGGTTAATAGTCTATCAGGTGCAACGTTACCCTACTTTTGGCTGACTTTAGACTAATATGGCTAACTCTCTCTCTCTCTCTCTCTCTCAAATTAGTCATCCAAAAAAGTAGATGTACCCAAAATTGCTAGCGACTTGAAAGTTTGAATTTAGAAGTTCTTAATTCCTTTTCCAGCTCTTCTCTTGGCTTGCTGAATGCTTATGAGCCAATCACTAATCTCTTTGTATCAGTTGTCCTATCTGTAAAATGGGGATGATTATATTTAATTACCTCACACGGAGGTGTTAAGTCTTTAATTAGCTAGTACTTGTAAAAGGCTTCATGTAGAGTACCAGTAGTATAACAAAGAAATATATTTCTGGCACACTAGTAAAAACAAAGCCTTCAACTGAGGGCCCTGACATTGCACTAGGGAAGTCAATGGGAGATTTCACTCCAACCTGTATTAAGCCCTAAGAGTTTAGCAGAAACAAGCGTTGCCTTAACGTTCTTCCTCTGGCAGTCATGCGACAATGCATAATTTATATTTGTTTTATATATTATTATTTATATTTGTTTTTGATTTAGTAACTTCCCTTTTTTAAGCTTTGTTGAAATCATGGTAGACTCCATTGTGCACCAGGAGCATTGAAGTAAATGTTGATGACACTGGGAGTCTGGGGAACACGATAGCTCATGAGTTATAGATTATTGCCTAGCAGATGGGAGATAGTTCGAGTTTCTCTGCATAGTCTCCCTAGACAGATCTGCAAATAATGTAACAAGGGAGATACGTTCACAGGATGAAGCTGGTCAAGCTAGTACTTGTTTCTGCTTTGAGGATTTATTAGAGAAGTGAATAAACATGATTGTTGTGCTAATTAACCCCACGTAAGTCACAAATCCTGTCTTTGTAGGGCTTTGTGCATGCTGCTGTCATTAAGGGGCCGTGCCTGTTTCCACCATGTAAACTGCAGTTCTCAAGCTGCATTGAGCCCTGTGGTGAAGAAAAAGAACATACAAAGCAGGGAGGTAGAGGGGGCCCAAGGAAGAGGAAACCCACAGGAAAACCCCATGTTTGTTCATGGCTCATTTGTTTGAGGTCCCAGAACAGTCAACAAAAAAGAAAAAACCCTAACTAGACAAAACGACTCCCCTTTAAGTGGCCTCTGGCTCACTGCCCATGAGTATCCAAGCATATTGCACATGTGGATAAGGGAGAGTCTAGCAGCTTCTAATGCAAACAAGTTCCTTTTAATTCGGATATTTGTATTACAGTAAAAATGAATTAGAAAGCAAGAGAGTTAATGTGGTGCTAGACTGATGGCTCTAGAGCTGCAGATGATAGCAACAGCAGTGCCAACTCAGCCGTCATGTCCCGTGAAGAAGCTTCCTCTCTGCCTTACTGAGGTGAGAGGAGACTCAGCCCTCGCCCCTTCAGTCCTTTCTGTGCCTGGCAACTAACCGTATGTGTAGTGGTGGTTTCGTGGTGTGGGCAGTGGTCTGTTTAGAGATTGATTCTGTGGTATTGCAAATAAATCAAAAAGTCACATGAATTAACTTTCATGAGCAAGAGCTGAGGAGAAGTACATGAAACATACAGCTGGTTATGTGGGACCTCAGGACCACACTGAGCCAGGTGAGTTGAGGTGCACACGTCAGTCAGCAAATATTCGTACAGTGCAGCAAGATCTCCTGTTGCAAAGTGCAATGTAAAGTGCAAGTTTTTATGTTAAATAATGTTAATATAGAGCAAGGCTGCTGTTCTTCAAACTTCCATTTGCTTTAGTAAGACAAACCCAGACATATGAATTTAGGCAGGACTTATGGCAATTAGCCAATCAAAATCAATGGGATTGACATCGCCAATCACTCAGCTGGTTTTAAATGCCATGCCAGGTAATCAAAAAGTACAAGCGCTTTGGCAAAGCTTCCAGGCACTGCGCGAGGTACTGCTTCCAAATCTCCCAATCCCTCCCGTGGCCCACAAAGCCACCCCAGAATCCACGCTCTTTTGGCTCGAGTGACAAGACAGCGATCATTCAACGAAGACAAAGCTGTGAAGTACGATGGGAAATGCTTTTCATAATTCACATGCCGTACATGCCACAGAATACCCCAAATCCTGGTGGAAATGTGTGCCAGACATCTTGAACCCAAGAACGACTTTGCCCATAATCCCTTGGGACAGAAATTTCTGATTGTGCTCCAGCTTCCCTATAAAAGCTCCATTGTTACTTGCAGCCCAGCCTTCACCAGGAGACATGGCACTGGGCCACAGCCTCCAGGGACATTCTCAAGCTGCACAAAACAAGTTTTTCCAAACAGTCGAAGTATTTCCCAGCCCAGACTCTTACATTTTAATTGTTTGTGCAAGGACAGTAACCCACCAAGCCCTGCCTGTAATGCTACTTGTTTAAACTCCACAGAGACCTTTTTCTTGACCTGCCATGGTGCTTTAAATGGCTATTGGCCATGTAAAACTAGGATTAACAGGCAGATTCCATAGCGTCAAAGCTTCATCCATGATTTTAGAAAAAAGCACAACGGGATTGGACAGTAAACATATCACTGCCATTTCCTTTGGCATGTTCTTTACATCAGAATTTTCTCTTAGCCTTAATTTGCAACATTTAATGACACACCTGCAGTGGATCATGGGCTAGCTTTTACTTATGCTAATACCTGATGGTGGCAACAGTTATGGCAAATATGACGTGTGAAAGCCCAAGCCCCAGCGCTACAAAGGTTTCTGATTTCAGTGCAACCTCAGATCCTTTTCAAATCTGGGCCAACCCCATTCAGAGAGCAAGGCAGCCAAAGCATACATTGGCTCATGACTCTAGATCATAGTGTCTCAACCTGTGGTACGCATGCCCCGGGGGTATGTGAGACACAGGCAGGGGGTATGTGGGTACCTCAATACTCTCACTCTTGCCTTCTTGCTTTCTTTCTCTCACCCTTTCCTCTCAAAACTATGGCAAAAAATTCCCCAGTAATAATTTGGCATTCAGCCCTCCTAGCTTTGGGCAACATCACCTCTAGCCTAGGTACATACTTGAGCTGTTCACCCCTGGTATAAAAGGTGGCAACCTTATCCACACCAGATCAGACATCTGTCATATCACGGCCTTATATACACAGCCCTTCTTCCACCATACAGTACACATTAGTCTGTAATGGAAAATTCCCCTGGAAAATTGAGTGTTGGGGTACTTACTAAAATTTTCAGAAGTTAGCGGGTACTTGCTACTTACAAGGTTGAAAAACACTGCTCTTGAACATACCAGGGTGCAATACAATGCCCTTTCTCAACCCAGAAGCAGAAAAAGATCTTTTGAAGACAACTTTCTGAAGGCTTTGTCGATCACCCTGATGTAACAGTGTCAAAGTTCCCATGTAGGGTTGTTAACCTCTTTACTAGCCCCTCTAGGGCCATTTGGAAACTGTTTGCAGTGGTTAAATGCTTTCCAGAGGGTGGACTCGTATTCAAGTGAATGGGCTTGATTGTGTGGCAGTCTTGGGGGAAGTCACTGGGGCCTCTTTGCAACTGCCATTACAGTCTGCGATGTGGTGCCCCTCCTGCTCACTTGTCCTTGGCTGCAGATACCACCATAAATTACTGGAGCATTGTAGCAATCGACTGCACTACCTATGTCCTACCCCAAGGTGCAAAAAGCACTGTACAGGACTTTTCTACTTGCTTCAGGAGCCCCTTTGGTGCTCCACATTTGTAAGGGGAAGAGCTTGAATTAGCCCCTTGGTAATGGTAAGGGAGAAAACAAAATCAGGCCTCTTGCATTTGCATGTAAAAGCCTATCTACACATGTTAATAGAGGTGTTACTTGACATTTGGGGTGAAAGAAGCTTCAAGCCTCCATTTCACATAGCACCTTCCCTGCCAGCAAGCATTTTTTTCTTTTAAGTCTGCTTCAGAGAAAGCTTTTAGACAGTTTACAAAAAGAATTAACCATCAGTCACTGCCTGTATTGATAATGAGCCACCTCACTTTCTGCCACTTAATTACAAATAGGCATTAGTGTCTCCTGTGTGCTCAGGTAACACTGAACTAATTGGGAATCACAAGCAAAGTTCATAGGAACAAGGAGCCTATAGCTTGACTTTTTAACTGCAGAAGAACGACATGAAACCAAGTCACTGCTCAGCACGATGGAGTGCTTGGTGGTTTTAGTATGAAGCCCTCCTGATGGCTACTCCTCAGTGACGATAAGGCAAACAGCATTAGACTTAGAGAGGTTTTTCCTTGAGTATTCATCAACAGACCTAGCCTTTGACTGAACCTCAATGCAGGTCTTAATGACCTACTTCAAATAGGCAAGTGTCAAGTGTGCAAAACCTTTTCACAGGTGTCTAAATGCAAGTTGTTTTTAAGGAAATAAAAAGCTTCAAAATCAGCTTCAGTAGCCTTGCATACAATGCTTTCATTGAGACCCGCTTCATGGATTGAAGCAGGGAAGTTTGTACTTAAGGACCCAATCCATTGGTTGAAAGATACCCATTGACTTCAGAGGACTTTGGATCAGGCCCTAGATAAATATGCAAACAAAAGAACCTCTCAGTATATTTGCAAGCTCTTACGGCTTACAGTTTGTGATGGTGGCAACGTGCAAGTTATGGAGAGGAAGCATATAGCACACCACTGTGTAACGTTCCTGACTCTGGTAAAGCTTGTTAGAACAATAGTATTTATAAATGCTGAGACAGAACTACAGAGCTCCTTGTGCATGGAGAAGGAGAGGGTAATTCATTTTGAGTCTATTAGGAAAGTGCTGTCCTAAATTCTTCAGCCCAGGAACCTTCACAGGTAGGAAAAGTCAGGCAAAGATAAGGAAACCTGATGCCCATGTAAAGAAGGCATGCATTAAAACTGACTTTGGCAAGCTCTTGGTTTTTAACTTGCTCTCATTTCTTCTCACACATTCCCAACTTCTCTAGACTTCAAAATTAAACACTCCCTCCTGAGGTTTGTTGATGGTACTACTGCTTAAAACTTGAGGGTATATACAAATGGAAAGGTTACAGTGAGTTTAAAGTTAAGTGGGGACTTACCATGTGCCATCTACTTGGTAACTGGCCATGCTCACGTGCTTATCCCACAGTGCTACTCCTCAGTGAAACAGGGCTCTGCTAGCAGTCCAGTTGAAAGGACTTCCTCTGAATGGAATAACCTGTACTAGGAAAATCACTTTTTTGCCAGCATACCTGCATGCCCACTGGGAATCTTGCCAATAGTTACATCAAACAGGGAGATGAATTTTTTTTCCCACTCCTAACCAGCACAGGTATACCAGCAAAATTGTTAAGTTTACTTCAGGGTTGAGCCTGGAAGCTGGTCCATTACCCAGGGTCTTCCTAATAATGGCATGGTATCTAATAATCGGGTGTATTTTGCAGTTACCATTGCATAGGTCTCACCTGTTTTACTAAATACAGTACAAAACACTGACTGTAACTAAACAGTATTACTGTGTGAAGACCTGATGTATATCCTGTACACTGAAAACACTTGTATGTGAACATGCCATACAGAGAGTGTCCAGATATGCTGCTGGTATAATTTTGCTGGGTCTGCTACCGTTCTGCAGTGAAACATTCCTTGTCTTATCACGTGCTTTAGTCTCAAACAGAACAGAAACAGTGCTAAATAAAGCTGTTATAAGGCTTCATCTTGCAGCAACAGAAAAAAATGACATGCTAATTAGTAATCTCAACAACAGCAAAAAACAAAGTAAAACGTAACCTAATTTGTTAAGTGAGGCTGTTGCTTTTTAGTTTGTTGTCTAAGAGACCTGTTTAGATAGTGTATGACTATAAAAACTTGAATATACATTAGAATGTACAATTTACAATACCATACATAATATTGGTGTGTTTTAGCCAGACCCAAAGCAAACTGTGCTACTTATGGTCCAGTTTTGCATGGTGCTTACTGTTCTTGCCAGCCTATGAACTAATAGATGCTGTGTACAGGTAATAAGTGATAACAACAGCACTACAATATATTTCATGACTACTGCTGTTGATAGAGTGGAGGTGGGACTGTTACTAGGAAAACCCACTTTCACTTTCTAAAGGATGTTATACAATTTTTGACAATTGTTTAGGATCATGTTTTTGTGAATATTTAATTGAAGCTGTTACCAAACAAATGGTTGAATTCACTCATCTCATGATCATGAGCAGGGCTGGATTAACACATAGGCAAACTAGGTACATATGTCTAGGGCCCAAAGTGAAGAAGGGGCTCAGTTGTACTTATTTTACATATTATAATTATTGAGTGAAAAAGTAATATAAATATACAGTATTCAGTAGGGGCCCATGAGTTTTTTTGCCTAGGACCCAGCAAAGGGCTAATCTGGCTTTGATCATGAGAGCAACACAAAAGGACAGTGATAGTCCTTGTGTGTGAAGCAGTCGTTCCACGGAAGCTGACAGACTTTCATCTACTCTTGATAGAGCTAAATACGGTCCAAAACCTTATTTTCTGCTGAACCTCTTATTAATACTTTAAGCCATGCTGTGGCTGACCACAGCTAGCTCTCTGGATTATTCATGTCGAGGTCACCTATGTAGCCATTAAATTTAAGGCATTTCTAGTGATCCTACTGGGTTTTAACAAGTCAGAAGGGCTATCTCTTTGATGGCTCTGGTTCCTAGTCAGACAACTGAATTAATTAAATATCTCAGGGATTTATTAAGAACATAAAAACTATGCAAGAAGTATATTCCTAGCTCCTAGACCACATGGTGACTTTGTGTACACATTAGAGAGACTGATGACAAATGTTCCTCTCTGCTCAGTACCCAGTGCAAAGAATCTGATCAGACTTGTGTGACTAGGATTATTGTCCAATAATCTGATCACCTGCTATCATAAATGTCAGGGATACAGTTCCTCTTATCTGTAGGGGGAAAAAAGTACCCACTTATATATAATCTTCCTGCTCTACTCTGTTGAGATTGGAGAGCAGAATTGGACCCAGACTGAAGAACAAATAATTGGAGAATTAGCTAAATGTAGTTGGATATCGGGGTGTCCACGAGAGATGCATAATGTAAAATCCTAATGTCTATTTTCCCCGCATGTTTTTTCGGTTCTTCTGAATTCGTTTGTCATTAGCCAGTAGTTTGATTAGGCGAAGCTTCCTTTCAGGAGATCTTCCACTAAAAAAAAAAATAAAGGAGATGGATTTGATCACAATTGGTAGCCTGTTCTCTTGCTTAAGAGTTGGCCTTTCCAAGTAGTATAATTTCTTGTATGTCTTAAGGCCAATGGGTTATTGCTGGTCATTATGGAAATTTCCATAGCAAGGTAGTTCTGTATTACTCAAGTATTGTAAGCCCTTTTCATCACAGATTCCATTTCGATTGTAGTTCATACCATGCTTAGAACAAGGGGCCTCAGTAAGGCCCTTCTAGATGGTGCAGAAAAACAAATGAAATAAGTAGCAGCAGTATTCATTGAGGACCAATTTCCAGTGGATGTTTCTATTAAATACAATATTTGCCATATGGATAAATTGAATAGCAAGAAGATAAGTCCTGAGCTTACCATAGTTTCAAGTAGAGCTTGCTGGAGAAACTCCATTGGAACAGTTTAGCATCAGAAAACAAAGATTTGTCACAACCGAAAAACTTAATGAAATTATGTCGGGTTGTTGGTTGTAGCCATGTTGGTCTAAGGATATAGTCAGGCAAGGTTCTTTGGGTTGATGTGATATGTTTTATTAGACCAACTAAATAGCTGGAAAAAAATTCTTTGCAAGCTTTCAGGCACAAACACCCTTTGCCAGGCACAGAGAGACTCTGCTGGTATTATGCTTGTAAATGAAATTTTGCCACTTTCACTGAAATTTTATTTGAAGAAAAATATTCTGACATTTTTCAGAACATAGTTTTTCATTCTGAGATTATTTTTATCTTAATTTTTATTGTATACATTATATTATGTATTGATTGAGCTTGAGTGATTATTTTTTATTGCAAGTTTCTTTTGTGAGTCATTACAAAATTTGACGGGTTCTTTAGAATTGCAGCAAAAATAAACTTCAAATATCAAAATCCTCAGTGAGACAGAATTTTCTTTCTCTGCTTGCAGGCTTTTCCCAACTTACGTACTAGCTGTTTTTAGGACTTCTTTTTAGAGTGAATTCACAGCTACAAAAGGGTTTTATTTAAAGTTGTATAGGCTGCAGTTAGTTATTAGGGGTGTGCAAAATTGGCCATATTTGATTCAGATTTGGATTTGGCCCAAATCGGGGACAGTGAATCGATTTGTTGATTTGGATCACTGTCCCTATTCAATTCAGCTGAATCCAAATCTGAAGATTCGATGCTGATTCGGAGAGTCAGCAATTCAAACATAGACACAGCTTTAAATGTTTTTTCTACATACCTCAAGGTACCAGGCATGGTTCATGAATGCCACTATGGTGGGGCAGAGGGAGTGTCCCAGAGGAGTGCAAAGAAGCCCCCCGCGTGCTCAGTGGCAAATCCAGAAATGGACCAGAAGTACTTGTGGTCCACTTCTGGGTCAGCACACAGGGGACCCCCCCACCTCCACTCTCCCCTGGCTCAGCAATTGGCCACGGGGGGACCCAGGTGACCCCCAGACCCAGGAGGCACCAGTCACTGAGCTGAGGGGCGGGGGGGAGGGTCCCCCGCACACTCCTTAGCAGACCCAGAAGTGCTGCTGAGCACACTGGGTCCACCCCTTCCCAACACTCCCATGGGATGCTCCATCTGCCCCACCATCTCAGTGTTCACGAGCCACCTGATACCTTGAGAAATGTTTTTTCTATATATAAAGCTGTGTCTATGTCTGAATCATCAAATCTTTCAATTCGATTTGGAGAAGTTAAAGGGTTTCCTGATTCGATTTGTGTTGAGAGATTCGGCAACTGAATCAGGCTGAATCTCTGCCGAATCGAATCAGCAACCAAAGCTTCGTACAGCCCTATTAACTATCTGTACAACAAATGCGTGCATCGACATAAGTCAAAATATCTTCATGTCAATATCTCAATGGCCTTCACTTTTTCTGGAAGACCACTGCTAAGAAAGAAGTGCTAATTTATTGCCAGTGATAGTGGGAGCTTTCTGATTACAGAAGCTGAACCAAAGTCATTCATTTATTTCATATAAGGCATAAGCCACTTAACAGGCATCAGATGATAGTAACTTCTGAGCCCCTGTACTGGGTTTGAGCAAGTGAGCCAGTGACTGAATGCTTTATTTTGTTACCAGTATCTTTAGACATCCAATATACTCAAAGTCAGTCATGCTACACCACTGCTGGGTTAGGATATGGAAGTTATATTCCATTTGTTTTGAGCAGATAATGTTTGTAGATTGAAACATTAAAAAAGCACTGTTGGCTAGATCAAAATTTTCAGATTCTAGATAGTTTTTTTTCTGCCCACAAACGACATTTACAGGCTCATTATAACTATGCATACACACACTCACAAGCATGTACAACCTCACAGTGGGGCACACTCTGACTGTGAAAACACTGATAGAAATCTAGTGTAATACAATTAATGGCAAAGGAGTTATGCTGGATTTACATTACACTGATATACCTGAGGCCAGACTCCATCCCATGACAGCTTTATAAAGCGCAATGCTGTAAAGAAATCTATCTACATAAATGTACATTAATGCAATGTCAGCTAGATGCTGGCTATGCATTGTACTTATTAGTATTAGTATTATGTATTGCGCTTCCTATGTATTGTACTTATTATAAACTGCATGCCAGGTGTTTCTTTCTTGGCTTTTTTAATTGCAGAGTAATTGTGTACTGCAGCTCATGTAATCTGGAGAGTCCTTCTGTTCCTTCAGAACGCAAAGGCTCTGCGTCGGGGTAAAAACTAAACCAAACGCACCTTTTACCATCAGAGGCTGTTTAGCACTCCTGCCTCTGTTCAGTCAGTTATGCAGAAATTTTGCTAAACAAACAAGCAGAAAGCAGGTCAATGACCAAACACTGGCATGACACTTAAACTTCATGAATTGTAGGTAAAGGAGTAAAGACTTCACCAAAACAAATTGCCTCTGCAACAAATCAAAATGCATGAAACTCGTTGGACCAAATTCATGCCTGGCTACAGTTTGAATGACTGCTACTGGTTTCCACCAAGGTGACATGGCACAGTAGATTGTCATAACCCACTTCCTTCCACCTGGTGTGTGCAAGGGACGGCATGGTCTCAGGGCCACCAGATGGAGACAGAAACAGGCTGAAACCTTATGATTAATTCAGTGAGGGGCCACATTGAGGGGACACAGTCAACCGAACACCTTCTATTTCTGTTCCTTTCCATTCCCTAATCCAGCAAAATCCTGGAGCCTTATCTAAGTAGTGCACCCATTTCTAGTTGAGCCCTACCCTGTAAGTGGCTCAGTTTTACACGTCACCTTAATGACATTTGACCTGCTTTTCTCTGGTTTGTTTAGCAACACCATTGGACTTGGAACAAGTCCTTTCACCTTCACTGTCTTGCGCCCTTCTGCATTTGACATGCATCTCAGGTAGCAGCATTTAGAATCAGTAACACAATGCCCTCATGGGAATATCCATTTATTTCTGTGTGCACTTTGCGTGGCCCACATGATGGAACAGTTACTGAAACATGACCCCGTGATTTAGCAGCCATTCCTTCCTTCCAAAGTATACCATCAACTAATACTTTTTACTGTAAAAAAAATCTATTTCCTTTTTACCTCCTTTTTACAAGGAATATGTCAGTCTCCTTCAGTCTACTTCCTATTCTGAAGCTGACACTGTAACAACATTGACTCAATGAGATCCATCTTTATTCAACTTACTTGCTACTGATCAAGTAGTAATATAAACATTGCAGGTCACATCAACAGGCATAACTCTCCTCTTGGAAATGGAAGAAAAATATTATTATTATTATTGAAACTGCAGAAGGAAGGGTGTATTAGGTAATCTACTCTCTGTCAAACCAGAATTATTTGCAAACTCTCAAGCACATTGTCCACTGTGGTTGTTTCAAGTGGTTCATTTAGTTGATCGTCAATTATACTGACCACGGTGTTGGTAACTTTTCTCAGTATCCATAAAATTTACATTCAGCCATTTTAGATCAAGTTTTTACTTCCCCTTTGCTTTCTCTATATCTTTCTCTCCACATAGTTCCTTTTGGCGAAATCTGTTTCTATTGAATTTTTGTTTGCTGTTGTCTTTTCCATGTACATTGGGTATTTCAAAAGTTAACTCTGGTCCTACTGAAGAAAATGGTAAAACTCATCAGGTGCGTCCAGATGAGTGTGCACATGCATTTCCCCAGGGACAAATAGCAATGGCACACAGTTATGCCGCTGCTACTTGTCCCTGGGGAATGCCCCTGCACACATGCTCTGGTGCACGGGTAGAGGAGGGGAGGCTGGGGCCAGCATCGGGGCTGGCCCCAGCAGCCTTACCTGAAGTCCTGGAGCAATCCTGGCATGCAGAGCCTGGCCAGCAGCTGGAGCATGGCGCTGGGTGCCCAGGCTCCAATTTCAGGTATAGCACACTGCAGCCTCAGTTTTTTTCTGGCACATTTTATTTTTGATAACAGGATTTCCTGATATTTAATTTTGGCTCCGTACTGCAAATAAGCAGTGAAGAGAACCTTTTCACATGCACTGCACGTGTTTTGTGGCACCTCAAAAGTGCCGCAAAGCGAACATGTACGCTCAGCTGGACGTGCCCATAGTGACTTCCACAAGAGCTAAGTTAAACTAGCAGTTTCGAAACACAAATTACTGAGACTAGTGGGATCTCAAGAAAATTGCTCATTCAGCTATAATAAAATGAGAGGGGACAGAGTGCCGCTACCTGCTTTGCTGCCTTTGATTCCAGAAAGGTTGTGGTACACGAAGTCTGATTCTCAGATAACATAACTCCCATCTAATCAAGTACCTGGTCAGTTCTTCTAACTAGTCACGGGCCCGCTCATCAGACCTCACAACAGTGGGTCTCAACCTTTTTAAGGGTAAGGCACCTCCTGTTAGACTCAAGGAACCTATCAGACTCTTCTTAGCTCTCACTCATTTTTTTAACTATGGAAAAACAATAGAGCAATTTGTTCTATTGAAAAAGAAAGGCTACAATAGGTCAGCATGTTTTTGACACTATGGATTGCTGTTTGAAATCTCTGGGTTTACCGTGTGAATCATGTCAGAGAGTTTGAGCACTTAATAGTGCTAATATTGCGTGGCACCCCACACCACCCTTCAAGTGATCTCATGGCACCCCAGGCTGATAATCTCTGTCTTAGACTAATGGCAAAAACTCTATAAGCCGCAGAATGAGCATCTAAGTCTGGCCTGGACAGCTCTTACAAGGATTTTTATTGGCAGTTCAATAGTTCAATATCTGCAGGTGTGGTTGTGTGCTAAGTGCACACCTCCGTACAGAAACGCTCTCTTCCCCATTCCCTTCTGACTTCACCTTGAATATTATGTTCAGTACTGGGCAACTCTGTGCAGAAAGGCTCAAGCAACTAGTAGGAAAAGTGAGAAAAGCAAAAGGCATTATTAAAGGGCAAGAGAGGAGAGATAAAAACAACCAAGTGTGTACTACTTAGCTACTCAGCAATCAGAATTAAGTGACTGCCTGTTGGGATGGGTTAGGAATTATTCAGAGAGCTCAAAGCATAAAGGAAGTAAGACTATTAAGAAAGGACCAGATCTTCCCACCACGACCCAGGAGACTGGAAAATATTGTCCCTAGGGAAGAGGTGAGACCTTGAAGTGGAGAAACCATTTATCAATTAAGTTGAAGCACTGAATAAGATTTTATAATAAGTAAAAGAATAAAGAGCTACATACAGAAGCTTATCTAAAACAAATTACAAAGCAGAAATTACACCTAAAATAAAAAAAGGAGCATTTATTTTTTTTCCCCTCATTCCTAGGCCTTTCATCTTCTGCTGTCCATCCATCTGGTGGGGAATCAGTTGAGAAACTGGATCGCTATAACGCTACAAAAGAAACAGAAAGATCACAATGGCAGTGATGCAAAGTTGATGAGTCAGCGTGCACATTCAGCTAGTCTTGAGACAACCGGTTCGCAAGACTAAATAAACAAAGCTTCCATTTTAGCCTTTCCTGACCCCTAAAACCAGGGGCAGCAAATCCGCACCCCAGGGAGATGTCCCCTCTAGGTGCAGCGCTTTTGGCAGGCCAGCGAACTCAGGGGTGGGACGAGCGGTGGGCAGGGGCTGCTACAGAATCTGGGGCTATGGCGCCCCGTTGGGCACGGCTGTCGGCCGCAGGGGTGTGACTACCAACAAGGCCCTGCTCGTCCCGCTGTTGCCTGGTCTGCCACCACTTGGCCCACCATCATTTACCTCCACCGCTGCTTGTCCCACTGTTGGTCCTGCCACTGCCTCTGCTGAGGCCCCATTGCTGCCAGGTTCTCAGTTCAGATCTGAGCAAGAGGGGGGTGGGAGTGGGGTGCGTTTGACACCCCTGCCTGAAATATTTCTGAGCAGATTATCATTGTAAATCTTGGAAGTTATTTTTAATGACTTTTTTGCGTTACAGTAACACCAACAGACTCCGAGGTGACAGTCCATTGGACTCAGCCCACTGTGCAAATACATAGTAAAACCCTGAAGGACGTAAAACCTAAAGGCCTTTTCCTGAGAACAAACACTATGTATTTACTTAACTTGACATCCTGCAGGCAATGGGACTATAGACAATGCCTGAAGGGCAGCGTGTGCAGAATCATTCGGTTTTGCATAGCATGGAGGTCATTGTCACCAATGTAAGCATTTCCAGCTAATATTAGTCTGCCTAGTCTAGGAGATCTAATGTGCCTAAGAAGTTAAAAATAACTTCCCAAGATTTACAACTGTAATAATTTACAACTGTAATCACTAGGACCTCCTGGCCTTGAATTAGACTGCTGATTAGCACTGTTGCTAATTCCCCAGCATTCTTGCCTGTGTCTGGCCCCAGAAAATCATGACATTGGCAGGAAAAGTCCTAAGGTTTTTTTTAAACATTAATAAAATGCGTGTTGGTTTTATTTGTCTGATGCTTCTGAGCTGCAGGGACCATGTGGTCACATTTCTAGGTTTATCTCGACAACCAAGGGGACTAGAAGCTTCAGTTTTGAAAATAAAAACAGAGCTTCTCCCCCAATCACAAGCCGGTGCTTTTAGGACAAAAACTCAACTATCACTGGGATAATGATACACTTTGGATATTTGACTCAGGGACATCACTCAAGTTCCTCTCAAGCTCTTTTGCTCTTATGAAAAGAACGGGGTGGTAATATCTGCTTCAAAGAGGCATCGTCAGTATTAACAACAAATATTGATTCAAAGTTCAAAATTAGTATTCAAAGAATACTAATTCTTATGATAAAGGAGATATCCAAGGTGTAAAATCTTTCTGTAAATAAGCAGCATAAGAAACACAAGACTGAGCTCTGTGCTGCTAAAATGAATGGAGCAGGTTTTGAACATATTTGTAAACCACTCCATTGGCAGTTGGGCCCACGGCAAGCTGAAATCCAGCACTCTGGAAGCAATTACACGAGTTCTTCATTCTTCTTGCCACGTCTTCCCTGCTTGCCCATCTTCACCTTGACCATATGCATGTTAGTCCTAAACAGAGCTTGCTGCAAGGTTGCCTAAGACACAGCCAGCGCCAAACCTGTGTCTAGGTTTGGAGGGTATCTTATCTCAGTTCCAGTGACAGGAAAAGAAAGAGTAACAGTGCATGTATGCAATACGCAGGGAGAACCCTGGAACTGGGCAACACATTCTAACTCTCCAGAAAAAGAATATTTTAGGCTTTTGAGGCTGGATCCTTGGCTGGTGTAAAGTGGTACAGCTCCTTTGACTTAAATGGAGCTAACAGTCTACATGGTGTAGTTAAAGGTCTGGTCTTTAGTAGCTGAGGAATTGGATGCACCTTAAATGCTGCACAAGTGACTGGAGGTCTTTGGCTCAGTGCTCTGCCAGATTCAAAAGGGAGGGAGCCAGTGTTCTCAGAGGGAATTAGGGAAGCCAACCACAGATTCCAGTTTGTGTCATTTATATGTTAAAGATTTCAACTAGCAAGTATGAGGCCACTTGGCTTTGTGTCACAGCACTGTCTGGCAGCAGATGCAATTTTCCTAGTCCCCTTCTGTGCTTTGGACTATGCTTCTGAAACTGTGTCACACCTAATCATTGATTAATCAATCACAAGCATACAGATCTCATTTTCTTGCCATCCTTACCTAGTCCCTTATATATTGGATCCAGCCATTGACAGTGCTTATTACTGCCTTTAAATAGTCCCTGGGCTTTGCAGAACGAAAGGCTGGCCTTAAAAAATACGTTGCATACTCATATACTGCAGTGAAAAACTAAAACTTGTGCATGTACATGTGTACACGTTAAATGTGCAGGTGCACAAACACAGTCTTGTCTCTTTGTCTGTAACTCTCTTCACCCCTGAAATAGGCTGTCACCTACAAAAGCTTATGCTGTATGAATGAGTTAGTCTGAAGTCAGGCAAAAGGCAGGGCAGGGTGGCACCTTAGAGAGTAAGACACCTAATTATCTCTCTCTCTTCCCCATGCAAAGGTAATTTCATTAATTTATCTGTGTGCGCCTGCCCTCCACCCTTGCCTCGTGTGTTTAAGGTTGCAATCTATCTGCTCAACTGTGGGCTATACAGGAGATGACTTCCTGCAGTGTTGCAGGGCTTCTTCCCTTCTCACTTCCTCGGATTGCAAATTCCTCTTTCTTCTACCCACTGGCAAGGAGCAGGAGCAACTAACCTGTGATGCTACACCTTCCCACCAGAAAGACAGGGGGACAAAGTCAGGGAAAAAAGTAAGATAAGTGCAGCCACCTATCAGGATGTGGAGGGCTCCTGGCAGTAGTCGGCGCCTCTGTAAAGAGCTCTCTTAATAGAGGCACTGTGGTGTTAGAAACACAGCGCCAAGTCATGCTACGTGGAACTCGATGGCGGTGGTGACTCTAGTGAGACCTGCAACAAGAGTG
>JAGPOW010002791.1:16720101-16764521 GCA_030014935.1 Caiman crocodilus
GAGTGTGACTAGCAGGCAAAGAGAGCAGAATGGAAGACCTCAAAATGCTGGATTTCTAGATGACAAACTGCACAAGCATAGAAGCAGCAGAAACAGGAATAAAGTTTGTATCTGAAGGTGGGGAGAAAGATGTGAAAGTAGAGGTACTAGTGTTTTACCAGTTTGAGGAGAAGAGGATGAGAAGTGGCATGCTGTTGCCAGGAATAATGCTTGAAACACCATCAGCAGAGAGAGTATTCAACAAGAACTATGACCTCTGAGAAAATGAGAAGGCACAGGGAGTGAGGGAGGGAGCGAAAGAGAGAGGTTTGGGACTGGAAACAAGAAACAGAAGAGAGACAAGATATTTCTGTATCAGCATTCAGCAGTCTGGCCTGAACACGTAATTTTTGAGGCACAGAGGATTCACTCATTCAAGACAGGATTGCTTGTGATGTGCACCATTCCAGTCCAGAGAAATGCGTCCAGATAGCAAGGGCAGCTGCAGTGTCCAGGGAAAGGATTACAAGAACAGTGGCAAGGACATAGTTAAAAGACTTCAGGAAGCTGGTCAGACAGACCACTGTGAATGCAGGCACCACCGTGCAGTGCACGCACTGAGAAAAGCACCCAGCGCAGGGGCATCGATGCAAGGTGTGTGGGAATCAGAAATGCTTTACGTCTCAGTGCTGCAGTTACCCCAGGAAGAGAAAGAGGCAGCAGCTCTGAAGACCAAGCACCTTCCCTCTGGAAAAGAGAACGAACATCTGCAGCACAGCATTGCAGACCCAACGGGTTTTTGAACCCGAAAGCTTGCTTAATAACTATTCTCCAACCATTTGGGTTGGTCTAATAAAAGATATCAGATTCACCCAAGGAACCTTGTCTGCCTATGTCCTTAGACCAGCCATCTTTGCAAGAGTGCTGTTTGGTCAGTGAAACAATTTGATTCCTGCTGGACACCAGAGCTAGCTGATTGGAGTTTGTAGTAATCGATACACAGGAGCACCCTGTCTCCCTCCAGCAGGGTAGTGTAAGCCATAGATTTAATCACTGGTGTTTACAACATCAGACCATCCTCGGTGAGTGAATAAAAGACGATGAGGCAGAAGAAGGCTGCCTATTCAGTGTTCTGAGGACAGCCTAAGACGCTACGTCCATACAACATAGCAAGGCACCTAAAACACATGCTCAAGTTAAAAACAGTGCGTCAAATGCAGTCCAATAGACTATCAAAAATCCAAGTTCCCACTAGAGCCGTGGAAGAAGCCTGCAAATAAGTAGCATCATTACACCTGTTGAAACTAGCACAGACTGTAACAGCAGCATAGCAGCGGTGAGAAATCCTTCGGGCAAACTGAGATGCTACAGCAGCTATCCAAAGCCACTTGAGAGACCGTGGAACAGGAATCGGTGCCCATTACCAGTTATTAAGGTCACACATGGTTTGGTTTATCCGGGACACAAGCATTCACAGATTCACAGAAATTTAGGGCTGGGATTCAATTTATGATGTCAAGAATGGGTTCTGTCAGATTGAGCTGGAGAGGCAAACAACTGTATACAAAACATACAAGAACAAAAGGAAAGATGCTGCCTCCAGCATGGAACTTGGAGAGGAGCACAGATGAAATGCTAATAGCTGCTTGCGTCACCTCTCTAAATTGTTCCTTATTAAAGAACCAGTTTAGTTTTAGAAGCATGGTGTGCTCTCATGTTGGGATCCAGCATACAGTACATGAAAGAATGAAGAACAGTAGGAAAATTATCTGAGTCAGGAAGGTGTGTTGCTTTAAGCATAAATAATTACCATTACAAGAGTTACCACAAAGGTTCTATCTTTTTCACATGCAAGAGAGCAGCCCATTTATGTCTCATGAAGATGTCTCCTTTGACGGCCCCCATCCCTCCCAGCTCCTTGTGTTTTGTCCCCCATTTATATGGCTTTGTACCAATCTCAGTGGGCTGTAAACACCCACGGTTTCTTCTTAGGATCTCCAGCTTATGTTCAGCTTCTGCGTAACCACTTAGGTCTCCCATCTCTAACTTTGCACCTACCATGTTGACAGACTGGTCCCAGCTCTGCTTTTTCTCTCCTCAGTTGCTTTGTTTCAAATATTTTTGTGTCCCCCTTCCTCCCTGGCTCACCTGTGTGGTTACCTATTCACTGCTATCACATATCCATGCAGCTAGCGCATGTCAAGGTAACATGAATTGCATTTCTCTACAACATCCAGGATGCAGTGATACTGGGACTTCCCCAGAAAGCACTTCTGATTCACTTGCAGCAGACTTGCTTACAAGAAGTGATGAGCAAGTGGCTTACTCTTAGGGAGTGGCCCAATGCAGTCAAGCACAAGATCTGGTACTGAGTGTACAACCCTGATGAGAGGGTCGGAGAAAATTGCATAGTGCCCTTAGCCTGGGTCACAAAAGGCAAAGAACAGCAAGTCCCTCTAGAAATTCCCTCAGGCTCCTTGACTCCCTTGGCCTGCCTACAGGCAGCCGGTGGCAGGAAGTCCATAAGGAGGGGTCTGCCTGGGACCCCAGACTTGTCAAGTCATTATGAAAAGTGAAACCCAAGCACTTAAGAGCTGCGCTACTTCACTTCATCTTCAAATAACCCCAGTCACGGGAATCCAGTAAAGCCTTGTCAATAGATGAGAGGCTGTTCCCTTTTTGTAGGCACCAAGGCTGGGCGGCAGCGGTACTGTGGCCCACACTTCTCCCATGACAAATATCTCTCCGGAGCAGACGTCCCTATGGACACCAGTGGTACAAAGTGCAGCCCCCTGCTCCCACACTGGTGACTCAAGCCATTGCATACTTCCTCTGTCGTCCTTACTCTCTAACTTTGCAGTGGAAACTCTGAGACACTGTTGATGTAACGGAGGAACAAAAAACACTGGAGATTTTTAGCTAAAGTTATCTACAGCAAGACTGTCTTTTCCGCCTCCTTTTACAAAATATGAACTCCTCTGATGAGTCAAATGAATGTGTAGCCTCTTGTTCCTCTTGTCTCTCAGTCCTGGAGGAAGGGGAGGAGGTCAGAGAAGATCACATATACACGCTCGTATTTTTTAGGCTCAAGTGCTATCCCAGAGTCTGAGCCTTTTGAATTCTGATCACAGCTGCTCTTCCCCTCCACAAAGGCACTGCTGCCTCCTTGACTCTTACATCGGATGTCAAGTTAATGCCAGGCCTGATAACTGGTGGTTACTTCAAGGGCTTCCCCATTGTCACACCACTGAACAAGGCACAAGGGAGGAACTTGGGCCAGTGCCTGTTAGTTCCTGGCTCCTGTGCCAACAAGGGTGTCAGCTAGTGCTAGCATGGGCAATGTTTCTTGTGATGCGAACACCTGTCACTGCTCTTTCAGAAGGCAGGGCAACTTTAATGAAGCAGAACAAACAGGTTACAAAACACCTGGACACGGGAGTGGGGGTTGACATTGTTTACTTAGACTTCAGGAAGGCATTCGATACAGTATCCCATCCCATACTGGTGAACAAGTTAAGAGGCTGTGACTTGGATGACTACACAGTCCGATGGGTGGTGAATTGGCTAGAGGGTCATACCCAGAGAGTCATAGTGGATGGGTCAGTTTTGACCTGGAAGGACATGGGCAGTGGGGTCCCTCAGGGCTCGGTCCTTGGACCAATACTCTTCAATGTCTTCATCAGTGACTTGGATGAGGGAGTGAAGTGTACTCTGTCCAAGTTTGCAGATAACACAAAACTGTGGGGAGAACTGGACACGCCGGAGGGCGGGGAACAACTACAAGCAGATCTGGACAGGTTGGACAAATGGGCGGAAAACAACAGAATGCAATTCAACACGGAGAAATGCAAAGTGCTGCACCTAGGGAGGAAAAATGTCCAGCACGCCTACTGCCTAGGGAATGACCTGCTTGGAGGCACAGAAGTGGAAAGGGATCTTGGAGTCCTAGTGGACTCCAAGATGAACATGAGTCAGCAGTGTGACAAAGCCATCAGAAAAGCTAATGGCACTATCGTGCATTAGCAGATGCATGACAAACAGATCCAAGGAGGTGATACTTCCCCTCTATCGGGCACTGGTCAGACCGCAGTTGGAATACTGCATGCAGTTTTGGGTGCCACACTTCAAGAGGGATGTGGATAACCTGGATAACCTGGTCCAGAGAAGGACCACTCGTATGGTTAAAGGCTTGCAGACCAAGCCCTGTGAGGAGAGACTAGAGCACCTGGACCTCTTCAGCCTCCGCAAGAGAAAGTTGAGAGGCGACCTTGTGGCTGCCTAGAAGTTCATCACGGGGCACAGAAGGGAATTGGTGAGGCTTTACTCACCAAGGCGCCCGTGGGGGTTACAAGAAATAATGGCCACAAGCTAGCAGAGAGCAGATTTAGACTGGACATTATGAAGAACTTCTTCACAGTTAGAGAGGCCAAGGTCTGGAACGGGCTCCCAAGGGAGGTGGTGCTCTCCCCTACCCCGCTGGTCTTCAAGAGGAGGTTATATGGGCATCTAGCTGGGGTCATCTAGACCCAGCACTCTTTCCTGCCTATGCAGGGGGTCGGACTCAATGATCTATTGCGATCCCTTCCGACTCAAACATCTACGAATCTATGAATCTATGACCAGTGAGCGCCAGA
The DNA here is from genome assembly GCA_030014935.1 of Caiman crocodilus. NCBI lineage: Eukaryota > Metazoa > Chordata > Crocodylia > Alligatoridae > Caiman > Caiman crocodilus. The sequence goes on from JAGPOW010002791.1 coordinate 16,724,715, forward strand.
TTGTGCTTGGTCCCTCTGTGCACAAAGGAAGGAGAAGATGCAAAGATTTTTAAAGCATTTCAATGCTTCTGCCCTGGTCACAGGGAAGGGGTACCCTGGTAAACCTTGCATTTGCAAAGGGTAAAGGGCTCTGCAGAACCAGCTGTGGTCATCTCTGTGAGAGATATTTGGATGATTTGAATATATCCTAACACTGCTGCAGAACTTGGCTTTAATACTCACTCCCAACAGGGATTAGCAAACAGTGAAACACTCCAAAACTTTAATTAAGCCCTCTCTTGCAAGGAGAGTAAAAGAGCATGGAAGGGATGGATTGCTGACACCACAAAAGGCTTGTTCTTTTGGCTTTGCTTCCACTTGTCCATGTCAATCTGAGGTAAAGACACAATCCTGAAAAGAGTCATATTGTGAGTTTCATGAGTATATATGCAAAAGAACAAGCAAAAGCAGAAATTGATGATGTCATAATCCATTGGGGTTAGAAAAACCAACCACCAAAAATTAACTCATTGCCATGGCAGAATGCTGCAGCTCTCTGCCCCTGTCTCTCTTGCAAAACAGCCCAATATGTCCTCTGTGGCAGGGACTTTTTTTTGCTGTGTATTTGTACAGCCTGGGCATCAACTGCCCTAGCTATAATGATAGCATTACTTTGCCTGGATCCTGTAACCTTTGTTGAGCTGATTGTTTATGTTGTTTTGCCATGCCTCATTGAGATTTTCTCATGAAATCTCAAAAACAAGCTTTAAGCAGATGACAAAACACTGTGGGATGTTGATTGTGGCAGCAAAATGGCCCTTTTTTCAGCAAAAATTGAGATGTCTGCAGCATCTTATGGAAAAGATGCATGTAATTTATGGAACGCAATTCATGAAAGCATGTATCTGCAGAATTACCACCTCCACGGGGCCTTACACTCTGCTCGTTCTACTGGGATTGAATGTGTGTAACAATCATTTAAGGGACAGTGGCTTCCACTTAAAAGCATCTGTAAGAGCCACAATATTTTATTATGCTTTCACTGCAGTTATTACAGAATATAAAACACCAGGAGAAATTCATTGGTGCCGTGCATGGCACTACAAAGGAACAGTGAGCCCATCCACTAAAAGGTCCTTGGGGCAGAGCTACTGCAACCATCCATAAGAAGCCCCACTTCAGGGGTGTGACTGGGATATGCTTTTGCCTTGGTACTTTAATGGCCTATAGGGACCAAGCTAGAACACAACCTAGGGCAGCCTTAGACTGCTCTTCCCTCCATTGGCACCCAAAATGTACTAGTCTTTGGGCACGTCTATACCTGATGTTTTAATGTGCATTAGCCTAAATTAATGCACATTAAGGGGGCATCTACATGTGTGCACCATTAATGCACATTAAAGTGAAGAATAGTTAAAGTTCATTAATGAATATGTAGACACACTAAAGCACATTAGCACTGTGTGTCTCAACTGATTTAGGACTGTTAGTTCCAAATTAGTCCCGCATAGCGTTAATGAGGTTTAATGCCTGCACATGTATATGCTTGCCTAAACCTGCTTAATGCACATTAAGCTAATGCGCATTAAATTCAGGCATGCTTAAATTAAAATGCATGTGTAGAGACACCTTTGTGTAGGCAAAAGTATTGCAGGGGATGCATAGAACCTGCACTCTTCATGTCTGTTACAGTCAGTTTGCTGTTCCTGCTTCCCACCAATAGCTCAATACTGAGGCATTGTGGAAGATTCACAGCCAACGAATAAATTGAAACAAGGAGAAAAAAAATCCAGAGTACAACACAGCTACATTTTGGTTTTACAAAGCAGACTTGAGAATAAGAAAGGTTAGGAAACACTCACGCAGTGTCCCATCTCCCCTCTTATGTATGCAAACAATGGAGTCTAAGGGGAGCTGCAGAGACATATGGAGTGCAGAGTAACAGGGAGATACGACTTTGTATGAAATTAATTGCATAGACGTGAATAACGTCTAGAAAGCAAAAGAGACCTATGTGTGCCAATACACTTTCTGAGGTGGTAATTCATTTGAAAGCAAGAGGGGAATAATCTGCTGGAGTTCTGTCCACAAAGGGATGGGTTGGAATATTAACCAGCTGGCAAAGTTAGCAGCCGAAGAGAGCCCCACACCCTGCATCAACAGTAGAACTGGATGGGTTTTTGGAAAATGAGCAAATCAAGGCAAATAGCCACTGGCCAGAATTATAGCTGCCAAAAAAGAGAATGATTAATGCCCCAACTGAGAGGAGCAGGTTTGGGTGGGTCTTCATGCCCAACCTTCTTGAATTCTGTATTGTTTCTGCGGTGTAGGTTGTAGCCAGGTTGGACATAGGCAGACAATTCTTTGGGTGACTCTGATCTCTTGTATTAGACCAACTTAAATAGCTGGAAAAGCTTGCTTAAAACTATTTAAGTTGGTCTAATACAAGAGATCAGATTCACCCAAAGAACCTTGTCTGCGTATTGTTTCTGTGAAACTTTTCCTTCACATTCATATTGACGAGATTAAATGGCGTGGTGCTTGGAAGTGCAAAGCCATGTTCACTTTGAAACTCCTGAAGCTAAATCCAGCTGCACTAAAAATATCAATGAAGAAATGCTGAGTTTATCCAAGTGCTGCTAAGGGCAGAATTAAGTCCCTAGTAGCATAAGGAAAGGTCACCCAATGGCATTCTCAAATCAGAAAACGACTGTTTTTTCTTTACATACTGTTAGTATTTTTCTGATGCAACATGTTTTATTAGTGGCAACCACAGTGCTTATGGCCTGATTTTCAGTGTGTGTATCCACAGCTCCCTCTGGCCCAGTATCTCTAAAAATATCAAGCCAATGCTGTTCACAAATGCAGTCTCAGTGGGTGCATAATTATGAGGCAAGCTGGAGCGGAGAATAATTCTTCTCCAGATTATCTCGCAGCAGGTCTGTCTAAGCATGTAGGACGTGTCCATCACCACAGTACTAGTAGGCACTAAGAGCCCAGAATCAGGGCAGAAATGTTCCTCTGGACACAGGAATTGAAAACAAAAAGTGATGATCGGGGATTTCTCAGAACCTAATTGCAGGAGCTTTTTACACCCTCATGTGGTTCGTCGCCAATGAAAGCCTGACTTCCCTATTAGCTGGCCCCAGGAATCATGTGGGGAGAAGTCAGAGCACATTAGCCAATCCAAAGGAAGGATGACAATCATGCCAGGTCTCTCCTCCTACCACTGCCTCTTTCTGGAGGTGGCGTCTCTCTGAAAGTCTATCAGAGGTCACAAGTCCTTTGAAACAGATAGCCAGCTGCTTTAAAGGGACTCTTGGCTGCTCCAAGGGATTCTTGGCTGTTTCAAAGGGCCTCCTGGCTTGCTGCAGTTGGTGTTTTCCTGCTCATCTGGTTCTCTATGGCCAGGAGGAAAAATGACTGTGTAACAGGCAGAGCATTTACTGAAGAATTGATTCCATTCCCTGTAGGATCAGATAGTCGATAGTCACATCATCTGTGCTAACAATAACGCATCGATTATTCACTGCACAGCGGGTCAGTGATAGACCAGTCAGCCTTTCAGAGGCACTGCCTGAACAAACTCTGTGAGAGAGATAGAGGCTAGAGGACAAGATCAGCACTGATAAACCGGTTGCTTGTCAGTCTATCAAGGTCATATGACATAGAGTCCAGCTGCAATGGACTGTGGCAGATCAGTGACATGACCTTGAATGAGGCAATCGTTGCCCGTTATGTCAACCTGGATGGGCACCGTGAACTGAACGCTCGGCTCTTCTAGCAAAAGACCTGACGTGCTTTCTGTCCGGGCACAGGCGTGATTCTGCCAGAAGGCAGTATCACACAGCGGCAACTAGCTACACAAAATTAAGAGTTACTGAATTAACTTTAAAACCTTGCACAACAAGCCCAAGCAGTGAGGCCATGCATGAGATCCTAAATGAGACTCAGGTAGGATGAATCTCACTCCTCAATCCAGGAGCATGCTGGGAGTCTGCAAGGCCACTCCCATATCCCAGTCCCTTATAAGGGTTGGATTTAGTGAGAGTGGGACTGCTTCCCAGGCCCAGAACCCTAGAATCATAGAAGATGAGGGTTGGAAGGGCCCTCAGGAGGTCATCCAGTCCACCACCCTCCTCCTAGTGAGAAAGTTTTTCCTAATATCCAACCTGAACTTCCCTTACTGCAACTTGTGACCGTTGCTCCTTGTTCTGTCATTTGCCACCACTGAGAACAGTCCAGCTCCATCCTCTCTGGAACCTGGCTTCAGGTAGTTAAAGGCTGCTGTCAAATCCCCTCTTCAAGTCTTCTCTTTTGCAGACTAAATAAGCCCAAGACCCTCAGCCTTTCCTCAGAAGTCATGTGCCCTTTCCCCCCTTCCCCTCCCCCATTTTCATTGTCCTTCACTGGACTCTCTCCAATTTGTCCACATCCTTTCTGTAGTGGGGCCCAAAATTGAACACAGGACTCCAGATGCGGCCTCACCAGTGCTGAATAGAGGGGAATAATCACTTCTCTCAATCTGCTGGCAATGCTTCTACTAATGCAGCCCAGTATGCCGTTAGCCTTTTTGGCAACAAGGGTCCGCTGTTGGCTCATATTCCACTTATTGTCCACTGTAACTCCCAGGGCCATTTCTGCAGAGCTGCTTCCCAGCCAGTCAGCCCCAGCCTGTACCGGTGTATGGGACTGTTCAGTCCTACGTGCAAGACTTTGCACTTGCCCTTGTTGAACCCCATAAGATTTATTTTGGTCCAATCCTCCAATTTGTCTAGGTCATTCTGAATCCTAGCCCTAACTTCCAGTGTATCTACTTCTCCCCCAAGCTTGGTGTCATCTGCAAACTTGCTGAGGGTGCACTCTATCTTCCAGGTCATTGATGAAGATATTGAACAAAACTGGCCCCAGGACCGACCCCAGGGGCATTTCATATGATACAAGCTGCCAACTAGACACTGAGCCATTGATTACTACTTTCTGAGTCTAATGCTCCAGCCAGTTTTCTATCCACCTTCTAGCCCATTCATCCAGCCCATACTACTTTAGCTTGCATGCGAGAATGTTGTGGGAGACCATATCAAACGCCTTGCTAAAATCAAGGTACACCACATCCACTTGTTTCCCTGCAATCACAAAGCAAGTCATCTCATCAAAAAAGGCAATCAGGTTGGTCAGGCATGATTTTCCCTTGGTGAATCCATGCTGACTGTTCCTAATCACCTTCTCCAAGTGCTTAGAAATGGATTCCTTGAAGTTTGGCTCCATGACTTTTCCAGGGACTGAAGTAAGGCTGACAGTCTGTAGTTCCCTGGATCCTCCTTTTTCCCTTTGTTAAATACGGGTACTATGTATGCCCTTTTCCAATCATCCGGGACCTGTCCTGATTGCCATGAGTTTTCAAAGGTGATAGCCAGAAGCTCTGCAATCACATCAGCCAACTCTCTCAGCACCCTTGGGTGCATCCTGTCCGACCCAAGGACTTGTATATGTCCAGCTTCTCTAAGCAGTCCCTAACCTGTTCTTTCACCACTGATGGCTGCTCACCACCTCCCCAAACTGTGCTGCCAAGTGCCGTAGTCTGGGAGCTGACCTTGCCTGTGAAAACTGAGATGAAAAAGGCATCGAGTACTTCAGCCTTTTCTGCATCCTCGCTCACAAGGTTACCTCCCGCATTCAGCAAGGGACCCACACTTCCCCTGATCCTCCTCTTTTTACTGACATACTTGTAGAAACCCTTCTTGTTACCCTTCACATCCCTTCCTAGCTGCAACTCCAATCGTGCTTTGGCCAAGTTTCTACATTCTTATAAGCTTCTTTTTGTGACGTAGTATATTGAAGAGTTTCCTGCTAAGCCAAGCTGGTCTTCTGCCATACTTCCTAGTCTTTCTGTGCCTCAGGATGGCTTGTTCCTGCACTCTCAGTAAGGCTTCTTTAAAGTACAGCAAGCTCTCCTGGACTCCTCTCTGCCTCAGACTGGCTTCTCAGGGGATCCTCCCCATGAGGTCCCCGACATCGGCTAGGAAGGCAATACAGCAGTACACAGGCACTTTTTGGAGAGTGTAGGGGACAACTTGTTGGTCCACCCATTCTGGTGGTAGTAGTTCATGGTTTTATTCCTTCCTCAGTCTGCCTGACTTTATGGCATGTCCTTGTCCTCCTGATAAGCCTAGTTCATCTGCCATCTCTTCTGCTTGGGACATGACAAATTCATGGAAAAGCAACTGGAAGTTCTGTTTCAAAGTGGGTTCCAGCTGGTTTTAATTTCCCCCTTTCTCTCTCTGTGAGGCCAGGTAAGGCTGTGTGGAAGACAGATTCCTTTTCATGAACGATTTCAAGATTTTGAACCCTGCCTTCTTCCTAAATCAGAAATGAAAACTGAAAAGAGCTAAATTCTCCACGAAAGATAATTCCATAAAGATTGTGTTTGTAGTCAAAGGAAACGCTGTTTAGTAACAACGTTGTTTTGTTTTTATTGTGACTTCTTAAATGTTTCATTATATTTTGCAAAAGAAAAAACTGAAAGAGAAAATTATTTTAAGATAAAAAACTGAAAGCTTTTGTTCTGCCAGTGTCAGAATATCCCAAGATGGATCTCCCAAAACAAAATTTTTCCTGATCTAAACTGTAAATACTAACTAGTGGCAAGTACGAAAAACAGTGCATCTCTGTCCTCACGATCTGTCCCCTGCTTCTGTTAAATCCAAGTTTGGAGAAACCAAACTGTTACATCCCTCGAAATCTTAGCTCTTCTCTGAAGGAGTCCTGGCTGTCTGCAGAATTGACACCTGGTCCCAAGTGGAACAGGGATGGGGCATAGGGGTTTTCACCTGTCTTTCTTCATTTTCAGTTCCCTTGAATCTTGGCACTGTTCCATTGTAGACAGACCTACCTGTTCAGGGAAATTTATTTATTTATCGTAAAACTGGAGTTTCTTATACATTCATAGAAGTAGGGTCGAAAGGGACCTTGTAGATCATCAAGTCTGACCCCCTGCCCTAGGCAGGAGAGAAAACCGGACTCAAATGACCCCCAGCCAGGTAGACATCAAGTCTCCTCTTAAAGACCCCCCAGGGTAGGAGCCAGCTCTACTTCTCTTGAAAGTTGGTTCCAGTTCCTAGCCACCCTGACTGTGAAGTAGTGCCTTCGGATGTCTAGTCTAAACCTACTCTGTAACAATTTGTGGTTGTTATTGTAACCCTGGGGGGCGCTAGGGGGAACAGGGTCTTTTCCAAACCCTGCTGGTCCCCCCGGTGAATTTATAGTCAGCCACCAGGTCCCCCCTCAGCCGTCTCTTGTGAAGGCTGAACAGGTTCAGGTCCCATAGCCTCTCTTTGTAGGGTCTGCCCTGCTGTCCCCAGATCATGTGGGTGGCCCTCCTCTGGACCCTCTCCATGCTGTCCACATCCCTCCTGAAGTGCGGTGCCCAGAACTGGATGCAGTACTCATGTACTCATGACTAGTGTCGCACAGAGGGGGAGGATCACCTCCTTGGACCTGCTTGAGATGCATCTGTGGATGCACGACAAGGTACGGTTAGCCCTACTGACCATGTTCTCACATTGTCGGCCCATGTTCATCTTGGAGTCAATAATGACTCCAAGATCTCTTTCTGCCACCATGCTCTCAAGAAGGGAGTTTCCCAGCTTGTAAGTGTGCTGCTGGTTCCTACTGCCCAAATACAGCACCCTGCACTTGTCAGTATTGAAACCCATCCTATTTTCATTAGCCCACCCCTATAACCTGCCCAGGTCCTGCTGTAATCTGTCCTTCCCTACTAGCGTGCCCACCTCTTCCCAAATCTTGGTATCATCAGCAAATTTAAACAGGCTGCTTTTCACCCCATCGTCCAAGTCACTAATAAAGAAATTGAACAGTACAGGCCCAAGGACCGTGCCCTGGGGGACTCCGCTGCCCACTTCCCTCCAGGTTGAAAAACATTCATCCACCACTACCCTCTGAGCACAGCCCTCCAGCCAATTTGCAATGCAGCTGACTGTGTAGGCATCAATGCCACAGTCGCCTAGTTTTTGATGAGCATGGGGTGGGAGACAGTGTCAAAGGCCTTGCTGAAGTCCAGAAAGATTACGTCCACAATGACACCTGCATCCAGTGCATTTGTGACCTGATCGTAGTAGGCAATCAGGCTGGTCTGATAGGACCTGCCCCTAATGAAACCATGCTGATTGCCCTTGAGCATCATCTCTGTTGCTGTCCCAACACAGATGTGCTCCTTAATGATCTTCTCAAAGAGTTTCTCTGGGATTGAGGTAAGACTGATGGGGCTATAGTTGCCCGGGTCCTCCCTCTTCCCTTTTTTGAAGATGGGGACCACACTGGCTTTCTTCCAGTCATCTGGCACCTGGCCTGAGCACCATGAGTGCTTGTAAAGCTGTGTCAGGGGCCCTGCAATAAACCCTGCCACTTTCCTCAACACCCTGGGGTGGGGAGCATCTGGACCTGCTGATTTGAACACGTCCAGCGCCTCCAGAAGCTCTCTAACCCAGTCCTCCCTGACCTTAGGTCTGGCGGTGTTTCTCCTGAGTCCATCTGGAATCCTGGTCGGGGAGTCCTGGTCCCTGAAGAAGAAAATGGAGGTGAAGAATTTGTTAAAGAGGTCTGCTTTCTCTTCTGGTGCAACCACCAGATTGCCAAGCATATCCTGCAGGGGCCACACATTACCTGGTGCCTTCTTCATTCTCCCTATATATTTAAAAAAGGACTTTTTATTATCTTTGATCTTTGATGCTAGCCCTAGCTCCATATCTGGCTTAGTTTTCCTAACAGCCCCTCTACAGACCCAAGCAGTGGAGGTAGACTCCTCTTTGTTGATAGCCCCTCCCTTCCACTGGGTGTACGCCTTCTTTTTGGCGATCAAGCATTCACGAATGCCCTTGGTGATTGTCTGGGTCATATTGTCTATTGCCTTTGTGACATATTACATGTCTCCCTTCAGGAATTATCTGTGAGTTCCACAGAGTCTCCTGAACACCTATAGAAACTCCAAACACATTTCTTTATTGCAGTTGTTAAGGGTCAACATTTGTGTTACCCTGATTATATCAACAACATTATTTAGTACATATAAGCATTTCTGGCACTGATGACTTGGCCATACGGGTTAGTTACCTGTGATAGCCTACACCCTAAAATCTCTTCTCAGGCAAAGCTATGGAAGTTTATAAACAGCCTATTTCTGCAATACCTCTGTGATTGATTTCCTTATCTTAATGATCTTGACATTAAGTGATGACATCATTCAAGACATTGGCTGTGCTCCCACTTGATAACACATGTAACACCTGATCTGAAACCTTCTGCATTTCCTGGCCTGTTCTTTTCTTTTGTGCATCTCGGATTAAAACACCTGTATACAACAGGCTGCATTTCCCTCCTCATTGGGAAACAAAACCAACAAGCAACAGTCACACAAAGTGGCTCCCAGCCAAGAGCTCTTCCAAACATCTACTCTGCAGCCTAGATGGGCTCAATACCCTAGGAAAACATGTTTTAATAAAGGGGGAAAAGACAGAGAAGGCAAAATCACCTATGCCTTTGGTTCTGAAGATTGGTCCAGTTACATTGTTCAGGATTTCATGCAAGCTTTCAGCATTCGTGTTGCCTTAAGAAAATGGGTTGTTTTTCCAAGACCTACATATTTCACACATTGGTAGTATAAAACAATCTATTAACAGTCCATTCAAATGCAGCATGAACTCTTCTGAGGTAAAGTAGCTATATTATAAAGTGCATATATAGTATAAAGTCATTTATGGTTTTCACTTTTCTTTCCGCTGTCATTGAGCCAAGCTCTAATTGACCTAACATTGACAAATGTCAAGAATAAGAATTTCTATAGTAGTTGATGCTAAACATTTTACAGGTTATTCTTAATTATGCTACCTCACCAAATCTTTGCATTGCCTCTTCAGATGACATACAGAACAGATCTGGTTTTGTTTTTAACAACTCAGCTGCCTGTAACCTACTTGGTTACCAACTGCTACTATCTGACTGCTGTGGTTGAAAACCGTAAACCTGGAGGGGGGGTACATTTTCAAACCATAAGATGAAAGACAAGAAGAGGAAGTCCAGCAACTTGAAGATGCTATCATCAATCCACAGCTGCCTAGAAACAGGAAGCAAGCATAAAGATGGCGTACAGAGCATGAGCCAGCGATGGAGGAAAGACAAAAACAAAAACTACAAGCTGGTAGAAATGGTATAGGCACAGATCACACAGTCTTGGTAAGCTGCAGATGAGGTGCATGGACGTATTACACAGTGTGGGTAGGAAGAGGTATTTAATACAAATGGTCTATTTGGATCTGCAAGCTACAAGGCAGCCGTAGCTAGTGAAGGTGTGCATGGGTCCACTGATTTCAGCCAGCTGAGAGTCTGGTTCCACACAAAAGTCTTCTACCATCCCATGAACATTCGTGTTTTACCATAGGCAACACATGCCTCCCGAGGCTGTGGGGACATGGCAACTGCCCGCAGGTGGCACCAGCAGTGTCGGCGGTGAGGGCAGGCCACGGTGAATCACCAACTGGCAGGGGAGGGCCCTCCGGGGCCAGACACCGAGCCCAGAAGTGCTGGTGGCACTTCTCAGGGGTAGCACCATCTCTCCACCTGCCCCCTGCCTGTTACCTAAGCCACGAGTGCTCACTGTCGGGGGGCACCAGCACTCTCAAGGGGTGCACATGCACCCCCTACGCATCACCTATGTGTTTTACAAAGCATGTTCAGGTGTTTAGAGGTTTATGAAGAGCATAACAATAGCTGGCTAGCAAAGCAAACACTCCTTCCTTTTAGATTTAATTGAAGTTAGTGGGATATTTGTAACGGAGCAGGTAAGGTCCCCCTCATTACAATCTAGAAGAAACACCGAGCCTGCCATTTAGTAGATTAGGCCACGCTGAGCGGTGCGCTCTTGACAAGCCATCCATTGGAGACAGAGGCAAGCATTCAGTTCTCATTTTAAAGAACCGTATCTCCGGGTGCGCTGTGGCTCCTCTGTACATCACCACTGGCATAGTTGTCTTATAAACCCTGCTTCTTAGTGAAGAGAAGACTTCCAAAGTGCAGCAGCGACTCTACACACCTGCTACACCTTCCCTATTACCAGTTTAAGAGGGAAAATGGGGCTTGGATGGGATGTCATGATGATCTGTGGGTACATGCTGCAGGCATCATCTCTTACTCCTACTTTGTGGCCTTTGAGGTAAGTTTGAACAGGTCGTAAGCTGCTCTAAGACAGTGTGGGAAAAACAGGAGGTATGGATTAGCATCAAAGTCAGGACTATGTAAAGCAGAGCATTAACCCCTGATATGCACTCTGTGTAGTTTTGCTAGACCCATGGAGTCAGCACTGACCCACAGCTGATTAAACACTTCAAACTGAAATGCTAATTTATTTTCATTTTGCTTTATCTTTTTATTAATGTGAGGACTTAAATTGTACTGTGGCATGTTGTTTGCACTTGGGTGGATTAAGATACAAAAAGCTTCTCTTGTAAGAACGCGGGCGTTAATGACATTGTACCGATTTAGGGCAGAGTTCAGCCACAGCCTACACAGCGTCTCTGTAGAGAAATCAAAGTGGGTACACTCAACCTGGGCATTAATGCTCAATATCTCTTCCACTGATGTAATGATGATAATCCCTTAACTGCTGGCACTGAGACAGAAAATTTGCCTGGCAAACATATTCACCTTCTTAACCATGGCTCACTAGCCTGGAAAAAAGTAGAGAAATTAAGAAAGAGTGAAAAAATAAAAGCAGCAAGAAAAAATAGAAACAAAAGGAGGAGGAAGCTGAGTGGGAAGAAAATCTTAAGTTTCCAGATTTTCAAATTTTTCAAAAAGCTTTTTACTGCTCTTCTCTACTTTCTCTAGTGAGTCAGGGGCTCACAATCTGTTTCACACACATACTGTCTTCTTCAAAGCTCCAGCTATTACCAGTTAAAAACTTACATAAGAATCTAAAATGCCATCTATTGAGTCAGACCATTGGTACATGTAAGCCCTTCACGTGTCTCACACAGCGGCAGACTGTGGATGCCACGGGCAGGTGAACAGGGCACGTCCGCAGTTGTCCGCTCCATTCTTCTCTCCCATTGCAGCTTCCAAGGAAGCTGGGTTTGGGAACCTCCGATTCAGAGGTTGCACCCCCATCTACACATTCGACACCTACTGATAGGCCTTTCCTCCATGAAACCGTCAAATCCTGCTTCGAACTGGGCTAAATGCCAGCCCCTATGACATCTCATGGCGATGAGCTCACACTCCTGTGAAAAAGACCTTCCTTTTGTTAGTTTTAACCCTACTGAATAATAGCTTTATGTCATGTTCCCTAGCTCTAAAATTTCGAGGGAGAGACTACCACAGTCCTATTTACTTTCTCTGCATCACTTAATATTTTATAAACCCCTCTCATGTCCCCCTTCAATTATTATTATTATTATTGTAACTATTGTGGTCCAAAACTGAAATGGAAACAAGAGGAAGAGGCTTGTCCAGGAGCCCTCAGAGACAGGCTAAAAGAGCCCAAAAGATCTTATCCCCAGGGACTCGGTCTAACCACCAGAAAACACCGTCTCCCTGCCACAAGCTCACACTTGACAAAGAGCACAGCTCAGTCCAAACTCGCAGTAGGTTATAACAGGAAAACCAGGAAATCTAGATAAAAACTGAAAGGAAATGAGAAGCAACAGATGTAATGTGCTTCACTAAGAGGTAGAGAGTGACTTAACCATCTGTCCTGGGGAAGGGGCAATACACATTGTGCGGCTGTGTTGCTCCAGAAACAGAGCCGGGAGAAACCAAGACACCGTCACAGCTCATTTCCTGTTCTCCCTTTGCTCCAGGGGTGGGAGTCCTCTCCTGCTGAGCTACACAACCAGCAGGTTGTTTTCTTCTGCATCAGGAAGCTGTTCTGGAGGGCGTGTGGCTACAGGAGGGCGTGCAGTGAAGGCTCTGCTCACTGCCCAGCTTCTTGCAGGGAAGAGGATGCAGCCCCCCCCGAAGAAGATGCTGTCTCCATGTTAGCTGTCCACTACAGGACAAGATGCCTGCACATAAGGAGGGCATGAAAGCTGAGCATTGATTTTGTGTTATAAAGCAAACCTTATTACAAAGCAAATTCAGTCCTCCCACAGACAAAATTCCCATTAGAATTAGTGGGAGTGTGCCCAGTTAAAGAAAAGGAAGGGCCTCAGATTTGGCCTTAAGACATGAATCTTCCTGGAAAGATATACAACTTGGTGATGCTCCACCGGCACATTGTCTAGGGACACCCAGGCTATTTTGCTAGTGTTTTGATCTACAAAACACTTGGCCACAGATTTAACTCCTAAAGGGCTTACATCCATGTGCTCCTTATTAGAGATCCAAATATGACTATGGGGAAAATACCATGCTCAACTGCATACCAAATAAATGCTGGAGAAGGGACTTAGGGCTCGGCTTGTTCAGGGCACTCTGTATACTGACAACAAATCACAGCCTTGGCAACCGTAGCAAAGCACGAAGTCTTCAAACCACTGAAACTCATGGAAAAAGGTAATTTGCCTAAATAAAAAATAAGGCATCAATCAAAACAGGCCTTTCATTAATATGCTTCCTTTGCTATGCTCAAGCTCATCCTTTTTTTCTGCAACCCCTGACTCCTCTCCTTGTGAGTTCTGTTTCTGTGCCACGGTTTATATCAGCTCATCTGAAAACTCACAGACAGTTCCTGTCTTTCTTCTCATAGCTGGGAGCATAGCACAGATCCTATACAGATACAAAATGGTGTTGGATTGATATTAGACAAATCAGGAGACCACTGCAACACCAGAAGGAAATGCATTAATGGTTCAAGATAAGTGATGTGCTTTATATGAAGCAAAAGCAAGTGTATGCATTTCAAACAAATGTGGCGCCTTGTCAGATGCAGATCTCCCAATTTAAAATGTGCTGTATGAAGTACCAAGCTTGTCATGTGTAATCTGCATCGATTAACATAGGGATTATTTCATATACAAGGTGTTAATGTGCTGAAAGAAAGAGACGGAGCTCCTGTATTAATTACACCAGAAATAGAATCTGGTGTCCTTTGTGATGAGTGCTCTGGGAGCAGCGCTGTCTGCAGCATTGCACTACAAATTGCTTCATCCAGTGAATGGTAAAGAGACCCTCCAGCACTTTCTATAAGTGCCTCTTATCTCAACTCCCCAAAATGCAGATATTGGGCCAAATGTATCTGCTCTGCTGCCCTTCATGACACTCCCTCAGGGATAAATTTGGCTCAACCCTTGTCTCTCTTTAAATTTGGAGTAAATGTTACTAGCTGTGAAGAAGACAGACAGCACCAGACAGGGCAGGCACGTGCTGTGCAGCCTTCCCCACAAACGTTCTGCTGATACAACACAATCCTGACCTGCAAAACCTCTGCTGGTCTTGTAGCCTGACTCTCTTAAAGAGAACGCCTAGTTAGACTACATTATATCCATTTGTTTGCGATCTGAACAGATGTCTCATAGGAATTAGGCTGAGACCAAACATTTTTCACAGATGAGCTAAGGTAAATCTGAACCCATCAGTCCAGGTATAAAAAAGTGAAAGAATCGATTCTCTCTCTGTGGTAAGGCTGAGGCTAGCTATCCATTAGGAGCCTGACTTTCAGTCTTTACCAAAGACTGACTTCTCCAAAGCCACACAAATCCACCAGAAAGGTTGAGGAAGACTTCTCTGGACTCTTTAGGACACACTGGGAATAGTCTAACATTGCTCTCATGGGTCAGGGAGCGTGTTAATATTCTCGTGGTTACCAGTGAATCCGTGGTTCGTTTTAAAATATGTAATGCAGCCCCTGAGCTGCAGTGGGAGTGGGGGGCAGTCCTTCCCTCCGCAGTGGTGGCAACCCCCAGCGCGATCCAGGTGAGGTGCTAGCAGCGCAGGTGCTGTCCCAGCTCCCAGACAGCACCTGGCCCAATCCAACAGCGCAAGCTCATGCTTGGAGGCTTCCAGCTCCCTGTGCACTGTCCCCACTGCCTTTCCACTGCCTGGGACCGCCCAGGAATGGGCTGGCGTCCCCTGGGGCAGTATGGGAAGGCAGCAGGAGGGGGGCGCGTGTTCTGGCAGCTGGACAAGGTGGCAGGGATGGCGTGCGGGGTGCTGGAAGCTTGCCAAGCCTGAGCTTCCCTGAGCACACCTAGGCTACCAACACCCCAGGCACCATCTCTGCCACCTTCTCTGGGTGCTGGTACACCCAGACACCCTCCTGCCTCCTTCACGCACTGCCCCTGGTGTGGCACAGGGAGGCAGCAGGAGCTCAGTGACGGGTACACGTGACCGATTTTTTTTTGTCCACAAAGGGACAATTTGCCTGGATCAAACTAAAATGTATCAGTGGGAGTCTAAGTTGCCATGCTCAAAGAAATTTTAACAGAAAAAAAAATTGTGCATGTGTGTATGGTGACACCACTATGTGAAGACAAATGCCAATTTCTTGTCATTTTTTGTCACATGTACATGTCCACATCATCATGTGTACAAGTACCCTTACTGTTTGAGTAATATCAGAAACTTTGACACCCACTGGGTGTGTCTACATGAGACACTACTAATCTAAACACTAAACTAATGCATAGTAAAGCATCCGTGTCTACACATGCACAGGATTTACTGTTCAGTAAATTAGGCTAATGCATTGTTTCTAGTACCAAGAAATACAGGTACCAGATTAACAGGGTGTTAGCTATTTCACAGTAGTGCACGTGTAGTCGCTGCCCGAGTCAGCCTCGGCATCCAGGGGCAGAGGGGGATGTTGTTGTCTGCTGCTCCAGCACTGCTCAGCTCCCCGGTCCCCCCAGGCATGGGTGAGGACCGGAGCCGGCTGGGGCATGAGCTCTGCGGGCAGCAGCAGGACTGTGAGGACAGAGAACTCACCCGTCCCCAAGTCTGCCCTTGCCTACACAGCACACACCCCAGTCAGCTCCTGCTCCCCACCCATACCTGAGGGAAGCCAGGAGCTGATCAGGGAGAGATGGGGCGGAGAAGCAGTGTGAGGACCAGAAGGGAAATATTGCGGGGAGTAGTATGGAGGACTGGGGGAGAGACAGAAGGGGAAGCAGTGCTGCAAACCAGTAGGGAGACATGAAGGGGAAGCAAAGCAATGCCAGAGACAGGGATGCAGAGAGATGTGCGTGGGGGGCAACAGCACTGGAGACTGGGGGTGATGCAAGGGGGAAGCAGTGCCAGGACCAGGGAGAGATGTGGGGGTGGGGAAGCAGTGCTGGGGACCAGGGAGGAGATGCGAGCAGGAAGCAGCACTGGGCCCAAGAGAAAAATGTGGGTAGGAAGCAGTACTGGTGTGGGGGAGGGTAGCAAAGCAGTGCCAGAGGGGAAGATGCAGTGGGAGAAAGCACCACTAGTGGGGAGATGTAAAGGGGAACCAGTGCCAGGACCAGAGAGGAGATGTGGCAGGGTGCGGGGGGGAGCAGTGCCAGGGTCTAAGGGTAGAGACATGGGAGGGAAGTAATGCCAGGACCTAGAGGGAGGCTGGGGGGGGAGGGGAGCAGTGCCGGGACTGGGAGGGAGATGTGGGGGGGAAGTAGCACTGGGGACCAAGGGGGAGACACTAGAGAGAAGTAGCACCCATGACCAGTGCTTGAGCATGGGGCATTGCCCCAAGCCAGTGCCACTGAGCCAGGTTGCAATCCTGAGCACTGAGCAGCTGGGAGCCGTCTCCTGGACAGTGGGTGGGAGCTGTCTTCCCACCCCCTGGAGCCCAGGCCTGACCCGCATGCCCCCTGCCAGCCCAGGGCTGGCACCCAGGAGAGCCTGGAGCTCCCCCTGGCTGCTGCAGCAGGTAAAGCAGAGCACAGGGGCAGAAGCAGCCCTGGACTCAACTGTTCCCATTGAAAGCAAATTTGCTCCAAGAGGAGTGCATGTGTAGACGTGTGCCTAGAAGTGCTTTAATTGCATGCGTATATGTGCCCACTGAACCTTTATAATGAGATGATCCTGTGACAGGCAGACTTGAGGTTCATATAACTATTCCATGATTAACTGCTGCCAATAAGGGGCATTTGATCATGTAATGACAACATACCAAATGTAATTAATTCTGGGAATTAAACACTGCTTCATTTCCAAATGCAAGCAGACCTGGCTCCGGAAGTTATCCAAAGAAGCAGCAGGAATTTTAGGGACCCTTTCAAGACCAAGAGAGGGATCTACCTACAGGCGGTAGTGCTTGAATTACCAGTGATTAATTTCCTATATAAATAAAAGGTTAGCGCACATTGTAATCTCTGTGTTTATTTGGATTCTTAATGTAAAAAAATTAAGGACTTAACTTGTTTACAGCCTAACTACCTTGCAGAGCTATAGACTGCTTTGTGGAGAGATGTTTATAATGAGATTCAGCAGCAAGGGAGCAATATAAAAACCAAAGAACTGGAACAGATCTCAGGAATAGAAGTTCAGTATTGTCCTAATAATTATGCTGGCAGCTGTATTTGCATGAAACCAGGCTTTTTCTGTGGTACTCATCTAAGGTTATTCAGCTGCCTTGATGTGTTTAGAAACAAAACCACTGGCATCCAAATAAGGCTAATAACAAAAATGCAATATGATGTTTCCCATTTCCAGCAAAGGGTAACAGAACAGATGTTCCTTATGTTGCCATGCTACACCAGCACAGGGGGGGAGCTGAGAAAGTTTGCAATTCATAGTGACAGCGCCATTAAACTAATGTAGTACAGAATGTCTGCAATGGAGGCATGCAGATCTGAACAATCTGTTTCGGCACAGAGAAGACAGGATGATGAGTACTAACACTGACCTTTCAGGTCAAAAAACCTCCACCCCTTTTGCTTCTTCCCTAGAGCACACCTCACAATTAACTTTTTCGGTTTGACTATTGGTCAGCTCCCAGCATGTCCATTTCCCCAAACATACTAATGACCCAATGGCTTGTTGCAGCCAATGCACTGTACACATTGCTGTAGTTCTATCCAGATGAGTGCCGATCCTGCAGCCATGGGAGCCACGTGGGTAGCCCCGGCAGAGAGACAGACCACAGAGCAACGTTGGTGAAGATGACAGTCACCGATGCTCAAGTGGGCCACATCAGGCTATCCAAGTAACTCCTACTTTGTTTTATTAACAATGCAGCCATTGTTTGGTTCCCAGGCACTGGATCGCAGCAGGAGCACAAGGGCTGGCAGTCATATTGGTTGTTTGGAGATCTCCAGAGCTGACACCAGGTGGCAGCATTTCCAGAACATTGCCACTCCTTTCATCCTCTTCCTTCCTCTGGTGTCTGGCTCCTGAGGGTCCCAGTCATGCCCTGGCTGGGCAACTTGCATAACACCCGCTGGCTTTGGTTCCCAACAGCCACCTGTTCACTGCACAAAGCCTGACCATCTCTAGGTTTGGGCCTTTGTTTCCCACTTCTTTGGGGGTAAAAGGAGTTGGCAGGCTAGCAGCTGGTGGCAGCCACAGAAAGCACCACTAAGGCACAAAGGCTCAGCAGCAAGACAGTCATGCCTCAGTCCTACTGTGCCGTTAAACAGCCCCACATCCAGGGACTCTGGATCATAGTTCAAATTTACTTGATAAAGGTTTTTGCTGTCACCTTTGTAGACATCCCAGCTGGGGGCATTTACAATACATCACAAAGACTGAATGAAGCAAAACCCCAGAGTTTAACAGACACGATTAAAACCTTGTGTGAAGGTCACCTTCACCAAACCAGGCTCACAGAACTACCCCTAGAGCCTGTGTGAGAATCCTGCACTACGTGGGACGCAGAGTCATGCCTTTCCCAGAGGGCTGTGGGTTGAACACGGACTCACCAGCGGTTTGGACGGCCGACTGAAATACTCTGCAGAAAAATGGGGCAGTGAAGCCTGACTCATTGGTTAATTATATCCAGTCAGTCGAAGAAAAGGAACTTTGGCTTCTCACCTAGCTGCACATTTCTTAGCTGTACCCGTGTTCGTGAGCACATTGCACCCACTCAGTAATGCAACCCTGAACAGAAGGCTGGTCTGTTGTAATACATATCCATATACTGCAGTGAACAAAGCCTGTTGTTAGCCTCAGAAGTCTTGTTCTCCCCTTGCTAAAAGCCACAATCTTTGGCTCATATCAGTCCATAGGAGGCCTTGGAAGCTACAGCATTAGTCGGGTTCCCGTTCTATGCAATGGGCAGGATACAGTCAAGCCATACAGAAAGCTTCTGTACTTACTTACAGCTGCACAGCAAGCACACAGCAAGAGAAAGGGGCAGGCCAGGGTAGAGGCTGGAGATGTGGCCAGTGAAGTTCATGTCTTGGATGTATCAGACTTGCCCCTGTACTAGGGCTGCATCCATGCTGTCCTGGCCTAGTTTGGTGACCATCAAGCATTCAGCTGGAACGAGGGCAGACTTTGCCTTCTGAGACTGATAGGGTGGGCTGAGCAACCCTAGGAACAAACACCTCCACCTGGCAGAGCTCATCTGAACAATACAAGCCCTCCAAACCGTGCAGCTTTCCTGGTTAAGACGTGGAACCAAAAAGACAGTCTTATCCACAGAGTTTTCTAATATGCCAGCACATTTGGGGGAAGGGGGAACTGGAACAGATTTCAAATATTTGCCCAGAAGCAATAGGTTAATAGTTCAAAAGTCCCCATTGGGACATACGGGGCTCTGGGAACAGGAAGAGTGTTGGAAAACGCAGAGTATCAAGCAATGGGGAGATCTCAATAAAGGCAGTTGAGATCAGGGCCACCAGCAGAGAAGGCGACACACAGAAACCAGAGACTGCCAAAGTAAAGTGTCAAAGGGATCCAATATTGACATTTTTGTTAAGTCTGTGCAATTCATCTGGAATGCTACATGTGCTGACTGGACTCTTCACGCCACCTTGAAAGGAGTCATAAATCCCACACTTGAAGGCCCTGGTGTGGGTGAGCACTGGGAGCCTCCAGTGAACTGCTGAGTGCCCCGCCGGCCTTGCTGAAAGCTGACAATGCTTAGCACTTTGCAGGATTGGACCTTTTGACAGAACCCAAGTATTTTCACTGACCCTTCTCCAAACAGCTTCAGTCCATGGCTCGCTGTGCCAAAGTAAATAAATAAATAGACTAACAAGCAGAAATGCCTTTACCGGACATTATTCTGGGCTGATTGGTTGTGAAACTTTACTCTAAACCCCAAAACCACAAAAACTGCCAGTTTTCCAAGCCCTGTGTTTTTCATAGCTCTCATAGCATTCTGAATAGTTTGCATTATTCAAACAGAGAATAAATATACATTTAAACTGCTTGGGGTATTGACACAGCAAAATGGTACTTAACTCTTTGCTCTGTGCATTTTCTTGTTAAATGCAATATAAATGAATGCCATTTATCTATCACTATCAGCTTGGGGATATCTATTAATGCTGATAGTACCCAAAATACCTGAAAAGGCACTAGCTTAAAAGACATTTCACAGTTGTGCTTTAAATGAGAACAGTGATAGAAAAGGTGCTAATGGTTCTGTAACCCCTATGCATGGAGAAAGCAGGGCAGGGTGGCACCTGAGATTAAGTGGTTTAGGCTAATTTAGTACCATTTTGCCTGATTTGTGACAACACAGCTAGCTCTATTTGTGGAAAAATCCAACATAGGTAGTGGAGATTCTCAAAGGGCTTGACATACATTAGCTGAGCCCCACAAGCCAGGGCTGTCATGACCATTGTTTAAGAGATGGGGAAAATGTGTCATCATGACTCATGCAGAGATGTGACTTGCTTGAGGTTATAACATAAGCCAGTGGCAGAAGCAGGAATGACACTCAAGACGGTGGACTATGAACTCCCCACTCTATTATAGAAGAAGCTTTTGCAAAGAATACAGACTTGATATGAAAAATGAGACAGCAAAGGTCTGCAGGTGCCACCAAAGGGCCAACAGACCTGCAGCTTAGGAAGCAACCTTGAGCTGTTCTGTTTGAAGACATAACCTGGAAGTAGGGAAACCACATGCAGCCATTCAAATCCAGATGAGTCAAGGACTTGAACCAGACAGCTCTCTGTGCAGCTTAAGGTGGTGAATAGCACAGAGATAAGGGACATGATTAGCTGTTTGCATCCACTTAAGCTATTACTGTTACTCTGAGGACACACATTCATTCATAAATTACATAGCTGTACATGAAAATCATCCTAAAACCCTTGTAGGCAGACTTCCTTTCCACACAAGTGCAATTAATAATTTGCTTCATTCACTAGCTACTATGTGAGACTCCTTGGAAAAATACAGGACCTCATGAAATCTTACACACTCCAAGAGAAGAGCTCATCTCTAGTACACCTTACCTGTAGGTGTGTTATGTCTTCAAATAGAGAAGTTTAAATATATATTTATTCTCCGTATGTGTGAATAGGTGTGTCCTCAAAAGGGTACCCTCAACCTGAAAAAACATGTGTTAAAACCTCCTGTAGCCTCTTTCACCATAATGAGATGATGAAAACTAAAGAAATTTAAAAGAAATGTAAAAATCCTTTCAGCTGCAATTGTCTGTGCTAACTTATTGCAGTTCTATGATTTCAGGCCATGAAAACTGCTCGGTTTCATTTTGGGTTTTGGGTCCCTCTCACATTCTAGTTCACCTACAGGAAAGTCTCCATTCAGCTAGAAATCCCTATCAAGGACAGTCCCACTGAAATCAACAGGACTTAAGTCTGTGCTACTCTAGATAAGGATGGATTAACAGAAGCACTGGACATGGTAGAAAGAAGTGAAAATGAAAATGGCTGAGCTTTCATAGGTATGGTTATGCTATTAAAAAAAAAAAAGAAACAATAAAAATCCCTCATCCCACAAATTATCCTTGAGGCTAGGATGGGCCCGTTCCCTTCAAAAAAACATCCTTTATTTCTGGGGTTCAGCTAGGCCCTGATCCTGCAATCTGTTCTGAGATCCAGCAGGTGATGTGAAGACTTCCTGACGTCAGCAGGGCATGAGGCTCTGGCCACACAGGAGTGGGCTCTAGGATATTCAGATCATTCAATGAGTCTGCAATAGCTCATAAAGCCAGTGCAGCTTTCTGCAGAAGGGCCAAATGCCACCTCGAACGTCTCAGGGAGTTGAATATAGACCACACAACCGAGGCTGGGGCGGGGGTATTTATTCATTTATTCTTTGGAGCAGAAGGAAGGAGACCATTTTTCTTTTTATGCCTATGCAAAGTAGTCATCTTCATTCCTGTAGTTATCAAAGTAGTTATCTTCATTCCTGGAATTTGTAATGGACAGTAATTGTGCCCACACCGCTGAGAGTGCTTTCAGGCTTTAGTGATTCTGTAACGCATTCCACACATTCACTCAAAGCCTTCTATAATAATGGAAAATTAGTTTTGTCCAGAATGAGCTGCTTTTATAAAACAGAAATAAAAATGAATGTAGAGTATTTCAGAGACAAGTAGTATTTTCCCTACTGGAATGCCAGACTGTATTATATACAGACTAATGAAAAAGCAAATGACATGGTAATTCATTTACAGCATTAAATATTCCCAATACAAAGGAAATCGTATAGAGGAGAATGAGAAAATGTAAAACACAGGAAGAAATCTTCCTTTGTGCTGGAAGCTGTTGGCTTGATTTCCAAGCTGCTGAATCCCTCCATTTCCCTTTGATTTCATTGGGAATTTGCAGCATCTCTGGAAAATGGACCATGCCTGACAAAAGATTCGCATTGCAGAAGTACCACGATGCATTGAGTAAATTGACTGTTCTGGAAATATGCTTGATTACCAGATGAGTATTTTACTATTTGCCAAATAAGTACAGTGTATACAGAGGCCTTGCCCTTACACATGCTCATTTCCTACTTCTAAGAGGTTAGTGAATTATTAACATGCTGTGGGTATCTAAGTCAAATTTTCAGACAATATTTTCCACACTTCAGCACTACAGTGATGTGGGCCAGCAGTTGAAGTCACCATGGAATGGCGGCCTGTTTAAGAGCGTTTATCTATGGCTCTTTCCTGCTACAACAAAGAGTCCAACCTAGGAAGAGCTCTAGTGGGAGTTTAATTTCTTTTAAGCAGCTGCCTCTCTGCTCAGTATGGGGAGCAGCCACCAAAACACTGTACAGCAGTCTCTAAACAACGATTTAATGTTCATATTTTGTCTCTGAAAACATACACGAACTTGATCAAATAGTATCTAGAGGTATAATTATACCTGTCTTAGCAACCAAAGGAAAGCTGAATTTCATTCTGTATCATGGCTGGTCTTAGCAATGGCCAGAGAAGGCCAGCTGCATCTCATGTGGTCCCTTGCTAATCATCAGCAGCAGTGAGCCCTCACGGTCAAGGATGACCAATCCCATGGATCAAGTAAAGGGTTGTAAATGAGTTCATTGATGGTTAAGAAGGCTGATCCTGGAGCTGCAGACTCCTTGACAAATGCCAAAAGTGATGGTTAAAGGGAAGGTTGGACCATGGATTTCTCAGTCCTTTCCTTTCTCTGGTTTCTGTTTCTTTCCCTTCCATTTCTGTTGTTTTCCTGCCTCCAGGGCAAGATGGTTTCCCTCGAAATAAGATGTACTTTCTCTCACAAGGCATTGCCAGATAGCCCCGTCCGAGGCTAATTTTTCTCAATTTGTGGTGTCAGTGAGACAATTCTTAATGCTCACTTTGAGGCTGTCCTTGTACTGTTTCCTCTGGCCCCTGCATGTCCTTTGTCCTTGACTGAGTTGAGAGTATAGCAGTTATTTTGCTAAGCGTTCATCAGGCATGCGCAAGTAGTGCCCCGTGCACAGCTGATGTCGAATAATCAATGCTTCCCTGGTGGTGTTAGCATAAGTGAGAGTACTGGCATTTGTGCAGCAATCCTCCCACTTTATGCCATAAATCTGAAGTTTATAGTTAAAAATTATACTACAGGGCTGGTGTCCGTTTGTCCTTCACACTGTCTATAGACTTTAGAGGCTCCAAACTCTGTTTCATAAAGTTTCTACGCACCCTTTTTGCATGAATCCTTCTTAGAAGCAAATGGGAGTTCATACTGAGTGGCACATTATCAGTGCTTGCTTATTGACTCTTTATAAAAATACCATTATACAATAAGGAGGGCTAGACACCCAGTCTCCCTGATTTTTATTAGGTGGTCAAGGGATTCCCAAGTGGCTTTTGTGCCTCTGAAAGTCTCCTTGAAGATATTTTACATGAGATACCTCTCCAAGCTGCTTTCAAAGCTGGCAGCTTGCAGGTGGATGAGGAACAGTGAGATGAGCTGAATAGTGAAGTACTATACACAAGTCACAGAAGACCCTGAAGATGACAACATTGGTCTCAAGATTAAATAATTAGTAAAAAACAAAGGGAATGTAAAAACAAGAAAAAAGCTGACCAAAGATAAGCAAGCCACAATAGAATCATCTTTAAATATCTACCCTATGCATAAGCAGAGAGCATGTCCAATAGTAACAGATCCAGCATGAACAAAGCAGCATGCAAATCATATGGGATTCAACTCAGTCCCTATACCACAATATTTATTTACCCAGTCAACTATATTACTAATCCTTGTGCTGCTCTTGCTTCTCATGCTGCTGCTAATCAGGAATTCTGGAAAAGATCAACGTTACGGTATGCCCTGGTTTTTATCTTGTAGCTAAGAAACCTAATTTGGCCCATATATTACTCAGTGCCATACCTCAGGGTCACTCCTTCCATGTAGGAGAGCTTGTACCTGATTGTGCCTTATCTGAATTAAACTTGACATCTCTTCAAGAATCCACTGAATAGGTACACAGGAATCCTCATTTGCAATGCACACTGTAGTCTATAATCACAATAATTCTGTAAGGCAATACACTACAGCTGCCAAAGACCAATTGCAAAACTGGAAATATTACTATTTTTCTTTCAAATGACGCCCAAGGAAAAACGAGTTTCTTTGCCAGACACCTTCAAATCTCCATGGATTAGCTTCCCAGACTGGGGTAACCAGATGCTGTAAACAATTCTGAGCTGGCATTAAAGGTGTGGTCTCTGGTTTTTCAGTGTTGTGAATTTAAAATCCTAGTCAATGCCTGCAGAGTTTTTGAGGCCACTTGTCACTGGCCATTGTTTAGCTGCAATGGAAAATCTGCCAAATGCCCCTAAAGCATTAATCCTTGTCTTCATTTAGGTCTTTGTAGCCCTGGTGAATGCAGTTCACTGGAATAGTAAAGTAGCACAGAGGAAACACCTCCAAGCTCATGACCGCCCCTCTCCCCACCTTCTCTCTGCCACCGTGCAGTTGATATGAATGGACCTTGCTGTAAGGCTAGGCATTGACACTGGTAACATAATGATAAATGGAGCAGAAAGCCCATAAATGGGAAAGGAAGAGTTCATATTAACCTTACAAATGTTTCCAACTGGTCTTTTAGGTGCATTTCCCTCAAAAACCATCAGAAGAACTGAGGGCACAAGTGCAGCACACAAGCCAACCTATTAAATGCCTCCCCTCCCTACCCCATCAAACAAATGAAACATCAGAGAGATTCAAGGGTCTCTTCTTATTTGTGGGTATGAATTATTTACACATAGAAATGCCTTTAGCATGACCTGGAGTTTCCTGAAAAAGGCTCTTGTGTTTTGATGGCAAAACAGACTTC
The DNA here is from genome assembly GCA_030014935.1 of Caiman crocodilus. Lineage (NCBI taxonomy): Eukaryota > Metazoa > Chordata > Crocodylia > Alligatoridae > Caiman > Caiman crocodilus. Next base: position 16,750,332 of record JAGPOW010002791.1, read on the forward strand.
TTAATTAGGATAAGAAGAAAGAAGGAAAATGAACTGAAGAATAGAAAACAGGCAAAAGATCAGGGATGAATATGGTCTGAATACCAAAGGCAGTAGGGTCACAAACTTACAAGCAGGAGGTAAGGCAAAGCATGTGCATTGATGGGCAGCAGAGGCAGGTGTCAGTTTGATCCTTCTGTAAATCATCATTGCACAAAACAAACACTAAGCCAGTCAGGAGGATATTGCATTTTGTCTCCCCAAGCTCAGAGAACCCTGCAGGGCCTCTTCTGAAACCTTTTGTCCATTCCGGTAAGATTCTAGTTGCATCAAAGTCAATTGGATTCACTATGAGATTCACATCCACTATGAGATTTATTATGGCCAGGATTTCACTGGAAGGTTGTAGCCACTAGTGTAGTTAAGTATTAGCATCATCATCATCTAAAGCATTTATTATTGCCAATGTCAGAGACAGGAAACAGGACTGGGTGGACCATCAGTCTGACCTAATACGGCACTTATGTTCTGATCACCATAATCTAAAGGTTGTACCGGGTTTGGGGGAGCCATTAGTTGGGGCACTGAACAAACACAAGTGAAGAGACAGCCTCTGCTCCCCAATAAATCTAATATAATAAAAGCCTGTCTGTTCATAATGCTTTATTCACACTCCGATTGGTTGTCTCAGCAGCCAACCACAATGCTGACTGAAACAACCAATCAGAGTGCTGTACGCAGACAGACACACACGGCAGAGCACCGCCATGACAGTGGGGATGGAGGGGATGGAGTGGGAGGGGGGCTGGTGTTGCTCTCCCCCCTCCGACCATGCCCCTTGGAGGTGGAGGTGGTGCTGGGTGTGCAGTGCTGGCCTCACCCCCCTATCCCGCACTCTGCCACATGGGGCCAGATGCGGGGGGTGGGGATGCTGCTCCTTGGAGGCGGCAGCACGTGGTGCTGGCGGCACATCGCTGGCCTCACCCCCCCATTCTAGCCTTGCTGCTGCTGCTGCTGGGCCCTGACAAAAGCCAGCAGGGAGGTGGAGGCATCAGGGAGGATGGGTTTAGGGGAGCAGGAAGGGGAGGGAAGGGGCACAGTGGCAATGCCCTGCTGCCACCGCCAAGCCCTGAGACCATCCAGGAGGGAGGGAGGGACAGGAGCCGGTGGGTGTGAGGAGCAGCATGGGGTGGTGGGTGGCAGCGCTCCATCCCGGCCCGCCCCTCCCTGCAATTCTGGATGGGCAATTGACTAGTTAAACGCATAAAATGTAGCTTTAATGCAAGGACTTTGCATGACTTCTTCCTCCTTAAACTAATTTATTGGTTCCTAAGTCAGAAAAGAGAGAACGTTTCAAAATATTACTTTAAGACATTTGTATTAGAAGCCTTACTTTTAAGTGAGTAGAAGCCAAGGCCATGTTCAACTGCAAGTCAGATTTTCTCATGTAGTCACATCCCAATAACTTCATTCGTATCCACTTTGACTTGTGGAGGAAAATGCTACCCAAAGAAATTTAGTATCTGAGTGTCTGACCCATATTTGTCATTTGGCCATACAAATGGCAGCTTTTATGCTGGGGTGTAGGTTAACTTCATGCCAGGGTTTTAACTTCATGCTTCGGTCATTTTTTTGCCACAGCTCTGTATATAAAAGGGTAGTCAGAATTTCCCACAATGGGAAATGTGTTGATATTTTTCAATCTCCCATAACTCAAAATTAGCTGAAGAAATCTTATGCAAACACTTCTCTCTCTCTCTCTCTCTCTCTCTCTCTCACACACACACACACACACACACACACACACGTGCACATACGTAAGCATACTCATGCACATTCCAAATGTGGAAGATTTCAGATAGCTAAGCAGACCATAGCCAAACTGAAATCCAGGACACATGGTCTAGCAGTCTTGCAAGAAGTCTGAAATGAGCACACTTCACCTGTACCTCCAGTAACACAACACCCCATAAAATCGGGGGAGGAAAGACATTGTGATTCAGAGGTAAAAATATCGCCAAGTGACCAATGATACTTCCTTCAGGACCCACATTACACAGGGTTTCCATCCAAGTACTTCTTAGTCCATTGAGCTTAGCTGACAAGACCAGGAGGCCAGCATATTGTAAGTCAAAAGTCCTCTGTCTCTAGTCCTATTTTTGAGAGAGACCATAGGTAGGCAGATGCTGTCTTCAGTTTTTAAACAGCATGTGTTTTTCACTATCTCCATGTTAGTAATATAATAATTATAAAAGAGAAAAATGTATTGCTAATTGCCCAGCTATTTTGTGATATAGTCTTAGTGGAAAAGCCTTCGTGACTAAGATGCTGTCAGTAAAGAATGACTACAAAACCGCTTTGGATCAACTCATCTTCAAAACTGGGTGTTGCTGAACTTACTCCAACTCTGAACTCTCTTTGGGAGCAGCACATATCACATTCCTTCCTGTCTTTAATATTTGTGGGGGGAGGACGGGCTGCCAAAAAGGATAAATTCTGGGATTTGCTATATCATTCATTGCTGGCTCCTGTAACTTCTTATAGATGTCTTTATCAAAATCTGAGTCTCCGAGTGGCTGTGCACCATGCTCTGGGAGGAAACAGCAGCTGTGAACATGGGTGCTCTGTCATGTTTGCAAGTCCATGCAGGACATGTGGTGGGATGGCGTTCAATAGAGGTTTCGGCACAAAAATAGGAGATGAACCCCAAGATGCTGATTGCTGTATACAGGTGATTCTTCAAACAACCCCCAATGCTCCATTGCTGTTAGAGGCTGCGCAGCACTTCTGAAAAATCATAATCACGCTACTTATTTGAGAATCTGGATATCACTCTCTGGCTGCTGGTCCAGGGCTTGCTCCATGGTATTCCAGATGGCACAGATGCAGTACAGACATGTGGAGACACAGGATAAAGTCCTGGCTCTGCTGAAATGAACAGCAAAACTCCCACTGGTGTCATAGCAGCCTGGATCTTTATGAAGATACTATTCCCCTGGCTCAGGCTCGTTCCCCACCCCATGTTGGGCCCAGGTCCACTTCTCCCCTGGCCCCACTGTCACTGCTGATGCCACGGTGCACCCAGTCCCCCCCCACATTGTCGGGCACACTCAGGAATGGGAGAAGTGGGCTTGGGGCTGACACAGGGGAGGGGAGCGGAGGAGGAGCGAGCCCAGGCCCCAGTGGGGAGGAGGCCTGCTCCCTCTCCCAACCACCGCTGCCACCACGTTGGGCTGGTCCAGCCGGGCCTGCTGTTCCCTCCCCCACCGTGGCAGGACAGCTTTTCCCCTGTTTGGGCATGCTCCACTCCCTCCACCCCCTCGTGTTGGGCCTGGGCCCGCTCCCCACCCCATTTGCTACAGGGAGCAGGGGTGATCTCACTCCCCACCCCCCCGTCCCCTCTGTCAGGCTGCCTTCTATCAGAATGCTTCTTTGTGCTCTGATTGGCTGACAAACAAAGTGCAAATAAAACATTACGGACAGACAGATAGACTGTCTTAGGCTTTTATAATATTAGTGTCATTTGGGATGGCCATTATTGCTCAGCAGCAAACCACAGGTGAGTTATGCAGGTCATCCCAAGGAAGTGCTAATAAACACATTAGGCTACACCATCACATGTACCATCTGCTTTATAGACTAACAACTGTTTCTTTGGTAAGGTTTATTTTACGTGGTTCTAGACATATTTATTGGTACTTTTACTACCTTTATTTTCAGACATTTTGTACATTCTCTTATAATTGGGGCTGCTTATGGGGTTCATTCTTGAATAAATTTCCCACTGAAGTTAATGTCAGTTTTGTCTGTGTCAGGACTGCAGAATCAATCCATGGATGCAAGAAGTATGTAATGTATGTAAGGAAACTGCAGGACTGTGGAAATTATTGTAATTTGATGGTTGGTTCTAAAGCATGTGAGACTTGAGACAGAGCTGGCAAAAGATCACAGTTCCTCATTACTGTTGTATCTCATTAAACACCTTAGCAAGGAGCATCCTTGCAGAAATCAAAAGTATCTGAGATACTTTCTGACAACATCCTAGTCATCTACCCAGATATGGGGGCAGTGGGGTTGGGATGCAACTAAATCAATTTTTCACCTAACAATTTGTGCCATCCAAACAACCTGAAGCTGAAATGACTTCCTATTACTTCTAGACAGAGCTTCCCAGCTGATGTCATATGTCTTCTGAGAGCTGTGTCTCTTATCTGTTCTCCTTTGACTTCCTAAAAAACTTAGAAGAAAAGCTGATTCATTTAACATTTGGCTTTTGGTAACAATCCCCGTTTACTGCTTTTCTCTACTTTTCATTGATTCAAAAAGCCTGCTTCATCACACAAGGAGCTGCACAGCGGAAGATAAATACTGTATAAGATAACAGGGGTATTGCTGCATAGCAGTTTATCTTCTCTTCCACATCACTATTATCTTTTCCCTCAGAGGTTTGTGAATTACCTGTATTAATCCACCCTGGTGAGTGTTAGGAAACTAGTATTTAGGAAACAACGCTGAGTTAGACTGTCAGGTGCTCCCATGCTCTGCTTCCTCCATTTGGGAGGAAGGCAAAGCAACAAAGTTTCTCAAATCTCCTCTTTGCCCTTTGTTAAGCTGGAAATTCCTGAGCACCATTTGACCCCCAGCACTATTTACAGTATGCACAGGACTGCATCATAATACACTCTGGAGTAATGGTGCTCAGGAAGCTGGTCCACAGCTGGGGACTCTTATAGTGCAGTGGCGGTTTCAGGGGCTGGGGAAGACAATAGCAGAGGTGTAAACATTGGCTTTTTGCTACTTGAGGATTCTTTCATTCCAGTAAACCTGCATCTGAGGGCTTGAGCAATACTGCGCAGCCTGAATGCAAGAAGGTTTTTGCCAGCAGGACAGTTCTACACACACGTCCCATCTGTTATGTGACGCTTTGGAAGACTGGATCCCACACTGGCTAATTAGGGCTGCGCAAAATTTCAATGGGTGTTTCATTTCGAAGGTGTTTCGATGCATTTCGAGCTCAAAACAGCAACATCGAAATGAAACAAAAGGCTTTGAAACAGCTGTGAAACAAAATGAGGGCACGCAAAACATTTCAAAAGTGTCAAAATGTTTTGAGTTTTGAAGCCGGACTTCTGTTGATAATTTATAAGCTAAGGAGAGGGAGAAAGAACGGCTCTGACATTGACATCTAGCTCTCTTTTCAATTCCCCAGGTCTCTGTTCATTTCTCCTGCTCTTCCTCAAGCTGCGTGCAGGGTTTCAGCAGCTTTCTGAAACACAGCATGCAGGTCCAGGGGCCCGTGCCCCCTGGGAAGAGCTGGGGAAAGGATCAGAGAGCTGGGGAATCAAACTGGGAGCTGGGGGAATATTCAGGTCCCTGAACATTCCCGAGTACCTGTTTGGATTCCCCAGCTCCTGGATCTTTCCCCCAGGTTTTCCTGAGGGGCACAGGCTCCCAGATGATGTGAGGTGACAGCAGGATACCGCTGCCAGCTGCAACCAGCATTGGGTGCAACCTGTGTGGAGCACCATGAAGACTGATGCTGCTGCTGGCCCCAGCCAGCATTGGCAGCCTACTGTCATCCCACGTGCAGATCCGGAGGCCCACAGCCCCACAGCCCTCCCAAGGGGCACAGGCCCCCAGATCTGCATGTGGGATGATGGGCTGCCGCTGCCAGCAAGTGATGAGAGTTTTGCTTTGAACAGTTTAAGGTGAAGTTTCCCAGAAACCCCTGCACCTATTTCCTTGAACTTGTCAGACTTCATGCCCTCAGAAGAGGGATACCATCTCTGCAATTTTCATCTCAATTAGGAAAGAAATGACAAAGTTACAGGCATTTTCATGATTTCTCATTTAGCCCATGGGTGCAACATGAAAACACGTAGAAAAAGCGTCAAAACAGCAAAACAGTTTCAACAAAAGAAAATGGAAGAGTGCCTCAAAACAGTGAAACACAACACCGTCCTTTCGAAACGGCGAAACAGAAGTCAAAACAAAACAGTGCTGTTTTATGCAGCCCTACCTATATCAATAATATAAAAGGAGTTCTACCTACGTAGGTCAGCATCGAACAGTACCTTGCTGTATCAACAGAGATAAATCAGCCGTCATGAAACCTGATTTTTTGCGGGAGATACATGGAAAATAGGTTTAATAAATATGTTGGGGTTGCACGGCCTTTGGTTGAAACTGCACAAGGACTCTCAGTCTAAGAGGTGAGAGCCAAAATGAACCTTGCCTCCAAAACGAGTACTTTTTAAATGAGCAATGAGACAGCTCTCAAAATGTTCTTGGATTTATAGCAACTGGCTGCAAGCTGAAAATATAATTGGTTTTTGGAACAATCATAATCTTATTAGTTGCCAATCTTCCTCACCATGATAAATTTAAAGGAAATCAATCTGCTGACACTGCTGTGATAGTTTGGGCCATTTCAATCTGGGTTAATCTAGCTGTTGTATGAGAATATATCAATTTCCTGCATTAAGGGGTGTGAAACTGTGAAGTCTTCAATCAAGAGTTACCAGTAATTAGTTGCTAGCAGTGACCACTGCTAGCATAAGCTCCAAGTCTGTACACTTCATATTACAGTAAAACCTGGAGGCAATATTTTCAAGCAGTTTCAGCAAAGTTGTCCTGGAAGTATCTGAATGGCTAACAAACCTTCAGCTATCATAGATTTTAGTACTGTTGTATAGATTGTATTAAGGGTGTGCAAAGCAGGCCCTGTTCAATTTGGATTCGGATTCAGCCCGAATCAGGGACAGTGGTTCAATTCGTTGATTTGGATTACCGTCCCTGATTCTATTTGGCCGAATCTGAATCTGAAGATTCGATGCTGATTCAGAGAATCAGCAATTTTGACCATAGACATAGCTTTAAAAGTTTTTTCTACATACCTTGAGGTAGCAGGAGAGACTCATGATCGCTGCAATGCTGGGGGCTCATGTTCTTCTGGTCTCCTTCCGTGTCTGCTGGGGAGTGTGCTGGGAGGCTCCCCTCTGTCCCCTGGAGCTTGGCGATTGGCTACGGGAGGACACTGTGTGCCCCCTCCAGACCCAGGAGGCATCAGTCACTGAGCCAAGGGGGCATAGGGGAAGCTCCCCCCAACACTCCCCAGCAGACCAAGTGGACCGCAAGTGCTTCTGGTTCACTTCCGGATCTGCTGCCAAGCACGTTGAGGAGCCCTCCATGCTTCTGTGGGACTCTCCATGCACCCCAGCACTGCAGCACTCACAAGCCCCCGATACCTAGAGGTAGGTAGAAAAAACATTTAAAGCTATGTCTATGCCTGAATCTCTGAATCTTTCTGAATCCCTCTGAATTGATTCGGAAGGCTCCAATTTGATTCAGAGAGATTACAGGGTCTTCTGATTCGATTAGGATTCAAAGATTTGGCCACCAAATCAAGCTGAATCTCAGCTGAGTCAAATCAGGGGCCATTCATATAGCCCTAGATTGCATCTCCCTTAAACTTTTTTCCCAGCTCATATGGTACTAGCTTGCATTTCAAATCCTAAACTAAGTACACTTAGGGAATGGTCACTATTTAGAGTTATCTGACAAAGATTACAAGGTAACCCTGCTTAGTGTTAGCTAATTTTGTTTAAAGAATTGCTGAATAACTGTCTGCCTTTGCAATTCTTCTCATTGAAAAACTAACCTTGCAATCAAGACTCCTGTTTACTAAGTAATATGTTATTGCCAAAAGTACTTTAATTGATTTCTAATGGTGACAAACTATCATTCTAGCAGAAAGATCATATAGGTTAAAATTCACATCCCATATAAGCAGCTGCAAAACTTTTCCTATTTTGAAATGTGATCCATTGAATTTATACTAGAAGAAATGAATTCGAACACTAACACAAACGTTAGATGTATCCATGACCATCTCAGACATTTAAGGGGTTTGTTTTCAAAGCCAGCCATGTCCTGAGCTTGTTGTGCATGAAAATTCTGCACGATCATGCACTTATATCTAGTAACCACAGAAGGTCTGGCGGTTTGCCATGGATACAATCAATTGTGCATTTAGTGTGATACCTACATACATCTAATATTGAAAGACCGCTCTGAGAAAGCTCAGGTGAATCAAAAGGAGTATTTCATTTTAATCATCTATCCCAAGTGTTTGGCTCCACCGTGGTCCAACTGCTGAGTTTAATTTGGGTTACATATTTTTAATGGAACACTTTCCTGTGGTTACTGCTCAGTGATATTTGGCCACTTTGTAACCTCTTTCCAGTGGTGCAATTATAAAATGGATATACAACATCTGGTTTCTGTTAGAGTTATAAACATGTCTCAGGAGTGTTTGAGTGAGAGAGCTGTGCAGCTGAGCAGACCTGGAAGCCATTGCATTGGTTCTCATTGCATCCAAGATACCTCTGATGGCATGTGAGGGATTCTGTCCAAAGTGGCTGTGGAGATCTTATGTGGTTGGTATTCTTTGCATAGTTTTATTGCCATAATTTACTGCAGAAGAGTCTGCCTCTTCTTCCTTCAATGGAATGTTTCACGGGCAGGAAATAATTTCTTGGAGGACCTGGATTCCCCAGCAATATCAGAACAGCAGAAGGGCACTCTCAGCCAAAGCAGAATGCTTAGTGCTGATGCTTAGTGTCAGTTAATGTGTGAGGGCTGAATGGTCTGAATGGATTCCTATTTCGTGAGAGGAGATTAACAGACCTCAGCTCCTTTTGCCTAACAAAACAAAAGCTGAGAAGGGAGAGAATTACTTTTGTAAATCCACCAGGGAGAGAGAAGAGCCATTTAAGCTACAGGACAATGCTGGCACACAGACAAATGGGTATAAACTGGCTGTGAAGAAATTTAAGTCAGGATTTAGAGGACAGTTTCTGACCATGAGAGCGGTGTGTTTGTGGAACAGCCTTCCAGTAAGAGAAATGGGAACAAAAAAGCCCTGCTTAGTTTTAAGCAGGAACTGGATAGAATTATGGTAGGTTAAGGAATTTACAAAAGCAGGTAACTAGGCACACTGACTTCGGAAGTCCCTGGGGATGTCAGGGACCATGATTTTTACTGGATGGCTCAGAAGTGGGGAGATCTGTCCAGGGCTGTATTAACTCTTTAGTTGGCCTTAGGCACACAAACTCATGGGCCCCAGGCTGGTCAAGACCTCCCTCCGGTGTCCAGTGATGCCACTTGTGGGGAGCGGGGCTCAGAGCTGCAGCTAGGAAGCAGCTGCTATGGTCTGTGAGGCCAGCAATGGGGAGGGGTAGGGAAGGGAAGGGAAGGGAAGGGAAGGGAGGCAGATGGGGCCATTCATGCCGCCGCTGCGGAGGGAAGGACCAGGACCCACCTGCAGCTCAGGGCCTCAGGCATGTGTCTAGTTTGCCTATGCATTAATCTGGCCCTGGAACTATCACATTTCGGTGGTGCCCGCCTACGTAGAGCTTCCATGTCAAGTCAAGTCAAGTCAAGTCAAGTCAAGTCGGTACCAAGGCTGCACGAGGCACCTTTGATGTAGCAACCACATCATTCTTCTTATGATTTTGTGTAAAGGTTTGTATTTGCTGACTTCTTGTCTGAGTTGATCTTTCACAGATTCATTGGTTCTGTGTGCAGTGTAGGGTATGTGTAGAAGTCTTCTGAAGCACCATGTTTCAAAGGTCTCAATTCATTTTTCCAGTGCCCTTGTGAGTGTCCAGGTCTTGCAACCATAGAGAGTTGTTGAAATGACAACAGCATATAATAGGTAGAGTTTTGTTTTCCTTGGGTGCATGTACACATGATGCTACATTACCATAGCAGTGTGCTATGGCAACATAGAGTCCACAGGCATCTACACATGACCAGCAGCTATTTTGCTGTAGCGATGTGCTCCCCTGGTACAGCGTGCTGCTATGGCAAAGTAGCTGCTAAAAATAACCATGCACCGCATGTACAGTGCAGTACAGTTGTTACTGTGCCATGATTTAGTACTTCCAAAAGGAAGTACTAAATCACAGTATGATTTAGTACTTCCAAAAGGAAGTACTAAATCATGGTGCAGTACCAACATCATCATAGTGACACGTGTAGACGCACCCATTGTGATGTTACAGGTAGTCCAGATTTTCTTCAGCTTTGCTAGTTGTTCAATGGCGATGGTTATTAATATTTTTACTTCTTTTTTCTGCTGTAGCATCTTCTGTAATGGTTGCTCCAAGGTATTTAGAGTGTGTTACTTTTTCTAGCTTCTCAGTACCAATTTTTACTGATGCATCATCATTGCTACTGGCTGATGTTAACATTACTGTGCTCTACTCCACACTAATATCCCTTCCATATCTATATGTTGCCTTATTCAGCCTTTCTGTTATTTCCTTAAGCTTTTCTGCAGTTCCCGCTATTAGATCAATGTCATCAGCAAAATGAAAGTTGTTAATTTCACATCCTCCAACTAACACTGTTCCAGTGAAGTTCTCCAAGGCAATTGATGTGATTCGTTCCAGGTATAAATTAAATAAGCATGGTGAAAGAAGACAGTCTTGGCATACTCCTACTGTATGCCACGCCACAATGTTGTTGTCAAGCAGGACTCGGCTACTTGTATTGTTGTAGAGTTCTTCTGTAAAACTTACAAATGTGGGACTGATGTTACGCTTCTTCAGTGTAAACCAAAGTGCTTTTCATCAGACTCTGTTAAAAGCTTTTTTAAAGTATATGAAAGATGATGGCGTTCTTTTTGGTGGTTATGGTATTTTTTGAACATGCTTCTGAGTTTGGAGATCTGTTTTGCAATGCTTCTTCTAGATTTTAATCTAGCTTGGTTTTTTTTAGCTAATACAGTCTCTATTTGCAGTTTAAGCCTGTTTAGTTTTATTCTACAAAGCAGCTTACTTGGGTGACTGATGAGGCTAATGGTGCAGTAGTAGGTACATTGGTGCAGAATCCCCTTCTTTTGGATAGGGATTATTATTGATTTTGTCCACTGTGTTGGCCAGGTTTTCCTCTTCCATATCATATTGCAGATTGTGTATGATATGGGAGTGTCTACATGTGAATTTAAGCATGCTTAAATTTAATGTGCATTAAGCTAATGTGCATTAAGCATTTTTGGCAGGTGTCCACATGTGGTAGGACTTGGGGCTAACTTTAGTGCCAAAGCCCACCATGTGTAGACACCGGGCAAAAATTCAGTACCAAATTTAGTCCTAACTTTAGTCCCAAGTCACTGCAGCCCTGCCATGTGCTCCTCTGGCCATCGTTGGGGGGAGGGGAGAAGGGACTCCAGTCTCCAGCCACATGGCTGCCAGCACTTCGCAGCCATGCTGAAGCCAGAGCCAGCTGCCAGCACTTGGCAGTCATCTAAAAAGCATACCCTCCACACTGTGACTTCTGGGCAGATACCTCCTGTGTCAGAGGAGCAACGTAGCAGAGACAGAGGCAGCACATACCAGCTCTGCTCCTGCTGCAGCTGTACTTTCTAGCCCTTGCTGTCCCAAGTCCTGGCCCTGGTGCCCAGGAACAGGGTCCTATGCTCCTCAGGCCTGCCACAGCTGTCCTGCCCTCCCACCGCTGTTCTGACATTTGCTCCCTTTGCACCACCCAACTCCCCGACCTACTCAAGCCACCTACTGGATGACTGTTATGTGGCCTTCTAGGATCCCTGCCCCTGTGCAGCTACTGCCACCAGCTACAGCAACCGCAGACTTCAGGACACCACCGCTGGGACTGCTGTTGCCCTCCTGTCCCACCAGCCCCACCACATCTGGGCCCACTGCACCAGCCAGAACTGGTGGTAATGCATTGTGCTGCAGGAATGGGAAGACAACCAGTGGCTCAACACACTCCAGATGACCCAGACCATCTTTGAAGACCTGCTGTGCCAGCTCTAGCCACACCTGGAGAACCAGGACACAGAGATGTGCCCAGGCATCAGCACTTCCCTGCCCCACCACCTGCACATTCCCACCTCCTGCCCATCCCTAAGCACCACTGCAGAACATGCACATGTTTGCAATGAAAACCTTTATTTCCCTCACACCCCCCCACCCTCCCTTCTCAACCAACAGAGCCCTCTTCCCCCAGCCTCCCCAACACACAGAGCCCCTCCACCACCCTTCTGACCCACCAACAATAAAAATCCCTCTTCCCAAGCAGCAAACTATGTACAATAGTCTCAATCTTTGTCTTAGTCCTGGAGTGGGAGGCTGTGGGGTTGGGGCACCCAGGGTGTAGAGCCTGGTGGCTGGCAGCCAGCACCCTGGCTGTGGACAGTTCCCCTGTGGGTCTGGGGGGTGCAGCAAATGCAAGGGGATCCTGCAGGCAGGAGGCAGAAGAGGCCTTTCCCCACGATCCAGTTGGGGGTTTGCTGCGGGCCAGCAGGCAGGAACGAGGGGCCCTGTGGAGTCAGAACTGAGGCAGGGGCCAGGCATAGGAGGGGCATGGACATGGCCTCCACCGGCTAGCCCCGGCTGGCCAGCTGCTGCTAGAGCAGCTTGACATGGCGCTGCTCCAGGGCCTCCAGCTGGGCCCAGTGCTCCTACTGCATCTGGTTCATGCCTCCTCCCAGGCGATGTCTTCCATTAATGAGCTTTAATGCATCTATATGTGAGTTAATTTACTTTAACTAATTAAGTAATGCTGTTGCAGGTATCAAATTTAGGCACAATTAACCTAAAATCACCATTTAAGATGCATTAAAGGTGTATGCATATAGCTGCATGCCACTAATGTGCCTTAAATTGGGCTACCATACATTAAATGCCCACGTGTAGACGCACCCTATGTCAACTGTTTTGTTTCCTGGTTTTGATAGTTCTGCAGGTATATTGTCCAGGCCAGTTGTTTTCCCATTTTTCACGCTTCTGATAGCTTCTGCTTCTTCTCTTGTGATGTCTGAACGTTTACCTTCTTCTACAGTTCCAGATCCTCCTTTCTCTAGTGGAGTTATTACTTCTGGATCTGTTTTGATACTGTGATTGTATAGTTCTTTTGCATATTCCACCCACCGTCTGTGTACTGCACTGTTTTCACCAGGCAAGTCACCATTTTTGTACTCTACTGCAGTTGTTCTTGTTTGATACATCTTGGTTATCTTTTTCAGGTTCTCAAGAACTTCCATGACAAATCCCAAATCTGCGTCTTTAAGCTATTAATCAGGTAGCAGAAATGAACTTTGTACAATCACATACCATTTTAAACATCAGGCACAAGATTTGAAGACCTAGCTTAGGAATATAAAAGTTCCCATCTATGAGAGTTTAGGGATGTCATTCCTTAGTGCCCTCTGATTGCATAAGTACTGCTAAATTCTCTTGTCCATATTAGTGTTATTCCTTATTCAACCAGCACTAGGTCTAGTCTAGGTTAAAATGTTACAAATAGAACAGTTCAGAATTGATTTCTGCAGGAAAACTTTCTACTTCTCACTACTTTTTTATTTTTTGTAACAAAAAACTTCAATTTTAAACAACCAGAATTTTTAACAATTTTTGCCATTTCACCAAAATGCTGCTTTACAAAAAATAATGGACAGACAATTTGAGTAGCTCTAGTTACACATGATAATGGAAATCCCTTGCGAACCTCTGACTATTTTATATGATAAATCTGTCCTTTTCTTTAATCAAGATTTCTCAGACTTCACTCAGAGACTCAGGTTTGTCACTGGAAAATACGTCTGATTTTCTTAGTCAGGGACAAGACCATTATCATGTTCTGTTTACTGGGTAAACCCTGGAACCAATCTGAAGTCAGACTTATATGAAGCACCAATAAATTTGCCAAGGATTTAAGAAGATGTCTTATAAAGTGTCACACATTGGGAATTAGTAGCTGAAAATACAGTTTGTGTTTCAAAACAAATACTTAGCAGGAGTTAGTATCTATCCATATTCTTATCATTTTAAGTAAGCGATGACAGCTACTGTATAAACATAAACACATATGTGAAAAAGTACAGGTTTAGTTCAGAGATGCTGACTCGAAGAGTAATTGCGCTGAAAGCTATTCTGAGAAGTCTGGGAGCTGATTAACGTGAATGCCTGTTTACCATTTTGTGACTACAGTTTGCTCCTGACTGCTTTGCTTACTTACTGATGAGCTCAAGCAGCTGTCTGAATATTGCCCATCAGTCAAGGTCCAGGTGTCTCCTGCTCGAAGATATCATAAACTGGGATTTGTCTCTCTCAGCAGAGCTTTGTTTCACTAGGTTGCACTAGTGTAGCTCCTTAAATCCCTCTCATGGATGAATACATGCAG
>JAGPOW010002791.1:16764919-16834447 GCA_030014935.1 Caiman crocodilus
AGTTCTTCCAGTGTCAGATATTTTCCCTTTGGCATGTCCCTCGCTAATTATAGAATTATCTGAAGGGCTTATTGGAAGATAATGACTATAAAACAGTTAGGTGTTGCAATTATATTTCCTCTCTCTATCAAGTGAGGCTAAAGATTAACTGATTTCACCCTAACATGCCAGTTTTTTGATAACTTCATAAAGTTTCCTAATCTCTGACTAATTTCCAACTGGTGATTTAACCAGCATAAAGCATGTAATGCAAAATTGTTATGACAAGCATTTTTCTTCAGTCGCAACTGAGAGAGAGAATGATCAACATTTATTTATCATGAAGAAAAACTGTTGTGTCTTTTGTTGCACAGATTCCTTGAGGTGATTTGGCCTGTAGTGATTGGTGCTTAAGCTTGTTTAGTTTCATAAAAAGACATTGCGTGACGTTTCATATTCCATATTGACCAAATAACCAAACTCTATACACAGCTGCTCAGAAGACAATTTACTGAAATGATTTCAGTTAGACAATAGTTTTGTGAAATCATGTGGACTTCGGTGGAATTTCATTTAAAAATTCAGTGGAAAGTTCTGAAAATCCCAAGCTGCCTGTTTCAATATTTTTGAGGCAATGCTAGATCAAGCACCAAATACAGTTAACTAGGGTACTGGAAAATAATTACCTTTTCAGGGGCTTCATAATAATCACAGATTTGTGTCTAAAAGAGATGTGCTGATCACCTACAGTGCAAGAAACTCAATGGGTATATGTGTGCAAAAGAAATAGGCATTTAACTGCTGAAAAACATATTTGAGATGTGCATCCTTTTCTCCATATACCTGAGCCAAACCCATCGGCTGTACAAGGTACAGGCAGGAGTTCAGATCTCTGGGGAGCCAGAGGATATATGTCCAAAACTGGTGAACATGCTTATCTATTGTTCTAGCAACAATGGAAGAAGGTTTTCTGATAACAGAGAGAAGAGGGTGAGAATCTGTGATGTCCCTCAGCCCTGGCAGGGAAAAAAGAGGCCTGCTCAATGGGCTAAGGCTGTCATCGCTCCCAGAGAACTCGCACAGGAAGGAAGGCAGAACCCAGGCCACTCGGTGTGAAAGCGTGGGCGTTACGCCTCCCTAGCCTCTGCTCCGTTCTCCAAGGAAATCCCCGTGCTCACCCTCACCCCCATTCTGTTTTGCAGAACTGATTGAACCAGCTTTGACAAAACAGGAACCAATATTAGGGATCCACCCAAATCGAGAAGACGTGCTGCCAAGCTCATGGCCAGATCATGGGGTCAGCCACCATTTTCACAGGCTTATCATGGCATGGCCACCCACCCGTGTCTCTGCCCCTGGGTGGCCCTGCTCCTCACCACTGATTGGCTGAGAGGGCTGTCCATTGCTGATTGGTGGAGAAGGGGGGGGCTTTACACAATAGGTTGACCTAAGAGTTAGTGCAAGGAGGCCGAGAACCAGCTTTTCATTTTTAGTAAGGTTGTTTTGAGGATTTCGTGGACATTGCCTGATTTTGCAGTTTCTGCAAAATCGTGAACTGAATGGGTCTCTACTCGTTAGGCTGCAAAACAAGCTTGTGTGGCAGGTAAGACCATCTGGTTTTCTCTGGGGTGTTTGCTGCTCAAGGTCACTCAGTAAGGCAGGGCACAGAGAGTCCCGGCTCCCAGCCTCCTTGCGCTAACTCCTCTTTTCCTGAAGCCTTTTCACAGCCAAATACGTGAGACAGTTTTTTTTCAAGGAAAATCATTAACAGCTAATTTTTAAAATAAATTAATCTATACAGCAAATGCCAGTAATGGTTAAGAGGACACAGATAGTTCTCTGCTTTAAGAACAGGGCACTAGCTGTAGTACCACACAGTAGTGTAGATTATTTATGATAACCACTGTTTCACCGCATACTCCACCTTGAGCAGCAAACACATAGCAGTTTGTTTTACCAGTGAGCAGAGCAGCATAACGGTGTGATCGCCTGATACAGGCTGGAAGCATGCAAAACTGCATTTCGTATTTTCCTATCTGGATGAAACAGTTATGGCACTGACGGGAGTGATCACAAATATCACAAGCATTTTACCTCTCCTAATTTGAAAAAGTACAAATGATGTTAAATTAGATTCTATATTCTCTTTAGAAAGACTGCCACAGAGAGGATGCCAATTTATCAGTTACTCTTTTTTATAAGGCATCAAATACCAACTTCCAAATGTATGAAACATTTTCTGGTATTATTGCTCAATGTGCACGTTCCATCTACCTCATCTGGGCATTTGTGAAGACTGAAGCTTCTGATTAAGTGCTGTGCTGTTTGTTGGACACTGCATTCACACAGGAGCTGTCCAAGCTGTTCACCTTGTGAAGCGTTGTTTTGCAGTATTGTTATCCAGAGCATAATCTGTTCATCTTGACACATGCTTCTCCGACAAGGTCATGCCCAATGGGGTACTTGTTTGGTGTTGGTATAAAATGCTGTAGGAATAGGTCTGACCTTTCCCAGTAGTTGGCCCACTCCATTGCTGCCCATAGATTTGGTTCAGCATCCCCAGTCTCTTCCAGGAGCTTGTGGGCTTCACATGTACATGAAGCATACTGTATACATACATACTGCCCATGGGTGACCTGTCTACTGCAGACTTTTTCGACCCTGAAGCACAGGTCAATGGGAAGGAAGTACAACCAGCAGCTAACAGACTGACTCTGAAGGGCCTACTGGTTAGCTGTAGATGCTGCCCAAAGGAATACCCCACGCCACGAGCTGTGGTACGACACTTGGGTATGAGAACAGGATCTCCAGCCCAGAGACTGCACATTGTTATGGAACCTGGGAATTACAGAAACACACAAAATTGCCGATTGATGGAGAGCTGAGCCTTACACCATCATCAGGCAGTTGGGTGACTTCTCAGTGTATCAAATTGAGCCCAAAGATGGCCAAGGGAAAAAGAAGACAGTCCACCAGAATTTGCTGCTACCAGTAGAGGAGCTTGTGGGGCCTACATTAAATGCTGTTAAGGGAAGTCCTGTAAGACATCATTCGGGGCTGCAGGTGAGAACCCAAGCCATATGGCTTGAGAAGGAGGCACTTCCCTTGATGAGAGTTGAGTCAGAGTCCGAGTCTGAAGTTGAACCCCGCACAGAGCTCCAGCAGCATATGGAAGTCTGGCAAATTCCCTGCTTGGGAAGTGCAAGCCGTAGGGAGCCCACTGGGGTACCTGAACCTGAAATGAGCTCACCTCCTCCTTAGAGGAAAGGGCCCCTGGGTCTCTTGCCAAACAAGAACGAGTTTCCCTGCCAGAAGACAATGAAAACAGCCCAACTGAAGTGAGTGAAGTGCCTTGGAGCGATGAGTCTTCCTCTGAGGAAGCTGATACCTTTAGGCCAGTCCAAATCTGGAGACCTGCAAAATGTCAGACCTATGACACTCCCGGAGTCGCTGCGGAGGTGCCGGTCTCTGCACCCTGGATGCAATAGGTTTACCTGCCACAAAGCCACCCCATTTACCAGGGCAGTACATTCCAACACGGGAGGACGTGATGAACAGTGAAATCACCTGGCCTGAGAGAACAAAGTCCCAAGGTGCACTCAGCCAGGCAGCAGCATGGGGCAGCATGGCTCCTTGGAGATGGTGTGATGCAGGCACCCCTTTGGGAAACAGGAAAATGACTCCCCAGAGATCACGTGATAAGGGCAGATGAAGCACACTTTGGAAGCAGCCATCCTGGGAATAAAGAAATGCCGTGAGAAAAACCCGGAGGCCGAGGGAGAACTGGAAGGAGAGCAGCCCGTCCTCAGAGCTGCCAGAGCCTGAGGAAAGCACAGGCTGTGCTGCAGGCTGGAGGGTTAGGAAGCCCAGCTGCAGCACATCTCTTGCTCCTCTTCCACTCCCCAGGGGAGACGGGAGACTTGAGAGAGCTTGATCCAGCTCACGCCTTGCTGGGAGGCAGAGCTAGGGGACATTAGCCCTCCTCACATAGGGAAGGGCTCCTGTGAAAAAGAGTTAAGACCTGAGGGAAGGGGAAAACTTTGACTGCCAGGCAACTGGAGGTGTGCAGTTGTTGGCAGGGAAGATTGCCAGAGTTTCAGCCCAGACCCTGCTCCCTGTGCGTCAGGAGACTAGGGTCTGGGCAGGGTAAGCTATCTTACAGAAATTTCGGTGAGGGAGCATCTGTCTGTAGCACAGCAGCCCCTGGGGCACACCTCGTGAGACCCCCACAGCAAGCATCCGCCCATGCTTCCTGTGGGAAGGACACAGAAGCAGCTCCACCTTCCTGGGCATCTGGTCCAGGCTGCCCATGTACACGTATCATTCGAGGCCATCCTTGTGGACAATATTATTAATTGGGGGTGTGAATAAGTTTCTGAGAGTTTATCAGTTGTGTATTAATTGGTTTCCTTCTCTTTAACCCTTTGTAAGTAAAGTGCACTTAGCTGTAAATTGCATGGTGTCTGATCAAAGGTCCAGGGACACCAGGTGCCTTGCTGTGAGGGGAACGTCCCTCACTCCAGGAGGGAGGGTGGATCCAGGCTGCGGGCATCTCCAGGGATCTGGAGATGGGTCATGGCTTTGCAGGTAACCCCACAGCCAGGGTTAAATGCAAACAGTTTACAACTTCTAAGTCTCTTAAACTTCCATCTGTTTGGTTCTTCAGTTAGCAGTTGATGGAACAGGTGATTTTCGTCATCTCTTGCCTCTGTTTGCCAATAATGATGTTAGAATCTGTCTTCTTATATCACTTGGTCTAATGCCTGAGAATACAGGGAATACATCTGTGTGTGTGTGTAAGTTGTGCAGCCTGTTATAAGTCTCAGCATACTGTTAAGTACAGTGTCGAGCACTTTGCAATTGGCACCCCATGTCGTGCTGGCAAAACATCTTAAGGCAGCTACTCCTGCAGAAACTTCACTGCTGACCTTCTGAATGTGATGTTTATAGGTGAGAGAATGATCTAATGTGACTCCTAGGCAGGTTGGGGTATACTCCTGGGGAATGATGTGGTTGCCTACTCCGATATTCAGTGTGCTCTTGGCTCAACACCTGCCCAGATGGAAGACTGATGATACTGATTTACTGATGCTCAACTTTAAGTGCCACTTGTGGTGATAGTCAGTGATGAGTGCCATGTCAGATGTCAGAAAGCACCATGAGCTAGATCAATCTTCCTCACCCAAAGGACGTTAACTGTTAGGTCAGGAGGGTGGGCGATGGAGGTCCAATTTGGAGCCCATCCAGGAAGAGATGCTGTGTGTTTCCCTAGCTCTGCTCGCTGTCTCCCAGCATACATGCTGACTCAGGATGGGAGGGGGAGAAGGCCGGGGAGGGAGGTCCATATGGGTTTCCCCAGCCATGCTGGAGTGGGGGGGGGGTGGATTGGGGCCCCCTACCTCAGGTTGACCCCAATCTACCCACCCCACCTTCCCTTACCAGCTGGGCAACCCCCAGAACAAGCTCCCTCCACTCCCTGCCCCCCCCCCCGTTCTGAAAACAACGCCAGGAGCAGGGCTGGGCTCTTGTCAGCTGAGCCCTGCTCTCAGCAAGTGCAAACAGAAGTTACTGAGGGTGCTCCACTTTGGAGCGCCTTCATCTGAACCCTTATGTAATGAGCGTTCAGAATTTCATGGGATTGGGCCGTTTTAAAGTACTCTGTAGCAATGCACTTGTGTTTGGTCACAGCTGAAGAGCACTTTCAGGGGCCGGATCAGGTGAAAATTTTCACTTCTGTTTGCACCTTCAGTGCTTTTTCCAGTTCTGTCATGTCTATTCCTTGGGCTACCATGACATCATTAACATACATGTATTGCTTGGATGTTGCATCTAGGAAGTCTGAGTTATATACACTGATAAGTATTGGTGCTAGCACTGACCGTTGGGAGACTCCATGCTTCAGGGTTTGTACTCTGGAAGAGGAGGTGTATGCAAGTATACTAGATCTATACTTTCCAATCATATGAGACCATGTTGGGGTCAAGATGAAGCTACATGAGGGGGAGGTCATCTAGCTTTTATAAGAAATGAAGAAATGGTATACATAAAAACCCTGCATGAAAAGAACATGACTAAGGCTGTAAAGTCAGCCAAATGGGGAAACTTATACCCTTTCATTTCACAGGGCTGTTGTAAAAAACTGTGTAGCTTTCAGGTACTGTAGTGATGAGCATCAGAGAAAATCCCGTGAGGAAATTAATAATTCTGTGTTCAGAGCAGGGTTAGAATAATACATATTAAATAAGATGTGAGGGAGGCAATACATTTAATGATCAGGAGAGCACTGATCAGGATTCTATCCACTGAATGAGGATTCAAAGGAAAAGACTGTATGTGATCATGTAATTATTGACTGAATCATAGTGCAGACACACCAGAGCTAAAATAAGTTTGGACAAGAAAGCTGCATTCTGGCTTTTTCCCATCGTGTGCATGCTTGACTTTGCAACCTAATTATGTTCTCTTAACATAATTTTTGTATGTGTCAAATAAAAGTTAGAATATGTGTCCTCATCTGCAAGAGACTGGCTGTACCTAAATTAGCTGGCAAATATTTGTATACAGCTAAATTAATTTGCTCAGGTAGTTTGGAGGAGTTACAATGGCCTGGGGTTTGTTAGTGCACTCTGTCGAATACTTGGCCTCAAACAATGCAGTTCGTGTCAGGCATACAAGCTGCTTTCTGAATATTTTTATAAATCCTTAACAAATCTGATCTGGTCCCTACCGCACAGTGAAAAGGTTATAATTTGTCTTTTTTTACAGTTCAGACATGATCCTGAAATCTGTCTATATATTTTCCAAGGCCACCTATCACCAGGGTCTGCAAGCATCTTCCAGGAGAACTTGAAAACAAACACTAAAAGAACAGCTATTATGCATGCATATTCACTAGGAGTTTTGCCTGTGCCTAGCCTGCAGTATGGGCTCTTATTGTTGATTATTAACAAGGTCTTAATTTTACATTGCTCTGAAACAATGTGCTGATTCTCTAAAGCCTAGTTTGCACAATCAAACTTTTGACTGCTCTCCTGGAAGCTTAGATTTGTATCAGCCATCTAGCCTGTGTTTGCAGGAGTCTTACAGATACAATTCATTTAGCAGGTTATGTAAAATTGCATTCTATCATCTTAAAATAGATAGTGGTTCAAGCTAGACAGATGTGAAATGCAGATAATCAGTTCAACATTGTGTTATTACCGATGCATCATTGTTTTTAATTGATTAATCAGATAAGGACCAGGGGTGGTTTTATAACAAATGGTAATTTTCTTCCTCTCTCGCATGTGTATGTTATAGGAAGCAATAGACCACAGAAAATGGCGACCTCCTTTGATTTTACTGCAGATCTGGCCACAGGAAATGTTGCACATTTGGATCAAGCAGGATAAACAGTAAGGGCTTCCTCTTTTTGTGAAATCATCTTTAAGCAGCACCCCTCCCCAGGAAAATAGGTTTTCCACTTTACATAATGTTGCAGCAGCAGTGGTAAAAAGTGGTTTGTTCCTAAATTTTTCTGGGTAGGTTATGAACTTTACGGCTCTGACCACAGATCAGTTATTTATCATAACAGGAAAGATGAGACCTAAGATATTTCCTAACCTTCTTTGCAGATCAGACCAGGAGCAAGCCAGCAAACATTAACGCCTCATATCTAACTGACAAAGATTACTCAGAAATATTTACTCTGTTTTTCAAATACCATTTAGTTGAACACAGCTGTAATTTTAAAACATCTAGCAGCACAGAGTTTTTCAGACTCCTAAGGGCGCAGTATAATGACACACAATTAGCGAGGTCACTCACAGAAATAAAAACGCAATTTTGTTTTAAGAGCTAAATTAGATGCTTGAAAATATGAGATTTCTCTCCAAGAAGATTCCTGAGCTGTGC
Organism: Caiman crocodilus; assembly: GCA_030014935.1. Taxonomy (NCBI): domain Eukaryota; kingdom Metazoa; phylum Chordata; order Crocodylia; family Alligatoridae; genus Caiman; species Caiman crocodilus. The sequence goes on from JAGPOW010002791.1 coordinate 16,772,792, forward strand.
AATTAATGTTTATGGTACATGTTTTATAAGATATTTTTGTGCAACTTGCAGTGAAATTCTACACACAAAGCACTTCCTTGAAGTATTCTTGGGAGTATAACAACTTTCTGAATCCAAAGCAATTTTCCCTCCACACTGAGCAGGCTAAAAGCACTGCACTTTGGTGATAGATTTAATATATTTTTAATATGCAGGGGAAGATGAACAACTGCATGAAAGTGTGCTCCTAATTCATAAGGCTGTATGACTAGCTGCACATTATTTGGATTGCTCAAGTTATTGTACTACATACCTAAAGTGTAGGATATTACATACAGGGCTGGGTTACAGCATTTAACCACAGGCCTGCACTGTGCTAGTTCATAGCTGCACTGTGGAGGAAGGGAAGTGAGGTGTGACAATAGCCTTGGAGTGACTGGCCTGTGAGAGAGTTATTACCCCCTGCAAACCTAACCTAGTATTGGTAAATGGGGACAGTAAAAATTGGCACAATCTCTTGCTATCAGTCTGGTGGGTAAAACTTTAATTCAAGGGTTGGATTCAAGATTTTCTCTGAGTGGTACTCAATTGGGTTATGACAGCAGGCTGTGGTGCCTTGAGATCCTCTCAAGGGTGCCACAAGGTGCCACACAATGTTAGCACTGTAGGTGTGCAAACACGATGGACAAGATAAACCAGAGACTTCCAAAAGGAATCTATAGTATTGAAAACATTCTGCCCTGTTGTAAACCCTTTGAGATCTTTTCTGTTATTTTTCTGTAGTCAAAAAAAGTGAAATCTAAGATCTGGCATTTTTCAATGTGTGCTTTCAGTCTAAAAAGATTGAAAGTCACTGGTCTACACAAACAGTACAGCCTGCTTCCCATTGACTGTGGCCAGTCAACTAATGGACCATAGAGGGAGAGACTTGGGGTCATGGCTCTACCTTCTGCAGGGCAGTCTGCACCCCACTTGGAGCACAGCAAGTGCATACCCTGCATGATGCACCCTTTCCCACCAGAGACCAGTGATGAGCTGCATTAGTGCAATGTAGTACATGCTATCACCGCCCTCCCCTACTCCCTTCACTCCTTTTTTTCTCTTCCCAGATTGCCACATGTAGTTCTGTGTTTTGTTTCTTTATCTTACACTACAATTACTATCACAAGAAACCCCAAAATATCAGTTCTTGTCAGATGCACTCAGTATGTTGACGGCATTTGCTTTTGCTCTTGGAGCCCTAGAGTCAGCGTTACTCACTAGTTTAACTGTAATTTTGTTTCCAGACACTCCATGTAGGTCCTTCCCAACCTCTGGTTGAATAAGGTTGTTTCCAAGAAGCCCACCCTTGTGATGCAAGGTGGGGCACCACAAAGTCAAGGCAGACAAGAATCACAGATTGTATTATAAAACCAGAGAGTCTTTCCAATGACTTCAGTGAACTTGGGTTGAGGGAGTTGCTCCTGGGTTCATTTTGAGATTAGTCAGGAAATTTCTGATTCACATGGATTTGAACTCCTAGGTTAGGGACAGACATTACATATAAACCAGTTTAAGTGATCAGAAACTAGTTTAAACCTGTAACAGAACAGATGTTCAGTGCACATAAACCAGTTTAAAAATGGCCAAAACCAGTTTGAGATAAACCTGGTTGAATGTAGTACCAGCCTTAACTGATTGAGCTCAAACTTGTTTATCCAATGTCTGTCCCAGACCCCTTCCTGGTTTAAGATAAATCAGACTCCCCCAGCATCCCAGAATGCTCTCAGTGGAGCAGGGCTGGTCCTGCCCACCTGCTCCCCAGCTGAGCAGGGACAAGCAGAGACAGGCAGGGCCAGAGGTCTGGCCAGATGCTGGCCCCAGAAGGCAGCAGAGAAGTTTATTCCCCACCCCCTTGCAACCACCAGCACAGACTCGCATTGCTCGGTGCTGGCTGCTTCAGTGGCAGAGGCATGGCCAGCCCCCCCAGCACAGCTTCCCTGCAGCTAAGAGCACACCCCTGGCTCCTGGCCAGAGCAACTACAGGCATTTCCTCAGTTCACAAGGAATGTCCATACTGTTGCAAATCAGTTCAACCTAGACAGGTTAGACTAACCTGCAAAAATTGAATCAATTCAGGCTCTGGCTTTATGAATGTCTGTCCCTAGCCCCAAGCAAGGCTCAGTGGTGTGAATGCCAGCCCACACAAACAACCCACACCAGTCTGAACTTGATAAAACATGCATAAAAAAACATTGGGGTGGCACAACCCTAGAGCTGGTTGTGAACCAAGTTGCGGCATTTTCACGTTTCCACACATTATACCCTATATACAAGTTTCTGTTACCATATACCTCTTGAATTCTATGCCAGGTTCCCAGCCCTAGATAAGATCCTGAGGCTTCTCTTTATTGGAAACAGAATTAAGCACATACAATTAGCACTAGCTGGGAATCTCTGACTAGGCTCTGGCAGATCCATCAACCTATAGCAAGTAAGTTTAACATTTGTAGACAAGGGAGTGGATGCGCTATCAGTCTGCCAATAAATCTGGTGCCTGATTCCTGCAGCCAAAGCAAGTAATGGAGGCTGTGTCCTTCCTGCTGTGTTCAGAAATCCAGCCATAATTAAAAGAAAAAGAAATGAGACAGCAATTAAATTTAAGTTACTTATTACTGGGCTGAAAATCTCCCCTGCACAGAAGTCTCTAACTGGTTTCTAAAAACCTGAAATCCATCCAGATAAGTTCTTAAAAGGGAATATGCTTTTTTCACTACTGGCATCTTGTTTTAAATTGAGACCCTTCTGTTTAGGGAGAAGTGTTATCTGCAGGACATCTGATTTTGGCAGCAGGAAGATAAATATGTTATCAGAAAAGAATAGGCAATATAAATTCCACAGCTGTGGCTGAGGCAAAAGAGGTGGCTGAAGGGGTTGTGAGCAATACCATAGCCCAAGCACTACAGATATTGTGAGAAACAGGCAAGATGCCTAAGCTAGTTTTTGCTATCTCAGACTCTAATGATGATTCTCCCAATCTTGTTGGTGTTCTTGCTGTTATGGAAACTCCCTGTTCTCTTCAGCTTGATGCATTTATAACAACATTAATAAATTGCACCTGCCACCACCAGTACTCAGCCTCTGAAGCCATTTGTCTTAGCAATAAACTAAAAATGAGGACGTCAGGGTCTCTGGCACAAAGGGATGTTTAGAGGATTAATTAATTAATGTTTGTAAAATGCTTTGAAGATACTGATTGCTATCTAAGTGTTTTTAGGATAATTACTGATACCATTGTCATTTATTTGTTCTCTTTTTAGAAAACTACTCAGCTTCCAAATTGATCACTGATATTGAGATGAATAGAATAAATATAAACCACTGAATGATTCCTTCCTCAGGGCATTCATGAGCCTCCTGTCCAGCATCTGTGTTTGTCTTGCTTGGACTTAGGTCTTCTGGTCAAGTATCGTCTGTCTTTTGTACCTGTACTCTGGCAAATACACTTTGGCCAGTGTTCATAACAGGTGCTTCGGCTGCTCAGTATAGGGCGTATGTCTTCATATGTGTTTGGAAATGACTAGAAACAAAAGCTCGTGAGGACTGGATCCAGCAAAGGACTTATTAGCTGACATGCTAATTATGACCCTTAAATGACTGTAGGCAGCTGCTGAATTATAAAGAATAATACCCAGACAAAGGAAAGTGATGTGCACAAACCCATGTATTTTGGTTGCTGAGAATTTACTTATCCATACAGTGCATTCTCTGAGACTGCTAAAGTATTCATAAAAAAAATTGTTCTTTGCATTTTTTTGCAAAATAAATTGTTTGCATTTTCACAGACCTGCATTTTGCACATTGACTTGTATTCCATCCAGGAGAACACAAAACAACAGCAGCAGATTCTCCCTATGCTGTATACGCCCAAAAGAAAATTTTTTCCAACTATTTAGTTAGTCTAATAAAAGAAATCACATTTACCCAGAGAACTTTGTCTACAAAAGTATTAATGACTGATTCACCAATGAACTGTCAAGGCTATCTAAACAAACACAGAGGAATTTGGATTATTATCTTTTTCTAAGGGTGCACCAATAGAGATTTTGGGGGCTGATTCTGATAGCCAATTTTTAAGGCGGCATATTGGCCAATACTGATCCGATTTCCAATACAGCTGCATGCAGTTGGAAAGTCTGTTGTGGTGAAAGGCAAGAGGGGAGGAAAAGGGCATAGGGGGGCAGATCAACGTCTCCCCATGGTGAGGGAGAGAGTGGTGCTGGGGTTGGTGCTGCTCAGCCAGGGTAGGGCAGGCACAGGATGGAGCTGGGGCTTCTTCAGGGGACACAGGAGGGGGAGGCAGCACCCACCGCTGCTGCTGCCACTCATCCGGGAGAGCACGGAGGGTAGGGACGTGCGCCTCCAGATCTGTGCTGGGCAGACCACGCGGGCTGCAGTAGTGTGCTTAGGGCAGGTGGTGGTGGTGCTGGGAGGGAGCTATCAGGGGCTGCAGCCACTCCAAATTTTGGTGTAGTCCCCTGCCTCCTGGCCTTGCCCACTCCGAGTGAAGCACAGCGGAGCACAGCCCCTGGCCACAGTCCACCCCTGCAGCCCACCCAGCGCATATCTGGGGGCACACCCCCCACCATGCCCTCCCAGAAGAGCAGTGTGCAGCAGAAGGAGCCACCCTGCCTTCCAGCTGCAGCTCCGTCCCAACACCTGCCCTGCCCTGGCCGGGTAGCACCTACCCCAGCCCCGCTCCCTCCCTCACCATGGGAGGTGGTGATCTACCACCCCACCCCGCTTCCCTCCCCCTCCCATTGCACCACAACAGACTTGCGAGCTGCACACAGTTGTCCACACTGATGAGCTGTGCTCCTCGCTACCTGCGAGCTGTGCTGAGGCTGTGCACAGGCATGGGCATTTATTGGCCAAATTATCAGCCACATCGCGATGATTTCCAATATAATTAATTTTCTTTATATTGGTGCCTATCCGATATTGGACCAATATATTGGTGCACCTCTAGATTTTTCTAGTGCTTTAGTTTTAAGGGTTTCAATGTAGCATATTCTTCATACTCAAGTAGTAAGGGCCATTTGTTTTGGGGTTTGTTTGTTTGGGTTTTTTTTAGACTATCAGAAATTTGATAATATTCAATCCAGAAAAGTGAAGAGGCCACTGATGCCCATGAGCCTGCCTAGGTTTATATGCTGGTGCCCCATTGTATCACAGTGCCTGAGGGGTTCGTATGCAGCCAGTGTGAGGAAGGTGACTCAGTGCAGGAGACGGTGTTTTGCAATCAGCTCTCCACCCTCTGACTTGCTGTGGGTAGTTCACTATTTTCACTCTCTCACTCCACGACCTTGAACAACAGAGATGACAAAGGTTAAGAAAAAAAGGCTGATGGGAAGCTTGTTGTGATACTCCCCCTAGAAGAGATGCTATGAGAGGGGAAGCTGTGGATGATCTCTCCCACGTATCTTTTCCCTAGAAAAGGCCTATCTTTCTCTTTGATGTAGGCCCATGGGAGGGATTTCAGATAACTCCAGGGCTGGGTGGAATGGAAGGTGAAGCCTAGCCAGATCTTCTTGTCAGTCAGCTAAGGGGGCTCCAGCCCTATACATGGGTGCTTTGTTCTAATATCAATCCTCCAGACTGCCAGGACCTCACTGAGTGGAGGATGGTATGGATGGCAGAATCTGCTTTGGAAAGGAAGACACAGGCAACAGTGAGGCAGCTCTGCAGTGGGGCTGGGGGAGGAAGACCTGCTATTTTGAGATTACTCAGGCACAGATCTGAGCTATGAGGCTGTGGCTGAGCTCCACAATCCACAATCACATGGTGGTGGAGTCAAGCTATGTCCTAAATATGCTTAGTCTGGTTCCAGTTACCCACAGTGAGGTAGGTACATGCCATTCTGGTCTCCTGACCATGGTGAGAATTCCTTTTTAGATTCTCACAATTATTAGACCGCCAAAGTTTGCTCCACAAATTACTGACAAGCTCCTATCACAGATTATAGATAATTCAATGTCCAGTGATAACATTTGCCTGAGGTTTTTATTATGCCCTTGAGTCAAATGTTCAACAATGTTTTAAAGCCTGATAACTCTCCTGTTGTACATCTATATGTACTTTGCAGTCCTTCTGTAAATGATAGCAAAAGCCTTTTCAGGAAATTCGATTTGCAGATTTCAGCTTTTGGAGGTTAGGTTATATGATCTTGTTTATTTAGCACTGATCTGTAACTTCTGAATTCTGTATTTCTGCATTCAAAAAACTTTTTCCAAAGTTTGTGGAAATCAATGGGAAAGTTTATGGGAATCAAGCAATGGTTTCTGTTACATAACTGGGTGATTTTTACTTGTAAATTAAAAACTAGTCACAATGTAATATTCAAAATTGTCACCATCTTCACTTATTAGTATTATCCAACACAGTGTGAAATGGTGAGGGAACAGGGAACAAGTGAACACTGAGTCTTGTTTCTCAGGAGCAGTCATGTCAAAAAATACTCACTCACTAGAGCACTCACAGAACATAACTATGAAAAGGGTAACAACAAGGACAATGTGAATTTGTTTTAAAAATAGAAATAGATATTGTGAATGCATTTATATGAAGTGGCCACCTATCATTTAAAGCTAGTCAGGGAACTCAATGTAGAGGATTCTTGGTTTTTCCATTTCCTGCATTTTTTTCTTCATTTCGACTCAAGTGAGGTGCAACCAGTAACTTCTCCAAGGCATATAAACTGTCCAGATTTGCTGCATCATAGACAGACCTTTGAGCTTTTCTCCTATGGACATAAATGTTCATCTTAACTACCACCCTGTCATGAAATATCATCTTCTGGATAGAATGACCAGCCTTTTTTATCTTTTTACCCAAGTGAAAATCCCACTGATAGCACATGAATAATGACAGCAGAATTGGATCCTTATAATAATATTTATGATAGTACATAATCTTTGTCCAGCCACAAACTAGCACCAAGCAAAGTAAATATTTCCTTAATTTTTGATGATTTAGATTAAATCTGTTCCTAACTGATTGAAGCTATATCAATCTAAATAAGCCTGTGCTAAACCTTAATCAGTCTTCAGAGTCATCTTTTATATCACACTTAAAGCGCAATGCTGCATGTAGACAAACCCTTCTAGAGCTCCTTTTAGCTTCACCTATACAGTAAAACTACCAGCTAGGAACAGAAATTACACATAGACCAGTATAAGTGATTGGAAACCAGCTCAAATGTGTAATATAACAGAAGTTCAGTGCACATAAACTGCTTTCAAAATGGCTGAAACCAGCTTAAGGTAAACCTGGATGGATGTAGTATCAGTCTTAACTGATTTAGGTTAAATCAGTTTATTGAACTTCTGTCTCAGATCCCAGCCAGATTCACATTAGCTCACAGTACCCCAGCACTCCAGGATGCTCTGCATCTCTCCCACAAACCCCAATTTGCAGGGTGGGTGGGCCAGGCTTGGCCCACGCTGTCTGCTACAGCCAACCAGGGAGGCATTCTCTAGCACCCCCCAGCTTCTGGCCTGGGCCACAGCAGGCATGTGGCTGCATTTCCTGAACCAAAAGTTCACTTGCTTATTAGTTCAATCTATCCAGTTTAAACTAACTTGTGCCACAGGCAGGTGAGTTTATTGCAAAGACATGGCCCTCAGTTCCAAATGCTTCTAAAATGTGAATGTTGTTAATTGAAACTGGTCATCACCAGATCCCACTATTTCATAGGCCAGACAAGGGCCAGATCCAGATTGGATCCCTGAAGCAATTCAGTGCTAGAACAATAAACAACATTGAACAAGCAATTCAGATTTTAAGTGATTTACCTGGGGTAACAGCCTTTAGGTCTGCTGCAGTTGGAGCTCAGAAACTTCTTGCTGCCAGCCCTGTGATTATAGCACAAGTCTCCCCAATCTATTTTATCAGAAAAGTGAGCTAAAGTGAACAGATAAGATGCAGCATACAGTTGGAAGCTACATTGCTACATCTGTGGGACAGCCCAGCAGTGAACAGCTGTATTTCAAAACTATATGTTAAATAATGTGGATTTTAAGTTACGCAAAATGCCTAATACCTAGGACGAGTACTAAGCTATTCATACATATAAACAATCCAAATTCTCCAGGGCAAGTCTGGGTTCAAGATACACTTCTGAATCCCAGGTGCATAATTTCAGAATAGCTCTAAGTGACAGTTGCCTTCACACATAAGTGGGAAAATAAAATCCACTGGGAAGGGGGTATAAAGTGCACTGTAATGGAGAGCAGGCAGTTTTTATGCAATGATATATCTCTGCAGTTTGAATACTGGGTGCTAATACTGATGTAATCAACACAATGTTCAATAAGCATATCATGATCTTGGGTCAGCTAAACATGCCAAGGTATTAACCTGCTGCATCCCTTCCCTGCTCAATGTGATTTAGAGTTATGTTCTTTCTGTGTGACATGGTGATGTGCAGGTAAGGGCAGGGAAGGATTGAGGCCCCCATAGAGAGAGAGGGAGGGAGTTTGGCAGAGCTGGGGCTAGAGCTGCTGCTCCGCCAGACAAGGGTAGGGCTTGGGGCCTGAGGTTGCAATGTATGGCTGCTGAGCCCTGGAAGGGAGTGAGGTGGGGCCACAGGTGGCTTGGCCGGGATGCGGGGGGTGGCTCCCTGATGCTGCACGCACTCTCAGGGGCACAGGGGGACCCAGGCCTCCCAGATCTATGCATGGGGCAGGGGTGGCGGTGGATGCACACTGCAGGCCCAGCCACCCACCCTGCTGCCCTCCCTTGGGGCCTCTGCAGCCTAACGGCTGCAACCTAGTACTGAAGGGCAGAGTGTGACCATGCAGGAAAGCTGTTTGTAGCTGCAAGCTCCATGCTGCCTTGGTGACTCATCCCCTGCGTGCATGGGGACAGTGTTGGGTTGTGGCCCTCACTGCAGCCCCGCACGTGGGAGACGCATCACCAGGGCAGCGTGGAGCTCACAGCTGCAAGCAGCTTTCCTATGCAGCCACACTCCACCCTGCACCACAGGGTCACACCCATGGGCTGTGGAGGCCCTGGGGGAGGGCAGCGGGGCCAAAGCCCAAGCCCGCAGGGCACCCCCACCCCCACCCCTGCCCTGCACACAGATCTGGGGCCCAGGTCCCCCTGCTCCCCAGGAGTGTGCACTGTGGGGGGGGAGCTGGCCTCATCCCACCCAAGCCTACAACAGGCAGCAGGGGGGGAGCCAGGCTCTGTGGACTGCTGTGCTGCAGCAGCCTCTGCCTTCTGTCGGGAGCAGAGGGCTATAGCCCTGGGTCCCTGGCAGCTGGGGGCTCCTCTGGCAGGGCTGGGAGGCAGGGGCTGTGGATGAACTTGAACCAGGAAGGGGTCTGGGACAGAAGTTTCATAAACTGGTTTGACCCAAATCAGTTAAGTCTGATATGACATTCAACCAGGTTTATCTTAAACCAGTTTCAGCCATTTTGAAGATGGGTTTATGTGCACTGAACTTCTGTTCTGTTACAGGTTTAAGCCAGTTTCTGATCACTTAAATTGGTTTAAGTGTAACTTCCATCCCTAGCCCTTGGGTTAATTAGTAGGGCTGCCAATGAAACTTCTTCATTCTTATTATGTAGCAATGTAATGTTGCTATTTTGCTATCATTCTACTATGTCGATTCAGTCTTTCAAACTAGTCCTCAATCAATTGCTGCTGGCACAATTGTAGGGGGAGCTGCTTTGAGAAGTATTATTTTTAGAGCAGCCTGAGGAAGGAAGACAGGCTTGGATCCAGCAAAAGAGTTAGGATGGAAAGATATAGGCTTAAAAATAAAGCAAACTATGACTGTTCTTTGAAAACTGAAGAGAAAAATCAGTAAAGCTATTGGAGACGTGGAAAAGGTGGGAAGGTCCTTTACATGTACATGGGAATACTTCATTTGGGCTACATAACTGATGAGTATGCCAAGGTGTAGATGGAAGCAAAAATGATTCTCATCCCATCAATGAAATTGCATCATAGTCCTGAAAGCAAACCAGCACTCCTTCCCAAGACACGTTCACAGGGACTTATTAATTCCCTCCCTAGCTCAGATGCTGATTGTATTTTCATGGGTTAAACTGGCAGAAACATCATTTCTCCTCTTGGAGGACACAAGAGAGCTGTAAAAGTGGGATTTGCATGGAAAATTCAGCTGCGGAGGAACATGTGAAATTGTGCGTATCTGCTATCCCTACGAGGATTGGAGACAGCCAAATATGAGAAACAAAGTGAAGATAAAGTAGAGGAAATTCACATAATGTGTCATCCCAAGAACCGCAGCTTCACATGGGGCAGCACGTTTAAAAGGCTCTGCAGGCTACTCTGATTCCAGGGATGTCTTTGAGTGAAGCAGTTAAAATCAATGCTGCAAACCATGCCAGAGATGCTGAGTGCCCCTCCCTCCCCCCGTCCCCCAAGCACAACACAGAATGAAGCCCCAGGGTCTCTCTCCTCCTACATTCCTTCAGCTTTTTCTTTTGGACCTCTTCTGAGTGAGCGTGCATGTCAGGGAAGCGCTAAGTTAAGACATGCATGGTACAATACCTATCTACCAGGAAAAACCCTTTCAGACTTCCAGCACTTGCAGGTATGCAAATAATTTCAGATTGGCAGTGAAATGATGCCTGCCACCTTGCAGTGCAACATGTCAGTATTTTACTTCCCTTATGTCAGTTCTCTTAGCCCAGGGTCAGCCAAAGTACAGCTTGCAGCTGCTCTCCCCTTTGATTATTGATGAGGAAGGTTATTTATTTTTTCATGCAGCTCTGGAGGTGTGCAAGACATTTCACACAAATAAAAGATGACAGGACCTGAAGAGTTTACACAAATCAGATGCAGCACAGTGAGTGAAGGCAGACAGTGGACTGGAGGATTAATATTATAATTTGCAGATGCATCCCATTAGCTGGGCAAAATGTGGGTGTAAGAAACCCACAGTTGCTACTATTGGGCCTTTCCCCTATGTGCAAGAGTCAATCTGGTATCAGCTGCATCCTCTACCAGGGGGTCTTCAACCTGCTCTTGTGGGTGCACTTGGTAGGCCAATCTCAGACTAGCACACTGGACTCTTTCAAATAAACTGGATAAATTGTGTCCCATCAGGAGAACTTGTAGAAAATGTTAAGAGCCTTATTAAACGTACTGGAAAAACATGATTCAGTGGAATAGGGCTATTCATTCTTCTGCAATAGCTTCAAAACTTAAGAGCTCTTTTAAGAGCTCCTTAAAGGTTTTTAAACATCTAAGACAACGGTCATCAATAGGAGTTAGGTACCTAAGCCTAAGCCCCCTAGACTGGAGCTGTAGCAAAGTCATATAGTGCCTGTGGATTGGGCACAGAGTGAGAAGGAACACACCTAAAATACTGGGTTTCATCATTAGGATAAAGAACCTCTCTCCCTAAAAATCTGTCCTGATTGCATACCTGCACTGCATTGGGGCAGGACTCTGATCCAACACCCAGGAGCATGTGGCAAAAAACAGGCAACTTCAAAGAATGCCAGAGATCCATACAGCCAGATGTCTGGCCACGAGCGCCCATGGATGGAGCTCAGCCTTTAGGCAGGTATGCAAGCAGGACAGATTCTGAGCCATGGGTTGCTCTTTTCTAATGAAGCAGGATTCTCCTCATTCTCCTTGGGCTATCTTGCTGTATCAAGGCAGGATGGGTTCAAGATTTTTGATATTTCCAGCACAGCTTTGCTCCCAAACATAATTCTCAAGCATAATAGTAGGATTTCATCCAAAGCACAGAAAATTAATGTCACAGTAGAAGTCTTGTAGCTAGATTATGCTACTGTATAGTGCGATACAGTGAGTCTAAGATCCTATACCATCCCTACCACTTGTATCCCAGGGCACAGGAGTAATTCATGTACAAAGACTGACAATTTCCACAGGCAATAATCCACCTGTTTGTCAGTAAGGCAATTTCCCCAACTCCTGGCTTCAAAGCAAGCTGTCATTCTGTATTTTGTACCAGTCAGACCATCCTCCACCCTGCTGGGGCATCACATGAATAAGTGAAGACTTTCTGTGAACTTTTACAGTTATTGCAAAGCCACTTTTCTGGCTATCTGTTTAGTCATCACAGCTGTCTCATTGCCTGTCTGCCTCATCATGATGGTATCTGAAACAAAATGGTGGAAGCAAAGAAAGGCCTTTCTGGTACTACTTCAATAAGAACAAAGGTTTTATGTGTATCAACAGTAACATGCTTTGTACAGGTGAGTGTTGAAATAGGGGATAATACCAGTGCAGAAATATTCAAATACAGATTTTGGAAAACAACACAGCCTAGAGAATTGAGTTGGGAGCCAGAAACATATCCAATCCATGGACATGAACTCCTTTTTCTAATGAGTTTATTCCCTGAAATTTAGTCATTGTGTGGCTGGTCATGGAGGCTCGTATTTTCAGAGGTAATTCTGGGCACACAAGTTAAAATCATAAACTCTGGTTGTTCAAAGACGCCAGGCATTTGCAGCTGGAATTACAGCTAGCCATCTTTGAAAATGATGTCCAACATGGCTCACACCAAAAATAGAGTCTCCCAAAATGAGTTGTCACTGTGAAAAAGTTTACCATTAACCTCTCTCTCCATCCCACTCACCTGCCTCTAAAATGCAGATGACTATATATTTACAGGCAAAAATTCCTGTCAACTTCAGTGGGCTTTGGAAGCAAACGCTAAGGTAGTCTGAGGGGAGAACATGCACTACTCAGACAGCATGATCTAACCTTGTCTTGCTCAGTAGTGATCGCTCTTGTTGATTTTGAAGTATTATTCATGGCTTTATATGATGGTGGTTGATTGTAGGAGGCCTTGAAGGAGGGAGCAAATACAAGGAGACACAGAGGCAATCCTTAGGTTCTTGGTAGGGACATGCCATGCTGCAATAGATGAAGCAAATAAGCAAAAGAATTGAAATATTATCATTCATAATTAACTGTGTATATTTAAAGTCCATCAGAACAAGAAACAGATACACCAAATGGCCTAAAGGTGACTGAAAAGGTCCAATTAAGATTGCTGAATGTAAGGGTCACAGATACACCAATATATATACACTGGCAATGATCTAGTGTGTCACAGAACGATAGGAATCAGACAGACATGAACAACTGCCCCAAAAGAGGGATGGGTAGAAGGTGGAAGCATTATTGAGGAAGCTGTGTCAAAGTGTACAGTGCTGTGGATGTGGGGGAGCGATGTACAGTGCTGTCGGTGATTTTTCAGTGGAATTCTTCCTAACTGCTCGAGCCTTAGAGTCAGCAATATTTGTTGGAAAGGATGCAAAAATCGTAGAAGCACGTCTACAAGCCAGACTCTCAGCTAGAGTAGAAAGGGCACTGACTAATGAGCTGGCATGAAGAAACACATTTTTTTTATTCCATGGTCTTTACAGGCTGGCTGCAAGCCCCCAAAATGTTGCAAACCATGATCATTCCTAGGGGACATCCATGTCTGGTTAGTTTGTTTGTTTGTATGTATAGTCAGTAACTAAGGTCATAAGCTTTATAAGCACTGACTGTCTCTGAACTGTTACTTGGCTTTGATTTTCCAGCCAGGGTGTTGAGATTTTTAAGCAATATTGTTAATAATAGACATGCACTTTGTTTCAGTTGAAACTAATTATAGACTTGTCTGATGCAGTATTTCATGCGCATGGGTAAAAGGTAAATAGATCGTTATAGCCCATAACACCTAGAGGTTAAAGTCTGCTTTCAGTACTTATACATGTGCTCCGGAGTGGGGTGAAGAGGGAGCTGTTTTAATTAAAGCAGTTCTTGGGGGGTCACTCTAATTAAAACGCCACAGTGTCTCGTGTATTCAGCATCCCATGTTTCAAAATGGCTGGGAAGGAGGGGTGCTTTAACTAAAACTCATTGAATGAGCTCTAGTTAAAGCACCTCTGCCACCATTTTGAAATGTGGGACACCGAATACATGAAAAGCTGCAGCAGGTTGGAGCCTTTTAATTAGAATGCTCGAATCCAGCGGTTCTCAACCTTTTTTGAACCAGGACCCATTTGTAAACACCAATGGCCAGTCCTGAGCCCGTGCCCCTCACGCCTGACCCACTGCCCACAGTGTGTGGGGCAGGGTGAGGTGTTTGTGGGCCGTGGGGGGCCCCAAGCAGCCCCTTGCAGGCTGGAACTCTGGCAGCCTACCAGGGTAAAGCCACGGTTTCCCACATTTTTCTCCTTTAAAGGAGAATCCATTTTTAAAGTTTGTTCACAACCCTTTCATATATTCTTGCTACCGACTTCTGGGTCGTGACCTATGGGTTGAGAAACGCTGCTCGAACCAGAACGTGTTCTAATCAGAAGGCGTCGGAGCATGTGTATAGGCATGATTTCACTGGTACGGTAAGAGTTAAGTGAAGACGGAATTTGCCCCAATATTGTTTTTTTGCCGTATAGTTAAGCAAAAACTATCTATCATTGTATTTACTCATATTTGTAAAATTGCACCCACTTTGGAATTACGGTGGTTTCTCCCAATCTGGATATTTTCAGTCCTCGAACAAAACTTCCCAGTGCCTGATGCCTGAAGATGAACTATTTGTATGCCACATTGCGCAAATTCTGAAATGTCCTTAGTCTGCTCAGGCTCAAGCTCACCTATAGTTGGTAGCTGAGAGCACCTGCACAAAAGAGTTTTGTTCAACTGAATTTTGGCAGAACATTTGTTCTTTATATCTATACCTGCATTGACTTGCTAAAATGATGCTTGTAAGACAAAGAGCATTTTCTACATTTAGTATTTAGTAATTGCATTTTCTTGTTCAAAATGGTTCTTATCCAATCAGGGAGCAGCACCATTTGCTGTTGGTGACCTTTAGCATATCACAAATAATGAATAACAAACAGGTTACCAATAAACTATAAGCTGATAACTTTTTATTCAGTCAGCATGGGCCAATATTTAAAATTATGGCCACATCTGTGGAGATTGAGATTAGTTCGCAAAGATCACATGAACTGCAAAAAGCCCTATCTATATCCATTGCATTATTTATGTGCAGGTAATGATTCAGAATCATCAATACAAGATTTTACTTAGATTTCTATTATTTGATATGGTAAAGAAAAAACAAGTCTACAAGGAAGGAGCAGTGCTCTCCAGAGAGGGAACATGTTTGCTGTAAACATAATTTTAAAAATAAAAAAAAAGAGCAAACACATTAACATTTACCAGAGGCCCCTCTGGGCATTATTCCCTCCTCATTGCTACTCTCCATTATTGGGGTGTATTTGTCATAATTATTTTGTTCAGGTTTCACCTTGAACTCCTGTTCCTTGGAGTTTATAAGCGTGTCCATGTCCTTCAAACTGAGCTTTGGCAAAAGGGAGAAGGGTAGGTGGGAAGGCTTTTTGGAGAGAGAATTATTTTTAAAAAACGGGTTTGGTCATTTCAAACTGCACAAATACAGCCCTGGGAAATAGGGTCTGGGGAACAGAGGAAGTTGACATGCTAATTAGGTATTTTCAGTATCTCTTCAGACTTGAGAGGAAAGCAGTTGTACTCATTACAAGCCAACTCCTGGAAAGTCCCTGCAAACTGAAGTGCTGGACGATAATATAGGGAAGGATGTGGGGGAGCGATGTATGAGCTCTCTGCAGCTCTCAGATCCACTTGTGGGAGCACCGTTGGTAAAGGGTGACAGCAGCTCCAGCACATTTCCAGTAGCCCACAGAGATGTGTGCTGGAGGGATCTAGAAGGGGCGAAAAGCCATGGGGAGATGGGTAGAGAAGGTTATGTGGAAATGACCTGGGCTGCCAAGGCTTCCTGCTCGTGCACCCCAGTACCTCTGGGGAATCCACTGAATCCCAACCATAGTTTGTTTCAGGATGCAGTGAAAATATGGTTGGGAGTTACCCTTCCCTCCCATTTCCTAGCTCATTTGCACAGGTACTTCCTTTCTTTCGCTCTATGCTGCATTATTCACCACAGGGAAGCTTTTAGTCCTAGGAAAAGGTCATGCTTACATTTAATTTAAAAGGACAAAACCTGCTAGTAAGACTTTGCCTGTGGTGGTTAGGAATTCCACCTATGCAGCAGCACATGGGAAGATTTCAGCATTACCTGTGCACTGGAGTACAGTGTGATGGTCCTAAATGTTTTGGCCACCTAACTAGAGCCTAATCCAAGGAAATTTGAAGTCAATTAGCTTTGGATTGGGTCCCTGACCCTCGGCTTCCACAGATGTCTGCTTGCAAAGCTAAAAGCATTCATTCAGTGCCAGGCTGGAAAAATGCCAGGGACCTAGAGGCAATCATAAAATAAAAGGATTTGGTATTTAATGGAGGCATCTTGACAAATGTTCCATTTCCCGCTTTTTTAAACAACAACACATTCTTTGTTCCTTTGTAAACGTATGTCAAATATCTTTTTAAATTGTGGGATATATATTAAACAATTTTAAATGCCAGGTATTGTAACAACATGTTGGATGCACTGGGGGTTTACAGGGTTCAAATTAAAACACGCCAGTATGACATCTCTGTAGTAGCGGCTGAATGTTAATGCTCCCTGCAGCACTCTGATAAGCAGAGAGTAATTGTTCTAGGTGCATGAGTAGCTTCACACAAGTAAGGAGGTGCATGGAGTTGAATGGGCCTGCTCATGTGAGTGTCTGCAAGATGTTAGGACCTTAATTACTGACTAACCATCCTTTTACCAGATGCCCAGTGAATATGATGCACCTCCCCTAGCAAGCAAAAAAGAAAATGATAGAGTGTTCTATGTTTCCTACTGCGCTTTTTACTACAAGCTCATTTTGATGAAGACACTTTTGCTGACTCCTTTACATAGGAGAAGTACTGTGGTGGGCTCTTATCGCCTCAATCACAAGAGTGTTTCTAGAAACAGGACAGTACGTGGCTAGAGATAACGCATCGTGGAATCTGCTGCACCTGCTTGGCTGCAGTATCCGTCCTGGTGGTCACATGGATGTTATGGTGATAAGAGATAGTCATTTTTGTCCCGTGCAGATCAACGCAGTCTGTCCCACAGAGCAGAAGTGGGAGCAGTGGCGGTTTCGATCTGATCAACCAGAATGAAAAGCTTTTAAAAGCCTAGTTGGTGTCAGACTTGTTTAAATCAATTGCCTTGAGAACCCATTTATGCTAAAAATCTCCGAGGAGGAAACAATCTTTCTAGCTTCTCACTATTTTTATGGACAACATGAACCATTTTTTTGCAGTATAAAATTTTAGTCCACAAGAGCCAGTTACAGCAAACTATTTCCATTCTAATTATTATCATTAAGAAGCCAGAATCCACTGGGTTTTTTTCTCTTTGAATGCTTAAAGCAGATTGTTATCAAAGCATAATTTATTCAGCGTACGGGTCATCACTGCTTTTCTTACTGCAAGTACTTTACACTGCCCTGGCTGTCACTATTTATTTCACTTCATCCAAAGGTGTTCTGGGTAATCCCTAGTCAAGTACGCATTGCATGGTCCCCTTTTCAAGTTTAATCCACAGAAGATACAAGTTTTTAGGAGCCACTACCCTGATCTGTAACTCAAACTGTAGAGACTCATGCTAGGCCAGCCTTTCAACCTTTTTAATGTGAGGCACCCCTGATTTGACTTGAGGCTTTTATGAGTTGAGTGACACCCCTGATCCTGCACTTAACTCCTCACACCTGCTTATGCCCTAACACCCGGCACCCTTTCACTAGGCAGTTCACAAGAGAGACTCACACATGGTATTATTGTAAACTTGGATTCTTTGGCACAGTTCTGTTGATCACAAGTTTGTCCATGATCCCTGCCCTCAGGAGCTTACAAAGGCTGCAGCTGTGCTCCATGGAGGTGCAGGGTTTTATCCAGATGGCTCTCACAGCAGCAGCAGGGCCTGTTTTCAGACATAGTGCAAATTCCCTGAGAAAGACTAGGGCAACACAGCTGCTCCATGAAGCCCATTGCACACCATGATGGAGGAAAGAAGGATTCACCAATACAGTTGAGGGAGTTTCAGGAGAGCTCTTAATGCTTTGGCAAGTGAAGTTGATCCAGAAAGCTGTTCCACAGGCGAGAGTGGTGAAGAAGAAAGTGCAAAGAAGATTATGGGAGAAGTGCATAGCCTAATTGCTTCTCAGTCAAATATCATAACCCTGTCCTGGCTTTACAACACTTTACCGTGCTGATAATGTCTCAAAGCAATGTAGGCAGATTATGTACTGCCTTTTTACATCCGGGCAGAAGAGATCAAGCCCTGAAATTTGCTCTCATTCATCCCATGAACCGGCTACCCTAGACATTTAACTACATGAAAAGTCAGGTGCCCCTTTTTGTTTTAACTTTTCTGAATTGCTGTTTTATTTTTAACAGTTTGCAACAGAAAGAAATGCGTTATCGCATGACTGTCTAAAGTAAATAGTACATTGTGGTTTTGGGCTTGGACACTCAAATGTGCAACTTCCCAGCAACAAGAACTGTTCTCTCTGTAGGGTATTTCTGGTAACACTTCTCTTCTTTTAAGAAGTAAGGAAAACTGTCACCTGCGAGCTGAGACAGTGCTATTCAACTGACAGTGTTAATACTTAGAGGTGTAAGCATAAACTTATACTTTAGACTTAGGAAAAGAGACAGTACATTCTTGCTTAGCAGAAAAATTACAGCAGGTTGTGATTATTATAGAAGACATGAAGCTTTGGGTGATCCTGAATATAGCCCTGACCTTGTTCATGTCCAGTTGGGTTTCCTTGGCCAGTTAATTTCATTTTTCTGTGCTTTGGTTTCCCATTCTATAGAAATGAATGTTTCTGTGGTTTATTCTTGAACATTTGAGCAACCGACACATGTACCTCAAAGTCACTAAAGGGTTACATCATTTAGACTGCTATGAAAAGTTCACTAAAACAGTGTTTCAAAATCCACCTCACTGGATTGTACTTTCTGTTCTCAACATTGTGAGTGTGGTTTAGCTTCTAGTATCTGAAGTTCAGGCTACTGTGGTTTGACTTCAAAGGAGTATCCATGAATACAAATGTTTGAAAGATTTGAATGGGCTGTGCAGTCCCTTGGAATATACTCATATAACACAGTACTGTACTCTATAACCTTAATTATATAGGTCTTGACCATCAGTGGTTACCTGCATGATGACATCATCATTAAAACAATGTGAAAGGGAACCAAGTGCCTTTTTCAGATGTACCAGTTATTCTGCAAGAAGCAGAAAACTCTTGACCTAGACCCAGGGAAGCAGAAGATGGGTATAACAAGTGTTATGTAAAACAACAGCATTAAGGTCTGTACATGTGCATGTCAGGAAGCGTGATTGTGGGACGCAGCATAAGATCCTATCATGCTGGTGCAGGAGACTTGCCCTGGATTGCAGCAGTTGTGGTCTTCCAGGTATGGAGGCACAGGCTACTCATGCAAATTAAAGCTGGAAAAACCAACTGTAGAGCTAGTAAACACTTTTTAGCAATAACTTTATAGCTGGTTGGACCTTCTTAAGATGCCACAGTTAATTTGGACATGTAGCCTGTCTAAATTGCGCAGTAAACCAGCTGTAACCTAACCAAGCAGATGTTCACCACACATAGGGTGCTTTAGAAATGGCAGAAAACCCTGGATGGATGTGGTATCAGGCTAAAGCACTTTAGGTTATAGCACTTTACCAAACATCTGTACCAGATCCCATCATGACTCAGGTTATGTTACAGTCCTCTGGTGTCCCAGGGGTCCCTTGCAGGGCAGAGTATTAGCTTCCACTGGTGCTAACCTGCTCTGGATGAGCATTGGCTGAGCTCTGTCCCTAGGCTGTCTCTGCCCTCTGTGGCTAGGCAAGAGGTATGGGGAGAGAGCCCCACTGCTGCATGGTTCTCCCCCAGCTTGCTGGCTCAGGTCTTGGGGGAGGTTGGATCAGGTCCATGCAGCGGGGGTGGCCCGCATCCTATCCCAAGCCTCCTGACAACTGCAGCCAGGAGTGGCAGCTTGGGGCTCCCTGGCACAGCTTGAAATGTAGCCCCTCTGCCATGCAGGCCCAGCCCCCCATAAGATCAGAGCCAGAAAGCTGGAGGGAGCCCATGTGGCAGAAAGCTCCGTTCCCCCTCTCTCTCCCCACAGCTGCTGCTGACAGCCGCCAGCAGGCAAGGGGGTATGGCTGGGGAGAGGGGCTGTGCCAGCAATTGCCTGGGACGCATGTGAGAGCACCCCAGCTTGCTGGCCTCAGCCAGTGTAGGCCACTTCTGTGCATCCCCTTCCTCCCAGGGTGGCTGTCAGTTCTAGTCGCTCCCACACTCATCTAGGGCACTTTGAGTAAGGAGCAATACTTAGAGCACTTCCACCTTGGGCTTTTTAAATGACTGTACTTAGTCATAGATGTTTTCATCACTTGTACCTGTTTGAATAATTACTGCTTAAATAGTCAGTTCAGCTGTCAGGGGTATTTATCACTGTGCAAATGCTTTGGTTGACAAACTTTACCTCATCATGATTTTTCCATTTGGCCATGAATAACTTCCTCAGCCATATTTGTTCTGTGAATTTATCTGAGTAAGATCCTCAGGAAACAATTCTTGGTCTTTTGCTTTCCTTTTCCATTTTCTCAGTCTGCTGCCCCTATGCTACACAAACGTACTGATGAACTGTATGTCTTAGCTCCTCCAGATAAATGGCTGGTACAGCAGGTGAAGGCTTCCTAGTGCGAGAGATGCCAAAAGGAAAAGGAATAGGAATAGCAAAAGGAATAGGAAGAGATTAT
This sequence comes from Caiman crocodilus, assembly GCA_030014935.1. Taxonomy (NCBI): domain Eukaryota; kingdom Metazoa; phylum Chordata; order Crocodylia; family Alligatoridae; genus Caiman; species Caiman crocodilus. The sequence goes on from JAGPOW010002791.1 coordinate 16,793,517, forward strand.
TACAACTGTTATTGAAAAGGAAAAAGGGCAAAATTATAACATAGATCAGCTTCAGTGACGTCAGTCTAAATATACACAGGCAGGATTCCAGGCATTCAGAATTTGGCCCATGGCACGTACAGCCAAACGTACGAGTTTACATGTTGGCTTTTAAGGAAATTCCTTTATTGCCCATCTCAGTTTCTCTCAATGTTACCTATCTTAGGATTCAGGCACATTAAGCAAATCAGCCCAGGTCAGGAACACCATGAATAATTTTGGAGAATCTGACCAGCTAAAAGACAATGGAATTTTGAATTAATCCCATGCCATTGTAATACAGGAGATACAGCACTGACAGACCCCTGCCCTTGCATGCAGGGGTGTTCCCAGTGAAGCTGAGGAATATTTAGGAATACATCATATACAGAGACTTCATAAATCAGTTATGCTGTACCCATAAAGGAATCTGATATGACTGACATAGAAGGCAAGAAACTAGTAAGGTTTAAATGTGTCATGAGCTGGGCTAAAAAACCACCCAGTTTTTAGTGCTAAGCTTGATCCTTTAACAACCAAATCAAAAGAGTATATCTGGTAGCAGTAGTACACCCTTATCTTCCATGAGAACCAGACATCAAGGGAAGACAACAGAAGCTGGCCAGCTCATAGACAGCTCATCTTAATCCTCTGAGGTTCCAGGAATTCAAGTCACTATTCAGAAGTAATTTTTTGTAATAACCTTCTCAGGCTGACCTCTCTCTACCCTGGAAAATGAATTCACCACTAAAACTGGATCGGACGCTAGGAGTTGACACAACTCCTCTGCGCAAGTGTGTCCAATTCACATGAAAGGATCTGCAGTGTAGAGCCTACAACTGCCTCTGCAGAGACAGGGATACAATGGTCTAGCAGGTCTTTCAGACACCTTTTCTAGTGTTCTTTGATGCAGGGAGTGAACAGACTAAACAGATGCACCATTTTAAACGTGTGGGGTGGGGGAGAGCAAGAAGGTCTTATCAAAGTCCAGTTGATCCAGTATAACTCTTTCATCTGCCTATTCCTTAGCCTCAGTCAGTGAAGCTAAACTACAGTAATTTAAAACCCTGCTTCATTCTGGGATAGACTACTTTGGCTTAGCTTTACTTATTGTAGGTTAGAAAAGGCCAGATGAAACAGATCAGCTGCTGCCACCTCCCAGGCAGTAAGTCCTTGGCTTTAAAAATATTAAATTGGATATCTGTCCATGCCCTGAGCCAACATCTTACTGTAAAAAACCTTGCTAAACTTTATGGGCAGTGGGAGGTGATACCAACAGATACCATGGCTGTGATGAAATACTGCGTTCTCTTATGCTCACTAATTTAAAATACTGTCACTTATGTGATCACAGTAAATCTATTTCCAGGGAAATGCGAAATTTAAGGAACCGCAAAGAATTACTTGAAAGTACTGTGTGAAAGTAATAGTGAAAAATGGACCCTGCTGTTAATTGAAGTAAAAAAAAAGGAACATCACAACTCTATATGACTTCCATTATTTGCGTACTTCTGTTACTGAAATCAGAATAGTGTCTTCCAGTAAAATCTAGTTAACTAGATGACTCATGTGATATCTGAAGTGACCATGGATTGCTTCTTAGTTACATGCCCTCACCGGAGTTTTCGTGTCCAAGGGTGGATCCAAAAAAAAAAAAGAGGAATTGAAAATAGCTGATTGTAAAGACGGCCATTCATTGTACTTCCTTATTTATACTAAAATAAAGTAGAAAACATTGTTAACCACTTTAGACTTTACATTAGTCGTCCCCTGACACTGAAGGCACCATTAAAAGACATTGAATACCACTGAGGGCACCATTAAAAATATTCCCCTCATCTGTGCAGGCAAAATGTTCTAAATAGACAGACTGTGTGTGATGGCACTGGAGTGATCTTGTAGCTGTGATGATGCAGGAAAGGCAAGCAGGATCAGACACAGAACCCTGCCTCTAAATAGACACTGCATGCGCGCACACAGATACACATGCAGATGTTCAGATTCAAATCCTCGGTCTGCATGCAGCATCTGACACTGTGCACAGCACTTTTTGTGTACACTTCAAAACACTTGGATGGGGAATTTAAGTTGCACCATTTACATTACTGGCAATCCTTAAAATATTTCCAGTTTTAAATATAGGGAATAGTATAACTATTAGGATAAAGGGAAATATCATGCTGAAGTAAATATCCAAGTTGATCTTTTCAAAAGTGACCACTCATCTGGAGTGACTTTCAAATCCTGAACTTGAGGTACCTGAAAACAGACCGTAATAGCACTATGCAAATGCATCTATACACTAGAAGCCCGACTCTTGTATGGTATGTTAAGCTACAAAACGTCCAAAAACTGAACTACCCAAAATCAGGTTTTCACATTTGACAATACTGACCTGGCCAGCTCCCAGTGACAGCCATAGTTCATAGCCATCTGTGCAGGTCTGAAAAGTAAATGCTCCAGAAATAGAAGAATCCAAGAATAGACTTGATTGAGCAATGTGCAAGTGAAACTATTTTTAAAGACAGACAATGACTGTGAAAGAAATCTTGAACTTGGAAATGGAGACGATAGCGCTAAAAGCTCCAGAGATCACAGCAGATAGTAAATCCCAGTCACTGACATCTTGGAGAAAGAAATGTCATCTCTTTTGAGCAGCACTTATTTCAATGGTTTTAAAATGTGAAGTGAGAGTTGTAAGCTTTGAACTGGAGTCCAATCACTATGCCCCCTTGAGCAAAGCTCACAGCTAACTAACTTCCACGCACCATCATTGTTAGCCTTCTCCAGTTGCAAGATACAGCACCATGTACTTACTGTATCTTTAATCTTTTCTTCTTGGACTAAAATCTACCCTCACTTATAAGCCCACTGCCATCAATGGTAGAAGATACAAATTAACCCCCGAAAGAGAAAAAGCAAAAGAACCTAGGCACAAAATTTCACTCTGCACAGTTATAACATGGATTTAAATACTGAAACTTTGCTGTGCCAAGGAGAATGTAAAAAAGACCAGTCTGTTTAACAGGACATTGCCTGTGTGTGGCATCCAGCCAGACTCTGAGAGAATCTGAGGGGGAAATACCTGTCCCATACTCTGCAGGAACTTGTAGTCTCTTCCTGAAAGATCATTTTTCTATCCTTGCCCTCTCCAAACTAAGCTTTTCCCCTCAGTCCCTAAAAAAATGGATTGTTGCTTGGATCTTGGAGAATAACAATAGGCAAACTGTAGCTCATCTTACTCCGGAGGGAAGTATTAGCTTATATTCCTCCCTGACTGCATTGGACTAAATTGATATAGGCCATTTTTAAACTGACTGGAGGATATTGTCTAGCAGACAGTTGTTCTGATGTCAATAAATCTATTTGAAAACACCCCTTTTATTTAACAGGCCCTAGTATGTTGTGCAGGCAAGACATGAGGGCCTCAGAAGGGGTTAGAGTCATGGGGAACAGCTTCTCCCTTTAATTCACACTCCTTTTCCACCTACAGCTGGATGCTAGGGGCTACCACCACCAGAGAGCAATGCCACTTACATTGCAAAAAAAAAATAAGGAAAGACTATGGATCAGGGAACTGAACATAAGCTCTGAGATGCAGCTTCCAAGGTTTGTGCAGATATGTATGCATGTAAATGCAAGCTAATTTACTTATTTTTCATATTGTCTGCCTGTGACTCCACATTTCATTTAATAGTCAACACACATGCCTCAAGCGGTGTAGGGAGAAGAGATGAACCCACACAGGTCAATAGCAAGGAGGGTGAGGCAGCTGTGGTGAGCAGGTAGCTGAACAAGCTGGGGGAAGCAAGGCATGCTGGCAGATGCCTGGAATTGCTAGGTTAGGGTGGACCCATATGTCAGTCTCAACATCAAGCCTGGCTTTGCTGCCTGGGCCAGATTTGATGCTGCCATGTCTGCCGTGGGTTGGTGGGCCCTGTGGAAGGAGTATCAAAGTTGGCCAAGTACTAGGCTTGGATGAGGTCCCTGAATCAATGCTGGGATGGCTGGGGGTAGTGTGGCAGTACCATGCAGGAGAGAAGCTCTTCTGTTTGGGATTTGGTTGGGAGATGGGGATAGGAGGATCTCCCCTTGAACTTTGGGGTTGGGAGCCTTCTGCTCATGGCTTCTACCCTGCTTGGCTTCTCGCACTGGTGTCCCTCAGGGGTCCATGCTTGGTCCAGTGCTTTTCAACATTTTTTTCAATGATTTGGATATGGGGGTGAAGAGCTCACTGGCCAAGTTCATGGAGGACACCAAGTTATGGGGGAGCATGATTATGCTTCAAAATAGGCTGCAGATACGTGTGGACCTAAACAAACTGGGAAGCTGGGTGGATTGAAACCAGATGAAGTTCAACATTGAGAAGTGTAAAGTGCTCCACCTGAGGACAAACAATCCCCAACATACTTACAGGTTTGCTGGTGCCAAAGTGACTAGTACCATGACTGAAAGGGACGTAGGGGTAATAAGAGACCATAGTATGAACATAAGCCATCAGTGCAATGCTGTAGCCAGCAGGGCAAACAAGACTCTGGCATGCATCAACCAGTGCATCTCAAGCAAAATGAAGGAAGTGTTCTTCCACTTTACTCAGCACTGGTGAGACCGCAGTTGGAGTATTGCATCCAGTTCTGGGCACCACACTTCAACAAGGATGAGGAAAAACTTCTAGAGATGAGCTACCCATATGATCAGAGACTTGCAAGGCAAACCATACGAGGAAAGGCTGAGGGACTTGGGCCTCTTCAGCCTAAAAAAGGGAAAGCTGAGAGGGGACTTGGTAGCAGCTTACCACTACATCAGGGGAATATATCATGGGCTCAGTGAACACTGTTCACCAGGGCACCCTTGGAGAAAACCAGGAGTAATGGCCACAAAGTCCTGCAAGCCTGTTTCAGGCTTAACGTTAGGAAAAACTTCTTTGCAGTCAGGGTGTCCAGATTGTGGAATAAACTTCCTCCAGGAGTGGTGCAATCGCTTACCCTGGAAATCTTCAAGAGGAGACTGGATGGTCACCTAGCTGGGGCCACCTGACTCCAGTTGTATTTCCTGCCTAATGCAGGGGGGCTGGACCCAATGATCTTCTAAGATCCCTTCCAGCCCCGTACACTCTACAATCTGCAAGCAAGCTATCCATAAGCTGAAAAAAAATGGGCTCTGCAGTTGCCTCTAGTAATCATTGTTGGAACTACAGCTTTTACTCAGCCAGGGGCAGGCAGTAGGCCTGTGAAAAGCAACTAGTATTCGATTCAGATTCGGCCAATTTGGGGGACAGTGATTTGATTCGGTGATTCAAATCACTGTCTCAAATCAATTCTCAGCTGCTGCCATATCTCCGAATCACCCAGGCCCACCCCCCCGCCCGCTCTCCCAGCCCCCCACCATGGCTACCTCACCCACCCCAGCTCCTAGCACTTTGGAAAAAAAAAAAGCTCAGACTCACCAGTGCCGCTGGGTGGGGGGGGATCCCCATCGCCTCCCACTGCCCCCCCACTCCATGGGGGGTGGGGGGGATGGCTGAGGGAGCAGGCCAGGGATGGGGTCTGGCAGAGCCCCTCCATGGTCAGTTCCCCCCTCCCCCAGCCCTCTCCCCCCGGCCCTATTTAGCAGCTCTGAGTCTGGCTCTAGCTCCCTGGTGCAGTGGGCAGGGACTGCCCAAACCACCGAAGGTCTCCAAATCTTTTCCAAAGATTCAGAGAGCTTCAAATTGATTTGAACCTTTTTACTGGTTCCTTGATTTGATTCAGATTTGAAGATTCAGCCACTGAATCAGAAGGGGCTGAATCTCCTCCAAATCGAATGAGCACCTGAAGCTTCGCACAGCCCTAGCAGGCAGGCATGATAGCCAAGTGCAAGGGCTGCCTTGCACTTGACAGCCATGTCTCTGTGACAGCTACTTGTAGAAGAACATTGTAGGCCCTTCAGATCCCTGGACACCCCCCCCCACCACCGCCACGACCACCACCAGTCTTTGGGGGAGGAGTATGCCTTCAGGCCCAGAAGCAAACCTATTTTGGAGTTCTCAACTGGCCTGATGAGTCTGTATTTCACTTCCTAGCAATTCCAGTGCCCTAAAGACTGTGTATGTGGGCAGAACCTTGTCAGGGCTAGTCAGGCATGACAGTGCTCTACAGCCACTGCACGGGAGCCTTCCTTCCACATGGGCAAGAACATGGCCAGGCTTCAAGGTGGTGCTTGGACTTTACAGCCACAGAGCAGTAGGATCAAAATTATACCTACCTCTGTAACAAAAACTAATAAGAGAGTCCAGTATGCTCATTAGCAAAATAATGTGATATAGTCAGCTTGTCAAAATAGATTAAGCTCATAATTTGGCCTTATCCATAATGAAAGAAACATAAAGCCGTTGTGGTTAGGTAATCAGCTGGAATTCAAGGGTGCAACATAAATGTATTCACGGTTGCCTGTTGCCTGGTGCTGCTCTTCTGTGGAGGTACAAGAGGCCCTTTTGGCAATCACAGAATCATAGAAAATGAGGGTTGGAAGGGACCTCAGGAGATCATCCAGTCCAACCCCCTGCTCAAAACAGGACCATTCCCAACTAGATCCCAGCCACGTCCTTCTCAAGCCAGGCCTTAAAAACCTCCAAGGATAGAGATTCTACCACTTCTCTGAGTATCCCATTCCAGTGCTTCACGGCCCTACTAGTGAGAATGTTTTTCCTAATATCCAACCTAAACCTCCCTTGCTGCAACGTGAGACCATTGCTCCTTGTTCTGTCATCTGCCACCACTGAGAACAGCTCCATCCTCTTTGGAACCCCCCTTCAGGGATTTAAAGGCTGCTATCAAATCCTCCCTCAGTCTTATCTTCTCTAGACTAAATAATCTCAATTCCCTCAGCTTCTCCTCAGAAGTCATGTGCCCCACCTCCTGTACCATTTTCACTGTCGTTCGCTAGACTCTCTCCAATCTGTCCACGTCCTTTCTATAGTGGGAGGCTCAAAACTGGACACAGTACTCCAGATGTGGCCTCACCAGTGCTGAAGAGAGAGGAAGAATCACTTCCCTTGGTCTGCTGAGAACACTCCTACCAATGCAGCCCAGGATGCTGTTAGCCTTCTTGGCAGCAAGGGCACATTGCTGACTCATATCCAGCTTATTGTCCACTTTCTGCAGAGGTCCTTTTCTGCAGAGCTGTTGCTTAGCCAGTTGGTGCCAAGCCGGTAGCAGTGAATAGCCATTCTAAGTGCAGGACCTTTCACTTGTCCTTCTTGAACCTCAGGAGATTTCTTTTGGCCCAATCCTCCAGTTTATCTAGGTCACACTGGGCATTTCTACACAAGATGTCACTATGGCAAATGTAACAAGCTACAGCGATGTAGCTCATCACTACGGTGATGTAGCGTCAGCGGGGATGAACTGTGATACCGCTGCTACTGCACAGTAGCAACAACCTGCTGCACTGTAGCTGGTTGCTACTGCACAGTAGGCTCAGAAATGACCCATGCAACACCAGGACTGTACAGTACCGGCAGTTACTTTACAGTCATTTCATACTTGCTAAAGCAAGTAAATGAGTGTGTAGTAACACTGTGCATTTGGGCAAACATGTAGAGATGCCCTCTGAATCATAGCCCTACCCTCCAGTGACTCCCCCAGCTTGGTGTCATTCATGAACTTGCTGAGGATGCAATCCATCCCATCTTCCAGATCGTTAATGAAGATACTGAACAAAACCATTCCCAGGACCAACTCCTGGGACACTCCACTTGATACCAGCCAACTCAGCATCAAGCCACTGATCACTACCCGCTAAGCCCGACAATCCAGCCAGGTTTCTATCCATCTTACAGTCCATTCATCCAACCCATACATCCTTAGCTTGCTTGCGAGAATGCTGTGGGAGACCATATCAAAAGACATGCTAAAGTCAAGGTATAATCCTCTGTCAATGTTATGAATCCTGAGAGGCCTGAGTAAATGACATTTTTAGTGACTTTCCCCAGTGGATGTGAGGAAAGGGCCCTGCCCTTTGTTTCCATAAGTACCCAAAAGATCAAGCCCTCTCTCCTCCCCCAAGACACCTCCTCAGAGGAACACAAACAATTTGCAACCCAAAGCATTTAAAACTCCAGGTACCTAACCTACAGTTTTGTATTGGGTAGAAGGGGGAATATCACGTTTGTTTCTCAATTGCCTGACAGAAAAAAATAAAGGGAGCTAACTCAGTAAAATCCCTTGTTTTACTCACATTTCACTCCCTTAGCTTTAAGGAGCACCAATTTGCAGGGGAGGGAGATAACATTAGGCAATAGCCAAGAGGAGAGGGCTGCAAAAGAAATAGGGAAGTCTTGTTCCCAAGAATTACTGTAACTCCTGCCTCCCAAAGAGATTGGAAGGAAGTGGGAGATAGATCATCCTCTACAAGACTATTTCACTGTCAGAAAACAGAGAGTTATGGGCTAGGCAGCTACAAAGGATATTTTTTTATCAAGTTGTCTCTTCCTGTTGCGCTGCCCAGTACTAAAATCATAATTTAGTCAGACTCTCTCTGTCCCTGTTCCACCGTTCCTGAGAGGACTAGTTCATTTTTGCCCTGAATACTTTACTCTGCCAGCAAGTTTGTGTAACCAGTTTCTGCAACCAGGTCACAAGGGGTGTGATCATAACAGGCTGTGCTCTGGCCAGCCACCTGATGGCCATAGGCAGCTGGTATTGATTAAAGCAGCCCACAAGGTGCTGCACAGGTTTCCCTCACTTATGCTGTACATGCGCTCCTGGAAAATAACTCATAATTGAATTTACATAAATTAAACCTGTTTACAATGTAACAAATAGAGATACATTCCAAGGCCTCGACTGTACTGACTCCTAGACCCATTTCTACCACTTTTACAAGACAATTTTGTACTCGCCAACAGCAGGCAGTACATGCAAGCACACGAATGTTACCATAATGGGGACGGCAACTACAGAAACACGCTGCAGACAATGAGCGAGGAGCGCAGATCCACACAGGAAACTATATTTTGGTGCATGTTACTCCCACAGTGCACTGCACAAAGCAGGTGACTGCAGGCTTCCACCACACCAATCACATAGGAGTGAATTTACACAAACCAACTTTTGGTATAATAAAGGTCATCACATAAGAGTGAATTTGCACAAACAGAACCCGCATAAAGCAAAGGAAACCTGTAATCTGTAACTCTAATATTGCTGTAAGACAGTAGGGGCCAACCTTTTTGGCAGGCAAGCCACAAATTAGGGGCCAACTTTTTTGGCAAGCAAGCCACCAATCCTGCCTGCTCCCCATTGACGCCTAATTCCCTTCCCCTGCCCCATCTGCTGCTCCACCTTCTGCTCCCTACTCTGTGCTTTCTACCCAATCTCCTGATTTATTTTATGCATCCTGCCTTCTCTTCCCTGTCTGATCTGCTGTGCTTTCTGCTCCCTACCCTATCTGCTGCTGTGGTGCCTGTCCCCTCTCTGATCTGTCCCGGGCCATATACACAGGCTGCCTGTGCCACTTGGGACACTTGTGCCACAGGTTGATCACATCTTCTCTAAGCAATGCAGGTGCCAGTGTATAACCTGTATGAGAATCTGAGAGCCAGGGAACTGCAAGGGTTCCCAATTTTGCTTGAAACTAGCATTTCTCTGAGTTTAACATGATTGTAATGCAAACCAGAACTCACAGCACTGTATTTTATGTAGAAAAGTGTAGGAAGAAAACTGTATGAAATATTGAAAATTTTGACTACTACTCAGGCAGGTTTTAGTTGCCTGTTTCCTCTGCTAGCATATGCCAACCCCAGCAACAGTGAAGAACCTGGAGAATCCAGGCAGGCCATATAAATCAAACCTGAGTAAGGCAGCAAAAGTACAGTATGTATTTCTTCTATAAAGTGTAGTAGTAAATAATCTACCAAGTTAATGTTTCACTGATGCAACTTGGTTTAAGAGAGGGGGAAAAAACCCCAGGGATGTTTTATCTGTGACCCTTGGCTTGAGTCTTTTCAATACAGCCTTAACCGAAGAGCAAAGGTTAACTGTAATAGTAAATGTTCGCATTACTATAGCTTAAAGCCATATTCTGTACTTTTCTGTCAAAATGAAGACAAACTGTTTAACATCGATAACAGAACCATAAAAAAGTCCATTGTCTGAAACTATTAACCAATCACTCCTCAAAGCAAACATGGAAGGGCTTGAGTAGGTGGAAATAAAAAGAGGTGGGGAGGGGAGAAGAGACGTTTCATGCTAACCTGAAAATGGTCAGAGGAAGACCTATGGGCAAGAGACATGCAAACTAGCAATCCTAGCAGGGGCGAATGACCCACAGGCAAAATATACTCCAGATAAAAATATCTGAAAGAATGAGATCAGGAAACAAAAATATATTAATTTTTAAACAATTCAGTCTTGACAGGCAACTGACTTCAGTGGGACCTGCTGGTGCTCAGTGTCTCTAGGAACTGGGCTCTGAAAAGGAAGAGTGTGCAGAGAAGCAGCGTAATAGGGGAAAAACATGACAAATACTCGTTCTGCCCTCAGAACGCACGCATGGAGTGCAAGTGAGAGCTGCATGCTGCAGCATACTGACACAGAATTAGAGAGCTTACATGTATTTAACATTAAATACAGCACAAAGAGGAGGAATTGTGACAGATGAAACTGATATCGTCTAGTACCAAAATGGGGCGGGGGAGAGAAAAAGCAGTCACTACTGAAGAATTTTCATGTGGCATTTCTGGCATTATCTTTTGGAAAACACTGGGTTTTGCTACTCTTTCAACTTCTGGAGTTCTCACAAACCATCTAAACCAGGTCTTTATTTATGATGGGAATTTAGAAACTTTTTTTACATTCTTTCAAGCTCATTCATTTTTGACCCCAATTATATTGAATAATGTGGTTACAACTAACATAAATAGAGTTCCGTTATAAATCAGGACATGCTTGCCTGGAGACAGCCCTTTTACTTCCTCTTGCTCGTGTTCCACAGCTGTCCAAATACATTCCCACCATCCCTGAAACCTGCAGCCTGCTCACGTTGCCACAGCTGGTGGGGGGCAGAGGTAGTGACCCGCAGGCTTTCCTCCACATATATACAGGCAGTAGGCTGATTCATGCTTCAGTTTATGTTGTATCATTGAAAGGCCAAATACTATTCTATTCCTGAGTAGAATACTAAGTCCCCTTATCAGTAAGAAGTGCTCTCCATGTCAGTTTGATAAAGATCCAGTAGCTTGCTGGTTGACTCCCTAAGGCACAGTGCAGGCTTGGTTTAACAGAGGTGAATGTCCACTTGCATCTCCATGCAAGCAAAAAATGATCATCTGTGATGCAACTAAGGAAAACTGAGTACCCAGAACTTTCCACAGTGGTTACCAGTAAATAAATGGTATTTGTCATCATTTACCCTTCAGATATCCTGAAGATATCATGCTATAGAAATAAAAATTGGCTAATTTATGGAAACTGTTCGCAAAGGATGATGTTCAGAATGTGTCGCTTTGACATCAAGGAGTGGGCATGGGCATGATTAAAAGAATCAGTAATCTGGTCCAGGATGGCATTCCATAATCTTCATTTCCCTGCCAAACAGAAGACCTATCAGGAAGAAGAACAAGCTGCGTGACAAATGCATAAGCACAAGGAACAGGTAAACAGACAGGAAAAGAAAGGACCAATGTGAAACTTCCCCAGAAATTCAGACAACACCTAACTAAGGTCATTTAACAAATCCTCTGAATTCTATTCATTGTCATCTCCTGGTTCATCTGGCAGAGGAAATTGCCATATCACAACAGGAAAGCTGTACACGTGGTATTTTTTACTCAGCTGCCATCAAGCAGGCTAGGCTTTCTCACCAGAAGAGTTGTTCCTAGGAGAATCACAGTACAGCTTATTGAGATTCATATGAGTAGCTAAACTTCTGGATATTTATCTGGATTCCATGAATCCTTGGGAGTTGCCATTCCTCAAAACTACAAATTAAGAACTTGATCTTTCAAGCTCTTAATCATACAGATGGTTTTATTAGAGTGATCCATAGGATATACCCTTAACACCTCACATGCTCATTTTTAACATAGGAAGCATGTAAAGGTTTTTGGCAGTAAAGTTCTCCAAGTGGACAACATCCTGATACAGACCCCAAAGCACGTACACAGTGCACCATGCCCTGGCGATCCCAAGCAGCCGTCAGAAGCCTAACTCACACCAAAGCCCCATCAGAAGCCACAAACTAGACTAGGAGCAGGTTGCGATCAGGCAGGCTGCACAAACACACCTATGCAACCACGTTTCTTTCAAAATATGGGGAGAGAGTGAGAGTACTGCTACCTCCAGTTTACCAATAGCTCATTGGTTAAAGAATTCATCCAAGATGTTATGTGAGAAGATAAGCCTTTCAGGGGTGGGGATTGTTCTCAATCTTTCCTGCTGGCATTGTTTCACTTCTCTTGGAATAATTAAACAGTCATTGGCCCAGAGAAAGGCAGACAACTATGTATGACTCAAGTTTGAAGGTTAGAGCAGTCACCTAGGATGGCAAAGATCAGGATTCCACAGTCCCTGCTGCAATGAATATTTCAGTATTTTATCCAATGGCGATTTAATACACAATATAAATTGCAGAGACATGCAACGTTCTTTTGCATGCTGTTCACCTATGACTGTGTGTTTTTTTCATGCTCTTGGAACTGCAGATTCCTTCTTCAGGGCCAGCTTCAAATGCTCTTACTAAAAGCACTTCATGAATAGTCCCATTGAAACTACTACTAGGATTACTTTCTGGATCTGGTCATCATCTCTTAAGAAATCAGTGAAAAGGGTAACCGATGAGAAGGACAAAGGATTTATTTTTCACTGGGCTTTTATTTCAAAATACCTCAGCATTTTTAGAAACTGGATTTTAAAAAAGGTCTACCATCACAGGGTGGTGCATTGGCATGAAGTGAAAGTCTGCAGCTGCACACGATCCCAGAAACTCTGCAATACTCAAAGTGCATTATCATAGTTTTGCAATTAGATTAGCATTTTAAAAAAAGAACAACACATACAAAGAAATATTTTCCTTGCACTGTGGTAAAATGCTACAAGTTAATATTGGAGGTAGCTGTTTGCCTGGCCTACTTGTAGTACCTTGGGGTTGCATGCATGAAGCTAGTGTGACCATACCCATTTATCTGCATTAGTTTTATGTGGACACTCTTAGTAGTAAACTGCACCTCCCCCTCTACATGGGACGGATGGACTTGATATGATCCTGGTTTTACTCTTTACAAAATAGCAGGACTCACTCTAAGCATGAGGTAAGGAGAAGTCACCTAAGTCAACAGCAATCCTTTTGGTTGAATAAGTATATTCAAAGAGCATAAGGAGAGGGCCTTACTCTGCTCTCACTAGAAGTGACACAGATCATATTGACTTTAATAAGAGCAGAACTGACCACAACGCAGGCAATGAGGTAAGTGGCACTAACAAGGAATGAAGTAAAGATTTCAGAAGGAGCTACTTCTAAGGTTTTCTAGGATGTGCACTGAAATTTTGTGCAAGATAGCATTCATTAGTCAAATCACCCACATTTGCTTTCAGCTGGTGTCAACTGATACCAATGTTGTTATTCTAAATTTACTTTGATGTAGGAGAGAGAAGAGTTTGACTCAAACTTATTTGGAAAATTAAACTGAGTTAGAAACTGAGGCATCCCCAGCATCCATTTTGATAACCTTCTCAACATCTCTCAACTGCACAAAGTGGGGATCTATTTTTCTGCTTAGGGAATGCAAGGTGGTGTTTTGGGGGTAGATTCTCAGAGTACCTCTCAGGCTCAAATTGCTGTTATCTCAGCTTCATCCCAAATATATTGGTTTTTGGCTGTTTACATGTTCCAGATACAGGCAGTCCTTGGACTTACAACACGATTGGTTCCTGAAAAATGCATCTTAATTCAAAGTATTGTAACTCAGAGCCATTTTTCCCATAGGAAACAATGTTATAAATTAAACAATGTTATAAATTGATTCCCGAACCAAGGCCCTGTACCTAATTTTCACCAAAAATAACCCAGAATTTTGCACTTAATCAATTATAGATGAGTAATCTAGCTACAGTAATGTATTTATATTGTAAATAGCAATCATATTGATTTGGAAGGCCTTCTTTGAGGTGACTTTGCTGGACTTTTTGAAGGGTTCTTGGCTGGAGTCTTCTCAGGAGTCTCGGCTGCAGGTTTTCCTGGAGTCTTGTCTGCTTTCTTAAAGAAAGTGTCCAAGGAAGTTTGCACAAATGTCCTCCAGGGAGATGGGCATGGCATTGCATTGGATCAAGCGTTGTAAAGTCAAAACTGAGGTCAGAACGTTGAAACAGGGTGTCAATTTATAAATGATGTAAATGCGAAACATTGTAACTCAAAATGTTCTAAGTCAAGGACTGTCTGTGGAGATTCATGAAGTCTTTATATCAACTCTGTATTAAAGAAAGAAAAGCTCTCCTTAAATAAACTTATTTTTAACTTAAATCTCTCCCCTTTGGACATGCCACATCCTGTCCTAATAACAGCTGAAACAAAATCCCATTCAAGCACATAGGTAAAATAACTTATATGCATTAGCCATGTTAGATGTAGAGTCAATAACCCAACAGAAGAGATCTAGACTCCAAGATGTCTAGGCCTAGGCATGCATTTTATTTTGTTCTGTGTTTGTACAGTGTGTAGCATGGCAGGGTCCTGATCCTAGGTTTTGATAGAGGTACTACCACAATATTAATAGTAACTACAGCAGCCCTTCTTATAGTACTGCTAGCTACGCCCCCCCCCAGTTCTGTCACCTGTACTCACACTGAATTCTAGCCAATGTGATAAGGGTCTGGGCACATGAACAAGTTATCAGGAGACAAAGACAGGCAGGGCTTTACTGCATGTCAGCTGCTCTGTGGAACTGACCATGTGCATGCACTTATCTCATGATAACTAAAAGCAAATCCACAGTAGTTTTCCTCTCCTTACTGAGGGCCAAACTAGTGCAGTTTAGCATTCATTAATCTTGTGGTAAAAGCAAGCACCCAGACAGTTGATGCTGAGCGGCCGATGCATAATAAAGTCCTGCCTCCAGGCCTTCAGGCTAGCAGGATCAGGTCCTGAGTGCATAGCTACACACAGAATAGGCCTGTTATATAAAGATGTATGATGTAAGCATCAGTACACAAGATCATGCTGCTGCATTATCTGTGACACTTTTGTGACACGCTGGGCACATCTACACATGCACCTGACTGCGCGCTTGTTACTGTGCAGTCATTTAGTCGCTACAGCGACATGGTAGATGGTCTTGTGTAGATGCACCCTGTGTGATATTTGTGATAATTCATTAAAAATATGGGCATCATGGGCACATTTCAACATTTCATAGCATCTGTGTAGAACTTCTTCAGCTTTGCATTCTTTTGTGCAAAAGAATCCTAGCAATTGTGCATCTCCAAGACCAGAAAATCTTCAGTGTAATGCAATTTAGTTTAGCGCAGTGGCGGGCATTTCTTCAGCAGCCTTATGCCACTTCCTCGGTTCTACCAAGACCTGGTAGAACATGGCATAGTCTACATCAGCAGCGTTCAACCTTCCCACCCCGTGAGCGGGTCTAGTGGCATGGAGCTGGTCTGTAACCCTGATCCAGCACAGGGAAAGTGCACAGAGTTGGTCCACAGATGTGATCTAGCCCCAGGTGCTGGCTCCCACTATGTTCTAGCATGATGTAGCATGCAAGGCCATATCATCCAGCCTGCAAGGCTTCCCACAAGTGTGGAAATTTTGCAGCAGGAAGTAGTAATTAATGTTGCCACCACTCCCCTGTTTCCATATTTGCGATCCAGTAGGAAGATGCATGGGACAGATGACATGGCCTCGCAAGTTGAATTTGGCTTGTGGGCCAGTGGTTGAGCAGCACCACCAGTCTACATGACATGATGCCACTGAAAGGCACCTCTAACTTCACATGTCAGTGATATCTGTCAGAAGCAGCTACTCCAGGGGTCATCAATACTGGCCAGTAGAGGTGTTCTTTGAATAAATATAGAGCAAAACTGTATTCAAAACACTATGGAATTTGTTGTGGCTACATTTTTATCAGAAAATACTGGTGTCTTATACAGGTTTCACTATATTTACAAGAAGCCTTGAGACTCCTATCTCCCTAAAGCTCTAACTTGAACCATAACCTCTTCCTCACAAAAAAACATTTCTTCAAGAGGGCACAGCCAGCAGCTCTAGAGTCCTTTGTCTTTGTATGGTATGCCCAGTTAGTGAAAAATATTGTTTGGGATAATTCACTTTCTGTGTTGCTACTCTGATCTTCCAGCACAATGCACTTCAGATAATGTTAGTCCAAGTGATGGAGAAATTATGTGTAAATTCATGTTGGAAAACTACCAAGGAGCCTGTTCAGTGTTTGGCAGCTGGAACATGAAACCTTGGACCAACAAGAGAGACTTAATCATGCCCCAGTAGGATTTAGTAGGTTATAGATTAAGATTTACCCCAATATTGTATTTTTCATGACATTCACAATGTAGGAGGAAAATAAATTTCCAAGCACAAATAGGACGCAGCTTCTTTTTCTACCTCCTGGGACTAATTTGAAAAATAATGGGCCAGATCCTCTTCTCTCCTTACAGCCATCAGAATCCACAAGAATTGCACTGAAGTTAACAGATTAACACCAGACTAACAAAGCTGGATTTGACCTGTTGTCCTGTGTTTTTGCAAAACAACTAATCCTTATACTCTTCCTTCTCCTATGCAGATGCTGACCACAAAAAAAACCACAATGATAAAGCTGCTTTTTTTCCTACTAGCCCATTCTGTAAACAGTTTTGAATGCCTGAGTGCAAGCATAGCCCACTATTCTCTATGTTACAGAACTGTATTACACATTTTAAATTGACATCCTAATGAATAATTCTGGATTAATTCAGTAAGGCTATAATAACATCACCCATATCGGACCATAATTTGCATTCTTTGAACATCAGGTCTTTGCCCAATACTTTATCATTAATTACCAAACTATATGGTAATCAAACTGTTAGGGCATCTTTCATATTACTGGGGTATCTTCCCGATTTCCTCCCATTTTTTGCTGCTTTGGTCATTGATAACAAGGCATAATAGAACCCAATTCAATTAATGCAATTTATCCCCCCAAAAAAGATCCAGTTCGTCAGCCTGAGTCAATCTAACATGCTTTTCAAATTATACTTGTGAAGTCTAATTTTAAAATCATTTAAATCTAATTTATAAATGTTTCAGCTTTTGGCAGAAAAAAGGCAGCTAGCAGTGTCATAATAAGATCCAACTGGCAGAGAGAAAGAGAGAGAGGAAGCAAAAAACAATCTCAAACAACATTCTTAAAGACAAGGAATAAAAAATCTAGTATAATTAAAGCTAATAGATGTTACCTAAGCACACTAAAGGGTTTATGGGTTTTTCCTTTAAAAAAAATTAACCACCTTTGTAAAAACAAAGCATTCCTAAATACAATGCGCTTATGGAGGCTTTGAGCTGAAAGCAGTGACTTAAAGAACAAGGAGGCACAAGAGGAATTTTTGCATCCAAAGCCACATATTAACAAATGTTGTGCTTTGTTCTCACAAAACCAACCATTGTTCTGAAATAATTCCAGTAGAGTTGCCCTCAGCACAGGTATGTAAATGAGCAAATGAAAAGTACTGATACTTTTAACATTCAGCTTTGTTGCAATAAGTAGTTTGGGCTGGTTATCAGCTGTGCTCTGCTTAGCAATGGAAGTGGCAGGTGCAGGTGCCTTCTAGCAACTTGCAAAGCACAGTGGAAACAGGTAGACCTGGACAGAAAATAGAGAATAGAAAATGTCAGTGATTCTCTATGGTATAATTATTCACCTTTTGTCCAAAAAACAGAGAGAGAAAAAACAGAAAAGAAAAAAAGAAAACAAAAACATTTCAGCTAAAAACAGAAATATTTGGATTTGGAAATGTTCCCTTAGCAACTCAGGAATGTGCTTCATACTCTTGTTCTTCTCTGTGGGCTGCACAGACAATATCTCCTGCGATGCACTATGATCTTCCTCCTGGGGAGGGGAGAGGATTATAATCAGCAGAGTCATTAGCTATCATTCTGAATAAGGATGCAACCAAACTGGGAAGACTGCCCCACAAAAGAAGGACATCTGGGGAGGCTTTCCACTGAGTTCAGTGGCCTTTGGATTAGCCCTATCACAGTTGGCAAATGCATTATCAAATGGTTGGCATGAAGGGAAGTAGTGACCTTCTGTACTTTATGTCCCTAGGGCAGAAATATTTGGACATGATTGTGACCCATTTGGTTAGGATTAGGCAAGCATAAAAGCATAGCTTGTAAAATAGGTAAGGGACAGCATGTTTGTCAAGGAAAGCTGCCTTAGAATTTAAAGATCAAATTCATCCTCCTGCAGCCAGAATAAATGCCCATAAAAGAAAACAGCTGGAAGGAACAGCCAGGAATAAGGCACCTTGAAACTGAGAAGTCGCTCTCTAGAGACAAGTTTGGTGTTAGGTGTGTGGAATTAATTCTGATCCTGATGAAATCAACTGCAAAACTATCAATGGCTTGACAAGGAAAGGAGCTATCCCTTCCGTAGTCACGTGAGAAGGAATCCCTTTGGAATTGCAATGATCATCAGGATCACTTCTGACAGATGCGCATGCTGGTGGAACGTGAGTTCTGCAAAGATAATGCAAGTGGGTCTCCACTGCTATCTACATAAATATCTGCTCACATGTTCCCTTTGCAGGTCAAGGCCCAAGAGTCCAGACTACGCAGGCTGACTGACTTTCTCTTCTGTGACTGATTGAGACGGTTGTGCTAGGGAAAGTTGCCCTGGCACAACCCTTCAGAAGCCTAATTCTCAAAGGTCTGCTCTGTATGCTGACACTTAAAAGGGAAAGACATGGAGCAGATAGCCCTTCACCACGATCAGATCCTAAATCTCTTCTCATCCTTTAACATCTCATGCTGACAGGCACACCACAGTGCCTGTCTTAACAAGCTTTCATTGACCGATTCTCATGATTTTCCGCAAGTCAAATGCTTCTGACAAATACGTCACCCTCTCTTTTGTTGCTGTTTGTTCTAATTGTCACAAGATTTAATGTCAGTCTGCACAGATGTCACACAAGGAAGAGAGGAAGGATGGTCTTGCAGTTATTTAAGCAGATCTATGTTAAATTCCTATTTCTGCCACAAATTCTAGTATGACCTAAAGCAGGGGTGGCCAGCCTGCAGCATGGGTGCCATCAGTGGTACAGGCAGCCTCTGTGTATGGCATGTGGCAGATCAAGTAGGGCACAAGCAGTACAGTGGCAAATGGGAAAGGAGGCAGAAAAAAGAGCAGATCAGGCAGAGGAAGGGCATTGGAGTGGCACTTGAGAAGGGAGCAGGGCTAATTTGTGGTATGTCTGCCAAAACATTGGCCTCCTCTGACCCAAAGCAGGTCACTTAAACTCTCTGGGCCTTGATTCCTCCCCCCTAAAAACAAAATAATGGTACCTCTTTTCTCCTTTTTTTTGGTCTGTTTAGTTCATTGAGAGGCAGGGGTTTTGGGGGGACAATTTTTTTATCCCAACCATGCAATTGGTTCAATACAGTTAGGTAAACTTTTGAATGTAAGGCAATGAGGTTGGAACAGCCCTTCTTTCTACATGAATGTATGTGACACTGGGATCTTAGCTTTTCTCAGACCCCTAGTAGTATAAATTATACTAATAGCCCCAAACACGTTCTGAACCCCACCCAGACAAAGAGGCATTGCTCTTTGTATAGACTGTTTGGCTGTGTCCGAACATGTGTGGACATTTGTCTCCCTGGGGATAACTAGCAGTGGAGCACCTTGTGTTCTGACACATGCCAAGTTATATGGCAAGTGGGGTACAGGAGGCTGGGGCCAGCACTGGGTTGGCTCCAGCAGCCTTACCTGGGAGCCTCCCAGGGCTGCACAGAGGCTGCCTGGCTGCAAAGTATGGGTAGGGCTGACTAGACTCAGCTTTAGGTGGCGCATGCTGCCACTATGTACCCCACTCCATTTTTTTCATGTTGTTTTTTTTCACCCCTGGATATCCAGGGGTGAAAAAAAACAAACAAACCTCTGTGCTGCTCCCCTGTGGCACAGAAAACAACTAAATGTGCAGTATGTGGTACCCCCGATGCGTCTGCATCGCCACATACTGCACAGCCTCGCTTGCTAAGATGTGGCCTATAAATTCATTTCCAGGAAGTTCTGATTTTGACACACTGCTGGGATTATTCACATTTGACACACAACTCTTTTCACATTTGTTTAAAAGTAGAATCAAAGGGTTAAAAGAGATAGTGTTGTAATCATCACAATGCTTTATTTGGTTTGCTGCTTTAATGTCTCTCCCCTCCACCATTTCTGCCAAAACCAACCTATAGCCGAATTGTTCAAGTTTTCAAAACATTTGCCTCTGGTGTGGCAAATTTTTGTACCTACACATGTGGAGCTTTTACCAGGCACATAGGCACATATGTGAGAGTTATGAATGCTATTATCCCTCATTAAAAGTGATGGATCTTCAAGATAAACAAGTGCAGATTGCCATTCCTCCTCTGAGACTGGGTCTATTATGTAAGGAGTCAGTTGGATTTTCTATGGTTCAGACTTATAATCACAAAGCTACCGTATGTGCCTGCTCAATGTCTCTCATCACGTTACAATTTCTTTTGTCTTCACTTGGAATCTCTTACCATTTCTAAAAAATAAAAACAGTCTGTCTGATTAAATGCTAACAATAAAGCACTATAAATACATGCTTAAATTATGGAGTATTAGCTCAGTGAGATCTGCAAGTAATTCCAAAACAAACAAAAAGTCTCCAGGTACAATACAGACTCATAGAAGTCTGTTTTTCAGCAAAAGCTAATGTTATGACTTGGAAAAAAAAAATCAGCAGAGATCTATTTTGAAGAAGTTTGTCTAAAAACAATTTATATTTTGCTGCAAGATGATTAAAGAGAAGATAGAAAAATGACAGGTCTTAGGGTAGAATCATGCTATATGAAAGTACACTGATTTATTTCTTTGAATATCTGATCTTCCCAGTGATGGGAATTTCCATATTTGTTCAAGAAACTGTGTTTGGACTCTGTACACGATTAAGCTCTCTGTAAAGTCCTTGTATTGGCCTGATAGTTCCAAGCAAATCTTCTACTCAAAAACCAGGACATATGTCTGTGTTTCAAAAGCATTCAAATACCTTAGAATCATAGAAAAGTCGGGCCTCCAGAGGTCATCTATTCAACCACACTGCACAAGGATGGATCAACTGTATCCAAACTATCCTATACAAGTTCACTGTCTATCTTATTAGTAAAACTACACAGTCAACTCTGACACAACCACAAGACATAACACCCTAATCTGACATAAGTAAAGCAGGAGGATCACAGCTGACCATGTCCTAATATAGTAAAGGTTGTTAAAATATATTTGAAAGATCCAAAGAAGAGTGCCAAGTACCCCACTTCCTCCACAATACATGCCCATCTGACCATGGAGTAAAACTACTTCCTGACCCCAAACATGGCAATTGCTCTGCTGACCTTGACAAAGGGGCAAGACCCTGCAGCCAGGAATCTGGACAGGCACTTTAATTAGGGTATCTCTAGGGAGCTGATCTAATTACAGTACCCGCAGCATCTCATATATTCAGCTCATTCAATGAGCTTTAGTTAAAGTGTCCTCGCCACCATTTTGAAACGCAGGGATGCTGAATACATGTGACACCAAGGCTGCTGGAGCGTGCTGATTAGCACTCTCTAGCAGACTTGATTACTTGAGTCTGCTCTGATGCATTCTAATTAGAACACATTGGAGCAGGCGTTGAGCATGTGTATAGGCGCCCTCTGGGTTTTGACTCCCAGCAGGAGTACTGACATAGCCTAGTCAACATCCCCAGGCTTGGCTACAGCAAACACTCAATATGTCTGAGGATGGCAAAAAAAACAAAAAACAAAAACCCAACCCCAAACAACCCCCCCCCCCGACAAATGTAACAGTTGAAGTTGGGTGTGGGGGGGGAATTCCCTCTTGGACCCCATGTGGCAACCAACAAAGCCAAGAAGCATGGGGAAAACCCACAGCAGAACATAGCCATAGCTATGCTTAGATCACCATTGACCAGTGTTTTTCCAGCCTTTTCTTGAACACCTCTATTGATGGAGATTCCACAATTTCCTTAGGCTGTCTGCCGCACTGCCTCACTGTTCCAGCAGAAAATAAGTTTTTCCTGATATCCAATCTAAACCTGAAATCACTATACAGAAAGAGAAGTGCAGGAGCACAAAAAACAGTTTCTAGAGATGATTTGCAGTTTTAAAAAAGTCCCTGCAAGTCTCATGTTCATTTGCACACAAACTGCCCTATGATAACCTCTGGCCCATAAATATCTGAGGGCTTGCAATGACCATGCGTAGCAGATAAGCCGCTGACTGCTTTTGCCTGCACGCACTCACAAAACGCTTTCTTCAAATGTAAAAATGCTCCATCTGCCTCCATACAAGCCAAGAAAAGTCCTTGCTTTTCAGATCTCTGAGGTTGCAATGCTGATTTACAGGGCTGGCTGGAAAACAGCAATTGTGTTTCACAAAAAAATTCAAAGTTTGATATTTCTCTCTGTTCTGATGCAGCATAAGATCTAAAACCTTCAAAATATCCTGAGAAAACACATGGGAGAAACATGACTCCAAATCCAGTAGAGCAAGCAGGACTTAATCTGGGTCTCCACATCCCGCATGCCCTATTCACTGGTCAAGCAGCTAATTTGGGGCAAGCCTCTGTCTGCCTTGTTCTCTCCCAATCTGGATTTGAAAAATCATCCTAATAAGATATACACTGAAACCAACTTTTGACTAAGGAGCAAATCTGATACAAAAATCACTGACAGAGAATAAATAGGGAAGCAAAGACAAACTGGAGCCTGTATCGTCCATGAACATGCCCAACATCTTTGAAGACCAGGCCACTAGTTTCTGTGGCTGAATACAGAACCACATGTCCATTTCTTACAGTTTTAACTTTAGTGTTAAATGCTTCCTAGCTCTCTCTCCTCACAGGAAAGAGACCCTCAGTAGTAAATGCAGAACGTGTCTGTGATGCACAAGGAGATGTCTGCAGAAAGGTGCTACTCAATGGGTGGGATGCACTCTTTGCAAACTGCTAAGTGTTCTGCAGGAATTGAAGAGCAGCAGTCAAAGAGAAGTCAGAGGAAGACTTGGGGCTAAAAGCTTCAACCCCACCCACAGAGGGCCCTTCTAGAGGAAAGACACTATTTGACAGGAGCCTCCTTACAGTTTGTCTGTGGCTTTTGGTAGCCTACAGGGCAGGGACAAAATTCTTTCCTCCCCTTTTCTCCCTAGATTCTTCCCCATCTGCTGTCGGCTACTCCTGAAAAGTAAATTTGGGTCTTTTGACTAAGGCTTCAAAACACTTAAAATGGTAATTAGTGAAGCTGCATAACACTCTGGCAGAAAGCAAGTACAGGCAACTATAACCTGACTCCCAATCCTGGAGTCTTGCCACTAGACATCACTGAGTACACCTGAACATGAAATATCAAGGCTACAATGTAAAGGATTCATACCTGAAGAGGCTTCCTGATGCCACCAGAGTGATCTTAGTCAGTATAACAGACTTACATTGATTTGGGATAGAGAGGAGAGCTGCCAGTGACTTATCAAGCTAGGGCCTTGCTCATCCCTGGAACAGCTTTGCAGTAATAGGTATGACATATAGGTCTGACACATTTTTTTGTGTTGCACAGTGTGACCCCATTTCATTACTACCCTCTCCTTCTGGGTCTCTTAATTGTTCCACAGATTTTATATGTATAAAATCAAAAGCTCATTAATTTATGCAGTCAGAGGCCATCAAATAAGGCACACTAATTTTCCCAGAAGTGATTTTCACTTCTAAAAAATAGTAGAAGTCTTTTGCTATGAAATGTGGGATTTTCTCTTCAATTATTAACTGTTATCTAGTAACTTATTATACAAGATAAAATTAAATGACCGTTTAACCTTGGGCCATTCACCAGCAGTAGTCATTTTGTGTGACATTGTTTCATGCTGAATTCCCATTTGCCTGAGGAAATCTTTTTTTTTTTCAATTTTTCACTATTCCATTATAAGGATGGTCAGTCAGAAGCAGTGGTGCTCATGGATTTGGCCCCGCAGGCCAGTTGAATGGCATGAGGATGGTCCATGGGCCAGATCAGGTCCTACACCACTCTCTTCCAACTGGGGTTGGGCTTTGGGAGCCCACACTGCCACTGCCTGGCCAGGATTTGGTCCAGGAATGCTGTATTGCCTCCACATGACCAGAATTGGACTCTGGGGGCCAGTGCTGCCCCTGCCCAACTCCTGTATGCCCGAATTGGGCCCCATATCATCCTGTACATGTGACTCAGGGCTTAGGGTCACAGTACATATGGCTGCGGGGAGCCCTGTCGGCTGGATGATATGGTGATGGGGGGCAATATCTGGTTTGCAGGGCAGGGGTTAAGACCTTGTTATTGGAACCCCTTCTTGTTGATCCACTAGATTTAGAACCAGACTCTGCTAGCATGAAGGGTAATGACAAGACATGTATTGATCTCAACTTAAGTAGGATCAGATCCTTGGGCAATAGAAAAAGAGGAATAAAAAGGCACAGTAATTTAATACTATGTAATTTAATAATAATCTTTTAAGAGAAAACTCATCTAGATTTTATCATCCTCCCACACCAAATGCCAAATGGTCCACAATCTCTAAGTAATACATTTAATGGAAGATAAAGGAACCTTGGTAATAAGCAAGCCTAGAGGTCTTGTCTTAGACACACATCTTTCCAGACATCTGGTGTGTTTTAGCATGATGGAAATGAACAGACATTACTGTTTTGCTGAAGAGGCCACACAGAAGAGAGAAATCTGAGTATTAAAGAGATTATGATTCAGAGAATCGTTGAATACAAGGCCTTAATGGGAAAGCAAATATAATATTTCTTCTATTAGTGTGAACCTATCATTGGCTGCATGCAAATGTACATTTCTGCTGGAAAAAAAAATTCTTACAGTAGAAAAATAGCCCAGGAGCTTGACTGAAAAGATGTTCCTCCAGCTCCATGACTGGAGAGCTTCACAAATAAGCTCTCCAGCTGAGGGCACTACTTTGCTGCTCCCTA
This sequence comes from Caiman crocodilus, assembly GCA_030014935.1. Lineage (NCBI taxonomy): Eukaryota > Metazoa > Chordata > Crocodylia > Alligatoridae > Caiman > Caiman crocodilus. Next base: position 16,818,763 of record JAGPOW010002791.1, read on the forward strand.
GGCCACCCCTGCTCTTGGAGGAGCCCATTGACATTATGTCCTCTCCCCTCTCTAGGAGCTGCTGAAAACCAACAAGTGCCAGAGACAGCCAGGAAGAGTTGCCACCCCCGGAGAACGCACCCTCACCCCCTTCAGCGGATTGGCAGAAGGGGGCATTCTCCTGTGGTGGGACCCCTCCTGGCTCTCCCCCACAGGAACATATTTCTTTGCAGTCCTCAGGGCTGACCCGGAGGAAGAGGGAGAGGTGGGAGCACCCAGATGCTATGGCAAGGCTGTGGGAGCCTTGTGACAGGGACATGGCAGCCTGTCTTGCCCTACTCTGCTCTGGGCTGACCCCGCTATAGGCAGGGGCACTTTGCTGCAGTGACAAGACTCCTAAGTCTTACTCCCACAGCACAGCAGCCTGTGACACCCTGCATTGCTTTGGGTCAGCTGGGCAGCTTCGGACCCAGACTGGGGACTGCCATTTGGGAAAGAGGCAGAGAGCCATGACTGAGCCGTCTATGGGGAGAGCAGCTGCCCCCAACACCTTCTAAAGACTGGGGTAACCCCTGTCTGGAGAAGGCTGGAAGCCTTACCCGGCTCCATTCCTCCATGTCCTGTGGAAGCATTAAGCCAGGGGATATGTATAAATGTCCAGTTTCCCAGAAAAAAACTCTCCCACGAACAATTTAATCCCGGTCATTGCCAAGTTATTTTTCTCCCAGAGTAGCCATTGTTGCTTTGAAAGGAAAAGCCATAATGTATGCACACTTTTGGTTTCTACCAAGATAACAGCAATTCTCCCAGCATAAAATGAATGTTGTACCTAGCAATTGCCTATGTCATAAACAGTCAAGAATACAAACCAGCCCGCTGCTCAGTGTGATCAAAGATTATTCTTAGATAGAGCGCTGACTTGTTATGACTTCCTAAACTAAAAGACAACTAAACTGTTGTCTGCTGTTTATTCTTGAGAAAGGTATTTCCAGTCAAACCATTTCCTCTGTCAGCAGATAAATATTGCTTACTCAAAATACAGCAGCAAAGATGCTTCTCTAACTGATGATACCAAAAAGTGGCTGCTTTTCTACAGGATTTCATTTAAGGAGTCTCTTTTGCATCTAAATCATTCAGACATCTATATAAGCTTAGCCAACCATCTGAACTTTCAGCGGGGTACTGGGAGGGTAAAGTATGGAGGAGCTAGAACCTTACTCTTTAAACCCAATGTCTTTTCACTGCGGTCCATGAAGTTTACACTACATGAGACGCTAGCACCAGATATCTGAGAGAGATGGTTCCAGAGTTATGGCATGGCCAACTTGGCTTGTTAACATAGCAGTTAATAGGGTCCAGCTCAAAAACTCTCTCAGATCTAGGATGACACCTTCAAGACCGTTCAAACTGTACAACAGAGTCCCCTGCTCTTTTTCTTTAGAGAGCTATTCCTACTTCCCCCCTCTCCCCTTGTAAATGGGTGATCCATATGGTTTACCATTCAGCTAAGTAGAACAAACACAGGACTCCTGAGTTCTGTTCCGTTGTCCATGTTAATTAACCAGTCTGTAACCTTTCCTTATTTCCTAAAGGCCTCTGAGCGCTTTACACATTTATTTTCATATTCTTATAGGAAATGCATACAATGTCCTTGAGAAAACTCTCATCTAACAAAGAAAAGCTATTTTATGTAACTGATGCTTTGGTGAGGCCATTCAGCCATTTCCAAGTAGCAGTTTTTTCTTACTGGAATTGTAAGACTCTTCCAGCTTGTTGCTACAGTCAGTCTCTTTACAGAAGGCAGAATAACAATAAGCCATGTTCTATTTTTTAAATGATTGCATTACAGGATGCTGCAAAATTATTAGATAGATATAACTACAGCAGTATTGGTGATATGTAATCTCAGACTGTATCTACCTTATATGTAAGTGTTTAATTTTATGACATGATCAGATTGAATATGTGAGCACCTCTTTTGTCTACCACATTCCCAACAGACAGACTTGTCCTTTGGCCTACATAGAAATGGAGGTGATGGAGTCAGGTTCCAATTAGTTCCATTCTCTAGGCCATAGAAGCTTTTCTTCCACAATAATCTCTTTATCAAACCACCAGTTTGTTTTCTGTCTTAATATGCAAGACATAATAAAATACTAGAAGCTTTGAGTTTCTTTCCAAAGTTCACAAGGTATGTTGGCTTGTACATACATGTTATAATGAGGAGAAATAAAAAATGTAAAAATATGTGACAGCACTGAAAGCAATCCAGGATGATATCCAGCCCTACTAATTAGCGCAGAAAATTGTTTCTGAATTACTGATATCATTAACACATTGCATTCAATTTTGCATAATGAGGCAGTAAACTGACTATATTTTAGTTCTTAAAAGCAGATAAGGACAATTTGGAGCTAAGGTTCTCAAAGATTTTTTTCTTTTTCTGAGAATAAGGATTTGTCAGTATGTCTTCCTTTTGGTAGCCAACTTCTAAATCCTTCCCTTATCATACAAATGGTTGAAACAGATGAACAGCTGGACATGAAATTTATAAGTTGCTTAAATTATTGAGAAGGAGAAATGGTCTGTGGTGAAGTTGAATGTTTTTGGACAACTCATTAAAGCCCAGGTCACAAGGGACCTTATTAACCTCTGGGCACCAGGGACTGGGGGTATATGATACACTGATGACAGAAGCTAACGACCTAACAGTCGCCCGCAGTTTTTCTGAGGTGTCATTTCATTTGTGCTCACATAAAGTTTTACTAGGCAAGTTTTGAGACAAATGCTTTATAATACAGTCAAAAATCAAGCTAATTCTAACAACATAAAGCAGGAGTATACATGCTTCTGAGATGTAGGCAAAAATCATGCATCTAATTTGCTTAACGTTCTGCTGTGCAGAGGTTATTCTGTCAAAATTTGCATGACACTTCATTACCCTGAATTAATCCAGTACCTTCCACAAGGTTTTGTGCTCAGTCAGTCCTGTGGTTATGTCTACACTCCATTAACAGCACCTGGGGCTGAGTTCTAAACTGGGCTAGGTTGCAAGTAAGTACCCGCACATCAAAGCCATTCCCAACTTACTGTGTGTGTCCTTACTATTTCTTCCCTTGCTAGACAGGGCCATCTACAGAACTGTCCCAAAGCTTTCTGAGCTAGTCTAGAAATTTTTTCCCCCAATCTCCTGTTGTGGGAGAACTCAGCTGTCATCCAGAAGGAATTGTACAAAGGGCACAGGCAAACGGTCTGCACTTGAGTCTACCTCTTCACTGCAAAGGGGATGCATTCCAGCCCAAGTGAAAATTAAGCTTGGTTTCTCTCTTGCTACTCCTTCTTTATTCTGTCTGCAGCCTGGCCAGCCTTAAAGCACCTCCAAATCCAAATTAAAAAATGTTTGGGTGGCCATTCGCGGGCATTAAATCTAGAACCCTGGTAAGACATCAGATCGATTATCCATAATAAACGGCCTGTGAGCAATTTCAAGTTGCAAGAAATGGTCTTCCACACATAAACCAATCTGAGGGTTTGAATAGACCTTCCCCACCAGTGTATGAGGCCTCAGGCAGGAACAGGGAGGCACGTACCTCCCGCACTCTATAAACAAAAGGCAGAAAACACTAGCTGAAGCATCCTTGTCTCTTTCCATCCCACATACTTTGCTTAGGACTCTATTGTGCGACTTGCCTTACAGCAAGGTCTATTCCTAACCACTCTGAGCCAGAGAGGCACTTTAGCATGGTGCCCTTTTCCAGCTCCTTTTGCACTCAATTGGTCAATATTTAAATACTGTCTCTTGCAGCTGAGTCTGTTGTCTATAAACAATGCGAAGGGAGTAAAGGAGAGACAGCCAAGCCAAGCATTTTGACATGCTGCCAGCCCAGCAGGCATCTAAAATGAGTTTTCAATTTCACATCAACATTTTTGTTCCAGGAAAAAGAGAACTTGCACTTTAAGAGCTGTTGCAATTATATCCACTGTCTGAAGAGGAGCTTATTTTGCCCAGATTCTTCTAAATTTTGCACAGGAGAGAAACAACAAATTCAGGGCTATGATCCTTTCTTCCTTTACCTCTCTTCTCTCTCTGGAAAAGGTTTTATGGATCTAAGTGAACTGCAGAAGGTCCACATCCAACACTTTTACCTATTGTTAGAGGCACTGTGAAGCCAGGCTCCTGCAGTCTTTGATTAAAATGATGGCAAACTCTTTGCTTTTTATCTAAGGCCATACACTGAATCTCACCCTTATTTTACTCAGGGGCACACACATGGGTTAGATTAACCCCCTGACTCCAGTTCAGGAGTGACATTTGGTCCAGAATGTTAAATAGGCACCACACATTTAAAAAAGAAAGACATGATCGTATCTGAACTTTTTAATCTCCACTGAAAGCCTTCAAGCCTGTGCCGGAGTACATAAAATTACTGCGCTCCATACAGCAACTAGAGGGTCAAAATTCTATGTCCTGAAGAAGGCTGACTAGCTGATCAGAAATGGTACTTTCTGGACTTTAAATATACTAGTGTAGGGAAAGTCTTGCATTTATTACCATCAACCTTGTTCACAAGCTTGTTATATTTGATCAGCTGTTTCCTTGTCTAGCCTGAAAATTTATTCCCACATTTTTACACAATGTACATAAATGTCAACCCTTCCTAGTTATTGCTTAAATAACCATGTTCAGCTTTCACATAAATGAGTAAGTATATATAAATATCCATTGATCTCATTGTACTCTACAAAAATAGTAAATATCACCTGCAGGCAACCATGCAACTGGATAGAAAGGGTACCTGTTGAAACACAGATCGAACATTTAATGCCTAGAATTCTGTTCCACAAACATTCCTACTGAAAAACAGGGCTATGAGCATAGGAGACTGGCTCTTTTAATTCGAACGCATGCTTCTTATCACTCCTACGGTATAAATAAATTTTCTGAGTTTATCTATAAAACCCCTTTAGGTATTCTAGGTGGCTTTTTTGGACTTTTTGATATAGTCATGTGCCTGCTACTGATCTTAACACCTACTCTGCAGTTCAAGAATGTTTTTGATCTTGATGGTAGTATGGGCTGTAAAGATGTCAACCAAGTTTTTATTTTCTTATTGGGTTCTCTTTAGTTGTTTCTAATTTGTCTCTAATATTTTTATCTTCTAAGAATAACAAAACTTCCTTGCCATGTAGAGCTAAACTTCTTCAATCATTCTTTTAAAGAAACCCATTAAATAGGGCAATTCAGTCTTCTACGAAACTGTAACTCTCATCCCCAAAAGTACAGACACTATACTCTAAAATGTATTATAGAAATACATTAAGGTGTTCACATCCACCAGGAGCACAGATGCAAGTTAAAAGGGATTCCAGAAAAGCTAGAACAATAGTGTTGTATCAGTTTATGTATCATGCCATGGGGCCCCCCTGTACCAACAGATGAAAAATGGTATAACACTACAGTTTAAGCTTTGCTACAGTTTAAATACACTGCCCCAGGAGGCAGGAAATGACATCACAGAAACAGTCTATCATGATCCAATGAACCTCAGCGTATGTCTCCAAATGCAACCAAGTTTAAGTGCACAGCAGACAGCACTGGTTACATCTGATTCTTGAAAATCACCAGGATAAAAAAAATGCTCAAAGAACTTCCTATAAGTATCGCTGATCAAACACTCCGGTTCGAAGCAAACACAGCAGCAGCACAGCTATGGTTATAGTTGTTCTACATCAACTAGAAAAGCAAGGCTACAGAAGACGTCCAGAGACCCAAATTAGTGTTTCATAACTCCTGAAGTCAGGTTGCAGTATGTGCTGTGATGCTGTATCAGAACACAAGGAAACCCAATATGCTTTTCATTAGACATGGTAGAAGATCCCTGTAGGACTCAAGGGAAATATCCATTATTACACTTTCCACCTGTTTTTGGCAATGGAATGACAAGTGAGTGAAGCTAAGTAAAGTGCTAGTTTTGTCACATTTTAAAGGCTAAACAGCACCATGAAAATCACCAGCTCATCAGCTTGCCCATGGCTCAATTGTCTGTCAGTCCCTTTAATTATCAGCCAGTCTTGGCTCTGTGATTTTGGGGGCTAGCCCCCATTTGAAAGCCAGCTGGAGCTGCTCTCTGGCATATTTAAGGGGATTATCTGATGCTGATCTTCAGCAGGATTAGGCCCCATTATACCTCTGGATTCTCATAAAAGAGACTTCACCCCTGGAAAATTAGATCCTTTTTACAAATATGAAGAAAACTGACAGCATTAGAAAGTAGCTGGGCATGGTGCTCCAAGCAGTAACTTCTGAGTCAAACCCAAGACAATGACTCTCCTTCAGCTTTAATTTCTGCGTGTTCTTCCTCTTCGTATCATTTGCCAGCAACTCCTATGGGCTTCTATTCACTCTCTGACCCAGAAATTATCAGTGTCACCATCATTGTCTCTGATGTCCCAGGTACCAGAAGCTTCCTTTTGGTCACCTGAACGGCAGTTCTCCAACATCCTCATGGTAGGATGCCATTGATTTTGGTCAACGAATATAGTCCAAATAAATTTAGAGTGATCTTAGTTTTATTGGTGAAGTTATTCACTGGAATTGAAGGATCGTGAAATTCAGTTACAAAATTATACTTGTACTTATGGGAGGGAATGAATCCCACATCAGTTTAAGACTGAGTGCGATTATTTGGCAATAACTACACAGGAAAAAATTTCCCAGTTATACTAATATAAACAGACTGGTACAGTTAAATATCTAACCCATCGTGGTCACTTCTATTCCAGCATTTTAGCTACAGCTTAAACCTCTTGTGAAGCTAAACCAAAAAAACACTCAAACATTCTCCTCCCAATTTCATAGGGGAGACCAAGGGTCAATATGTGACTCCAACCTGGGATGGGCAGGGATTCCTGCAGATGTTGCACGCTCAGCAACCTCAAGAGAGAGTTGGCCTTGAATTACTGGAGATGTTTCAACTCAATAAGGAAAAGATGCACACAGGCTATGTGGTGGTTACAAAGTTTCATGTGCACATGACCAAAAATACTACTCCTTTCAGTCTTGTATGGAAGGGTCTGTGTGCATGAGTGAGAATAAAGAGTGAATCTTTTAAAATAGGTATAGGTAACATCTATGATGCCTTCACTTTCTCCAGGACCAGATAAAAGATCACTTCTCAAAACACACCGATTATTTAGTAATAAATGAAAAAAATACTGAAGGTACTAACTTTATTTTCTCTAAGTTTGAGAAAACCAAAAAAAAAAAAAAATCAATATTTGGGTACTTAAAGCAGATTTGTTTAGCACTTGAGCTTGCAAAACCTCATTCTAAGAGTAAATAGTACCATTGTAGTCAATGGGATGATTGCATAACTAGGAATCACTTCCATACATAAGTCTTTAAACTTTATCTGTGCCTTCACTATGAAAAAGGTATGTTTCTATCAGCAGCTAGCTAGCATGGGTGAGCCCTAATGAAGATAATCAAATTCATACAAATCAGATTCACCCAAAGAACTTTGTCTGCCTATGTCCTTAGACCAACACAGCTATAACCTACACCCCTGTAATGAAGAACAAGATGCTGCTTAATTTCCATAAGAGCTCAACCTGCTCAATTTAAATTTTCTTGATTAGGATTTTCCCCTTGAGTGAGCAAACAAGTTAGCAAATACATTTTTCTGCAGCTAAGACAAGGTGTTGCTATGCTTTAAGATGTTACATGTACTGTATGCACCTGTTTGGTATTATCATCAATATTATTGCAGGGGAACAGCAAGATGTCAGTTAAAATTGGGGCTTGTTAAGCCAGATAAAGGACCAGCCACTTTGTGACATTACTTCCAGAAAACAGCTTGTTCTAGGAAGGTGTGGTTTCTAGGGGCAGTATTGTTCAATGGGATGGATCTGGCAGCAGTTGCTGGACCTGAACAAGTCACTTCACATTTTGGTCTCAGCTTCACCTGTAAAATGAGGTCACACCAGGCTTCAACCAAGTCATATGCTCTGTGGATCCATGCTCCAAAGCCAGTAACATGCTGTACACATATGCAGGATTTATTATACTGCAAGGAAAAGAAAGTTCCCTGGCTAACAATCTAGAAGCTTTTCATGAATTATCACAAGCAATGCAATCCATTCACAATCCAATTTGCAGCTAACTAAACATGTTTAAACACAAGTAAAAACACTTGCAACCCAAACTCTTTCCCCAGTGAAACACATTTCAGTGAACACAATTTTTAATGGCAAAATGTTGCATTTGGGGCTATTCAATGGTAAATCTCAAACAAGATCTTTTCAATTCATTTAAAAATGTCTTCTGAACAACATTTCAAAGGAAAAAAAATCAGATAACATTTTACTGAATTTTTTTTTTACAAGAAGAAACCAGAAACCACAGTTTCTGAAGAGTTCGGGATAGTATTGATTGCTCTGTATAACTTGTTTAAACATTTCAGAAAAGCAAAACATGGTTGCATTTGTTTTATATTACATTTTACTATGCCATTCAAATGTTTGAGTCTTATTAGGCACTTTAAAATACTAGTGTTTAATATGCTCTGATTAAGATTTTAAAAAGCCCTTTAAAGTGTTACATTGTTAATTCACCAAAATAAACCTGGGACCAGAGAGGCTTAAAAAAATCTGTTTGCCACAAGCTAGCCCTTACATTCATTTAAAATCAACAAAATCCAGTCATTATGCATTTATATCATGTACCAGAATGTTTTGACATCTTTAATAACTGAGAGTTAAAGAGTTGGCTTAACTCTATGTGCTAGTGTGGGCTTGTTTGACTGTAGGAGTTAAGGTTAGTGGTTTTCTAAAAGCCTTAAATAACAGATAATGCAGATGAAAATCATGCATCTTTACCTCTGGAATCCTACTGCCAAAAGGGCCAGTTGTAATACTTTGAACACCTGAGGAAATATCAGTTCACTCTTAGAGAGGTTACATGTTGGTCAAACTACCTGAACTTAAAGTCACTCGTGTTCAGGAGCCGAAAAGGCCTGGGAGCAAAATATAGTTAATTCTGCATCAGTATCTTAAAGCATTAGGGGACACACATTCCAAATAGATGCTGAAGTGTGTGGTAAGACAGTGACACAAATCAATAATTCAGGCCCAGCTTCAATTGAGTTTACTCACACTAAATAGAACTGAGGGCTACTTCTTTGGCACTGAGGGCTTCCCAGGATTAGAAAGATGTCTATAGACATGTTAAAATATGTGTTTTGCATATTATTTGCATTTTTGTTTGCATTTATTATTATTAATATTATTATTATTGTTACTATTAAAAACAAAACTCCACTCCAGAAGGCACCTGGTTAGGGGTACACAAAACCAGATTCATATGATAAAACAATTGTCAGATATTCAATCTCAGGACATGAGCTTTCTGGTATTTAAATGAATGTGCCTAATTCTTCACTCTGTTTCTTTGGTTTAACTTGGAATTACTCCCCTGAAGTTGAATGAACACTCATGCAAATAGGCACCTACATCAGTACTTGCGTAGGCTGCTTTAAAACTGTAGGTTTGGGAGACATCCAGTCAGGGAGTAAAACAATGCTATGTGCCTTATCTAACTTAACACCAAGTGTGAATACTGTAGTGTAGTGCACTATAAACTAATGGTCCTGACAAATAGTTTTTGAAGTTCAAATGTGTTTATACAAATCTTTCAACAAACAATTGCAAACAAATAAAGCTAATGAAATGAACTTAAAACTATGTATTCATGAAAAGTTAGGAAAACATGCCTATTTAGCAGTATAAATTGTTTACTATCTAATAAACTCTTAGGTTTAAGGAGTATTCTGCAAAGGCAGGATTTTCAAGGAGATTGTTGAAGGTGCTGCTAAGGTTTTGGAATGTGCTTTTGTGCAGCTTAAAACAGCTTAAAAGCATCGTGTCCTCTCCCCCCTTATAATATTAACATTTTCACTCTATATAGCTCATGGATTTGCTTTTTTATTCAACAGAGATGCCCCTGCTGAGTTTAAAATGGCATCTGAACAGTAGTGTATGCTGCCTCCTTATAATACTTCAATCCCAGACTCCTCCTGTCTCTCCAACACCAGCCTGAAGAAATCTCTCTAGCCTTTGGTTCCTCTCAGTTACTAAAACCAGGGATGCTGTATTATGAAACTAATGTTTAAAAATCTTCCTGGGTTTAAAAAGTTCTTTCCCCATCACACAGTGCTTCCTGTTCTGCTCATTCTTACTGGGTGGGTAATAGAAAGGTTGAATGTTCTTGTATTCATGGCCTGCTGGTCAAAAATGCTGTGTCAAAAATGCACCCCATTCTGGATCTGCAGCATTAGGGTTTAGGACTAGATTATGCCCTTGGAGAGTTCAAGATTTCTGAAGGGGAAAGGGGCACTCTGTGGCTGGTGTTCCAGGAGGAAATTCTGTCCATGCAGTCCAGGGGACCTCAAGTATTCTTAAATCATGAGCACAGATCCTGGTTTTCCTTGATTTAAAAAAAAAATAAATAAAAAAAAAAAATCGCAAATTCTCTGATAAAACCCCCAAAATCCGCAATTAAAACAAAGCACCACTATATATACAGGTATCAATTAAACACAATGTTGTATTGATATATTTACAATTTTAAAGCAATTTGGAAGCCTACCAGTGCCTCAATCACTATAGCAAAATAAATTCTAAGTACCTATAAATATTGGTATTTGATTTGGGGTTTCTTATCATGGAAAAGCAGAGCTCCTGTGTCCTCTCAGCTCACAGAACACAGGTCCAGGCCTCTCACTCCCAAGGCACAGTCCCCACAAGTCCTCCTGGTGCCCCTCACTCCCCACCCACAACTCTCTGCCCCCCGGCCCTGCTGGAGGGGGCTCCCAGCTGACAGGGCTATGGGGTCCAGGTCCACAGGCCCCTGCCCACCGCAGTAGCGCCCAATCCCTGGTTGCCAGCTGAGGGAGGCAGCAGCTGCTGTAGCCCAAGTCCAGCTCCCTTCCCCTGTGGGCAGCATTGCCAGAGTAGAGCCCATAGTGGGGGCAGGCTGCCCACTGTGGGCTTGGGCTCCCCATCCTGCTTTCTTCCCCATGGGGCCGCCATAGCCTGGTGGCTGGAAGCCAGCACAGCAGGCAGAGTGGGGCCGGGCAAGGAAGCTCCTTGCTGCTGCAAGCCCCACACTGCCCTGGCAACACAGCCCCTGCCTGCCCCTCAGCACCGAGGGGCACAGCCCCACGCCACTGCCCTCGCTGTTGCAAGGTGGGCAGGGGATGCCTTGCCAGGGTGATGTGAGCTTACAGTGGCAAGGAGCTTCTCCACCTGGCTCTGCTCTGCCCTGCTGCACCGGGTCCTGCCTACTGGGCTGCAGTGGCCCCATGGGGAGGGCAGCAGGGCACAGAGCCCAAGCCCGCAACGGACAGCCTGCCCATGCCGTGCACACAAATTTGGGGACACAGGTCCCACCTGCCCCCAGGACGTGCATGAAATAGTGGGGAGCAACTGTCCTGCCTGCAAACGAGCTGCCTGCAGCCTCATCCCACTTGCTGGGGCCCTGAGGCTGCACATTGTAGCCCTGGACCCCAAGCCCCATGCACCACCTGGCTGGGCAGCAGCCCCAGCCCTAGTCCTGCCCTGCCCAACTCCCTCCTTCCCTGCCTCCCTATGGGGGCCTTAATCCCCCTCCACTCAACCCCAGACTGGTCCCTGGTGCTGCAGCAGGGAGCAGCAGCCACCCCAAAATGGTAAGTACTAGGGGTAGGGGTAGGGGGTGGGCTGGGGAAGGAGAACATGGGGGGACCCCTGCCAGCCCCCTGCCCCCCCTGCTCTCCCAGCCCCCGCCACCCTTTCCCCCAGCTCCCCCATGGCTGCCCCAGCTCCATGACCTTTAAAAAAAGCCCTGGTGCTCACTGGGTGCTGCCCCCCACCACCCCACACTGCATGGGGCCCTCTTTCACGAGCCCCCCAGCCCCCTTCTCACTCCCCCGGCCCCCCAAGGGTGCCCCCACCTGTGCCAGCTCTGGCCCTTTAAAATAAAAAGCCAAGAAAAGCCTCAGGACTCACCGCTCCTGCAGCAGCCTCAGGGCTTCGGGGGCTTGTGCAGAGCCCCCCCTCACATGGTGCGGGGCAATGTGGGGTAGTGGGGATCATTCCCCGCTGGCAGGACCGGTGAGGTCAGGATTTTTTTCAATTTTTTTCCCCTCAAAGGGCCGGGCTGGCCTGGGTAGAGCATCCGTGGTGGGGATGGGGGAGCGAGGGGGGGCTGATGCAGAGCCCCCCACACAGTGTGGGGTAGTAAGAGGATTGCCCTCTGCCTGGCAGCACCCGGTGAGATGGGGCTTTTTTTTCCCCAAATGCCGGGAGCTGGGGCAGGCAGGGTAGCCAAGGCAGCCATTGCTGGACTGAGAGAGTGGTGGGGGATGGGTCTGGCTCGGCTGATTTGAAGATTCGGAGATTCGGCAGCAGCAGCCAATCTCCGAATCAGATTCAGCTGAATCAAACTGGGACAGTGATTCGAATCACCAAATGAAATCACTGTCCCCCACATTGGCCAAATCTGAATCTGAAGCGAACACTAGCCACTTTCCACAGGCCTACCAAGCATCCCCTGCCTGACTGCCCTCCTCCCACTCCCCCCAGCCCCGGGCAGGCTGCAAGTGTACCAGCTTGCAGGGAGCTCTTTGCAAAAGAGCAAAATCCATGCATTTCTGTTAAAATGAAAAATCCATGTTTTTCTCAGGTAAAGGGAAAATCTGCAGGGTTTTTTCCATTTTGCTGTAGGAAACAGAAAACCCAGATCTCTGATCATGAGGTTGGTTTAAAAATATAATGAGGTTCTTCTAAGTGCATTTTATGTGACTCCTGGTTCACATTTTCCAGCTTTTCTCCACAGTAAACAGAGACATTTACTTTTCTTGTCCAATGAAAGCTGTGATTCTTTTGCCTTCTTATTTCCTAGAAGCCAGGAGCTTCAGAAACTAAACTCACAAGAGCTGGCAGAATTGCTGACTCTGCTAAAGGCACTTGTGGGGTACTTCCCTGATAATGCCACACCAGTGCTTCAGCTTGCTCCTGGCAGAACTGAGTGGTATGCAGAAAGGAGCTGGGTCTCAGTTCCCCACTCGCCTACCCTTTCCAAGTAGTCAGTAGTGGTTGAGCCAGGAGGAGTCAGGGTGCGTTGTCAGTGGAGCTGTCCCATAAGCATAGTGTAAGGAGCTGGGGAGAAGATCCTGCCTTCCCCTTCACTGCCTCCATCGAAGTCTAGCCCCACATTGGTCCATCTCATGTCAGAGCTACTATCTAAACTCATTGATTTATTTCCACAAAGGGCCTGCTACCAGTATATCCAGCCTGAGTTTGAGCCCTTTAGGGGCTGCTATCAAAGGAAAGTCTTTGTGGGAAGGTGACACAGGACAGGAGATTCAAGATTTCTGGGGGATTTGTTCCCAGTTAAACTGCACACTGCTGTTTCATTCAGACTCCGTGCATGGTAAAGTCCATAATGCTCCCTGCATCCTGCTATATTTGACCTTCACTTAGCTCCCATGCCACAAACCAAGACTTGAAACAAGCAACAGACTCTATGGGCACCCCGTTCCCAGACCACTAAGAATTAAGCCTGTATTTTCCAATGCCGGGGCAGTAATTAGGCACAAAACTTTTAAACCCAGAAGCAGCAGAGATCCCACTAACATCCCTGATTAGAGAAAGGAAGGGGGAAAGAGAATAAACAATATGTAGTTTAAATTATAGGAAAGTACATGAATAATAAATAGTCCCCTGTCAAAAATATTTCATGTAATAAGATTTATTGCATAGAACAGAGGTAACCAATGTTTGCACAGCGTGGTTTGGTGTTCCAGGATGACTTTCCTTCAGGGACAGAATATGTGAATAATATGCCTGACCAGCCAGGCTTTGGGATATCAGCTGTGAAAAGACTGCCTGGAGAGCTGCATGCCAGCTGTGGGACTGAACCATGGCTAGAAAGTTAGCTCCCTCTTCTGGGCTAGGCCAGTACAGGCAAATAAAACATCTGTTTACTAGCATGCACCTTGGGTTTCTTGTAACAACATTGTAGCTGTTCTTAGGCCTTACCGTTTTTCCATAATCTTGCAGATCTCAACCAAAGGCAAATTATGACTCCTACATGCATCTTGAGGACCTAGGCATGTAATGGGAAAGGCCAGGTAGCCAAAGGTAGTGAAAGAGCACCTAGGCCACTCTCTAGCTATGGGTTTAGGGATTTCCTAATAAACACACATCCTCATGAGGTGGTATCCAGGCCAGAGACGCAGGATCCTCACTGCACACAGCATTTGTCCCTCAGTCTTTACAAGCAGAAGTCCTACATGTCAATAACAGTTTGGGCAGAATGCAAACAGCAAGACTGGGTCTTCATTGCATAAACTGGGAATCCACATATTTCTAGGTATTGCAAGGAGTGGGGAACAAGCAATCTTCCAAGGGGTTCCAATGTGTTCACTTAACCTTCTTTGCATATAAGTTGAAATATTGCAAAGTTGTTCTCACAGAACTTCCAGACCGCACAGAAACAGGAAGCACCAGAAATCTCACCAGAAGACACTTGTTCTCTAGCAATGTCTAGCTCAATTTTGCAGACAACAGCTCAGCATGTTCAAATGCAGTTGAGACAAACTCAGAACATCAGGGAACTCACCTAAGCCAAATGTTGATGGGACCTCACCTGAGTCAGTTCATGGGATTCAGTTGAGCCAGGCACTTGCATCTGATCCTGCTCCCTCCAAAGTAAATGACAAAAGTACTATTCCATCCAAGGCATCTAGACATCTATTTTCCCTGGGGGAAAATGCACACACAGCACTTTGCATGGATATGCATATTTCTATGCCTACCTAAAATTCTTATTAACTACAAAATTGTGGTTTTTTAACATTCTGTAGGGCCTTCCAGGTGAGGATCTGAAACTCTTTATAAGCCTCAAAAATACTGTTTTATAGATGGGAATGCCAAAGTACAGCGAGGTTAAGTCAAATGAGGTACACAGAAAGTATGCGACTTGTCCAAAATCATACAGGAAGTACTAGAAACAGAACATATGTTTCTGGAACCCCTTCTCTGTACTTTAGCCACAAAGCAACACTTTCCCTTATTGGAAAATGCACTTACTGGAGGAACACTGAATCTTAAGAGGTCTTTTGACATGTGGAATCCGTGCCACCAGGGGATTTTCAAAGGAGAGATGACCCACTGCTGTCTGTTTTATAGGCAAGAGAAACACTCTCTTATTCTCCAAACACCAGAATAATGGTACAGTAGTACTATTCCAGGAATTTATTCACACAAACACAAAAAGTTGGGGTATTCTTGGCTGCTGTATAAACATTTAGGAAGTCTACATTACCTTGGGTCACTAACTTAAGTCCAGACAGGTTACTTCCTAGAAATTGTTAATCCATGACTTCCTGCTTCTAGGTCTAGCCAACCTTCTAACTGGGATGAAGTACTAAAGGGATATATGCTGTTGCCATTGTCACTGCTGCTGCTTTCTGTATTACCCTGCTCAACAGGGGAAACAGGAGCACGCCAGTGGCCATTTTCATGTACCTTACAGCTTTTATGAGCACTAAGATGCCCTCAAATACGCATAAGGAATGTACACAATTAAAGTTCTATTTGACACCAATGCATGCATTTGAAGTAGTGCAAGGACAATATTACAGTTTGCCATTTAATTTTTTTT
>JAGPOW010002791.1:16841405-16868880 GCA_030014935.1 Caiman crocodilus
TTCACAGTCAGGGCGGCTAGGATCTGGAACCAACTTCCAAGGGAAGTGGTGCTGGCTCCTACCCTGGGGGTCTTTAAGAAGTGGCTCGATGCCTACCTGGCTGGGGTCATTTGAGCCCAGTTTTCCTCCTGCCCAGGCAGGGGGTCAGACTTGCAGATCTACAAGGTCCCTTCTGACCTGACTTCTATGATTCTATGACATTGCTGGGACTGCAGCTAAAATGGTGGGCGTGACTGGGACAATTAAAATTCAGCTACAGCTTTTTCTTCTAAATCATACTTTTTATTTAAGAAAATCAACATCAAATGTAGAATAATTGTTATTTAAAATAATGTTGAACTGAGATAAAGCGAACATAGGCAGCCAATTTTCTTAGCACAAAGGGAGAGATCTGTCTCCAACTTGTTATTCAGTAGCAGAGACCAGGTACACAGGTCCAGTGGAAAGCAGACTGCAAAGCTCTAAACAGCTCTACTTGCAACTCTCAGTGAAGGGAGCGAGAAGGGACATATGCACAGCATATTCCTGCATGGATATTCTGAGGTTTGGAAATGTTTTTTGAGAGGCTGCCAATCACATTGACTACGAGGGTTGCGATAATCTGTGTAGCAGCCAAGAATCCCTGCAGCAACCAGTCACCAACATAGCTCAAAAGGGACCTCCACCTTTTCCTGGATGGCTCCTCCTGCACTAAAATGCCACCCATGCCATTTGGGGCTGCTTTGCTGGCACACAAAGACAGCAAAAGCACTTGCTGAAACCTGGGTACCTCCACTGATTGCAATAGTGGTTGCAAGTACCCAGCGCTCCACTGGATTTGCTGAATTAAAAACTGGTCAAGCTGGATCTGTAAGGACATTACTAGTTAGCTAAAGCACTGTTTTCACTAACAAAAAAAATGGAACTATTAGGGAATATGGGGAATATCTTGTGGCCTTATGAGAACACCCTTCTAGGAATCTGCCTCTTCGCTGTGGGGAATCATCATATTTTCACTTTTCTTTTACTAGGAAATCACAGAGGTTGAGAAAGCTAAATCAACAGAAAGAGAAATATTTTTTTAGCTAGGTTCTGCCTCCTGCTCAGCTCTTATCTGGCCCAATCTTCTAGGTGATCCCTATACCAAACTCCCATTCACTTTCTTCATATGTGGTCTGATACAAGGAGGCATTTAGCACCTCCTGTCAGTGGAAGGTGGAGGTACTCAGCACCCTTCCACATCAGTGCCCTAGATCCTAGCTAGATCCAGCTCATTTATGGGACACTTTTCAGTTTTTAGGTCCCTAGAAAAATAAATATACTAATGTAAGACAATTACAGATGCTTATAGCTATGATTATTCTTTGGGTGTCTTTCTGTCATAATAATTAAGGAGGTAGTCCTGCCTCCTTAGACAGCATATGAGATTTGGAAACTGGGGGGGGGCAGATCACAGGGCCAGCCACTATTTTTGCAGGCTTATCATGATGCCCCACCCCCTCATTCCTCTGATTGGCAGAGGGGCCCTAGTGGTCCTGCCCCCACCACTGATGGGTGGAGAGGACTCTCTGTTATATAGCTGTGCACTTGCCACTGATTGGCTGAGACAGCTGTCCATCATGCAGCTCCCACTGGGGAGCCAGCATTTTATTCTTAGTAAGTTTCTTTCCCCCACCGATTTCACGGAGATCGTCCAATTCTGAGGAGGTTCCTAGTCATGGTGGAGCAGCCACCATCAGCTTCTGAAAAGTGTTCTCAAGCCAAGGTCTGATGGGCTTAGGGTGAAATGCAGGGAGCCTTTCTTTCCCCACTGAATTCTGCTAGCCCCCATGGTATTACATTGGTATTACACTGCTTTCCTGGTTTCATCCAAAACTCTCTGATAGAAGCATGTAACAGTTGCTCTAGGACAGCAATGCTCAATCAGTGTCAGGGCACCCTGGGGTGCCACTAGATCCTTTGAAGGATGCAGCAAGGTATGATGAAATAAGGGAGATTGTGAGGAGATAAGCAGATAAGTAAAAAAAAAAACATAGGCTCAGGGTTGTCCCTGCCTGAATGAGTCTCTATCCCTGCTGCCCAGCTCTCCTGCAAGGAGAAAGCACTGTAATCTGTAAGTTTTTGAAACTGCGTGCTACTCAATTCACAGAAATTTTGGAGGGTTGCCTCAAGTCCAGTGAGGAGTGCCTCAAGTCCAAAAAGGTTGGGAACCACTTCTCTCAGGACTCACACCTGCAGTTGCTCCTTTTTTTCTTTTTAAGGGCGTTTGCCTCAGTAAAAGGGAGGATTTGAGCCAAAGACCTTAGGGCTGAAGAAGATTCCATCAAATCATATAAAGTGGCTTCATAAGTTTATGGTACTGTTAAATTAAAAACAATTTAGTTGATTATGAAATTGATAAAAAGAGACTTTTTTTTAAAAAGCATCTGACAAAACCATTTCCTTTGGCAGCTCAGTAATAGAATTCCACAGATTAGAGGAGAAATGTTTTCTTATAGTGTCTGAAAATGTCACAGGGCTTTTTAACTTTACAAATGTTCCCTTGATTGGCCTATTTTGGAAAGATCACTGATTTATGCACTATGTATCTGAAAGAAGTATGGAAGCAAAATATTTTTGCTAGGCAGCAGATAAACCCCAAATCTGTTTTTCATCAGAGACTGTGCTTATTTATATATTGGTTTTAAGTTTTACAGCCATATAGATTCTTTGCAGAAGTGAACTTTTGTAGAGCAAATCTAATGGCACCATGCTATCCAATAAACATTTATTCTGAATTTTTTCTCAGTACTTTGCTGAAAATTTGGGAAGGAGTGGGGGGATGAACATGATACCCAACAATTCCTCCTATTTTGTCTGCAGTAAAAGTGTGTCTTTGTTTAAAAGATTACACATTATGCCATGGAAATCAACTGGCTGACCTGGAAATTCCCTGTAAGGCAGCTTTAATTTTAAGGCATATAAACAGCCTATTTTCATTTATTATTCATCATTTGTTTCAATCGTATATAGTAGGGGTGTGCAAAAGGGGCCACATTTGATTCAGATTTGGATTCAGCCTGAATCAGGGACTGGTTCACCATCCTCCCAATTTGATCTGGCCAAATTCGAATCTGAAGATTCAATCCTGATTCAGAGAACTGGCAATTTGGCCATAGACACAACTTTAAATGTTTTTTCTACAAACCTCGAGGTACCAGGCATGGCTCATGAATACTGCGATGGTAGGGCAGATGGAGCGTCCCACGGGGGGGTGGGCCTCCACATGCCCAGCATTGAACCCAGAAGTGGACTGGAAGTACTTCCGAGTCTACCACCAAGTGCGCAGGGGACCCCCCCCCGTGCCCCTCCTGGCTCAACGATCTGCCACGGGGGGACCCCACGTGTCCCCCAAGACCCAGGAGGCACCAGTCGCTGACCCAGGAGCAGGGGTGGGATCCCCTGCACGCTGCCCAGCGGACCCGGAAGTAGACCAGAAGTGCTTCTGGTCCATTTCCTAGTCCGCTGCTGAGTGCGCTGGGAAACCTCCCCTTCCGCCCCCCCGCCATGCTCCCGTGGGATGCTCCATCTGCCCCAGCATCTCAGCATTCACGAGCAGTCTGGTACCTTGAGGTATGTAGAAAAAAATTTAGAGCTGTGTCTATGTCCGAATCATTTAATCTTTCCGAATCTCTCTGAATTGATTCAAAGGGTTCCGATTCAATTTGAAGAGATTAAAGGGTATCCTGATCGATTCAGATTCAGCAATTTTGCCGCCATATCTCCACCAAATTGAATCAGTGACTGAAGCTTCGCAGAGCCCTAGTATATAGGAGACCTGTGCAAACACAAAAGAAAGACTCCCTGTCTCCAAAGAGCTTACATCTATAGAAGGGAACAGTCTGAACAATGTTAACCACAATGAGCTCCACAGCTTCTACTTTTTACATCTGCAGTAAAGGATATAAGGCCCCCTCTACATCTTACAGGTGTTGCCAATTAACTGGTTCATTGTGGAATTACCAAGATACCAGCTACATGTGCAAAGTAGCTATTGCACAATAAAAATCTCCAACTGGCTATGAAGTTAGACTTTGTGTACTAATTTTATAGCTGGTTGTTATCAAGCTTTAATATGAATGTGTACCAGGGTCTCCCCATAAGCTGATGGGTTTTCACAATCCCTAGGGTTTGGGAGTGCGGGAAACCCCTGAACCGTGGGAATCACCATTGTCATGATCCCTAGGGCTCCAGAGTGTGGGAAACTCTGGAGGCTGGAGGATTGTGGTGATTCTCCAGCCTCAGAGGTTTCCCACATCCCCAGAGCAGGGATCTTCCAACCACATGGTTTCTCCAACTGCAGGGATTCCAGCACCCCAGGCCAGGAAGATTGCTCCAGTGGTGATCCTCCAGCCACAGGGGTACATGGGGTGCCCCCACACCTGGGAGCCTCTCAGCTGGGATGCATGGGACTCCCAGCTGCAGGAGCTGGCCAGTGCAGTGGAAGCCTAGGATCAGCCTTGGGATCAGGCTCCCCCTGCACCAGCAATTAGGCACAATGGGATGTAATGTGCAATCCCACAATCACGCCTCCTGCCATGCATGCATTAGATCCCATTGCACCTTTACCTGCATGTAGAGGGGGCCTAAGATGTTACTACAAGATTCAGGTACAGACCTATAGGCTGGTACTTGATCTAATTTACCCAGCTCTATTCATTGCTAATTAGTCCAACAAGCTGCAGATGAAAAGAGATTATTTTAGAAGCTTCTTGTTCTTCTAATATGCTTTAAAAAGCACAAAGCTAGGAGCTGAATACAGCAGTGCTTCAAAGATGACCTTTTTAAAGATGCATTCCACAGATGTTGTAACAGACACTTAAGTATAGGGCCACATTTAAAGGCACACATTCTGAAAAAAGTTTGAAGTTCTAGTTCAAATTTGCCAACCATACTTTGCACACCCTGTTACATAATCCAATTAATCACAAGAACAGCAACCTGACACATGCGGTAACCTTTACACACACAGTAACCTGGAGTGCCCTTTGTTAGCCATTCTTCATGTATTTAGGGAGTAAGCAGGGAGAAAAGAGGGATGATGTTTTTCAAAGTTATTTTTAGGCATATTAGATACATTCTACATTTGTTGCAACATCACAAGATACACTGAGTGCACAATCAGACCCACATGACCTTACATAACCCAGGAGTCAGTGTCTGGGTAAACCAGGATAAGTTCAAGGAATAGCCTGGGCCCTGAATTTTCCTGCTTTCATCAAAATCTAGTCTTCACGTTACTGTTGATTTCCTCCATGTGTTTCTTTGCTAATGCCTGTTGTTCAGATCATGTAGGAAGCATATCTTACTGTGATACTCTACAACCAGAGATAAAATGGGTGACATAAGCACACAATGTAGAAAGTTAAGACCAGCCATCTCCCAGAACTGCAGGCATCCTTCCAGCACCACTCTTTGTATGGTGGCATTTGAGACTATTTAGTCTGTGCAATGTCAGCAAAGTAGAGAGGAGACCAAGTGGCTTTTTTTAATGAACAATGAATTCACTTGGAAAATGAAGGGTTTAGATATCCTGAAGTAATTAGTGAATTGTTCTGGTGTCATGAAATGGCTTTGTCTGGAAAAAATATTGGTGGGGCTGGTTTCATAAAACTTTTAGAAAAGAACACTGTGTTGTCCTTTCTTTGTCCAGTGCTAGTGACAGACAGTACACATAAACCGGTTTCAGTGATCAGAAACTAGTTTAAACCTGTAACAGAACAGAAGTTCAATGCATATATACCAGTTTGAAAATGAAACTGGTTTGAGATAAACCTGATTGAATGTAGTATCAGACTTAACTGATTTGGCTCAAATTGGTTTATGCAATGTCTGCCCCAGACCCTTGCTGGTTTAAGATAATCAGACTCCCCTAGCATCCTGGCCTGCTCTCTGGGCTGGGTGGGCCTCTCTGCTCTGCAGCAAGGCTGGCCCTTCCCCTCTGATCCCTGGCTGCAGTTCCAGAGACTGAGGCCCACTACCACCACCACCACCCCCTGTTAATCAGGAATTCCCTCCTCCTCTTTGCCTTGAGGAGAGGTGTCTGTGTATTAGTTAGCAGACCACATGCTGGCTACAGTCCGTGCTAAATCAACAGGTAGAATCAAGAGGCAGAATCAACAGGTAGCTGGCAATGTCCCTCTGTTGTTTTCTTAATGGGGTGATGAAAACTGAGTTATGGGTGATAACTCATCGTTATGGGGGGTGTGGCATCCTGCCAGGGCCTGGCCACACCATGCTCCCACCCTCCCCTCCCCTCCCCTCCCCTCAGCTCAGTGCTATGGAAGGAAGGGATGGCTGGTCTAACAACCCCCTACTTCTAGCCTAAGCTATTTCAGGCATGTCCCTGCATTTCTGGCATGTCTGTCTGGTTACAAAATTGATTTAGCCTAGCCAGGTTAGACTAACCTGCAAAGAATAAATCAATTTAGGCTCAGACTTTTTGAATGTCTGTCCTTAGCCTGGCTGTTAGGACACTCACCCAGAACATGGATTCAAATCCCTTTGGGCAGAAGAGGGAATTTAGCCATAAGTCTCTCAGAAGCTGGGTGAGTGCCCTGCCTCACTGGGCTCTGGGTGAAAGATGAACACTGCCAATACTACTATCCGAAGCCAAATGTTTGGGGTCAAATGCGGCAAAGTTCCAGATTTTCAGCTCAGCGAGGAAAAAAAATAATTAAATTACTTTTTTTTCCCTGTGGTCCTTTGGCAAAGTAATCAAACCAAATCAAGTGAATTATCCACACAGCTCTAAGAGAAAACAAGACCCTTGCCCTGCTGGAAACAGGAACTTCTTGGCAATAAGGAGATTCTGGGTCTCAGTGAGATGTAGCTCAAGGTGAAGCTGAATTCAAAGAGGGAAAAAAAGCAGAACAAAGACAAACAGGAAGAAATGAAGGCATGACCTGCACTCCTCCTTTTGGCACTGCAGGTGTCCAAAGTGCATAACACCTTATTTTTTCAAATATATTACTAGAGTAGGAGGATTTACTTGATTTCTACCACTCCCTAGTCTTATCTCCCAATTCCCACCAATATTTGCAATTCAAAACTGCCAGAAAATTCTGTTCTTTTCCCTTTGGCATCCTTTCTGTTTTCTCTTCCTCCTCCCTTGAAGGCTGAATCAGCTGGGGCTGCCAGTACTTGTCTTCAGCTCAATGCTTGGATGCAGAATGCCAGTTCAGGAAAGTCCCACTGATTTTATTGGGACTACAATATTGAAGCATATACTTGAGTAAGTAAGAATATACTTGGGCGTGTTCCTGAAACATAGCTGTCAGACCACAGCAAATTATTTCCTAAAAATCTAACCATTCCTCTCCCAAGCTACTTGTCTTTTCCCACATTTAATTTCTATTCTGTCATTGTTTCTCAAGTGGCACAAGCAGCAGGATTTCCATGTATTCCATGGACCAAGTTTTAGCTCACTTGGCTGTATCTACACATGCAATTAATGCGAAGCGATACACTATGGAGCAGTTTGAGCCAGAATAAACTACTCCTGGGTGCAGCGTCTTCACGTGCACCAAGAACAGCAGCAATTTGAGCCAGGGTGGAATGGGCCTGGGCTGGTAGGGTGCCCTAGGTGGCGGTTCAGCCCTAGGCTCCAGGTGGTGGTGTTATGTGGCAGATGGGTTAGCTAAAGCATGAGGGTGCTGAAAGTGCGGAGCTGTATGACTAGGCAGCAGGCAAGAATCTGGCCTCTGGCTGGCTGGGCTGACCGGGTGTAATTTATGCCTGCAATCAGCATCTACACATGTGTTTAATCACAGTAAATTACCCCAATGTAAAATAGTACTGTCCACGACAGTGCTCTTACGCCAGCATAAATTAGTTTATTGTGGCCTAATACGAATGCATGTATAGACAGTGACACTTTACTCTGCAGCTGATTAGTCTACTCCATGGTAAAACACATACACATGCAGCCTCAGGGGGGATGCTGATCAAAGGACAATTCTAGCACTACATATAATTTTCTCCTGTGAAAAGTGTACAATTAAATGTTTTCCTATTGCTGCCTACAAACAGATCTCTGACTTTTTTTTTAATAAATAAAATATTAGCTACTAAAGTGTTTAATTAATTTACCTTATTTTATAGCCACAAGATCAAAAGTTTTCAGTGTAGATAATAGAGAAGCAGAAGCGCACTGAATTTCCATTAGCACAGCACTTAAAAAGGAAAACACTTCTCTTTGACTTAGTTCAGACCCCAAGATCCATCTATACATTTTTGTGCCCCCATCATACATTTGAAACGTGATCGTTTTGAACCAAGAAAGGTGTTATTGTATAGTTACATATAAAAAGACCTTTACCTTACTTCTTTAACAAAAATTAGAGCTTGAACCTCTTTGTTCTATGGGAGTTTTTGATTTATAATAAACTTTAGCTAATCTCAAAAGGAAAGCCAATTTGGATTCCCAGTGTAAAATTGTAGTATTCTCAACCCTTAATTTGAGCAACAGAAATATATACCATCAAATCAATCTAGCAGACACTTCACTGAAGTGAGAGGTTCTATTTACAGGTAGCCCCGTATTCTTTCATAGAACTGCTATCTGAGGACTCTTCAGGGCCAGGTCTTATGTTTTTAAAGCTTGGCTTCCCTATGGCATAAAGTATACATTAACAAGGTCTGCAAGCCTTCAAGATATTTGCTTTTACAAACTACTAGAAATAAAAAGATAGTTGATATATTGTTTCACACTCTTATGTGTCTTCCACCCTCTCTCCCCTGCTGGAAAATAAGAATTACTCTTACATTTCCAATGATTTCCCTTGGGCGTGTTTAATGCAATCTTGATATACGGCACTCAAGTTCAAAGAAAACATCATAAACTTGATCACTCATAGCTACTCTGCTAAAAATGGTGCCAGTTCTTTGTAGCATATAGTATTTGTGCTGCCTCTGTGATGACCCACTGGAAGTTCAAATTTGTTATAACATTTGAGCTTTGCCTGTAATCTTTAGGATGGTTAAATGAGGCATAAGTCATTGCAATATTTCTGATAATTACACTGTTATGACTGTGATTTTCATAACTGATGTATATCTGTAGGCTCTATTAGTCAAGCCAAATATTGTGACTCTTAATTGTCAATCTTTTATATTTCCATGGTGCCTTTTACCCATCCTCAAGTGCTTAAACCTACATACGCATGCAGCCCTCCTGAAATGCTGTCACACTGAGAATGAGAAAGCAGCAATCTGATGTCAACAGAACACTGTTGACAGTTGGGGAAGGAAGTTTTTGGTCAAGAACAATGATGTAAAAACCTGAAAATACAAGAAGTGCCACAGTTGATTCCAGCACACAGTAAATGTGATGGAACTTATGTATTTTCATTAGTGGATCAAAAAAAATCTGGGGCCACCTTGGAAACATCACAGCTCACAAGTCCAGACAATGCCCTTGTTTCACGTGTGATCCCTATGAAATTATATATAAGCTTCCCAGACAGCCAACCCATCTGCAGACATGTCCCAAGCCATTTATATACTGCCCCTTTGTGCTTCAAATGGTCTTCCCAACAATACAGGCTAATCAGTTCATTCCAATCCTCTCTCAAAATTCATTTCTTTCCCAAAGCATTTCCAAAAGAATCACCAAGGGGGAAGTCACAGGACCAAGAGAGTTATGGCTCACTGGCTCTTTGTACATCTGATCTATATAAGTTGTCCAGATATTATGTTCTGGCAATATTATTGTACTATAAATTCCAATCACTATGTTATTACCTATTTTATTTATTAGGAATTGTAGGATAGCTAAAAAATACCCTATTTAATGTCCCAGGCATCTTAAGACACAATATACAATACAATTAAGCACCAACAGCATTCAAATGATCAGTTCAATAGCTACTCAGCCATCCATCCACTTATGAAAACTACTTTCTGCCCCTGCATCTTATGTTCCTTCTTTGACATATAACAAATAAAATGTAGGAACCCTGATCTTGTAAAGATTAATGCATATGAGCAGCAATATGTGCAGACTCTATTTACTAAATACAAGACAAGTTCCCCCCATCCTCCCTGCCATCAGCATGGGGGGGAAAGCTCCTTATCTTACAAATGTATATAAGGAAACCATATTAAAACATAATCTATTGTTAAACTGCTGCCAAAAACAGCACGTGATCAGTAATGGAAATCAACTATGAAGTTGATTAAAATGCAGCCAACACCAAGCATGACTACAAAACACATGGCCCATAATGGCCACACAAAAACAGGCGGGTGTTCCCTCTACAGGGAACTGGCACCAGGCCCAGAGGCACTGCAATACCAGGAGGAGATACTACACTAGGAGGGTCATAGTCAGCCCTGACACCTTCTCCTTAGTGCCAGAAATGCTTGATCTTAACCAAAGGGCCAAGATGCTGATGGGAACCTTTTTGTGAGAGAGTATGTGTGGGTATGTGTGGTCCTGAAAAAACTGGTGGATATTCCCTCCGCAGGGAACTGGCACTGGGCCTGGATGTATTGCAATATTAGGTGGGCACTAAGAGGGCCAGAACCACCTCTGACACCCTCCCCTTGGTGCTAAAAACAGATTTAACTTTATTAGAAAATGTTAAGAATCATAGAACAGGAATTACAAGGCCGTAAGGGAAACAAAGTGCCTAAGCAAAGGACTAAGTTAAAAGGCACAGGGTTGAGGAGGAGAATGTAACTAGGTTACATAAATAAAATGCTACCCATCTAAGCCCAAGGGTGGAGGTGGGGTAGGAGGGGGCCATGATCCTGATAGAGAAAATAAGATAGTTATAAACAAACTAGTACAAAAGTCCACAATGGTGAAGGGGCTGAGTTGAACAAAGAAGTCACTCAGTCCATGAAGTCCTATTTTGGGGGGTCCTTGCAAGGTGGAGTGAAGTAGTCCATGGTTGAGAATAGCTCTCAGAGTCCATCAGGTGCAGAGGGGGGTGCTCAGGTGGTCCCCTCTGGGTCCGATCTGCTGGCAGTCAATCTGGCGGAGTCAGGGTACTGGTACTGGCCCATGATGTGTTTGATGCAGATGTTGCAGGACCAGCAGATGATGTTGGACACCATGAGAAGCCACATCAGCTTGGCGTAGCAGCAGGAGACAGCAGGCACACAGGACAGTCTCATTGCTGGGGTCCCAAGCTCTGAGCACTCCCACAATGAGTGCATCAACCGTCACATCACAGCCATGGCTCCTCAGGATGTCAGGCAGCAGGGTATATGTCTCCCATTTGTGACTCCAGGCATTGGTGAAGGCTTGGCACCGATTCTCAAAGGGAATGGTCACGTCCATTATCAAAACCTTCTTGGCCTCCTCATTGGTGATGACAATGTTGGGGCGCAGCTGGCTCTCGCAGCCCAAGATGACAGAGTTCATGGAGATCTTCCCTGCTGCAGCCGGGATGGCCTTTGCCAGGTGGTCCTGGACAGTGCTTTGGAGGAGCTGCCAGGCTCAGGTGTGCAGCCTGCAGGTGCACAGCATGTGTGAGAGGGTCTCTGCTACATTTGATCTTAGCCAAAAAAGCTGAGATGCTGATGAAAACCTACCACAAGAATCCATTAGCGTAGCCCATCTAAATACATGGTAGTGCTGATTGCACTCAGTATCCCTCAGCATCGACTCTTTTTCAAGTTATGGTGAGCCACTATAATGCATTTTTACTTCCTCTTCATTTCCACAGTTGAGTTGTGCCTTTTTTCCATTTCCAGTTATTTGTGTTTCTACATCAGCCTTATATGTCTGGCAAAAATCAAGAAATGGGGCAAACAACAGTTTGTCCAAAATCTGTCTGTTGCCCCCTCTCTGAGCCTGTCACATCTGATTAGTGTGACCCTGCCCTTCATGAGGTGGAGCCAGATCAGATTGCTCTGCACCTCAACTGCATATACATTTTTAGAGGATCTCAGGACAAAAACCCAGAATATGGCCCCTCAGTTCTAGTCATTGGTGGGGGGTGCTAATTAGCACATTAATCCTTTCTGGGGTGTATCTGGAGTACACACATATACTGATCAGTGCTGAGTTATGAGGTCACCGTGACTTGAAACACTGTTGACTGTACAGGGGTTCATGGTAAATCATAAGCCATTCAGCTCTGAACTAATATCATTCATAGGTGCTGAATATGCTCCCCTTGGGAAAAGGGTAGAGTCACCACCCATTCGTAATTGGTAAGACACTCCCAAAATGGGACTGTCAAGTCTCAGTTGCAGGCTGCATGACTCTGGGACAGCATTTGTCCCAGATTCCCAATATCATACAGGGATCTGGGTTTTCCATCCACTGCAGAAAAGCAGGGAAAATGGCAGGTTTCCCCTTGAAGGCTGGCAGAGTTCCAGTCTGCAGGGAGCAGTGAGGGCAGGATATAAGGGGAGCCACGTGCATGTGTGTGCATGCATGTGGCCAGGAATACAGCCCCAGGCAGTGGTGGAAACCAGCATCCCAGCTGCCTGCAGGTAAGCCTTCTTGGGGAAGGGCAAGGGGGCAGACTGTGACTCCCACGGTGAGGTAAGGAGTGGGGCAGGGGCTGGGGCTGGAGCTGGGGGTGCTGCATGGGGCCCATGCCCAGGACTGGGGCAGGGAGCTGGACAGAGCCACAGGCAGGGAGCATCTCCCAGTAGGTACATGTACTCCCAGGGAGGATAACATGGGGGAGAGGGGCACATGTCCACCAGATTTGTGTACAGGGTTAAGGCAGATGTGGCCTACCGCTGTGGCCTTGGGGCTCCCCACCCTGCTGTCCTGCCCTCAAGAGCCCTGTGCTGGCCATGCCACCACGATGAGGTGCCCCCTGCCCATCCAGCAGTAACATAGGTGGTGATGCAGTGTTGTACTGGCTGCTGTTGCCAGCGTGGCAGGGGGAACCTCACTATGATGGTGCAGCTGGCATGGGGCTCCTAGGGGTAAGGCAGCAAGGCAGGGAGCCCCAAGCCCACAGCAGGCAGTTCACATTTGCTCAATAGTGCTTCTGAACAGAGACCCTAACTTATTTTTCAAGGACTAGCACAAGAGCCTTACACAACTGAAGCCCCATTTTCACATAATAATAAAAGATTTTCTCCTTTCTAGGATGACTTTTTATTCATGTTTACATTACAAATAACTACTCTAGCAATAATTATGTATTTTCAGAAAACCAACACTCCATAAATATTGAACTGTATTGTTATCTGCTAATAAGCCAACTTGCTATAAACAGACAAAATCCAAATTTATCACTAGGTTTAGCTGTTGAAAATTTTTAAGTAATAAAAACAGAAGTGTTGTTTACTTGTTAATATTCAGCTAATGAAAAAAAACCTGTTATCCCTTTGAGACTATGCTGCACAATTCTGGCATAATTTTCCATGAGCAGTGACTACTGATTTCCTTTTCACTCTGCACTCTGATACAGTATATCTGGAGTGGGGCCCAAGTTTCATAACTTTCATTATCTCTACATTACCAACACGTGATTAGAAAAAGCTTTTAAACATGTACTGAAAGGGTGAGACAAATAAAGAATTCTCTCTACTTCCACAGGCTGAGGTTTTTTCCCCTATTTCCACGTGAGGGCTTTCACTAAATTAAAGGTGTTTGCACTCGAAATCTGATTAATCGATCACAACAAATTAATTATGCCATTTTCTCATTCCTTCTTCAGCATACTGTTTTCTCTCTCTCCTATTTATTGGTATATGTAATACACAGTATATAGACAAACTGAATATCAGATAGTGTGAGTTTTTAGAAATACATATGGAGTGGATCTGCGGTGGGAGAGTTGGTGGTGCAGTTGTATCCTTGCTTTGAATCCTGCTCCATTCCAAGTTTAAAACAAACTATCTGGTAAACACTGTGTCTAGCATATTCATTCTCAGTCTTGGGTTAGTGCAAAGAGTAGGGAAGAGGTGACGGTTGGAGGCTGAATGCCTGCTTCTAGAAACATTTCTAGTAATGGAAAATTTCCATCACTAGAAATAAATGCCCATTTGTGGGCTCTATATACTGGAGATTTGAGTATGTTGGGACCAGGAATTGGGAATCATATCTTCATGTATTCCTTTAAAGCCCCTAGCTTTAATGGCTAGCACTACAGAAATTACAATAATGAAGGCATCAATGGACATTTTGTTTCTTTTCATAGAAAGTAAAAGTTTGGCTCTGACCATTTGTGAGCTGTCCATTAGGTCTGTGCGAAATTTTGCCCCACATTTCATTTTGAAGCTGTTTTGATGTGTTTCGAGCTCAAAACTATGAAATTGAAATGAATCCACTTCAAAATGAAACAAGGGAACTTGAAACATTTCAAAAGTTTCAAAACGTTTCGAGTTTCAAAGCCAGGCTTACTGCCTTCAGCACCAGTCCCAGCCAGCCGCGCCCACCTCCTGTCATCTGCAGGCAGATCAGGGGTTCACCCGCACTGCCTGAAGGATTGTGGGAGCTGTGCCAGAGTCCTCCTGGGAGTACAGGCCCCTGATCTGCCTGCCAGATAAGAGAAGCCAGGTGCTGGTGCCTGGTACCAGCGCCGGGAAGATCACTGCTGTTGCTTGTCACAGGTAGCAGCACTTGCTCCTCTTATCCAACAGGCAGATTGGGGGCTTGCCCACACCCCCAGGAGAGCCCTCCTGGGTGCAAGCTGCACCCAGTGCCAGTCTGTCATCTGGCAGGCAGAATGGGCCCACACCCTCCGGGAAGACTCCAGCATGGCCACCAAAGCCCTCCTGGGCATGCGAGCGAGCCCCCAATCTGTCTGCCGGATGAGAGAAGTGGCTGCTGCCACCTGGGACTGGCAGCTGCCACCTGGGACTGGCAGCAGCAGCAATATTCCTGGTGCTAGTCCCAGGCAGCAGCACGCAGCTTCTCTCATCTGGCAGGCAGATCAGGGGCCCGCACCCTTGGGAGGACTCTGGCATAGCCCCCACAGTCCTCCCAGGGGTGTAGGCGAGCCCCCCAATTGCCTGCCTGCTGCATTTTATGTTTCCCCATAATAACCTATGGCTGAAACATCAAAAGAGTGTTGAAACAGCAAAACAGTTTCAATGAAACAAAATGGAATGGTGCTTTCAAAACTAAACTCGAAACAAAACACTTCCGTCGAATCATCAAAACGGAAATCAAATCAGAACAGTGCCCTTTTGCACAACCCTAGTGTCCATTGGCCCATTATTTTTCTACATATATAGCCTTACTATATTCCAAGGGGCTGGAGTGGCTTGGACATATGGTTGACAGCTCAGAGGTTACAAGTTTGAGGCCATAGTAGAAGAGATCACAGCACAACCTGTCAGATTCCAATGAATCTGTGAATTCTGCTAAATACCTTTTCACAAGAACATGAATAAGGAAAGGACTGTATTCAAGACAAAGATTAAAAGGAATTAATAGGTCATTAGGATGTAGAAAAACAGAGAAGAGCTTCGTACCTGCTGTGCTGAAACCAAACATGTTTAAATCAGCTTGGAACAGGACTCTTGGAAATATGGCAGGTTGTTTTCTATACTGTAAGTCACTTTTAAAAGATGTTAAGATGATTTGTTAGGTTGTTTTCAGAAAAATATGTGATTTTATCTTTTAAGTGACATTAACAGTTAATGGGTCTTAAAGCAAAAAGGCTTTCCTTAGCCTTTCACAAAGGCTATTAAAAAATGAAATTTGGCCTGGTTCCACTTAAATCTTCTATTTAAGTCACTTTCATCTATGAAACATTGTCTATGAAATGAAGGTATCCAAATACATCCTTTTTCCTCTGTAATGAAGCCTTATGTCAGAGAAATGTTAGAGTATATTTTCTCTCCTTTGTTTTTTATGCTTTCAGTGGCATTTGGGCCTGGGAACACTCAGCTAAACACTACAAACATTTTCTTAGGCAAGTGACCTTTCCCAACTCCTTCACAGTACTTAGTATAATGTAGGGGATATTTGGAGCTCAAAGTAGTGATTGCAGCCCGCTGTGGCCAGTCATGCAGTCTTTCTTCATGTAGAATTCCCACTCACTCCAGTGATACATGTGGGGCAAAATAACTGTCCCTAGGCAGCTAAAGCATAGCGAGGAAAAGTGAATGAGTTGCCTTGCCACTTTCATGGCCCACTTGAGGCTACCAGACTCACAGCTATTCCCCTTCTCCCTTGACACACCACTTAATATAGTTATAATTTAAGATACTCACTGAGGGCACTTGTACATGGGACAGAGGTTTTATCCCCAAGGTTTTACTCTATGCTCCCTAAATTGAAATAGTTGGGCATAGAATAAAATCCTGAGGACTAAACCATTTCAATTTTTCCATCATGTTACAGCAAGGAACCCAATCCTTTCTCCTTTTTTTTTGGTCAGAGCTGGAGCCTGCCTGCACTCAGGGGGTGACTTGCCGGTAGGCCAAGTGGCCCCTGAGCTGCGGGGAAGCCCAGTCCTTCCCTCTGCAGTGGTAGCATCCCCTGGGATCATCCAGGTGAGCTGCTAGCAGGTTGGGTGCTGTTCCAGCTTGGAGGTAGCACCCAGCCCAATCCAATTCTTCCCTGAGCCTGCCCAGGGAGCAGTACCCAACAGGCTTCCAGCAAGCAGGCTTGGGGAACAGTTGGATTGGGCCAGGTGCTGCCTCCAAACTGAGGCAGCACCCAGTCTACTAGCAGCCTGCCTGCGTGGACCTGGAAGACACTGCCTCTGTGGAGAGGAGGACTGGGGCCCCCCACAGCTCAGGGGCTGCTCAGCCTGCTGGCAGCTCAATCCTCCCTCTCCCCCCCAGCCATGGAGGGAGACAAGGAAGCTCTGCAACAGTAAGGAAGAGGCCTCTCGCCACTTCTGCTTTAAAGCAGTGTCCTGCGGCTTGCAGGATGGCTGGAGGCACTCAGGAACTGGCTGGCTTACCTCTGGGGCTGTGCAGGAAGGTGGCAGGAGGATGGCTGGGTGTGCTGGTGGCCAGAGAAGGTGGCAGGGATGGTGCATGGGGTGCTAGAAGCTTGGGTGGTCTCAGGGAAGCATTGGATCAGGCATCTCCATGTTGGGGCAGCACCTCCTGTGCTTCCAGTACCCCATGCACTGTCCCTGCTGCCTTCTCCAGCTGCCCCAGAGGCAAACCAGCCCATTCCCAGGTGGCCACAACCATCCAGCTGGCTGATGGAGCCTGCTGAAGGCAGCCATCCAGGAGCCATCCAGGAGCCTGCTGAAGGCAGAAGCGATAAGGGCCCTGATCCTTTCTGTCTGAGAAACCTGCTGCCTCTCCCACAACTGGGGGGCAAGCTGACAGCTGCATTGTTGCAATTTACAACACTGCAAACTAAACTATATCCAGATGTAGTTTAGTTTGCAATAATGCAAAGTTATTTAAAACCCATAAGTCTTGCATGTATATACTGTGACACCACTAAACCACACAAAGTGACATTTTCATCACGTGTACATGATGGATACTACTGTGTCCGGATGTCCGAGAACCACCTCCCTCACCAGATTCTCTTCTCCCAGCTCTCTGTTGGCCAATGCTTAAAGGGCAGCCAAGGAAAACAGTGCAAAGACATGCTCACGGTCACCCTCAAACAAGAAGGCATCAACACTAGCAGCTGCAAGGAGCAAGCAACTGACTGTTTGGTGTGGCACCACCTAGTCCATCAAGACATGCACCACTTTGAGGCCCAACAACTTGATACCGAGGCAGAACGGTGATAGCAAAGGAAGGAGAAGGAGACCAAGCTGGGGCTGCAAATCTCACTCCCCCGTGCAACATGCCCCCATTGCCAAAGAACATGTGCATCCAGAATCGGGCTTCTTAGTGATGCCTGATAGACATCATCCTCAACTTCAAGGGGCCACCGCCAACAACGACAACATGTTAAATGGTGTCATGTGTATAAGCACCCTAAGGTAACCCTCATTCTCAGTGATACCATGCCATAATCCTTTATTTTCTAGATACCGAACTCTGAAGTGCTGTGTACCATTAACTCAGCTACATGGCACACATACCTATTAGTTTTATCTTGAAATGAGTGGCCAGACTTATTACAGTGTATGTAATGAACTGTGTACTGTCAAATATAGATGGTGGAGAATGTGGCCAAGTTACTATTGTTGTGAAAATCCTAAATGTTCATTTCTTCACTTTAACTGTGGGGGGTTTTATGTACCAGAATACAGCTCATAGAAGACAAAACTCACCATTCAGCAAAATAAAATGTATGGATTTTGTACTGGTCCAGAAAATCCAGAATAGACTGATGGGGGTTGTTAACCTGTTAAGATTTATTGGGCAAAAATCAAATGTCTCCCAAAGTCAAAATGAAATCATGGTCCAAACCAAGAACAGAAAAAGCAAAAGAAATGGAGTGTGCCTTTCCCAGAGCTCATCAGCAAAGCAAGAAGCTCTTTCTCTTATAGGACAGTTTTGTTTGTGTCTGTAGAAGTCCTTGCTCTTGCCAAGCAGTAAGTTGCAGTTAGCCTGCCAGGACTGGTTGGCCCCTCTTTGAAACTCACTCTGCCACACCTCTTATGTAAAGAAGAGAAAGAAACTTTAAGAAAGATGCAAATCTTAGGAGGTAGAATCCTCCTAAGAGCTGGTCCTTTTGCAACTTAAATGGTCACCTGACCTCTTCTCAAGGCTCCTCCATCCCCATCCCCTGCCCTTACCACTCCAGGTGTTCTGATGCTATTCGGATTACAAACATCACTCTTCTGGAGTCCAGCCTTCTACCGTCCAGACCCACATACTTTGTAGCATTACATTTCCTCAATAAGTCATCATGCCCAAAAGAGTTGTCACAGTCTCTTTTGGCTGCAATCTTATTCAGTCCTCATAACCCTAAGACAACCCCTCTCAAGTTTACCCCAAGGTCCTCAAGTCCACCAGTTCAGGGATGAACTTAGTGGCCTGACAGGCTCTGCATACAATAGCCAGCACAGTCCCTCAAGCAACACAGCCCTTAACGAATGCTACTAGGAATTAACTTCCCTCTTCCCATGCATCCTCGCATGACTGACTATTTGTTTACTTCTTCATTTTACTTCCCTTCTCCAGATTACAGGCCCCGAAAGGGTTTACTCACTGGTATGATCCTCACCAAACTTCCTAAGACACTGCCACAGCAAGCCTCACCTTCGGTAAGTCAGCTCCTCTCTAGCAGCTGTTACTATCTCAGGTGACGTGGGCAATGACTGCATCTCCATGAAGCCACACAGGCTCTCACCTCTGCTGGTCTCCTCTTCCAGGCCTCCAGATCCACCTGACCCGGTGTTTAAATTTCCCAGCTGTCTGTCTGAGCCTATCAGTTGCACTTCCGGTCTGCCACAGCACCCCTCTGTAGCAGATGCTAATAATTACAGTCCTGGGCTTCACACCCTTTGTAGTTCATAGACTGACTGATCATATGAATTCCCCCTCTGGGGAATTTGTCCATCTCTCATTTCTTTGTGGCAGGGCTTATTTGCTGCCCAGTAACAGTGTCCATCATTTCAGCAGACATTAAGATCCAAAACTAGATTTTTTTCTCTTGTAAAATATTCTGCTGTGCCCATTGCAGTCAGTAAGGATGTGTCTCTATTATTTCCTTAAATAACCATCTTCTGGGACCACTGACAAAGTATTTTAATACTGGTCCTTTCATCTGTAACAGTAGCTCCCCACTAACATCTTATGAGACCCAAACTGTATCAGGTTTCAGGACCTACTGGAAGACACTTTTCTGCCATGCAGTTAACTAAGTATTTTATATAACAGCAGAATAAGTCAATGCATACAGATGATATTGCTTTAAGTGTGATTTTTAAGCATATTTGTAACACACACTTTATACTACAAAAGCAGATATTTAAAAAGTTGGAACATAGCCTGTTGAATGAGCTAAGAGTTGTTTGCAGTCCTTCTGACCCTACTGAGTTGTTTTTCTTTTTTTTCTAGTGCCCAAATTGGAGAGCTACTTTATAAAGGCAAATAGATAATTCAGAAAAATGCACACTGATGTTCTACTACTAGCTTTCACTTTACATCTTCTATATAAATTTAGTTTTGAATCTTCCAGGATGTTGGCACCATCTGCAGTGTTCCTATTATGATATATACAGTGAACTTTTGCATCTTGTAGGACCATGACCTACTTTTGAGCATATGGGTATGTGCAGTCAGCCCTACAAATGTGGCAGGAAAATTTTGGCAGTCTTGAGTAAAGTACCAAGTACTTACATGAGATACCTGATTCTTGGATGGTCAGTAGGGTGATTGGCGTATGATTGACAACCTTCCTGTCTGACTGATTGGTTGAATGGAAGATTGACAGGAGTAGGATGATCGAAAGAGTTCAATAGTGCTGATTCTGAGGAGCTGGCGTGTGTGCACGTGTGCGTGCATGCATGCATGCTGCTGGGAGCTGCTGTTGTAAGCAGATGTATGAGTTGCCAGAGAAGCTGGGCTGAGTGTGACAGTATTTAGTAAACTGTTTGGGTTTCTTTCCCAACATTTTATTAGAAAACAGTCAAAGCCAGACAATCTAAAACGACCCCAACAGAGGCCTCACTCACAGAAGATACAACAGAAAACTCTCATGGATTACATAACACAGACATGATAACCGAAATTGCGTGTAACTTAAAATATACAATAGCCAGTATGGGTCAACAAGACACAATGGTAACACCCCAACAACAAATACATTTGTTTCTTACATACATGTTCCGTCATCAGGTACACAGGCCAGAAACAAACTGTGAGGCATGACAAACCCCTCCCCTCCGTATCCCACAATAAGCCCTTGCCCACCCATTCCGGCACAGTGAGCCTTACCTTGAATTAACCAATGCGTACTCAGGGCTGGAACAACCCCCCGAAATCCAGCCCTTGCCACAACCTCACATCCCCTTCTCCCCTCTTACCCCATCCCTACCTCTATAAAACTCCAACTCGTGGATCCCTAACTGCAAGCACGTCAGCATGGAAAAATGCGACCCCTTTAATGCTAACAGGGAGTGCACCTTCCATAGCGCTACTTTCACGCACATGCTCAAAGCCCTCACCCTTCACATGAACTTTGAATTTGAAAAGAGCTCTTGGTGGGAGAAGGGTTTTGAGGATTTTACTACTGGCCACCAAGTGAATCTAGACCTAATCTTGGTGTTCAGCTGTACCATGCCTATGACAGCAAACAACACGTGCTGTCACAAGTCTGAGAGAAGAGCTCTGTTTTGGTCTCTAATCTATGTGTATCGCCTTGCAAAAACCATTGCATACCATTGTATTGTTGTTCTTTGTGCTCGCCTATTATATTTATATTTTCCACTAAGATTGTTTTAATACAGTCCAGTTATTCAAGCGTTCATGTGAGTCTGTGGTTTTTGGTAGCTAATTAAGTATCAGTCAGAGCTGGGCTGAAGTTTACAGCTGACATTGTAGTAGGCCCCCACCATTCAATTAGAGGAATACAGTTTTGCATAATTAGCATGTCTCTCTCAACAAGGGAACTTCATATATTGAACTCCCAGTTCAGTGTAAAGTTAGTCAGAATTTTTTAAAACTACTTTTCATAGAGAAATGGCCTTTTTCAATGAACAAATGTTTTAATTATCAACACTTTTAAAATCTACTCCATTATCACTAATACTTTTAACATTTTAATTAAAACATTATTGCATTACCTACTATTTCATTTAGAAGAGATAAAATAGGTTAATTACAAACACTTCAAAGGAAAACTAACTCAGTGGCTTCTATTTTTCCACAAAATTAGATTTTCATCTTCAGTTCAGCCAGTTGCCTGTGATAAAACCAAAGCGTCTAAAATCTAATTTTTCACTGGAAGTGTTTGCCATAACCACAATGAATCAATGCAATCATTTAGCATTAATGCTTTTTAAAAATAAATCTATTTTGCAAATTATTAACTTCTTTTACACTGAAAAAAAAATTCTGTTACCATTAATTTGATTGTACATCCTTGGTACAATTTTTCAGTGGCTCAATTTATTTACTGGGAACATTTATTTGTAGCAAACTTCCAACAAATTGGTAATACTAATTTTGGTGAGCAGCAGAAAAATAAAACTGTACATTTATTGTCAAATTACCAGCAGCTGATATACAGTGAAGTGCAGTAAAATAGCAATTCTTATAGTAAATCTAGTTTATGATTCACATTGTAAGTAAATGTCAGTGTTAAAATTACTCTTTTTAACTGTAAATAACAGTTGAAGTCAAACGACCCAATTTAGCAGTGACAAACTGTTTTAGACAAAAAAAGTGACATGTAAATACAAGACTGTTACAGCTGTTCCTGCCACAACCCACTGAATGCTCACGACAAGACAGGGAATGTTACTACACACACCTTTGCTTCAGATAACAAAATATATAAAACAAGCTTGTCATGTCAAAGACAGGCTCGCAGTTGCACAGGACCATCAATTATTACTTTGCAGTGCTGCACAATTATCCTAGTGCATTGTTCAAAATAATGAAACAAGGGAAGAGAGAAGCAAGTACCGGTAATCAGTCACAAACAGCACAGAACAGCCTGCAAGGACTATGGACAAAACATTTTATAATATTCATATTGTATCTTGAAAACTCCAAGCCAAATTCTGCCTGCCAGTTTGGTCTAAGCACAGGTCAGAAAAATGTGGGCCAAAGGAGGTCAGAGACTGGGGGCTTCTACTTGGATTGTGATCCCCTGCAAAGCCAACAAAGAATAGTCACCTGAGCCACAGAGGGGTTTTTTAGGGTCAAGACTGAGAGGAAGATACCTTCCATATTTCAATGCACATGCTCCCTGTTT
Source organism: Caiman crocodilus (assembly GCA_030014935.1). Lineage (NCBI taxonomy): Eukaryota > Metazoa > Chordata > Crocodylia > Alligatoridae > Caiman > Caiman crocodilus. The sequence continues at coordinate 16,864,153 of JAGPOW010002791.1, forward strand.
TCAGCAATGCAACCTAGTCTCAGATACACAACATATAATATTCCTGTTTTCCGTATCTAGCTACACCCATTTAGAGGATAATTTAGTCCAGCAGTAATATATTTTAATCAAATATTCTAATGGAAACAGCCTTTCATCACTTAACACAGGCAAACCATTTCTTTAACATTTCACAAATAACTGAGTTTGTTATTAAAGCCGTGGCCTCTCTCTCTAGTCCTGCCCCCACCACCCTGGTAAATCACAATTACCAAAAGGAGTTGCCTCTCCTTCCCCAAACAGGTTCTGGGACTGGCTTTGGCTTTAACCAGCACTAGCATACTCTCTTCAGGGAACTTTTGTCTCCAAATCACTCCCTGTCATGTCAGCATTGCAAACTGGACTTCATCTCTCTCAACCTTTGAGTTGGTGCATCTACACAAGATGCTTAATGCAGAGTAGACTAATTCTACTGCGTATTAGCATGTCACGGCAAAAGCTGTGCTAATATGCAGTAGAATTAGTCTACTACGCATTGTCATGAACAGACCATATGCCAGTGCTACTATGCAATAGTGCCAGCTGCTGTGCATATAGTCTGTATTTCATATTAGAGGTACTAAACTTAATGTGCAATAACAATAGTGCATTAATGCAGGTTTAAACACACCTAGTGATACCCTTAATCATTTTCCACAGGTAAGTGGAAACACCCCAATTCTTTTCTTACACCAGTTTTACTTCCATTAAGTTACTCTTGCTTAACTGTGGAGGATTCCTTCTTTACTTTAACATTCTCCCTCTTTGCTCTTGATTTAAACACAGCTTTTGTTGGGCTATCAAGTATTTTACAACTAAATGATCTAGGTAACATCTCCATCTCTTTTCTTCTTGATCCCAGCTTTAGCGATACATTGCTTGTTATAGCATCACCCCATTCTAAGAAAAATCAGGTACTTAGAAGCCTACCTATAAAAAGCTGTAAAGAAACTACAAGTTCAGTGTGTTCCAACACTGGTCCCTACTATTATTTCCACAATGCTTAAAACATAGTACATATTGCAAAGAGCCAATAGCAAGATATGGACTCTTTTTCATTAGATATTGTGGGAGGCTGAGCTCCCAGTGCAGCATGGTACATAAGAGCTGCAAAGGTGATACAGGCTAGGAGTAGAGAGGGTGTATTATCACAGTGGGATAAATAGCAGGAGCATTACTGTGTCCTGGTGTGAGCCCCACATTTTAAAAAGAATGTCAACAAATTAGAAAGCACCAGGAAAGGACCTAAACACACATATCTTTTGCTTTGGAAAATCTGCTTTGTCATCTGATACTAAAGGTGCTCAGTCTGTTTCCAGAAGGAAATGATATAGAGGATATGTCTCCAAAGAAATCACAGGCCTGACTACAGATGCACCTAAACTAGCTTCATACTCCTTGTCTCTGGTACAGGGAGCTGTAGTGTCTAGTTAGGGCAACATGGAGTTCAGTGCAGGCTAATTTACATTGCTTCTGGTTTGCAGCCCACAGAACCAGTACTGTGATTCCAAAGCAAAACTGCTACTGACACCTGAATTAGCTGAAAACCAGGTTGGCATTTTTTTTCCCTAAATGAGGTACTCATAACACAGTCCATAGGTACCTATACTCATAGAGGATTTTTTTTACAGCTGAGGTCTCTTTAATTTGGCAGAGGCATGGTAAGATCCAAAGTCTGGAAGCCAAAACTGGACAAATTTATACAAAATACAAGACCCACACTGTTAACTGTCTCAAACATGAGGGGAGGCTGCCTAAGGATGTGGTGGACTCCCTGTTACTGAAGTCTTTAGATTAATATTTGATGTCTTTTTAAATGATATGTAGAAGATAGTGGCAAGAATCACGTGGTAGAAGCCTATACTTTCACCGTGCAAGTCAAAACAGATGATCTCAACAGTCACTGGACTGAAAAATTTATGAATCAATGTGACTAATAAGGCCAGCAAACAGTAGAGAAGGGATGGAATGAGGAAAGCTATGGGCAAAACAACACTAATAGATAATATTCTGTAGCACTCTCATCCAGTCCTTTGTATGTTCAAAGTACTAACTAATTAGTCATAGCAACAACATTAAGCTCTCTCATGCCTTTTATCAGAGGACCTCAAAGCTCTTCACAAATGCTAATTAATATGTAGGCAGTACTGCTAGGAAACACATTATGGCATTGGCATCACTGCTTGTGAAATCTGGTTGACTTTCTTATTGAAACATAAAATGTGCAAATCTTCCTGGCAACAAATCTGAAAATGTGTTTCTCCATTTAAATATAAGCTGTTCCATTGTATTGCTGACAATATGGCATGCTACATCCCTTTACATTGTACTCTAGCATAACCTCACATAACACAGCATGATTGAAATGTAAGAGGAGATTAGCTTTTCCAAGAAAATTGGATAACTAGTATTTTAGCCTGAACATCTGGCCCATTTTTAGCTATTTGTTCAAAAAAGCTAAATTCTACTATGCACTCACACAGTGAAATGCTTCACTGACTACCTTAAAAAATATACATCTTCTAGATAGGGCTTTAAACTAAGATTGCCAGGGGACGGGGAACACTGACTGCAGCATGCCTGGGGACTGGCACACAAGAAAGCTCTGAAGTTGGGGACACTAGGAGAGGCATGCTTGCAAGAGCTGAGGGAATTCAAGCTCACCTCAGCATTACAAGAAAGCAGGGGTCTCAATTGGAGGGCTCAAGCACCTGTATGCTAATGCCAGGAGCATGGGGAACAAGCAGGAGCTAGCCCTCCTGGTGGGACTCCTCACGTGATTGGAAAGTAGCCATAGAAGGCTACACCCTGCACAGAAGGGACCTAGTAGAGAAGAAAAGTGGAGGCATAGCTCTCTATCTGAGGTAGCAGAACACCTCCTTGGAGGCCAACATCAGCCCCAAAGAAGAGCGACTTGAAACTCTCTGGGTCAAACTATGGGGGGTGGTGAAGTGAGAGAGACCTAACTGTAGGTGTATACTACAAACCAAGCCAGGGGAAGGGGCTTGATCTGGAGCTCTCGAGAATTTGCAGATGCCGCATGCACATGGGACATGGTTGTCATGGATGACTTCAATTAACTGAATATTCCTCCCAAGAGATATCTGGGTAAGTCAGATTGGTCATGTTGCTTCCTGACCTGTATCAAAAAGCGTTACCTGACTCAGGAAGTACATGGGCCAGTAATGCTCTCCTAGACTTGGTCTTGGCCAAAGGAGATGATCTGGTGAGCAACTTGAATATAGAGGGTAGCCTAGGTGAGAGCAACCACAAAACCATCACATTCACTGTCCATCACAAGGCAGGAAAATCAGCTAACAGGGTTGAAGTTCTGGACTTCAAAACGGTGAATTTCAATAGGCTCAATGCAATAATAGGGGAAGTGCCTATTCAGACCAAGGACTGAAAGTGAAAGGAGTGCATGAAGAGTGGTCGTTTCTCAAGGACAAGATCCTCAAAGCACAAAAGAAGTCCATTCCCATTCAGAGGCAAGGTAGCAGAGGAGCTGGTAAGCCCTCTTGGCTTAATAGGGATATCATGGTCCTTTTGAAAAAGAAGAAAGAGGCATACAAACAATGGAAGCTTGGGACAGTCACCAAGGAGGACTATACAGCAATGGCCCACACTTGTAGAGAGCAGATTAGAAAAGCCAGGGTGATGACTGAATTTAAACTAGCAATAGAAATCAAGGACAATAAGAAATCCTTCTTTAGATATGTAGGGAATAAGAGGAAAACAAATGGAAATGTGGGGCCATTGTTTAGCAATTCAGGACACTTTCATTACTAACACTCGGGAGAAAACCGAACTCCTGAATGACTACTTTGCTTCAGTATTTCACTGGACTAAAGGGAAAATCATACTAGATAAGGTTCAAAATGGCATGGTGGGAATGACTGCCTTATTACTGTTGACACTGAGCTGGTCCATGATCAGCTAGGAAAGTTGGACATTTATAAGTCAGCAGGACTGGATGAACTTCATCTGACATTGCTGAAGGAACTGGCTGAACTCACTGCAGAACCACTGGTGAAACTCTTCCAAAACTTGTGGCACTCAGGGGAGGTCCCTGAGGACTGGAAGATGGCCAATGTTGTGCCCCTCTTCAAGAAGGGGAGGAGAGAGGACCCAGGCAACTATAGGCCAATTAGCCTAACTTCTATCTCAGGGGAAATCCTGGAAAAAGTAATCAAGAAGTCTAAGTTCAATATGCTTGCAAAAGGTAGGATTCTGAACAACAGCTAGCATGACTTCATTGTGGTCAGATCTTGTTTTACTAATCTCATCTCCTTCTACAACCAGGTAATTCACCACCTGGATAAGAGAGAGGAGGTCCACATTGGATACCTAGATTTCCAAAAGGCCTTTAATTTAGTATCCCATCATGTTCTCATGGGAAAATTGGAAGATTATGGGCTAAACTGCTTGACAGTTAGGTGAGTAGGAAGCAGGAGTGTGTGCACAGGTCCTATTCAATTTGTTGATCGGCTCACTGTCCCCAATTCGATTTGGCCCAATCTGAAGATTTGATGCTGATCCAGAGAATCAGCGATTCGGACATAGACACAGCATTAAATGTTTTTTCTATATACCTTGAGGTACCAGGCACAGTTCCCTCTTGCCTGCACAGAGGCGGAAAAAGACCTCGGAGTCATCGTTGACTCCACGATGAACATGAGCCGGCAGTGTGGGGAGGCAGTCAAGAAGGCC
>JAGPOW010002791.1:16875813-16897950 GCA_030014935.1 Caiman crocodilus
CCCGGTGCTCTTTCCTGCCAAGGCAGGGGGTCGGACTAGATGATCTGCCCAGGTCCCTTCCGACTCTAACTACTATGATACTATGATACTATGATACACGTTTCAGACCTGGTGCATTTATGGGTTGCAGCCTCTGGTCTGTTGGCCTATTGCATCTACATAGATATGCCAAGAAAAGGCACTAGAAACAGTCGCTGCCAACTAAAAAAACTACAAAGAAACCCCTGCCTGAGTGGTCAATAGTGAAAAAAAAAGTCATGTTGTAAATGTTTACATGATGTAAATCTAGAGCATGGTGTCCAATAATTCTCACTGGCTCTTTTCTCCCACTTCCGTTCTTGGCAGCTAGATAACAAGTACAGCCAAACAACTTACTTAAAACGTACTGACACGAATCCCCACTGTGCAAATAACATATCTTACCTATGAAGGGTGATTATGTTCCTTTTACTCTTGAAAATAACATCTTCATAGCCTGTTCATGAAAGGCCCATAATAAAAACTCTCCCTACAGTTTATAGTATAGTCTATAAACAGAATTCAGTATATAGCTGTTAAGAAGCAGATATCTGAAATGGGCCCAAGTCTGACACCCCAGAGAGCAGGGAAAGTTTGGATCTGAAAGCTCTTCTTCACTGCTGGAAATGGATGCACAAAGAAGTAACATCATAAACAGCATTTAACATACTGGGCACATCTCCACCTGAAGGGCATGTGGTTGCTGCGGTAAAAATAGCAGAGGCACATGCTGCTGCTTTTTGCTGCTGCACACGGCCTACAGATGGAGTTGGTGCAGAGCAAAGTGCTGGCCTCAGCAGCCTTACCTGGAGTACTGTCAGCCTCTTGGGGAAGCAGTAGCATCAGTCCGGCCACTCGGAGGCTGGCCAGCAGCCAGTGGATGGCTCTGGCTGGCCAGGCTCTGTTTCTGGCAGCACACACTGCTGCTGCATGCACCACACCACCTTTTTGTGGCAAGTTTTTTTTGATACTGGGATCTCCCAGTGCCAAAAAAACAACCATGCTGCAAATTAGCAGCATGGTGAATGGCTGCACGTGCACCACATGCGAATTGCAGCCTCAAACTGCTTTGAGGTGCTGCAAACCGCATGTGTACAATCATCTGAACATGCCCAAAGAGTCAGTCCTTCCAAGCCTTCCCTCCTCCAGTACAGAAGATTCAATCAATGTCTACGTGCCATAGACGTTCCATTTAAACCTGCCTTTACAAAGGATGCAAGTGTCGCACTTCTGCACCATGGTAAAATTTACCATCATTGCCTGTTCAGATAAGATACAGAATTAGAATCAATAGTAGTATGGACAAGAGTGAGGATTCATTATACATGAGTGAGGGAGTAGCAATGTCAGACCCTGGACTAATAAGTATAAAGAAAATGGTCATTTTATTTCTTAGACTCCTTCCCCATGCTTGGGATTTTATCATCAATGATTTGTAAATAACATTCTGTGAGTCACCATAAAAGTCAGGAAAACAGAAGTTTTGGTGTCTTCTTTGCCACAGTAATTGGTGCAAATTTGTCTCTATTTGCAGGATGAAAGATCACTTTGCAGTTGAGTGCTGCTATGGAAGAGGCCAGACAGTCAAGCTGTATAGCTAAAGAAGAAGAGCTTGGAGAATATAGTACAGGAAAGAAAAAGTCAGGACAAATATTTCTTCAGTGAGGGGGATACAGATCAGCTGAATGTCTAGGAGAATCTCGAGTCAATTGAACTATGAGAGTTCACATTAGCTTTGTGTCTGTCCCATGTGGAGTCCAGATTATAGACAGGTCCTTCAGGAGCAGGACATCATGTACCGGGAGATTTGTAGTCCACTTGTATTTGGCATTCACAGACTGCACGCATCTGAGACAGGCTATATGATTTTGATGTATTCAAGTATTCTTATATTTTGCCCTATGCCTTTAGGTTTGTAAATTTTGCACAGTTATGTATAAATGACTTTCCCTAGAGTAATAATCTTCCACTCTTCTACCTTAACTAAAAAAAGCATTTAAAACATCAAGTACAATTTGGGCAAAGCTGTCAAAGAGCAAAAAATGTATTAACATGTCCAAATGCTGTACTCATGTAACCAAAGGTATACACGCATGGACAGGTTCTTTTTTGTATGTGCAGATAGCCAGTGTGCTACAAGAGCAGTACATTTTCATAAGCACTTCAGATGCAGGGAAAGGGTAACATTTTCTGCATGTTCTGTTTGAAAATAGTGTTTCCACACAGGAAACTCAGGCTGAACTTCCAGGACCGTATCATGGAAGGAAAAAGGTTGGTAGTTCAAAATATGAAAAATGTCATAGCAATGCTCAGTTATTAGTATCTTTAAATCTAGGTAGTTCCCAAAAGCTAAAAACCAAATTACTCACACACACACACACACACACACACACACACACACACACACACACACACACACACACACACACACACTTTTTAATGTTTCTGGTGCTGCCTGCCAAGGAGAAGTAATACTAAATTCCACATGCATCATGGACACCTAGTTTAAGACAACTCACCTTAATGCAATGTGTACAAGGTCCTTTCTCACATGTCATGAGATGATCAAGTAGAACTTGGGCTCAGCTGGAATTCAGTGGTCGTTGGACAGGAGAATTTTGTCAAACTAATTGATCATTCATGCACAGAGACTTACACCATACTAAACATGATAGAGATTCTCCATGGCAAGGAGAGGGGCTGGCTGGGATGCTGGAAAAAATGTAGATATCATAGACCTTGTAAAGATCCACCTTGCACATAGTCTTTACAAGACCAATCTGATTTGCTCCTTCAAAGGCAGAGAATCAGATGGAGCTCCACAGGCCATGTCTACATTAGCAACTTCCAGAAAATCTCCCATTTCCCTACCATCAGTTCAACAGGGAAAAGGAGGTTAGGATGTAGGGATCATTTAACCCCAAGTGGGAAAGGCTCAAGAGCTTTTACTGTCTACAAATGCTCCCCTACTCTTTACAATAGCCCTCCTACTGTTGCTATCAGCAAAACAGGTGATAATACGATGGTGGAAAATTTCTTGATACTAACTACCCAGTTTCAAAGTGGTTTAGTGACCTTTGTTTCTTTCACACACTCACAGTAATGGAAATGACTAGAAGTATATCTTTTCTGCTTCCCAAAAAAGCTAGTCTTTTTTCCTTATTTTTAATTAGATCTCCTTCCTAGCAGAAGGACAGGGGCAGAAGGACAGGGGCAGAAGAAGGAACAGAAAAGGGGTATGCGTCCCCCTTTAGTGGGAGAGGCATTTACACTATTTGCTTTTTTTAATTGCTCATAGGAGCTTGCAGGTGAACCTTTCGTTTTGACACATTCTTGTCTGGGTTGTAGAGATTGTAGCTCATGATAAAAGCTTACAGTACTTGCACGTATTTACTGGCTGCCTTGTGGCTGTCCTTAAGGTGACAAGAACATACATGATTTAAAGTTAAACTGTAACCAAACAACAAAACCATGTCCAGAATGTGTCAACATCTAGGATAGCCCATGTCAGCAAACACAGCAAATAGCTGACAGCAAAGCAAAAGCAACTTGTATTTGTGGTTAAATAAGCAGAGGACAAGTTGAAAACAGAGCTGGAACCCTTTGTCCTGAAGTCTTTGGGATTTTTTAATAGTATATCCTCACAGGTAGCAGATGTTTGTCATAACTGCTTTCTGGATATGCATATTGGGAGGCTCTGACTTCAGCTGGAACTTCTGTTCTCCTGCACTACATGTAAAACATGCGTTGCAAATCGTTTCAGCTTCTGGTGCATTACGAAGTGATCAGAATTGAACCTTGCCCTCAACTCCTGAATGGTGAAGTTCTTTACTAAGCAAAAACACATGCATTTTTGTTTAAATATGTAAGTATTCAGCACACAACAGAAGTAAGGTGACATGCATCATGTTTTTACCAAGATAATTCCATTTCAAACTTGTCCCAGTGTCCAATCTTTTTTTTTTTTCCCACATGAAAGCTTATCCCATATTCAAAACAGCACATCCAGTCCTGCAGCCTCCCAAAATACTCCACACCCCACTCCCGCCCTTGGCTCTCCGGCATGGTCAGCTGAATGCTTTGGAGAGTAAAGGTAAACGAGGAGGGAAGCAAGGTAGATGCCAGAAGACCTTTAAAAAAAAAGTTCTTAGGTAAAATCTTATCAATGCTTCTTGAGTTGTCCTGTTCTGAGACTTGGGAAATACGGTCATCCTAAACAAACTGCTCCCTTGCTAGCACTAATTTTGATAGTGATTTCATTTGTTTCAGCTCTGTGATAACACACGGCAGTTTTCACAGTTAACCCTTTCTTACTGAAGCATCTCAGTATTGAAGCATGTCAGTACTGAAATGTTATAACACTGTTGCTGCTCGTACCAACTTAATTCATAGCTCTTCAGCGGATCTGGGTATTCTCATTCTTGACACATTTTCAGAACTTGTGCCTGAAGGGAAGCCAGGAGCATACCACAAGAAATAAGTTACATGAAGCCTTTTGAAAGTGCTTTGAAGAAGTGAGAAAGGAATGATCAGACTCATTTGACCACTGAGGAAACAGGCACACAACAACCTGGATGCCACACAAGGAGCAGAATCCACACTCCTTCTCACACTGTCCATTTCTCTCACTGTCCACCATCTCATACTATACTTCATTTGTTGAACCACATTTCTCTCAGAGTCTGGACATCTTTCCCCACTCTAATCAATACCTAGTAGCAATCTATCATTAATTTAACTAGGTTGTCTGTGTGCGCCAAGAAATGCGGTAAGAGCACACCCTCAATCCCATATCAGGAGGGAACACTCTGGTTCTTTCAGACCCTTCCAGCAGCAGAAGGACACTGAAAGATGAAGTAGCGTCAGGACTGACAAAGTGTAATGAAGACAAAGAATGAATTCCTGGATTTTTCCATTTCAGGTCCATTAATGCAATAAAACAACTCTAAACAAAGAGTGCGGGCTCACTCAGATGCCCCAGAGTGAGTCAGCACACGTCCCTCTCCGACCAAGGTTCTCTAGCAGTTGTTGGGCATCTGAAATGCTTGTGTGATATTTCATAGCATTGTCATTTGAGCTGAAGGAGGTTCAGACTAGGATATTTTGATAATGTTTCATTCCTGAAGAATCTCAGCAATTTAATCAGTTCAGACTCTACAGGAAATTCTTATAATTCACACATAATCTCTGGTGGAAAAGCAGAAGATGTGTCCTTGGATCTACCAGGCCACTCCAGGTATATCCAGAATCACTCTGCTCCCAAACGGTATGGTTGCCCAGTATTCGGTGTTCAGTGGATGCTCTAATACAGCTGAAGCAATTTTGTAGCACAGCCCATGTATCAACTTAGAAATTTCCTGCAAACAAAGATTTTCCTCTCTTCTATCTGCAATATTCAACTCACTCTGTACCTGAACCATTCCAGGATCCAGCTCGATCTCTATTCCTCTACCTAAGGTCAAGACATTCAATCCAGTAAGGTGCCTCAGGGCAGCTTCATCCTCTTTCTTTTAAAAGACAACCAGAATTAGCAGCACCCTGCACGGGCCCTGGCAAAGCTGGACTCCTGGACAGAAAAGAATTCAAGATTCACTGGGCCAGAGAATACCCAAGTGAGCATGACTGTATAGCATCCCTGGATTGGCACTTACCAGGAAAGCAAAGTCCTGGTGCTAGTCCCTATCTCAGGCCTGTTTTTGCAGTTTGACCAATAGTTCTTAAATGGTCTTTGGAGCAGGGACAGGAACTCAGGACTCTCTATTCCCAGGCATATGCCACCCACTAGACAACAGACCCATCCTTCCTCTTCTACAACTTTCTCCACAATGACACAGCTTCAGCAGTAACCCCATGCCAGAGTCTATAGTATGGTGGTTACAACATTCACCTGGGAGGTGGGGGTTGTTGGCTGAGAGACTTGAATTTGGGTCCCCCACTTTCTGGGTGATGGCTCTAATCACTAAGGCTAAGTACAGTCATCCAAGAAGCTTGAGGCAGAAGTGCTCTAAGTATTGTGCTGTACTAAAAGCACTAGGGTTTGTATCAGGAGCGAACATAATAGACATTAGCCCTTTGGCTGTGGGGGGGAGGCACACTCAGAGCATTTCTGCACTTCCCAGTGCCAGCAGGTACGGGATGCTCTCCCACACAGTCAGCATGTCTGGCAGGCTTCCTGGACTGCTGAACACTCCTGAGCAGAGCTGAACATGTGAACCACCCCTGACTGACTGCTGGACACAGACCACCATGCCCCCAACCCCCTGCCACGTCAGCACGGACCCTCCCCAGCACCCAGCCCTGGCCTTGGCTTCCAGGAGAGCCCCAGGGTGTGCACAAGTGCCAGCCATCATGACTTGCCTATGCCTCTGTGTCTCAGCCTGCCCATACGCCACTCTGGTGTCCCACCACCTGCACCCAAGCAGGAAGACGCAGGAGCTGCAGCAGGTCCTGCTGGTCATCATGCTCAGATCTTGCTGGAGACTGTGGGATATCACACACACCCAGCTGGGCCAGGTAGCAGCTCACCATGACATGCTGGCTCATGGCCACAAGCTGTCAGCTGGCAGTCCCGCACAGGGGTACACACCCCATTCTGCACCCACCAAGTGTCCTTGACTTGAGCACCCACTTTCACGTTGCTGATGAGGATGGGGCCATCCAGGACACTATGAACAGTATGGTGCTCTGGCACCACCTCTAGACTGTCAAGCACCAGTTCTGGGTCTGAGACACCAGCAGTGACTGGTGGGATTGGATCATCCTAGATACCTGGGATGTTGAACAGTGGCTCCAGACCTTCCGTGTGCACCAGACCGCTTTCATGGACATTGTTGCCCAGCTGGCCCCCCACACTGCATGCCAGGATGTCAACATATGGCCATCACTTGCTCCAGAGAAATGGGTGGCCATGGCTGCCACAAAGCTGGCCACCTGCAGCACTTACTGCTACTTGGCCAAGCAGTTCAGCATGAGCAAGAACATGGACAGAAAGGTGGTCTGGAAAGTATGCCTGATCATCCAGGACATCCTGATTAACCACTGCATCTACCTCAACAATCCTCAGGACGTGGTCAGGTCCCTGACAAGGATGGCTTCCCCAGCTGTGTGGGAGCTATGGATGGCACCCACGTCCCCATCCTTTGTCCAACACAGGCTGTCGTGGTGTTCACCAACTAGAAGGGCTATCTCTCCATGGTCCTACAGAGCATCATCAGCCACTGGGGCCACTTCACCTACATTTTCACTGGCTGAGCAGGCACCACCCATGGCGTTCATATTTTCCACAATTTCCCAGTCCCTGAGCTGATGGAGAGCAGGCACCACACTCCCAGGGTCCCCAGTTTTATCCTTGGTGATGCTGTCCCTCCCCATCCTCATCAGGGACCGAACCTACCCTCCTTGCCTTGGTTTATGAAGTCTTGTCAAGGGGAGTAACAGCTAAACCACCAGAAGAAGCAGCTCCTGCACCTTCAGCCACTTCAGGGTGCACTGGTGGGCTCTCAGCACATGCCTTGAGGTAAATGCAGAGAACCTGACACAACTCATCATTGCTGCATATGTTCTCCATATCTGTAACACCAAGGAGGAGGTCTCCTGCAAAGCCTAAGCTGAGGAGGCATGGTGCATGGACTGGGCCAAGCAGAGTGAGTATATACAGAGATAGAGTGCAAGCCACCCACCAATATTGGGAGGGTCCCACCCTGCACAGTGCCAGGCTGTCTGGATCTGCAAAGCACTGGCCAGCTACCTCCTCACCCTTGTGGACCAGGAGATTCGCCACATGAGTAAGGTGTGAGGCTTCGAGTGCCTGTGCCATGGTACCAGGCCTGGGGCTCCTGCTCTGGGCTCCTCTGACCCTGGATCCTGGGCAACACTGCCCACAACCTAGGCTGTCTGGCCACTGTCCCCCTTCTCCTCTCCCTCCCCAAATCTAGACCAAGGGCATATACTGGGATGCAGTGGGATATGGCATAAGGAAGAGATGTCCTTTGGTTTAATAAAATGTTGCAGCTGCCAAATTTTTCTTGTATTTAATAAAGGAAATCCATTGAACATTGCCCATGCCTGAGATGGGTCCCTCTTCCCAATTAACACAAACCAGAAAACCCTTGGAGTTTTCTGCAGGAGAGGGGCAATTGAGAAAAGGGTGAAAGAACCTGGAAGGGGCAGTTAGGATTGGGGGAAGGGGTTTGGGTCAGGGAGAAGGCTTCAGGGGCTGAACTCAACAAACATGAAACTTTGGAGGAGACCCATGGGTCTGAGTGGGTCTGTTGACCTGGCACCCTACTTTCAGTGGGTCAGGAGTGAAGACCTTGGACTTTTCCATGTAGGAGCTAAACAGGTGTGTTATCTTGGGCCTACTGTCTGTCTGAGAGCTGCAGGATGGGAGGTGGCTGCTGGGCCAGAGAAGGGAAGTCTGCAGGCCAGGAGACATCAACATAGAGGGTATCATAGACTCCTGTCTCTCCCACAAGGGACACCTCACCCCATGGCCCTTGCCCCCCGGGGCCCAGTCTCCCCTTGCAAGGACCCTGGACCCACAGCCCTACCCCATGCCTGGGGTCATGTCATGCAGCCTGCCTGAGCCTGGGGACTGCCTATCACCACCAAGACTGCACCATTCCCCGGCAGTGGGACCCACGCCAGAAGCAGTGCCACAGGGAACAGAAGAGCTCCCCCCAGGCCCCATGGCTGCCAGATGGTCAAGCTGGGGCCGGTCCCCGTGACAGCCTGACCTGGCAGGCTGGTGTGCTGCACTCCCCCACTGCTTCTGAGTGCTTCTCTTATTAAAGTGCCCCTCCACCCCAGAAACACACATAAAAATGCAATCAGTGCCTTGCAGATCCAGCTTGCAAGGAAGGAGGGGTTGGCAAGGCTTGCTCCTCCCAGGTCAGCCTGGCCTTGAAGTATAGGGCAAGGAGATATCAATTAGGCAGATTTATGTTCCCACTACATGGCACAGAGCCTGATAAGCACCCAAGGTGGGGGTGAGGGGGGTGGCTTGCTGCCTTGGCTCCATTCCAGGAAAAATAGGGCGGGTGTGAGAGGAGGAAGTGAGAGGTCAGGATCAGAGCTCTGCAGAGAGCTGAAGAACCAAAAATCTTTCAATCAATTAGTGGCTAGAGGCCCCATGCTATAAGCAGATGGGGGGAGCAATTCACCCTCCTCCCACGTCTCACTATCACCACACTTCCCCCACCCCTCACCCCACCCTCAATCTCTTTCTGGGCCTCTCAACCTCAAACTTTCCTTGGGCTTCCCTATTCATCCCTTTGCAGACATCCCCTTCGCCCCAGGCTGGAAAATTGTCACTGTTCTATACCTGCTACACAAAGTGACCTGGCCACAACACACCTACTCATGAGGTTTACAGAGGCATCTTCCTGCTTATCCCAACTTGGATGCCCAGTGCCTTTTCACACCAGCCCTCTTACTCGAGGACACCCATAGCTGCAGGCCAAAAAACCCAAGCACCATGCCAGATGTCCATGAGCCACGTATCTCCCAGCAGTGCCCTAGCCATGCAGGCCAAAGAATTGCCTCTGTGCAGGCTCTGTCCTGATCTTCTGGCCCCAGCCACATCATCCCGCACCAGATCTCGGGGTGAGGGGGGAAGGTGTGGCCCAGCTGGCAGGGTGCCTAGCCCTAGCATTGCTTGGGAGATGTGGGGCTGGCAGGGCCAGGCTCCTGTGGTCCTAGCCCATATGCTGGGGGTTCTCTCAGGCTCTATGTCAGGTCTATGGGGTATGTCATGATGTGGTGGGAGGGAAAAGAGGTTTCGCTGACTCTTGTCAGTGACAGCCCAGGGACAGAACTGGGCTGGGACTTGGGCAGAGCAAACAAGCTCTGGCCAAAGCTAGAGCAAAGCCGTGCAAGGCAGGGTGAGTGGGGTGCCACACAGCCCCATGGGATATTGACAGAATGTGATTTACCTTGACTTTCGATGGAATCTGGCAAAGACGTATGATAAAGCGCTCTGATCACTGTGCTTTAGTCCAATACCACATCCATCCAGAGTAAATCTAGAGTGGGATCTGCCATTTATAAAGTGCTCTGTGTGCTGTGAATGTCTGCTCAGTTACAGCTGTACAACACTTTCTGTTTACTTATTGCATGGTAAGTGTAATGTTTGTACCTAGCCTAGATTGTTATATATAAGGCAGAGGTCCACACATCACCATCAGTAAACTTAAGCCCCATTCTGGTCGTTGAAAAGATGAGGGAAGGCACCTACCCTCAGGACAGTATTCCAAACTGGATCCCAGGTGGGCAAAGGTACCTTCCAATAGCCCCAGAAAGGAGCAGGACTTCAGATCCAGCTTTGTCCTTAGCATTTGCTACTGGCTACACCTAGGCAACTCCCTGCTGGACACGGCTTCCATTCTGAGTCACCTAATTCCTGCACAAAGCAAAGAGTCCAGGGACCGAACACACATCTCTGAATTCTGCTCTAGAATCAGGAAACTAAGAATTAAATCATGCAGAGCCAAAATCTCTTATTAAATATTGTCCCCAAGAAACTAAGAATTGTTAGATACCCACATCTGAAATCTTTGCTCCTCCTTAACCCTTGAAACAGCCTTGCCTTCAAAATTACCTTCACCCTGACAATTAAAATGAAAATAAAGATGGCACAGCAGGAATTTCAATTAGAGAGTGAGAAATGAGAGGTTAAATGAGGAAATTTAACCCTAAAATGAAAGTCCCAGTCCCTGAAGCCTGGTGAAAGGCTGAAAAGAAGTGGAAGTAAGGCAAATTTCTCCTTCTCTCTACATTAAAAAGAAACCAAGCCCAGACCACTGTGCCAGTCAACACAAAAACAGAATTTCATTGCTCTTCTCCAGAGCTGTAGCTGACTATTCTGCAGAAGTAAATCAAGCATTTCAGGAACAGGATGTTAGGTCAGAGGATCAACCTGAAAAAATCGTTGTATACCAAACATAATGTCACTTCTTGACATTACTACCTGCTCATTTTACAATTAAAAATTCAGTGGTTATCTAAACCAAATATAATCAGAACCAATTATTATTATATGTGGTTATCTAAACCAATTATATATGTAAAAATAATAATAATTGTAAAGCTTGTTCACACTATGTAGGACTCACCCGGGAGAAAGTATTGAAACCTCTAATCCTTTATTTTTCATGTTGTACTTCTACAATTAAATGATTAATACTTGTTTACAAGTGTTATGGACTGGGTTACTGAGTGGGTGTGTGAAGCCAGAAAGTCAAACTGTTACAGACTAAAAGGCAAAAATGAATTTCTACAAGAACAGCTAACAGACACTGTCCTGCTTTACAGTGGTTCGAGCAAGCACTTCTGCAACAAAAGGAAGTTTCATTTTCTCAGAAGCATCAGAGGTTGAAACTTAAGTTGTCTTGTCTTTCTAACTTTGCTCAAATAACCATAAAGTCTGGGTGTAATCAAAGGAACTAATTCCATTACTTTTATACAGATTTAAAAAAAAAAAAAAAATCAGGCTAAAATGGTACTTTAGAGGAACTAGATTTCCCCTCGCATGAACATTATTAAAAAGTACAGTCCAGAAGTCCTTATATAAGCAAGAATCCCACTGAAACCGGGGGGAGGGGGGAGAATTTATGTCCCACTGTGGTGTGCAAGGAGGGTTACTATAGTCAGTTTCTAAGATGATTATTGCTTGTGCTGCAGCAATTATATGTAGTAAGGCAGGAATAGCATTTTAGCTGTTGTCTGAATTTTTCTAGTTATAAAATCTTGTAAGTTCAGAACTGGCTGTGATTAAAGTCCCTCTATTTATAGGAAAGCATAATACATTATAGCTGCACTAACTTATGACTTGAGGAGCATGGCATGGAATATATAAAATGTCTCCCCACTTTATTCCACTGAAAAGTATGCATACGCCATAGCACACTAATGCAGGACATATTATTTAAAACCCAACTGGGGAAACAGTTCTATTGCATCCTTTGACCTGTCTGTGTTTCACTGTGCATGATCTATATTGAGCATGCATGCCAGAACTTCACCCTGAGTAATATAAACAGATAAATATACACAGGACATTCATGCTTGCAACAGGGGATGTAAAATATTGACAGCAAGGTTCTGAACAGGACAATTAATTTTGGGAGACTTCTCTGAAAATGGGAAAGACTGAAAGTCTCCCAATAGCTTCAACAGGCTTTGGATCAGGCGCTACGTGCCTGCACAACTGGGGCTCTCTCTGGCTTCCTCCAACAAGATGCACTGCCAAGAACTCTCCCACTCAGTGCTGATTCTAGCACTCCTCCTCTCCAGGGAGGGTGGGCTTCGCAGCACAGAGGGGGCTCAACAAGAAACTGATACATCCTTTCCAAAATTGCCAAGTCATGTCCAAATCCAAACGCGCAATGCAAAACTCAGCTTAGCTTTAACAATTTTTTTTGTCATATGGAAATTATGGTGTGCTCTACTCCAAGGAAAACACAGATAACCCAAAGCTGCACTCAAAAAGCCCAGTTTTTAAGCACTTTGAAGCCTGTGACATGAGTTTGAAAGTGGTCTTGGCTAGCTTTACTAGCTGGCTTCATCTGATGTGTTGTAATTGCCATCTAGTGGTAACCACTGGTAATTTCTTCACTTAGGCTTTTTTCTACCATATTTTAGTCCTGAAGTAAAAAACCACACGCCCCAGCCCTAACACGCCTGTGAATTTGTAGGACACAGTTCCACAGATTTTCAGCTAAAAACTGTCTGGGCCGCTGCTTTGGCCGAGTTCCACAGGGCTTCTACCAAAAGCAAGGATGAAGATCTTTTCCTTCCTAATAACGATGCCTCACCTAATTGTAATAAACTCCAATTTCTCCCAGGCCTTTCGAGGCAAATTATATAATTTATTATGGTGGCTGGTGTGTTGAGTGTATATGTAAGCTTTCAAAATTACGAAAAGTTGGGGCTGAAAAGTCCACATGTATTTAAGAGATGATAATAAAAACGCCAAGCATTTAGAGGGTGGAGAAATTAAATTTCTTAATACAGAAGTTACTAAACCATTAGAGCTAAGTGGTAGGTAGTTTAGAGAAGGAAGTTTCACGCCTTGCAAATACAGCACTGGCAAAGCCATATGTTTTTTTTTCTGAGCTTAATGTATATTGGAGCCCACCAGCAAACTCATTAAGAGAAAGTACTTTCTGTTACAAGAACTTGCACTCAGACTTCAAATATTTCTTTCTCTCTTCTTCCAACTATCATTATAGCATTGCTTTCCAAGCCACATATGGAAGGGATGATATCAGACAGCCTTATCAATTTTCCTCAACAGCATAATACTGTAATAATCAACTGTTCCTTATTTTATGATTATCCCTAAAGCTCCTGAAACTTGACATATTCCTTCTTTTTCCTTCAGCCTGAAAGGCAAAATCAGTAATCACTGCTGTCTTTCTCTGACCTTCTGATTGTATATACCTTCCATTTTCAGACTTTAAATGATAAACATTTGCAGGCATTAAAAAACTCAAACACAGATCCTCTTGGAGTATCCCTGACTCTTCAAGAACCTGAAAGTCACTGGACTCCATTAGATTCATATAAGTGATTATTGATTTCTTACAATGCAGGAGAGAAACAAGACAGTGGGCTTCTGCCTGGGCAGTATCAGACTCTTATTTATGCTTCAGGAACCTTGATCTGGACTTGTCCAGTTCCATTAGAACTAATATTATATTGTTATCACTTCACTTCAGGCCTGAGATCCTACATGGTATGTATACCACATACTGTATCAAGCAGTCTAGATGGCTAAGAAGAAATGGGTGAGTAAAGAGGCATTTCTCCAATGCATTTGGTCCAATGAGTTCTTGTCCCTTCTCTAGGGTCAGAATGTGAGATACCAGCTTTTGAGGCGACCGCTGAGGTCTATCAACAGCATTCCAATAGGTCCTTTTCCCTAGATGGTTTAACCTACATGTTCATAAACTTGTGTGTAAACCCAAGAAAAGATGGCTGTGAAAAACTAAACAACCATCCAGCTAGAACTTTGCACTTTGCCAGTCACTCAGAGTTTCCATGCTGATTAAAGTAAATCAAAGATGGATTTAAAGTACATGCTTCTTGTGGCTGTGTGAGGTTAAAAGTTAGGCTGTGTTAGTGAAGAAGACTACTCTGCACTGACAAAACAATCCAAAGGGCTTCTGCTGGCACAGCCATGTCAGTGAAGAGCACTGAAAAGGTGTGAATCCTGACCTACACCGGTGGCTTAGCAGAAACCTCTAGGGTAAATGCAGTTAAACCAGCAAAACTTTTACCTCTATAGCATGTTCACTTATAAAGGATGGTTTTACTATCCCAGGACAAAGTATGGCTGTGCTGACATAGCTATGACTACACTTTGTCAGTACAACATACTGGTATCCCTGTGGCAGACACAGCATAAACCTTCATTCACTTTCATTCCTGTCTCAATATTGTGGGCTGCTTCCCCAGAGAATGATACCACCTTTCCAAAGAAAATATTAACCAGGAAGACTAATCTGCTGTATCACATTTTGTGCTTGAATCTGAAAGGAAGATTGAATCTCAGGGTCCACTACATGGAAAAATAACACAACAGGCCTGTGTGTTAAAATATCTGTAAAGATGCACTTTATAGTCTACAGCAAGTGAGGACAAATATAGTGACCTTCATGCCACTTGCCTATAAAACAGTAATCTTACTGAAAAAAGTTCATTATCCCAGAGTGATCAATCTTATTTGTTAGTAATACCTTCCTATTTAAGCTTTATAAATGCTTAGCTCTACGAAAAGCTCACTCACATGCTCAAATCCATGTAAAAGCACAAGCCTAGTTCATAACTCAGCACTTTCTGAATTATTATGTCCCTGGAACATGGAGTTACAATCTGTTATTTTTTATTTCCTGTGGTGCAGTGATTCTGTCTAGAGCAGTGCTGCTCAACCTCTGGTCCGCAGGCCACATCCAGCCTGCAGAACCATGACATCTGGCCCACGAGGTTTGGATATTTGGCAGCAGGAGAGTGGTGGCAGTTAACATTGACACCACTCCCCTGCTGCCAGATGTCCAAACCCCACTGCCAGATAGTATGGCCCCATGCACCCAATTAGGCTGGTGTGGGACCAGGATGATAGGCCTGATCTAGCATACATAGGGTCAGAGCTGGGGCCTGATCCAGCATGCATGGGATGAAGGCTGGGGCCAGGGTCTGAGCTGGGGTCAGGGCAATGGACCCAATCTGGCACACACAGGGCTGGAGCCAGGGTGACAGGACCAATTCAACAGGTACAGACCTGGGATGGCCGGTGTAATCTAGCACATGGGGCCGGGGCTCAGTCCAGGATGCAGGATTGAAGCCATGCACCAGATTGTGCCTACAATGCCAACCCCACACTGGATTGGGCCCATGGACTGATCCTGTGTAGCAGATCCGGCCTGCAGAGTGGCCCCACTTCACTCATCTGGCTTACAGCCCAGAAAGGTTGAGCATCATTGATCTAGAAAGATCACAGTTATCTTTTATTTAATGTGACGGTATGCTTTAATTCACTGCGCTTCATCCACTGATCTCAGCTTTTTCCTAAACTGCACAATTTCAAGCAAAGAAGGAAACAGAGACTGCAGTTTATTGGCCAATACATAAGTTGTAAGCCACTCTTGAAAACGTTGTTAGAATGCATAAGAATGCAAAAAGCACATATTCCAGGGACAATTTATTATTAATCTGATTACTTTGTTAGCTGTGTCAGTCAAAACGGAAAGGACCTATCAATAGACACACTGCAGCCCTGTCTTGGCTGGGATTTCTCTGCAGTTAGAGAAAGGAGGAAACTATCCCACAATCTAATTCATCTTTAAGAGCATGATTCAGAGTAGCAAAATACTCACCCACTTAGCAACAATCTATAACAACAAGCAACAAGTATATTAAAATGAATTAACAGTCTCAAATAAAATCACACTTCAATGCCCATATTAGTATAATTACCCCTGATGCTCATAGAAGATTGACTTGGAATCATGGCAACATAATTCAAAACCAGTGAATATTGTTTCTTCAAAACCTAGTTAATGGTAATAATACATTGGAAAAACAGACATACAACATCATAATTATACTTCACATTTCAACAGCATGTTTCATCTGAGAAGCTCACATTTTCAATGCTGAATTAATAATAATTAAACCTCCCAATATCCTGTGTTATGTGCATTTTACAGAGTAGTAAATTAAGAAAGATTATGTAAATTGCCCAGAAGTTGCATGTAAATTGCTCCTATAGCTTGTCATTAATACAGGGAAGCAAAGAAACCAAGATTCCTGGCTTCTACTGCTCAGTCTCAATTATTATACAACACTCTTGCTCAGTAAGTAGTTCTCCACTATGGCAGGCAAGAAATGACGTAACATCACTACATCAAGGTTAAAATATTTTGAAATACTGGGATTTAGTAGCAAACAGAATTGTTGCAGTTTCTCCAGATGCCACTCCCTCCATACCCCAGCTGTTCCTCTCACCACAGACTATGAGCATGGCAGGACAGGAACTCCCAGTGGACATTCCCATCTATGTAAGATGCACTTTCTCTGACCCATCATGAATTTAAAATATCTATACTGGCAAAAAACTAGATTTTTCCATTAAAAAAAATTAAGAATTTAATTAGGTATATTTACATTTCTGGATTTTAATATAACTAGGGTAATTTGTTTATGTGTACTGGGGGGCTGCAGAAGGACCCAGTGGAAAAGGAACAAAACAAAGATAGAAGACAGGGAAGGTGAAGATCAGGGCATGGCAGAAGTTGAAAACAAGCTTCACTGCCTCATTCCAATAGCTTTGGGCTGGAAATTGCATTTTTTTTTTAGTTTTTAAATCTTCAGTATAGACATAAGACCCTTTTCCCAAATAGCAATGCTCATTGAAAATTATTCATATCTAGATATTCTAAAAATCATTAACAAATAAGATCATTCTTGAAACTATATGCAGACAGAGCTCCTTGCAACAAGAATGATGCATCACGTTCATAAGTGGGCATTTTGCGTGTAGAAGCAGCCTGATTCCAGGTCTCTTCATTTAAGTACAATGTCATTCTAGAAGTAATTTTCCTCAAATTCACATTAGGGCTAGAGACAGAAATTACACATAAACCAGTATTTTATAAGTGATCAAAAATTGGTTCAAATCTATAATGCAAGAGAAGTTCAGTGCACATAAAGCTCTTTCAGAATATCTGAAACCAGTTTAACCTAGATGGATGTAGTATCAGAATTAATGGATTTAGGTTAAATCAGTATATTGAACTTCTGTCTCAGATCCCCTCCAGATTCAAGTTAACTTAGTCCCCCAGCATCCCAGGATGCTCTACATCTCCCCCACAACTCCCCCCCTACACAAGGTGGGTAGGCTAGCCTTGGGTGGGTGGGCTAGCCTTGGCCCAAGCTGTCTGCTCCAGCCACGCAGGGAGGCATGTTGTAGTTCCCCATGGCTTCTGGCCTGGGCCACTGTGGGCATGTGGCTGCATTTCCAGAACCAAAAGTGTATGTCTGTTCACTTGCTTATTAATTTGATCTATACAGTTTAGATTATCCTGAGAAGATTAAATTGTGTCAGCCTCAGGCTTTTTGACTGTCTGTACTTAGTCCAGAAGTCCAATGCAAATAAACTGCTTTCAAAGCAACTGAAACCAGTTTAAAATAAACCTGGATCGATGCAGCATCAAAATTAACTGATTTAGGTTAAATCAGTTTATTTAATTTCTGCATCAGATCCCTTCTGGATTCAAGTTAATTCACAGCCCCAACCATCCCAGCACCTCCCCTGCAAGCCCCTTTGGTCCAAGCTGCCAATTCCTGCCAAGCAGAGGCAGACTCTAGTGCCCCCCGGTTTCTGGCCTGGGCATGTGCCTACATCTCTAGAATCAAAAGTGAACGTCTGTTCACTTGCTTCTTGGTTTAATCTGTGCAGGTTATACTAACTTGCAAAGATTAAATCCATTAAGCCTCAGGCTTTTTAACTGTCTTTACTTAACCTAAGAAATTGGATTTTGATCTGTGACCTCAGTCTCAGTTGCAATCTAGAGATCAGGGTATGGGGCTTTTCTAATGGACAGCTACTAATCTACAAAGTAAAGTTAAATTTTGCAGGCCTGTTGCATACAAAATTCTAACTGACTTCGCTAAGAATTAACAGGGTCTAAATTCAGGTGCTTACAACAGCAGGGTAAAAGTATGACATAAAAAAAATAAAAATTTTACCACCATCCATATACAAAACGAGATCAGCTGAGGGTCTCCAGCCATGATAAGTATTTATGTTTTTAAAAAGTAACTGAAAGGTGTGTAACAATATAGCAGTGACAGGTAGCATAAATAATTTTCTATTTTAGGCTGTTTGTGCTAAGCGTGCACATTTTTTTTTTAAACTTAGGAGAGTAGAAAAAAACATGCATCTTATTTTCATATTGTTCTAACAAAAATAACTGCCTCATAATACGGTTTTGGACTAAAGACAGCATTTGAAAGTATGCAAGGTATTAATTGCTGTTTCTCTCAAACACTCTACACAAGCCAATGAAAGTTGGGTTTCTTTACTTATTTTTTGTTTTCTAAAGAAAAATCTAAATTTGGACAGGTTACCAGCTCTTTAGTATGGCTTTGAGGAAATTCATGATTCAAAGGAGGTAATAGAATTATTCAGAAAAGAGGCTAACTTTACGTCTTAGAATAGATATAGCGTGCAAAAGGTAGAAGAAAAATTAACAGGACATTAGGCTGTCAGATTTCTGGGTAAATTTCCCAGGGTTGCTTTTCATTGTGCATGCTTTAAAATGTCTAATGTATGTAAGTTAAATGTTAAAGAATTAGATTGCAATATAATTTGGTTTGATACTAATGCCCTTCTTACCTAAGGTATCCCAAAAAGGTTTTATAAAATAACACTGAAGTATCTGTAACAACCTGTGTGATGCTCATCTCGTATGGTTGAAGCCAAATTGTTATTATCTACACAAAATACAACATATGTATGAAATGTGATGCAGATTCCTGAATATTACCAAGAGAACACACAGAGCTGAGACAGCCCATAGGCTTCACAATAAAACTGCTATACCAAATACACTGCTAGTGTGGAATCCTTTTACAAGGCCCAAACTATGCATTCATCATGTGGGCATTCAGTACATTCTGTATTTAGATAAAAGGTGATAGCTGAAAAAGAGTGCATTTTTATAACACCTACTATGCAGAAATATATTGCAATACCCCCTTCCAGCAGATCTCTTTGCCTTATATTTACCAATCATCTTCCTCAGGAAAACTCTTTCATATGAAGTCCCACTTCCTAATTTAGCAATAAAACCTTCCTCCTTTTATATTCTACACATGCTTTTCCTGTTTAAAATGTTTTGTAATTTTGTCCAGTTATGTCATGTTATATTTGAAAATGAAAAGTTTTTATGAAGCCATCATATTATGCTAGCACTAGAAGCCAAACAGCAGAAGATGTCGTTCTTTAAAGGTGAGGGAAAAAATGCTTACTGTCTGTGATTGTTACACCTGAACAATTGTATGACAAAGATAATCCCTTTTAATAAGCAGATATTAATTTTATTAGAGTCCTGCTTTTACAATCTTAGATGCCTCGAAGAGTCTCTAATTTCAAGTTTTATTCACTTCCTCCTACAAACAGATAAAACAACTTCAATTTCTGTGCACAGATATCATTAAAAGAATGAAGAAAAAAAATCTTCTTCATCACTTAGATTAACATTGCAGCAAATTCACTTTTCAGTTTCCCTTCTCCTCCTAATGCATTCATTTAGACAATCTTAGTTACACAGACCAAAGGGACTGTTACAGCAAGGCATAACAAGCATTTTCCTTATAAGCAGCAGTTTTCAAAACTGAAGGGAACAGAGTAGGGGGGTTCCAGTGTTGCTTTCCATACACGTGTCCACCTGTAACTGTGTCACCCATTTCAGTGAAGTGACATTAGGAGAAGAATGTCCATGTGGTTAAAACATGGCACTGAAAATCAAGTTATATTAATTCAACTCTTATACCAGAAACAGCAAAATTTTACCCAGCATGACCTGGACATACCTTTTCAAAAGTTCCGCATTTGCTATGTTGAAGATGCCATTCAAGACAACTATGACTCCATTTTTCAGAGGACTTGAGCACCAGCAACCATCATCAACCACTACTGAAACTATGGGTTCTCGGCCCCTTCCTATGGTGACGCCAGAACTGTCTAAACTTGCATACACAAAATTGGTAGATGCTTTTAGAAATACAGGCCTCAACCACTGAGACCCAGTTGTTCCATCTATGAAAAAGGGACTGATGTGTTTATACACTGATTTTAAGTTGCAGAATGCTTCTATTACAGTCGCATGCAGAAACCCTGACAAGGACCATAACCCACACTGGAAAGACCTTAAAAAAAAAAAAAAAAATCAAGGAAAATCAAGATAAAAGACATCTGAAAAAGCAAAGTATTAGCATTGTTACATCAAATTTATGTAGGGCTTAATGCAATACATTCTCACAGCCTTTCCTAACCAGGGCCGATCACTGTACTGACTACAGGACATGTGTTAATAGGTACAATGTATATTTATTTCAAACTAAACATGCAGCTTTTGGCTTTGTAAAGAATACATATGTCAAACAAGTGTATTTGATGCCTTTTACTTTTCCTGTCATAATGATTTTTTTTCCACAGTGCAGCAACCATTCTTCATCTAAAGCAAGGCTGTCCAACTGGTGACCGATGGGCCACATGTGACCATCAAAAGGTTAGCATGCAGCCTGCTGGCTTCCAGCATGCCTGCCAGTGCCCTCCCCCTGCTATTCTCCTGCTGCAGCTGCCTGGTTCTTTGGGCTCCTCTGCCCTCCTCCAGCTTCTACTTCCTGCCTCTGCTCCAGGAGGTCAGGTCAGCACAGTATGAGGGTGCTCGAGCTATGTGCCTGGCAGGAGAAGAAGCCAGGTTGTTTGCACTCTGCATGAGAGGCAGGAACCAGGCTGCCCACACTGCAGGTGGGCACATGGCTAGGAGGGGAGGGAGATGATGCTCAATTAGCAGGTAAAGCCGACCTGCCTATGGTTTGCAGGAGGAGACTGGGGGTTACTGGGTTACTGCTCATGCAGCAGAACAGAGCCTGGGGTGGGGGAGTTGCCCATGTGGCAAGCAGCTCCCAGTCTGTACCTCATACAGCGCCCAGGACTCCTGGTCCCCCAGCTGCCTGGAATTTGGTCTAAAGCCCTGGTCTAAACCAAGCAATTAGACCGTGTAACTTTGTCCATTTTGTATTAGTTGCAAAACTGTTTCTGCAATCAATTGATTTCTTAGTAGGCAAATTGAATATTATTTGTGTCATAGCTTCCACAGAAGTACGCTGTAGTATGTTCTACAGAAGTATGGACAGATATTTGGCTGAGATGATATGACCCCAGCACCTGTTCCTGCCCAGGGCAGGGGGTCAGACCTGATGGTCTGTTTAGGTCCCTTTTGACCCTAAGCACTATGATACTATGCGATTCAGCAAGGTACTTACTTGCCTGTAACTTCAATGGTCCTCACTGGATTGGGGCCAAAGGTCTGTAGCTGTATCTGGCATAACATATTGTGTAAATGGTATCAAACAAGTCTCAGCCCTACAGCACTTCCATTCAACCAGCATTAGTGGGAACAATATAGCATAATCACAAACATAGCATGGCAGGAGGCCATTATAGCTGGAAGCTTCTGGGAACAGGTGGAAAGGGCGGAAAGATTCTTGGTAAAGATTAACAGGGAGGTTATTCCCAGCTTACAGGAGTGGTGTGAAAGAAGGCATGAATTTGGGAGTGGGCAAAAGAGAAACAGTCAAGAGAAAATACTGGGCAGAGAATAAGGAGCATGAGGAAGCACAGGAGCAGAGAAGGGCCAAGACGCCCTTGGACGTCCTAATTTGGACATTAGGAGGCACTACTTCACAGTTAAGGTGGCTAGGATTTGGAACCAGCTTCCTAGGGAAGTAGTTCTTGCTCCTACCTTGGGTGTCTTCAAGAGTAGACTAGATGGGTACTTGGCTGGGGTCCTGTGACCCCAGCACTTGTTTCCTGCCATTGGCAGGGGG
>JAGPOW010002791.1:16905777-16915806 GCA_030014935.1 Caiman crocodilus
GGGGGGTGCTAATTCCAGGCATGTTTTAACCTCCCCTCCCCTCCCCCCAGGGGACTGCAGCTGACACTGCCTGGATTCTTTTACAGTTCTTATCGCAATATCAGAATTCCTGGCAAAACTCCCGTTGGTGCAGCATCATGCTGTGTGCATTAGAGTGGTCTACTTATTATTTCTACTAATAAACTGGAAGGTGTGTACTGATTGGGAATAGCAATATAACAAAATAATTTTCAAAGCATTTTTCATAGAATCATAGAATCATGTTTCTTAGATCTGTCACTGATTCAATGCCCCCATCTCTGGCTAATCCGTCTTTCTCTGTCTCTCAGTAGGGTTGCAGTTTTAATAATATTTCCCACCACGAGATGCAGTCTGATAGTGCAGAAAATGATGAAAAGGACCAGCTCACCTATAAAATCATACAAATCAAAGATTGCTAAGGGGCATGAGGTCATGTTTTCTACTCTCTCATCAGCCTCTAAGTCTTCAGTAGCATTCTGTCGGAAGGCATGGGGCAGCCATCACTTCCTTTGGTTGACTATTTGAAAGCAAAGGAGATCAGAAAGATTTGAAGTGCTGTAATAAGATCTATAGTTTATCCCAACCATGTTTTGAACAACAGTAGGGCTAGGGACAGAAGTTACACATAAAAAGGTTTAAGTGATTAGAAACTGGTTTAAACCTATAACAGAACAGAAGTTCACTACACCTAAACCACTTACAAAATGTCCAGACCTAGTTTATGACAAAGCTGGTTGGATGTAGTATCAGACTTAACTAATGTAGGTCAAACTGGTTTATGGAACTTCTGTCCCAGACCCCTGCCTGGTTCAAGTTGCTTCACAGTCTCCCAGCATCCCAGAATGCTTTACAGCCCTGGACTGTGCTGTCTGCTCTGGCGGAGCAGGGTTGGCTCCACCCCTCAAATAGAGAGAAGGGGAAAAGCCAGGCAGGGGCTGCTTTGTCCCTGCCAGGCAGACCCCAGCTGGGTTCCTGACAGCAGAGGGGAGGAGGGGTTTAAACCCCCCCTCCCTGGTTCTGGTCCCCAGCCGGCATTTGCCCTGGAGGGGGTAGACTGCCCCTGCCATGCTTCTAAATTCATGCTCTCCACTCAACTTGGGGAGAGGGCAGCCTTTTTGGAGTTTTCTTCCTCACTCGAGCAGAGAGCATGGCCACATCCCAGTCTGGGGCTCACATGCTGAGGTGGGGAGGCAGAGGATTTAAACCCCCCTTCCTCCCCACCTGAGTGTGTGAGCTCTGAGACTCTGCAGGCATGTGTGAGCTCTGCAGTGTGTGAGATCTATGGCCATGCCCCTCTGCACCAGACTAAGTAGCAAGGGGAGGCAAAAGCCTGTCCGGGTCTGCCCCTGCCTCCAGCAAACCCTGGCTGGGGTCGAGGCCAGGGAAAGGACTTAAACCCCCTTCCTCCCCACCTCAGCCTGTGAGCCCCCATCTTGGACGTGGCCAGGCCCCCCCATGCTCCACTCAAACAGGGGGCAGAGGCCTAGCAGGGGCTCTTCCACGCCCCCCACCCCCAAGGCAGACCTCGGCTGCAGACCCATGCAGCCAGAGAGAGCTTCTCTACCTCAGCCTGTGAGCCCCTGGCCAGAGTATGGTCATGTCCCCTGCTCTCTGCTTGGAGAGGGGAAAACACTGGCAGGGAGCAGAGAACAGAAGTCTGGCAGGGCCTGCCCCTCAGAGCAGACCGGAGCTGGGGTCCCATGAAGGCCCAGAAGGATTTAAAGCCTGCCTCCCCCTGGCCTCAGCATGCTGGTCAAAGGCTAAGCCTGGACACCACCCCTCTGCTCAAATAGGGAGAGGGGGAAAGCCTTGGAGGGCTTCTCTCCTCCCTTCCCTTTAGCAGTGGCAGGGAGGTGTGCTCTAGTGCCCTCCAACTTCTGGCCTGAGCCACTGCAGGCATGTGGCTGCATTTCTGGAATCAGAAGTGAATTTCTGTTCACTTACTTCTTGGTTCAATCTACGCAGTTTAGACTAACCTAGAAAGACTGAATCAATTCAGCCTCTGGCTTTTTGACTGTCTGTATTTAGCCCTCGTCTCACCACTGTTAAAATAATTACATTATTTTAAAAATAAACCCACATAGGTCTTGCTCTTAACTTAGAAACAGATCATTCCCATTATAATTTCCTGTTTCATTATTAAATTTGAGATGGTTCTATAAAGCTACCTAGAATTGGAGACCTGGCCCCTTGATTTATCCTGTAGGATAAGAAAAGGTATATTATTATCCCCGAGCTATACAATGGGGATATTAAAACACAAAGCTGAAGTGATTTTCACAGGAAGAATCAGTCAAAATCAGGTTGAGTTCTCAGTTCCAAAAATCCTCTACTTTGTCACTTCCAGTAAGCAGTATCTTCTCTATCTTTCTCTACTTGGAGACAAAAATGAGAACTTGGATTTACGTATATATTTGCTGTGTGTAGAACTAATGCCCCTTCACTTGGTTCTCCTATAAATGTGATCAATCATACATGTGTGTCTCAGAGAAAATTTACTGCCTAAAGGACAGGTCTTAATATTATTCCTTCTTTGTTAAGTACTAACAGTATGTTTGGCAATTTACAAAAATAAAGAAGGTACAGTTAGTGTATAATGTATAGCATTATGCCAGGATTTTATGGGAGCCTCTGTTTTTTTCACCTCTAATGCTAAAGATTCCACAAGTTTTGCCAAATTGAGCGTTTGGTAAGACGTAAGTTCTCATTGTCATGTAAGATTGGGGTCTCCAATAAAAGTCTGACCAACATGTAATAAAATGTCAACAAGCCTCAGACTTGCTCAGAAAAGGTGCACTTTCACTGAGTAGTGTGGGAGTAGATAGGATTTATAACCAGCAAAATCCCAGGACCTGTTCTCCTTGGGTTTCTACACCTTTTATAAAAGAAACATGTTATTGCCAATCAATAACTCTGCTGATTTCAATTAAAGAACCAAATGTACAGGGGAGGAGAGAATAATCATATCATTATAAAAATTCAGAAAATGGTCTCCCTAGGACAGTGGCAACATATAGGGAGTGCATGGGGGTTGCACCCCCTGAGAGCACTGACAGACAGTGCTACCCCTTAGGTGATGGGCAGAGGGGGCAGGTGAGAGCACTGGTGCCCCCCCTACAAGTGCCGGCTGGGATTGGGGGCACCAGATGAAACATCGCGGGCACTTCCCAGTCGGCAAGAACGGATGGGGGGGGCCTTCTTTGCCCAGTCGGCGAGACCTCCTGGTTACTGACCGACCACTGGGAGGGCATGGGCCCCTGACTCAGGTGGCACCAGTCTCCAATGCCCCAGGAAGTGCCAGAGACTCAGGTATTGTCATGATGACTCCACCCTCTAAAGCTAGGGACAGACTTTCAAAAAGCCTGAGCCTAAATTGACTCAATTTTTGCAGGTTAGTCTAACCTGGCTAGACTGAACCGGTTTAGAACCACACAGACATCCCTTCTGGACTGAGAAAATGCAAGCACATGCCTGCAGTGTGTCAAGCTAGAAGTTGGGGGGGGGTGCTAGAGCAGCCCTCCTTTCCCTTTCATAATGCTGAGCTAAGGGGGTGGGTGGCCAGGCCCTGGCAGGATGCTCTGATTAGGGAGGGGTTCCCCCCTCTTGCTGCTCCTGACCAGCAAGCATTTACTTACACAGCAGGGAGTTGCACAGGGAGTTGATAACAGAGCTTTTAGGACCCCATCAAAACAAAACCAAAGCCTCTCTCATTAGTTGAAGCTCTGCTTAAACAGCTTTTTCCCAAAAAGTAACAGAAGGACATTACCAGCTACCTGCTGATTAGCTCTATAATGCCCTAAGCAGATGCTGTCCTGTCTGCCTTACACAGACACCTTTCAGCATTAGCTAGCATACCATACACTGGCTATGGTCTGTGCTATGGGAGAAGGGAAGGGAGAATCTCTGCTTGAGCAGGGGATGGTGGTAGAGAGGGGGGCATGGAGAAGCTAGGCAGACGCTGCTGGACCTGCAATCTCTGCCAGAGCTCCAGTCAGAGAGTAGAGGGGAGGGGCCAGCCCTGCTGTGGAGCGGAGAGCCCCGCACAGGGCTGCAAAGCATCTGGGATGCAGGGGGACTCCGGTTTAAGTTAAACCAAGAAGAGATCTGGGACAGGCATTGCATAAACTGGTTGGACTCAAATCAGTTAAGTCTGATATACTACATTCAACCAGGTTTATTTCAAACTGGTTTCAGCCATTTTCAAACTGGTTTATGTGCACTGAACGTCTGTTCTGTTACAGGTTTAAACCAGTTTCTGATCACTTAAACCGGTTTCTGTGTAATGTCTGTCCCTCGCTTAAGAATCTCTCTTCATCAGACGTCTGACAACACAGACAAAATAAGCAGTCATAAGCTTGGTTGCAAAGTTTGCATGTAGCAGGCCTATGCTGAACTCTCTCCCTTGGATCTAACCTGCAACAGGTTGCCCACAAGCAGCCATCAAGGCAACAGCAAATGCTATGCAAACCCACATCAAAACTTCATTTCTCTGAATGCACCAGCATGTAAGTTAGGAATGACTGTGCAGGGGAGACCTAGATTTCTTTTGTGCCAAACATCCCTTTATCAGGAAAGCGGTTTTCTTATTTTCACAAATCTAGTACTATATCAAAGCATTCAGATGGCACTGCAAGCAATGGAGAATCATTAGGACCCCTGTATTTCAAACAACCATTCAATTTACTGCCTCCTCCTAGTAGCACACCATTGAGGTGGGATAGGACTACTGTTTCCCCCTAGGCCAGGACCCTACATGTGGGCAGCACATCCAGATCAGAGCTGGCTAAAAAGGAGAGCTTCCCTCCCCTGGGCTCGTGGCTCTCTTTTTCTCCAGTCACAGCTGCTTCTGTAGTTTCAAGAGGGAGAGAGAAAAGACAAGAGGTAGCTGGAGCTTTCCTTTTGTTGCCCACTTTCAGTGGCTAAAGGAAGGATTCCCTGCTGGTGATTCTGGGTCTCAGAAACAGGGTAGGAAGGGGATACCAGGACTTGCCTGTATTATTCTCCACCCTTATCTCTTCTGTGCACAAGGAAATTCAGGGAGAAAGAGGGTGAAAGGGGAGAGAAAATAAATTCTGGAAACATGATGCTAATGAGTGTGTGGGGCAGGTGAGGAGGGGGAGGAACAGGGAGTGTAAGTCAGTGAGCAGGGTAGGAATGAGTGAAGAGATGTATGGAGAGAGGAGGGAAATGCCCACATAGGACCCTCAGGAAAGTTATGGTGTATCAGCCAAAGATGCAAAGTCAATGCACAAAAGATAAAGAATGTTAAACACCCCAGGGTCTGTGCTTCTTCAGAAGCAAAGCAGCTTTGATGCATTTAATCTTTCAGACAGCATGGGCAACTTTACTCCTGAATGAAAGCAAACCCACGGGGGTTTAACTTTTGCACATTGACTTCACACCTTGAGCTGATTTGCTGCCCAAGTGTTCTTGTAGCCATGGCCAAGAGAAAGAAAAGGGAAGGCAGAAGCAGAGCGTTCACTCTTACATCTCAAACTTGGTATCTGGCTTTCGATTTGCTTACAGGGAAAAAAAAAAACCAGAGGGCGAGTTGGCCAGGAGAAGCTTGTGCAAATCAGAAATGGAAGCAACCCTTGTTATTTCTGCACCTGCCTTGTAACTGGGAACCGCAAATGCCACTACCTTTAATTTCAGTTTTCTAAAACCACATAAAATGAAGTAAAATTTGGATTTGGAATATTATCCATGTTGAAACAAAGCTTTATAACACACTCTGAGACAGCCATAAAACTGCTCCTGCATAACAAAACAATGAAAAGACAGCACAGTGCGTGCTAATGTGGCAGCTTTATAGTGCATTATACCTCTCAGCTATTTTTATAGATTTAAAAGAACAGAAAATCCCATTGGTTCTCTCTATCCCTGGGGCATCCTCACCATAGCTGCAGGTAACACACTCACCCAGAGTATGCAACTCTGGGTGAGATACTGTGAGATACTGGATGCTCAAGATCCAAACTGAGCACTCATAATATAAAAAAGAACTCAGGGGACAACTACATTGTGGTGAAACACCCAGATTCAGAGCTGTATCCTTGTTCTGTAAAAATGTGCTTCTTTTCGGAAATGCAGAAGCAGATAAACCACAGAAACAGAGTGCAGGAGCCTGTCCCAGTGCTATAGCCTCCTTTTCATTTTATACTATAACCCAGTAAATAACCAGAACAATAGAAGGGCTAATGGACAATTGGAAGGAGTGCCTTTTTTTCTATGCATCAAAGGCACTGAATTGTACTTGTAAATAGCTTTGTGCTAGAACAACATGCAAATCCACTATTGAATAGTATGCGCATATTCAGGTGAATTAGAGATGTTTTTAAAGCTTTATCACAGGTACAGACATGTTATCTCTCAAATCTCATCCCCACGTGCCATTGCTTTTTATTTCCATGAGAGTTCTGTGGACCATTAGGCTTGGGAAGTCATCTGCATTATCAAGAAACAGGGAGTGAAATGCCTATGGAGACTGCACAGTGATGCCCAGAGGTATCAGCTGCGGCATCTATTGTTTTCAGACAATCTTGAGCTTTCAGTCACTTGCTCCACATGGGGCTATCCTGTTGATCTATTGTATCTTCCAAGAGCCAGTTTTTTGGTCTGTTGGTCTTTTCATTACACTGACAAGAGTTCCTATTTATTTCCTAGCAGTGAAGCAGAAAATAGCTGATGATTTAATGACTCTACAGGTAAAAATCATTTAAAAATATGAGCCATCCTCAAAGATCAAATGGATTGACCATATTTTTTGAACCTATATGCTTTATTAAACAGAGAATAATACATGTCATAGAGGACATTCCATAAACCATGTGAATGCAATTTAAATGATTTGTGAATGAACAGGCAGGGAACATTTTAGCTTGTTTCTGATGCAGTAGAGTTATTTAATACATACTACAGAAACAGACACAGGTATCTACCTTCTAAAAATGATTTATGAGGAGCCGGATGGTAGCTCAGAATATTGGCTATAGACTACGCTGAAGCCTCATCTCTCATTTGGTCAGCAGTCCAAATCTATCCATGTTTGCCAATGATTGGAAGTTACTGTCAACAGAAGCGATTTTTGGATTGTCTATGTCAATGGTTTTCAATCTGTGGTCCACAGACTATGTATAAGGGGTCCACAAAAAAATACTATGATCAATCAAAAGTATGTGAATACTCACACTTACAATTCAAAGTGATCCGCACCTGCATTTGAAATTTCCAAAGGGGTCTGCACCTCCATTCAAATTTTTTTAGGGTTCCACAAATGAAAAAAGGTTGAAAACCACTAGTCTACATAAAAGTAATTTGGTGGTTGGTAGTTCTAGATGACAGAAGCTAACATGATTTTAAAAACACTCACCATTAAAATGGGTACATTTATTTGAAGTTTCAGTAGGGAAGCCAAGGACTGGCATGTAATCGAAACCACACTAATCCTACCACTAGCTGCAATAATAATCCTCTTCTCACAGGGTAACTAGATTCATGAAAGAGAAGCTGGATTCATTTGTGACTGAACAGCAACCTCCCAGCAGAGGCTGGGCCTAGGGCTAGGGTTCAGTGGCTTGCCTTAAGAGCATCTCATCCTTACAAAACCCAACAAGGACTCAGGTGAGCTGGGGAAATGTGGAGAGAAAGAAGATTCTTGTAGTAGGTGCTTGAGCAGAAGCCAGATATAAGACAGCTGTCAGATAGAAAGTTTCAGCAGGAGTCCCTCTGTGTGAAGGACTGAGATGGGCAAAAGGAAGCCTCTGAAAGGCACAGGCCACGTTGCACTGTGGAATTATTTTGTTTTGGGAAGATTCCTAGGATTTGTGTTTTACTAATAAATTGTGCAGCGAGGCAAGAGCCTGAGACAGCCTGGTCAGGCATTGATCCTTCCTGGAGTAGTGAACTAGCTCACCAGTTTACACCTCCAATTTAGAGTTGTAAATAATGCAGCTGAAGGGGAAAGCAGACAACAGCAGCCAAACCCGTCTGTGGCTAAGAGGAGACATTCAGGTGCTGGAGCTGTTAATAGGCACACTAAAACAGAAAGGGAAAGGGATTTAACAGGCATTAGGTTATGTACAAAATCTTTATATCACTGACTTCTAATGAAAAGCAAAACACTGCTATGTGGAGAGATAATAGGCTTGTAGATATATTTCCCAATAAGTAATTCATTGTTTAGAGGGCAGCAATGTCTCTTTTTTCAAAGCAAAACAAAAGTTAAACAAGAGCTTGTTTTTCAGTTGCTTTCTCCTTTTCCCCTACCTACATGCCTGTGGTGTTTTAACGTGGCTCTTCATTCTCTATTGGGCATGTATTTCTAGCAGATACAAAGTATGTACTTTACTTGCACGTTTGCATGAGAAGAGCACCTGGTGCTCTCTCACTCCTGCAGCACTGGGTGTTCACTTGGTACTATCCCGCCTCCATGCCACGCTACCTTGAGGCACATTCCACTCATTTTGCATGCACCAAATCCTGGAGGTGAGGTAATTTAGCCCTGAATGAGCTCCAATAAGCCCCCCAAGAAAGAGAGCCTCAGGGAGTTCTCAGGGCTGCTCCACGAGGGCTACGTTGCCTCATTTGCAGGCGTGGCGTATGCGGAGTGGGAGTGCAAAGACAGAGTGTACTTCGCAGTGGCACTCCTGGATACAGCATAACATTGGATACAGACCTACCCTGAGAGCCCTGGGTGTGATTCCCTGCTCCATCAGATTGCCTGCGTGAGGGTGAGGTAACTGCCCAGCCTCTGAAAGCCTCATCTGTAAAATGGGAGTCAAAACTGCCTACCACAGAAAGCTATTGTAAGCTTCAATACATCAAAGAACAGGATGACTTCTGATACTATAGTAATGAGGGCTACATGAGTATCAGAAAGAGCTCTATCCAGCCACTGTGAAGATGTGTAGCAGGGCTCTTTTCACTTTATATAATAGAAACTGAAGCAAAAAGAAAACCACAAAGCAAACAATGCTTTTTGTAATAACAAGCAGCCAAAGCTGACAGCTTGGTCTCAGAGTGGTAATAAACTGCATATGTAAGAATTCTTCCAATTAAGAAAGCACATCCATATAACTGGGTTTCATTCTTTCACACAGTTTTATTTTTACATACGGCTCAGGGTGTGGACTTACAGGTATGATTCATGCGAATGGTTAAACTTTTAAAGTAAGCCTGACCTATTAGCATGGGCTGGTTCTTAAGAGCTTTCTCAATTTTTATGAATCCATTAATCAGACAAAACCACCACTGAGCTGTTTGTCCAAGTAAGGACCAAATTAAATATGAGTGAGGACTTAAGGATTTGTTCCTCAGCTGGAAGTTACAAGATAGATTTATGGGTAGAAAAAAGTATATTACTATAACTGGAGACATGCTGGAGAGTCCACAATAAAGTAGCAGTTGTGACTACCAAAATATAGTCATGTGCAGGTAGGTTTCTCAGCCCCTAGAAAATATTTAACTATGCTCAGTGGGTATCAAGAGGCTGAATTTCCTGATGATGATGTACCATATGGTCCCATCAGCAAACAGTGCTGTGTTCTCTGTTCAGACTCAACCTCTGACAAGTAATTTAGAGGAACAGATGCTATCTGTAAATCAGAAGAGTCAGATTGAGTCTCACAAAGGGCAGCAGCATACAGCAATGGCCAAGTTCAGCAACGTACTTTGGTTAGTCACAGGATTCCCAGAGCCCTGAAGTTTTGCTTTAAGATCTAATTAAATGGTCAGCAACCCAGTTGCCTGAACTGCCAAACAGCCTCCTTTGGTGCTCTGGGTACATTGCAGGGTTTATTCAACTCCTGGAGACTTTTCAGCCTGAAAAATGTTCTAACAATAATACAACCTGACTGTGGATCCAAATGAATATGCTACTTAACTTGAAGCACATCAATAACAAGATGAAGTAGCTCCAGTGTGCGGCAACAATATATACAAATTTTGTGTCGATGGCTCTGGATAGATGTAACTTTAAATGCTGTTAAAAAGTGTAGAGGGGAACAC
>JAGPOW010002791.1:16926318-16952010 GCA_030014935.1 Caiman crocodilus
GACAATAAAAAGTCCTTCTTCAGGTATATAGCAGGCAAAAGGAAAGCTCAGAGCAACATAGGGCCCCTGCAGGACAAATCAGGACAGTTGGTGGTTGACGTGGGGAAAAAAGCAGAGCTCTTCAGTGATTTCTTTGCTTCACTATTTCTATGTACCAACCAAGCCAATTCCCCCACCTCGATCACTGATGGATGTCCACATGGCACCAGTCCGCCTACGGTTAGTTCTGAAATAGTTAAAGAGCTCCTGGAGGAGCTGGATGGGTACAAGTCAGCAGGGCCGGATGACCTCCATGCACAGCTGCTAAAAGAATTAGCTATTGTCATAGCTGAGCTATTGGCACAGCTGTTCGAGCACTTGTGGTGCTCCGGCCAGGTCCCTGAGGACTGGAGAAGGGCCAATGTGGTGCCTGTTTTCTAGAAAGGGAGAAGAGATGAGCCGGGTAACTTTAGACCAGTCAGTCTTACCTCTATTCCTGGGAAAATGCTAGAGAAAATAATCAAAGAACACATTTGTGTAGGCCCAGCAGGGGAAACGACGCTGAGAGGAAACGAGCATGGGTTTGTCACAGGTAGCTCCTGCCTGACAAACCTTGTAGCCTTCTATGACCAGGTCACACACTGCCTAGAAGAAGGAGCCGAAGCGGATGTCATCTTCCTGGACTTTAGGAAGGCCTTCGACACAGTTTCACACCTATCCTCATTGGGAAGCTAGCAGACTGTGGAGTGGATGCCTACATGGTCAGGTGGGTGGCCAACTGGCTTAGGGATCACATCCAGAGAGCAGTGGTGGATGGCTCCTTCTCGGCCTGGAGGGAGGTGGGCAGTTGGGTCCCACAGGGTTCGGTCCTCAGACCGATATTATTCAACAGCTTCATCAGCGATTTGGACAATGGCATGGAGGGCACCCTCTCCAAGTTCGCTGATGATACCAAGTTATGGGGCAAAGTTAGTATACCAGAGGGCAAGGAGAAGATTCGGGTTGACCTGGACAGGTTGGATCAATGGGCAGAGAGAAATAGGATACAACTTAATAAAGATAAATGTAAGGTACTCCACCTGGGAAGGAGGAACCCCCAGCACACCTATAGGTTAGGGAGTGTCCTTCTCAGCAGCTCAGGAGACAGAGAGGGATCTTGGAGTCATAACTGACTCCAAGATGAACATGAGCTGGCAATGTAACGAGGCCATCAACAAGGCCAATCGCACCCTGTCGTGCATTAGCAGGTGCATGACTAATAGATCAAAGGAGGTGATGCTCCCCCTCTATGCAGCACTGGTCAGGCTGCAGTTGGAGTACTGTGTCCAGTTTTGGGCACCGCACTTCAAGAGGGACGTGGAGAACCTCGCACAGGTCCAGAGGAGGGCCACTCACATGATTAGTGGCCTTCGTGATAGACCCTACAGGGGGAGGTTGAGAGAGCTGAATCTCTTCAGCCTTCACAAGAGACAGCTGAGGGGACATCCTGTGGCCTCCTATAAATTTATTAGGGGAGGTCAATGGGGAATAGGGGAAGCGCTGTTTACTAAGGTGCCCCAGGAACTGACTAGGAATAACAGGTGTAAACTAGTTGAGAGTGGATTTAGGTTAGATATTAGGAAGAAATTTTTCACAGTAAAGGTGGCCAGGATCTGGAATGGGCTTCCAAGAGAGATGGTGCTATCACCTAGCTTCGAGGTCTTCAAGAGGAGGCTAGATAGTCACCTGGCTGGGGTCATCTGACCTCGATCCTCTTTCCTGTCAGGGGCAGGAGGTCGGACACAATGATCCATTGTGGTTCCTTCCAACTCTACAATCTATGAATCACAGGCTAAACACTGGCAAGTACTACACACACATAGCCACCCAACAGCTTGATGTCGCAGCAGAAGAGAAGTGCAGAAACTGAACATCCCTATTTCAGCTACTCTGGACAGGATTTAGCTCCTCAGAAATGAACAACTGTTAGGGCCCTGGCCAGAAACTTCCTTCCTAATGCTGACAGCCTTGGCCATCATCATCTCAAATCTAGCTTTCTGTCTTCAGGAAAATTATTAAGGCTTTCAGAACAAGGCAGTTATGGTACCAACCAGCATCCTCAGTCTTGCCAAACTATCTTCCATATGAGGCAAGAGATGAAAGCAGTGCTGGTGTCACTGATCCATAGTCTCCTTGTGGCCATGGAGAGAGGCTAGATTCTGTCTGCCTTTGATCACAAGGTATTGTTAACATACCTGGTACGAAGTCCACATTTGTAGAGTTTTCCTAAGTGGAGGTCCCTGGATTGTGACCCAATGGCTGGCTTGTGCACTCTGTTCTGATGCCCTTCTTATTCAATATCCACTGTATATGAATCTAGTAGGGGAGATGAGAAGTAAATATAGACTGCTGTTTGGGTTATTCTTCCTGTTACAGCAGTTTCTGACTGTCTAAACACTTTCCTGGAGGCATTGCCAAAATTTTTCTGTTAGCTTGTTTCTTATTACTAGTAAAACACTTGGACCCAAAAAAATAGCAAATAAAATCATGTAGCAAGTCCTGCCTGCTCAAAACCATGGAGCAGGATTCCAAGACTGTGTGTAAGGATCAGCAAACAAAAGCAATGCACTTGGGAATATGCCCCACTTCACCTGGCACAGACCCCTGACCCAGGTGGAATACAAACTACATTCATGCTGCTTTCGCAAAACAGCTTCGGAGAAGCTTATTCAATCCAATGTAATTTTTCAAAAGCCACTTTTTTTGATCTGGTATGACAGGTCATTGCCCTACAGTAATAGGAGCAAAAGTGCTGAACAGGAATTTTATCTAATACATAGTACCATTATAAACATGCGTCAGAGTAGACCAAAAATTCTGTTACAGCAAAAGAAGTTTTGAATGCAATTCATCTTTCTAGAGAACTATACTGTCCTGTTCAGAAAAAAAATGTTCTTGACACCATGAAACTGGACTTCGTAGTTGTTCTTCAGGATAAATTTATCTTAAACCCCATTAGATTCTTGGAAAGCAGTAAGTCAACTAGTTCCAGTAATGTATAGACTTGTTTCTTTCTTTGTTCACTCTTTACAAAGTTCTGTCTTTTTTAAACATTCTCCTTTGGCCTGTGGCAGATTGTGGTCACCAGGCAGCTCTGCCACAGAAGCTCTCTCTGGTGTGGAGTTGACTGGTTCCTAGAAACCAGGAATTTAATTCTAAATTCACTTGGACATCAACTCCCTAGGTGGCCTTGGGCAAGTCACTCAAGCCCAAATGTTAAAAAGTAGCTCTAATTTTGGGTGCCACCTGCAAACACTTAACATCCAATTTTCAGAGGTACTGCAAATAACTCATCTGCATTTCCTGGGAAGTGCAGCAATTCTGAATCACGTGCTGTACTCAGAAGCCAACAGCTCTGCCATCCAATATTATAGGTTATATTTGAATCATTGCACCATAATTTCAATTTTCCAATCCCCACCTATACAATGAGGATAGTAATGCTAAACTCCATACTTGAAAAGAAGATGTTTTTAAAGTGCTTATATTTTTTAAATAACATAATAAAGAAAGAGCTATTCAAGGTATCTTTTAAAAGTACCTACTGTAGCAATAGACTCAAACTAGCAGTCTACCATATGACAGATCAATCTAAAAACAAAACTTGGCCTTTAAAAACCAATACGTCTTCCTAGGTATGACAGCAGGAGAATAAAATGACTTTTAAAAG
Source organism: Caiman crocodilus (assembly GCA_030014935.1). Taxonomy (NCBI): domain Eukaryota; kingdom Metazoa; phylum Chordata; order Crocodylia; family Alligatoridae; genus Caiman; species Caiman crocodilus. The sequence goes on from JAGPOW010002791.1 coordinate 16,930,007, forward strand.
TAAAACTATTTGCAATCCTTCTATCGCCTTTCATGGGAATAGTCTACTTCCTGCCTAAAAAGATCTGTCATTTTTCAGCCCAATCTTTGGTGCAAAATTCAAGAAAAATCCAATTGATTTAGTCACAAAAACTTCCTATCCTAGTCCATAGACCTGGTAAGTCTGAGGTCTTTGTTTCTTCTAGCACCAGTTCCTGTATACCATGTTCAGCTGAAATGTTTACATCATGAACCACTTGGATGGATGGCCAAAACTCACACAAAACCTAATCAGCAAGTTGTCCCACTGCATACCCTGGGAGAATTCTCTCAGGACCTGTGTGTTAGGGAACCCATGGGTGCTCCCACAGAAGAAGAAAGTGAATAATTGGATCATGAAGCCAGAAAGTTTTGATGTTAAGGGGCAGGGATTGTCCAGGAGAGGGCTAGTGAATTCACAGCTAGGAAGGGCTTAGGGTTGTCTAGGGTATGACCTGCTTCAGTTAAGGACAGAAGACCCTATGACAAGATACAGAACTGTGATGGCACAAACCAAATTATATACATCTCATAAGAACCCCTCTGCAGGCCTGGAATGGCACCTCTATCTTCCTTCCAGGGTTCTCCACAATGTTTATGTCCTCAATAGGATGCTGAAATAAATGAGGAAACCCAGGCTGGCAGAAGAAGCTATGTTATGAATCATGCCCTCCCCCAACACAGTGCCCTCATCAGGCAACTTGATGTCCAGCAACTACATATTTTTAAAAAACAGGAAAAGAAGCACCAAGGAATAAGTTGTCATCTTGCAGATTTTTCACTTGTGACTTCTAGACAGCAAAGCTCATCAATGAGAAAGGCAGCACATTAACATGGCCGACGTCACAAATCATGGCTAGGAACAACATGGTAATGTGAGGTGATTCTTTTTTGTCATGAGCTTTTTGTCACAATATCATATGTATGGACTCTGCAACATTGGCCGTCCAAATGAGTTTGTAGGGGCTGACTTGCCTTCCTTTGATCTTTCAAATATACACTGTAGCACCATGCTACAGATGAGAATGTGACTGCATGACAAGGAAAAGAACTGATTGTCAACTCTCTCCCTCTTCCTTTGGAGGTACTTTGAAATCTGAAGGGCCAACCATCCTATGCAGGAGCCTGAGAACTTGGCCTACCTCTGCAGAGGGGAAAAAGAAAACATGCTGAGGATAATATCACTGCAGGAACAGAAGAACCTGGACAGATTTCTGGAATGGAGACTGTGGAAAGGCAGTGGGACCAAGAACTCATGAAGTGCCTATTTGAAATAATTTTCAACAGGTCTCAGCCTTTGCAATGCCAGGCACCTGTGCCATTCCCAACACAGGTACAAGTCTCTTGCTGCATTAAGTCCTTGTGAAATATTGATCAGGCACAAAGAACTCTGCAAGCTCTTGCTTCTGCCCCTCTCTAATGCACTGCTGTAACCTGCCAGCTGCTCAAGATGTGGAATTCCCTGTGGGTCCCTACAACTTGGATACTTCAAGCAACAACAGGGGCAAATAATCCACAGTCATTTTGTCCCTCTACCACGCTGTACCATAAATACTATGGGGAGGAGAACAGGTACAGCACTGCTGCCAGTAAATTTTTTCCCTGCTTTATAGCTTGTTCTTTCATTTTCCTCTTTGCACTCTGGCTTCTAATTTGTCCTTTGTTTGATACTTACAAAAGTACATTTACTTTCATTACACAGCAGCCCTAACTGCTCTGCTCTTCAGGTTTCCCTTCATATATCTGTAAGTTTAATATACTTCTGTGTTTGTTTTAAGCATTTGTCGCTGTCCACCTAATTGTAAGGAAACAGGACACTGTGGCTCTGCCAAAAGTTTTTATTAAAGTTGCAAAACCAGCAAACAACCTGCAAAAGCAAATTAAATGACCCTCCATGACTGACCCCAAACTAGCAAGCATAGAGAGTTACATTTAAATTAATATTTTATTCAGCAAAATCAACTGGTACCAAATGCAATTCATGGAATTAAATCAGGCACAATGTACCCCACACAGATGAGTAGTGCCTTACACCAGGAATTTAAAAAAAAAAAAAAAAGCACAACGGGCACTTAATATCCTGTAACATATTAATACAACAGGCCCCACTATACACAAAGCAGCACGTGTTAACAACACATTACTCACTGCGGCATGGACGTAAATGAACAATGGCACCCTAATGATCCAGCAACCCTACTGCTTTCTGGTAGCGCATATCCACCAAGGAGCTCCTAACGGTCAAGGATCCACTGTGTGTGAAAATATTTGCCTCAAACTTCAGAGGTGCTGTGTAGGACACAACAAAGCACAATATCATATGTATGGAATTTGCAACATTGGTCATCCAAATGAGTTTGTAGGGGCTGGCTTGCCTTCCTTTGATCTTTCAAATATGCACTGTAGCACCATGCCACAGATGAAATGTGACTACATTTTCTGTGCAGCAGCACAGCGTCTACACACAGTCTTCTAAGACATGGCAGGAGAGGACAGCTGGGTCCTCCAAAAGAGCGAGCACCTTGATAGAAGTAACTTGGAGCCCCAGGCTGTTCAAGCATGTAAATGCTATCTGCTGAGAACCCTGCTGTACTGCTTCCAGCTGGTGTTTCCTACATTGGTATATGCGGACTGCCTCTATGGTCCACAAAGCCCTGAAAACTAGCAAAACTCTTGCTTCTATTAACTTATTCACTGGCTCTTTCAGGGGGGTAACAAATAGTCCCAGCACAGCTTGAGAATCCCATCCTCTGTCATCCAGACATTATTTTGGGCATACTCAAAACCTGCCAGAAACTTTCAGGCTAGCATTGCAAACTTTCACCCCCCTCACCAGGCTGACAGGTGATTTGTCAACACCAAATTAGTTAGCCAGAGACCTTTAGCAGCCCTAGGTATTCATTTTTCAGGCAGAGATAACAATCTACCTCTGCACCAGGGTGGTCTCCTTCAGCAATATACAGTGGCACCTAAAGGTTAGGTCAAGTTTTACACCCAGACCAAATGCCTTGCTTCCTCACATGGACATCCTGGAGCCACTGCTAGCTATTCCATGTTTATGCACTTTGCATGATCACACCACACCATGCTACTTCCTCTGCCTCAGAAATGCCAGCATGCAGATAGGGATAATGCAACAACCATCACCTCTCTTTTGTGCTTCTTTTACATCCTCTGCATCCAGCCTGGAAGACCTTACCATCTCCCTGAACAACTCCATCTCACACAGCTGGGCAAGAACCAGGATATTGATTGCTCTAAACACTGCTACACACACAGAGCTGAGTATTGTGCTAGGCTAACAAAGCTTTATGTGCTGGCAAACTAAAAGAACTCCTGCCCTTAGCACCATTATGGAAACACAAACTGTCCCACAATAACATTCCTAGAAGAGCTCTACTCCATGCAGCACTACGAAACCCAGTGGAGCACACATAGTATAGACTCAGGAACCGGGACTGGGCACAAAACAGTGTGAATGAGGGAAAGACAGCTTGCCTGACTTGCACTTGCAAGCTACATAGCAGTGCATGCAGGTGGACTTATCTTCAGCCCCATTCCCTTCCTTGTTAGTAAAAAACACTGTGAATTAATTTTGGCCTTTTACTGACTGATATTGTCAATACCACGTTTGAAGAAGGTTATCTACCAAACACACTAAACCTCACAATATTCCAGCCAACACCAAAGACACCTTGCGCCCTATGATCTTGCCAGCTAATTTCCCATTCTTGAACAAGATCATCAAAACACACAGATAAAACCATCTCCAGTTATCCCCAGCTAATTTACCAGACCCCTCTGAGTCAGGCTTCTGGCTAGAACATCACATTGGTCCCAATAACGTATAACCTCCATAACGGACTGTAATGGAAGACCCTCACCATCGCATTACCAGAGCTCTTCTGGGGTTTGACACCATCAGCCATCTAACCCTGATTTGTCACATCACACAAATAGCCAAGATTAAGAGAAATGCACCAATTTTTTCAATGCTCCTTTTCAAGTCAGGCCCAGAGAATGATGATGGAAGCCTGATCCTCTATGGCCAAACTATTTGTTTCTGCTAACATTATTTAATAAGAAAAGGCCTGCACAAGAGAAGGTTGAGAGGTGACCTTGTGGCTGCCTATAAGTTCATCACTGGGGCACAGAAGGGAATTGGAGAGGTTTTACATGCCAAGGCGCCCCCCCGGGGGTTACAAGAAATAATGGCCACAAGCTAGCAGAGAGCACATTTAGACTAGACATTAGGAAGAACTTCTTCGCAGTTAGAGAGGCCAAGGTCTGGAAAGGGCTCCCAAGGGAGGTGGTGCTCTCCCCTACCCTGGGCGTCTTCAAGAGGAGGTTATATGGGCATCTAGCTGGGGTCATCCAGACACAGCACTCTTTCCTGCCTATGCAGGGGGGGTCAGACTCGATAATCTATTGAGGTCCCTTCCGATCCTATAATCTATGAGCCCCATTACACAAAAACAAACCTAAAAACCTGTTATGATATTCCACATTACCAGAATAAACTACATATATTGATCCTTTGAAGTTTTTGGCAGAGTGCTTCTATGCAAACAGCAAAAGCGGTTTGTTTTTTCCTTTCTTTTCCAATAGTAAGCATTATTGGAGAGACAGCAACATGAAGCTTGAAATAGCCACCCAAGAAATACAACGTGAAATATTTAAAGGAGGAAATCCTAATCAAAGCCTGATTTAAAGGCACCCCCAAGGTAAGACTTAGTGTGCATCACGTGCTGTGACATGGTGCTTACCTGATGCAGCATGCAGAGGTCCTCGGAAGGAAACCCTGCCTTGCCCTGTGCTTGGGAACTTCAGCACCGCCACATCCACCCGGTTAGCCTCGGGGATGGGACAGCTCTCCAAGCGCACGGGGACAGCTAAGTGTCGTTTCAACACCATAAACCGCTCTAAACCAGTACTTCCCAGGGTGGATCCAAGGAGTGCACTGGGACACTTGCACTCCCCCCCGCCCCCCATTTGATTCCTGCTCCATCCAAGGTTTAAAACCCGCTGCCTGGCCATGGCAGCAGCATTTCAGGCAGTGCTGAGGTGGTCCATTGATTTCATGGCTCAGTGTCATCCACCTGATCCCCTCTATACCCTTCATCTGAGAGGTGTTAACAACCATCTCTGCTCACCAGTGGAGCCAGCCTTTGTCTACCACGCTGCTGTCTGTCCCCTGCGCTCCATAACCCTGCCACGTCCCAGCCCTGGGGACTCTTTGTCATGCCTTCCAGTGAAGCGCTGTTTGTTTCTGCTGGTCTCTTCACCCGAATCCTCCCTCCCTGGCCCCTGACCCGTGACCAAAGCCTCTTGTTTTGTTGGAGCTGCAGAGAAGCACAGGTGCTGCCCCTCACACCCGCACCCCCTCTGCCCACCCCTAGATCTGCCCCTGAGCCGGTCTCAGCCTTTTCTTGGACCCAGCCCCCCCCGGGAAACGCCACCTCTTGCTTTGCACCCCTGCCTTTGACACCGGAGAGATAAGGGAGCCGTCCTGCTGCGGCACACGGCTCGGCTGCCTTTTTTTTTGACATCGTTGGGCTTCCTCAGGGGCCCCGCGTGTGCACCTGCGGGTGCCGACACTGCCTGCGCCAGCCCCCAGGCCCTGAACCCAAGGGATGCTCCCTCCCCCTGCCCCGGCACCTGAAGCCCAGGCAGCCCGAGCCCACTGCCGTGCCCCCGCGCCTCAGCCCCAGCCCAGTGGCCGCCCCCCTCGCGCGCGGGGCCGCGCATGCGCCAAGCACTGAGCTCCTGCAGCTGCTGGCGGGCCGGGCGGCAGGGAGCGAGAGCTGCGGCGCGCCGGGGAGAGATGGCGGGGGAGGACCAGCCGCAGCCGCAGCCGCAGCCCCTCGGCAAGAGCATCGCCGCCCCCGCGCCGCCGCCGGATGCCGGCGCGGACCGGGTCGCGCTGAAGAAGGAGATCGGGCTGGTCAGCGCCTGTGCCATCATCATAGGTAGGACCAAGAGCGGGCAGGGCAGGGCACACATCTGCAGGTGCAGCTCCCACGTCCCGCTCCACCCGCCACGCGTGGCCCTAAGGATGCTCATCATAGAGGACAGTCCGGTTTTCCGCTCCTCTGGCCACTCTCGCCAGGAGAGCCAATGCCTTTATGGCCGCTGCTTTTCTCAAGAAGACTTTTGTCTGGTTTTCGTATCAGCGGAGGACAGCCGCACTGCCCTCTATGATAGCCGCGGGCCCGGGTTGAGATTCCCTGGACTCGTCGAGCCCCTGGGTCCCGACAGCGGGGCACACGACGTGTCCCGAGGGCGGCGCGGATCAGCGGGCGAGCTGGCGGGGAGCCCGAGCCTGCTCCGCTCCTTAAAGAAAGGTTGCAGTACTAGTAAGGACCCGAAGTGGCAAGCCGGGACGTCCAGCCTTGTCAGCCACACGACTTCAGGAGCACCTTTTGGTACCAAGCCTGACTTTCCAAGTCGCCTCTCCCTGACAGTCCAGGTTTGGAAGTGTAATGGTCCCAGAGTTAGCTGCCGTGAAGCTCAGCACATGACCCTAACGTGCTAGAGATGTCTTCCACCTCCTGAGACAGTGCTGTATGAACCCAGCAGAGCAACTTGAATGTTTTCAGTCCTGATGTCCTGGCTGTATTGAAACCCCATTCTGTTTTGCGGTGGAGATTATTTCTCTCCATGCGGGCTAGCTAGTACCTGTTTCCAGAGTTCTTGCATTTTACCATTGCAGTTAGGAAAGGAAACAGCGTGCCTCACGGATTTAGAAAGTGAGCCTGCTCCATAAGCCAGAAGTCCACAGTCCTTTCCACCCTTTTTTACGCATAATGCTGCTAGGCTTGAAAGGAAATCATTCACTTTACCAGGATTCCCCCTGCCGCACACATTTTACAAAATTATTAATACCACAGCTAGAAGTTAAATTAGTATTGGGCTAACTCCTCCTGGTGAATTATGAACTATCGTTGAAATCAAGCCAGTCTGAACCTCAACTACTTGCAGTATTTTCCTTGACCCGTCAGCGTGCTGCACACAAGTCCTGTTGTAGTGTCAAAGTGTAAAAATATCTTTGCTATTTTTCCAGTAGTCAGTTATTGTTATATGAATTTTCGATTCATTTATCTCAACTCATTTTAGCAACTTGAGTGGTGCGTATTGAATATTAAAGCACCTACATGATAGACAGTCATTTGTTTCCTTCAATAAGCATATGTAATCCAAATAGATGCTAATGAGATTTATACGCTTATATCAGTACAGAATCCTACAGTATCCTTAGCACAAATCCTGCAAGCTTTAGTCACATAAATTAAAGAGACTGTTCATGATAGATTTTCAGGACTGGTCTTTTTAAACATAATCTGTGCAGGGTCTCATTTAATCATCTTCATTCTGGGGTAATTTAATTTAATGGCTTGATTCACTGCCTATTTTTATTATGGATTTCAAAATACCTCAAATTCTAAATTCACTTGAAAAGTATGTTTGGATGAAGCCTCAAGTATGAAGGCCAAATGAAAATAAATTTGCAACTTATCTCTCTTTTGGGCAAGATGTAAAAGTTGGGTCCTTACCACCTGTAATTATTAAGGGCCCAGTGGCATTAAAAAGCATTAACATTATTTGTGTAAGAGCTAGGCCATCCAACTTGTACCCCAGCCAGGCTCCAGCCTGAGTAATTATATTTTACTTAAACTACTGATACTGTTCTTATTCATGTCCTGCTCTCAACTCCTGTGTAGTGTTGCTATGTTCTGTTCGACTGCTTCTGTGTCTGCCTCACAATCGGTTGCATTTTAGTGGTAGCAAAGTGACTGCTGTAGACCTTATTAAACTTCTTCTTTTGGACTAGATCAGTAGTTCTCAACATTTTGGCCCTGCAAGCCAGAAGAATGGTACAGGGCTGGTCTGCAGGTTGGAGTGGACGCTGTGCACTGACACTGGGTCCTGCACCACCCTTGCATCTGGACTGGGCCCCAGGACCCTGCACTGCTCTCACTTGGCCCCATGCATCAGGATAAAGGCCCTGCACCAGTCCGGTCTAGCCACATGTGCTGTGATCAAGGCTACAGGGCCCTGTACCACCCCCACATACCAGGATCAGGGCTGTCCTCTGCCCAGCCCCATATACCCAAATTGGGGCCTTACATCACCTCTACTTTGTCCTAGTGCCAGGATTGAGGCTTCAGGATCCCATGCTGCCCAGCTAGCCCAGTCTGCCAGGATTGGAGCCTATGCTGCCAGACATGCCTGTTCTAGCATGCAGGACAACAGCCTATAGAGCTCCATGTATACTCATGAGGAGCCCCGCAGGCTGGATGATAGCACCCCTGGAGTAGGTAGTTAGACCCATCAGTCACCTACACAAAGAAGTAAAAGTTAATGCTTACCCTTTGTATCTAGCTCAGATTTTGACCTAGCCACATCAGAGTGTGTGTGTGTGTGGAGCAGTGTCCCGTATTTTCTGCTGTGAGCAGATAGATAATGGAGAAACTAGTTTCTCCCCTTCCCCACGTTCTCTAAAAAGTTGAAGTGGAATAATAGCTATGCAGGTGTATCCACACATGCCTGCCTCTCTTCCAGAGCAAGGGAGGTGGAGGGGGTAATTGTGACTGAGTTATGTCCCATTATTCTGCTCCTGGAGAGGTTACAGCAGCTGTATTACTAGCAGCAAAACACGCTGCGAAACAGACCATAAGGCTATAGTGTTTACATCACTCTGAACCTTGATAAAGTTCCTTGGGATCTGTCCTGAGCTCTGTCCTGGGAGATGATGGCCTGGTGGGTAAGTGAGAGAGAAAGATAAACAAGGCCCAGGGTTGAGCTTTAAAGGTGCTTAAGGACAGAAACCACGTATAAGCATTGCCGCCCTCCTACTGAGTTATTGATAAAGGCTACTTTTAGGACTGAAGCAAATACAGCAGTGAGGACAGAGACGAAGTAATAAAACCATGTCTCACTTTTCATCATACAAACTTCATCCTGATCATATAATTCCCTTATTGCCAAATACAGCTGTTCAGACATCAAGAGAAAGTCATATTGAGATGGACTTGGAATTTATGAGTTATTTTAACAAATAACATAATGATGGGGATTTTTCATTGACTTTTTGATTTTGAGTCTTTAGAGTTCCCTTGGATTGTGTTTTCACATTTTCTTTGCAACTATAAGAACTTACTTCTTAAAATGAAATCTCAGCCTTTCAAATAATCACACAAATCTGGTAGTTTCCTAAAAACCCCAGCTATCACATCTCCCGAGACTCAACAACACTTCAGGAGTCAGCAACACTAGACTGGGTGACTTGGTTAATTGATTATCTCCTCCTCATGCCTTCCCACACATTGTCATGTGGGCACCCTGAACCTACTGGGTTCCTTGTGTCATGCGGTCTCAGCTTCACCCTCAGCAGGTGAGAAATCTGCACCATACTAGAAAATCATGAAGGAACTGTGCATGCTTAATGTTTTCCCTGACCTCATCAACAAGGTCCCAGTTGACATTTGGGTTTAGTCACAATGGAAACAGCTCTCAAAAAGCAAAGAAGGTTCCCAGCAAGTTGCAAAGTATTCACAGTTGATGTACAACCCACATGGGCCACAGAGCTCCTGCAAGTTCTGCTGTTGTCATCTTCCAGACAGTTATTTAAATCAGTGTCACTTAACCTTCTGGCCCCATGGTCTGGATGAGTAGCACAGGCTTAGTCCACGCACTGGATCCAGCATGGGGTCATTGCACCCACCTGACCCAGAATACCAGTTCCAGCTGTGGAGTGACCCACATCAACGCAATCTAGTACTCAGGGCAACATCATCTGGCCTCCAGAGCTCCCCAAAGCTAAGAACAGACAATTAAAAACCATGAGACTGAATCAATTCAGTCTCTGCAAGTTAGTTTAACCTCTGCAGCTTAGACTGAGAAACAACTAGACAGACATTCATTTTTAATTCAGGAAGTGCACCCACATACCTGCAGTGCCTCAGTCCAGAATCTGGGGGGCGCTAGAGCATGGCTTTCTGGCATGTAGCCAGCATGGACTGTGTGTTCATTTCTTCTTCCTGCTGCCCCAGAGGTCTCTGAGGTTTGCAGTCCAAAATCACAACAGCAGGCCTCTGCAGGGTTGTTTATCACTTCCTCTTTCTGCTCCCAGGTGCCTCTGGGATTTGTAGGCCACAGTTGCATCCAGCAGTAAGTTTTTAGCAGGGCAAGGCAGGGCAGCTCTGTTCTGGAGGAAGGAAAGTTTAACCTCCCTCCCTGGCCTAAGACCCTACTTGGGGTTTGCCTGGGAGGCAGGGACTCACCTCAACCTTTCTCTGCTGGAGCAAACAGCACAGCCCAGCTCAGCCCAGGGCTGCAAAGCATCTGGGATGCTGGGGGACTGTGATTTAACTTGAACCAGGAAGGGGTATGGGAAAGAGGTTTCAAAAACCAGTTTGACTCAAGTCTGATATACATTCAGCCAGGTTTATCTTAAACTATTTTCAGCCATTTTGAAACTATTTTATGTGCACTGAACTTCTGGTCTGTTACAGGTTTAAACCAGTTTCTGATTACTTTAACTGGTTTATGTACAAGCTCTGTCCCTATCCAAAGGGTCCAAAAAGTTTTCAGAAGGGGAGCATCAATTCATGCTGCTACTGCTCTCCCACCACCAAATTTCCAGACCTGAGGAGAAGTCCATGGACCAGATGACATGACCTTGAAGGTCAGAACTAGCCCATGGGCTGGTGGTTGAACCAAATAAGGTTCAAATAAGTTGAGATGCTAATTGTTATAATAGATAGCAATAAAGCAGAGGTAATTGTTCAATGACAGTAAAAGCACTCAGGGGATTATGAACTTGTCTGCAAAAACTTATTTTGTGGTAACTGCATCTCTCTAATTGGTACCAGCACAATCCCCTTGTGTGGATGTCCTTCACAGATGTTAAGAGGGGTTGGGGCCATAATGCTTTTTAAGCCAGTAATGAACAACTGCTAGCAGTCACATGAATCTAGTAGCTAGTGGTTTTAGTCATGGTTATAGCAGTTTCCACAGCACAAGGAAGCCTTATGCCTTCTGCTTTTCCATGGATTCCTGGCATAATATTTGCCAGGAGAGGATTGTGGGGATTTTAGTGTGCCAGTCCCCTGCATGACTCATCCCATTCTTTTCTCTCTTAAGTAAGAGCACTTAAGAGGCTTCTAGGATGAGTGAATAAAAGACATAACAAATCTTGAATTCTTCCTGTGTAGAACATCACAGCTTCTGCAGGAGGAGTGGGGTGGCTTCTCCTCAGCCACCACAAAATTAATTGTAGCTTCATGGTTCCTGGAAGATGGAAAATGCAGAGGAGAGGATTGAACCCACTCTCTGGACATTGTCTCCCACTCCTTGGACAAGTGCCCTAACCGCTTCCTCCTCCTTCTGTTTTGGCCATGTTTTAAAAGCAAGTGATGTCTCATTATGTAGGGAGCTGAATCCTCTCCGTGTGCATTAGGCATGCTCTGACAATACCTACTGAGTCAAAACCTTCAGGATAGGAATGCTTAGTTTCTGGAGCCCTGTTAGGTTTAGACATGAGCAAGGGGCAATTCTGGACATGTGCAGAGGTGCAAATCTAAGCTCCTGGGGGCTGTTAAAGTAGAAAAGGAAGGCTTTTGAAACCTATAAAGGTTAGGTGCCAATCATGCTAGGTAACAGCTGAACAGGAGGGGTTTGCATCCCAGCCTTGTACTTGCATAGAATTCAAGTGCCTGTGTTCCACTTTACTCATTTAAATGCTCTGTCAAACCTAGCATTTCTATTACGGTATTAAAAAATATTTCAATTTTTACATTTTGGAAAGCATGTCTTCTCTGTCAGTGCAAGCCCAAAGGAGACTGCGTTCCATTTTGTCATATGTCAACCTCATAGGGATGTGCCAAGATTTTGAATACCGGTTTAACAAATTTCTAACATTTAGAAGATTATTTTTTGCAGCAAATACATCCACAAATATACAACAGAAACGGTGCTCTGTCTTCTCCCTTCTCTAGTAAACCACCTTCAGTGCCATAAAATGTCAAAATGTAGAGCTGATTTTACTTTGCTGCAGACAATGCAAACCACCATACAAGTAAAAAATAACTACTTGGAATAAAACTTGTAAGTCCAAATCATCATCAAATTGATGGATGTAAACAGAACAAAGAAACACAAGTTGTAATTTAAGCTCTAAGGTACCAATGTTGCATCTTCATCATTTAATTGCAGAAACTGGATAATGGCATTCATCAGTTTTATAAACAGTTACAACCACAGATGTGCACAGCATTAGTTAAACGAGGGCCCAAGGGCCCAGATATTATTTAAATAATGTAAAAGGCATCTTAACAAGTCTGCAAGTCTATTACACTCACTATATTTTGTCCAGAAAAGATCATTTCTACATCTATTGCATCTAAAAACCCCAAATAATCCAAGTGGCAGAAATGAATTAAGTTTAGCTTTCATAAAAAATCTAGTAAGTAAAATATGATGATACTTTATTTAAAATGCTGCAGGAGATTAAGATTTGTAGCTAGTTGCAGTTTCCTCAAGAACTTCAGACATTAGATCGGTTGGCCTTTACTACCAGATAGATAAATAGATTTGGTGCGTTTTATTCCTAGCTTTAGTAAAAACAGCTAGAAAGTGATTCCAGAATCCCTTGTTCTGTGTGCAGTTTAAATTTCCTACATATAAGTACTATATATACATCTGTGGCAGTACATACCAATGCCTCAAGCATTGCAGTCCTCCAAATTTCACTGTCATTTTAAAAGCATGTTTTCTGAAGTCTTCTCCATAGTGAGTTAAACACAATAATCTGTATTTTAGGACTCCTTAAACAGAAGCTTTCCACACATGGATTTGCTTTGTTTTGCTTCACAACAGAAGCAAACTTACCCAAATGATGGAGAAACCTTTTCCAAGGTAGTAGACACTGGGAATAACTAAAGGTCATTGCAACATCAAATTTTTTGAATTACTGACTGATCAAACTCCCAATCCAGCCATCATTTCAATGTTTGATCCTTCTGAAAATGTAGATCATTGCATCATTTTTAAATGCTAGGTTTCTTCAAAATTCTTCTTGATTTCAGCAGAACAGGATTTTACCTCTGGAACATATCTTTTCACTCTCCATGTGAGTTGAGACCAGAATATGCTTCCATCCTTTTTAATATTACCAGTATTAAATATTTAACTAGTAAGTGCTGTAGAATAGAAAATGTAACAGGTAATATTTTTTTCCAAAAATTGTTAAAATACATTATATAGTATTATTAACTTGCTTGCATTAAACAGCAAGCCAAACAAAATAGACAGTTTATAAATCCTTATAAATTGGGGGTTTCTGTAGAAAACCTTGCAAATCCTTAATTGTAGTTGATTACAGAACACAGTATGTCTCTCTAGTAGTTCAAACCCAATCATACAGTAATGCAGTAGGTAGAAAGTGTGGTATTTCCAAAGTATTGCAAACAAGATAATGTAAATATGTGAAGAATTATGAAACATAAGCAAACATCTCCCATATGTTATTCCAGCTTCTTTGAAATAAGGTATCTGTAATTGGAAATAAAAATAACTTTAAATTTTCATGTTGTTTTCTGAATATTTCTTAGCTTAGGAATTGAAGGTAGATTGGAGTACTGACACAGTGAAAGTGATTATACATAAGGATAAAATACCATCATTAAATACCACCTGGTGTATTTGAGAATACAGTAATAAATCCATGGCCTCTCAAAATTCTCTGTTTGTTCCCATGACCATTTGAAACTTCAGTTGCAGCTAAGCAAGCTCAGTTTCTCCTCTTTCAAAAATGTAGCCTTCTTCTACCTTGTGAGCTAAAGGAGGATCTCTATTTGTTGTTATCCATTGAACTGATATGTGACCAGTTCTGATTCACATATCCTGCAAAGGGTATGCATCCTAGACAAACCATTATGATATCCTGGTCTTTTGTCAGTTCCCTGTACCAGGAGGTTTTACTACTCTACTCTCTGTCCAGCTGCTAAATTGTGTTCTGAGACAGTCTTTCAAGTCTCCTATTATTTTTACATGTAAGCAATCACATAGTTTCCATAAAAACGTTGATGTTATTGTGAATGGGAAATTGGCTTTCCATGGGACTCTTTTAAAATGTGGCCTGATTTATGTAGGGGTTTGAAAACCTTTGTCCTGTGCGGTCTGAGACCTACTATATCAGTATAACAAATTAATGTACAGAAACTCTAAAGAATGGTTGATCCAATGCATGACACTTTGAGGGTGATATAGAAGGACCAAAACCCCAGCTTTCCATCCCAATACATTTTCTTCTGCCCTGCCTCATGGGCACCTTTTTAAAAAACTCTTCATGCAAACAAACTACCAGTAGCTTGGAGAGGATTGCCTCACAGGTCACGTCAGGTTGCGGTAGAGAACACCTCGATAGGGTATCCCTATGTAACTTCAGACGCTAAATACAAAAACTTTCTGTTCCAATCCAAAGAGAGACCATTTCTTAATGTCTGCAGAGCTGAACACTGTGTTTGGTAGTGGCAACAAATCTTTGTGGCAATTCATCTCTGCTACAGAATTTTGGAAGGAGTTTCTGTAAGGGGATGCTAATTGGTCTCCCTCTGTTTATAACATGGTTACATCCAATGAAAGCAGACCTATTCTGGGTTTCAGATATTAATAACCTCTTGAAGTGCTCAGTTATATTTTAAGATAAGATTTGCCAGTACTCCCTTAGGTTAACTTCATACAGTTTGAAAAATAATTACTTGTGTTTCGATCTTCTATTAAGTCACTTTTACAACTATTGCATAATTGCTTGAATTTCCACTTGGTATCTTTTTAACAGGTGCCCAAGTCTAAAAGTGGTCTTTTAACTGAACAGTTATTTTATGAGTGTTTTCAGTAGTTTCTTAGACGTATATACACTTGAGATTCTTAACCAAAAGAATATTTTCTTGGCAAGCACAGGTGGCCCAGTCACATTCTGACAGCTTTTCTCACTGACTTCAGTGAGCATTTTACCTACATATTGACTGAGCCAAAGCAAAAGAAGTAAAATCAGGACCCAGGCCAATATAATTTCCACCACAGACCACTATTAATTAAAAAGACATCAGAGTTAAGAATTAGAAACTCCAACATAGTTAATGTGACACTAAGTTTCCCTTTCAAAATGTACTGTTCAGTTACACTTACAAAATGCCCACACAACTTTACATGCATATTACATAGGTCATGCTTAACTGCATATTTGTATACACATCTGGTAAACCATTGGTTCATGTAAACAAATTTGCTGCAGAGCAGCATTCACATTTTTGCCCCTATTGCTAATTCTGTAAATCAGTTTCTTTATAATAACACGTTTAGGAAAAACAACAAATGAAACCAGTGTGACACCTAGCTAAAACTTATCTGAGCACCATTTTTGTAGTTACTTTTTTTACTGATCATGATTCCCTAGTTTACCTAGTTATACATCCACCCATAAGTCTGATTGGTTTCAGGGCCTCTTATATGCATGCCAATTTTGTGCATCCATTTCAGAATGACGGTGACCAAACTAGCTGTGCAGTGGCTTGGTTGTTTCCAGAACATGCATGCTCACATCATGCAAAAATATCACACACACCCTCCTCTGCTTTCAAACCCTCCCCTCAAATCATTAACCAACAATCTCATAGGTATTAGTAGTAGAAGGGTCAAAAACTGAATGAGTAAAGTGACCAAAATACCATTCCACTTAGGGTAACATTAATTGAGAAACCTGAGAAAGCATACACCTCTGTTTCCCTTCCTGTTGTATCTACCCATGCTGATAAATATAGACACATCTATTCTGCATCTCAGTCCATTTTTCAGCCTTGCATCTGGTCACAAACAGTGCTTTATTTTTAAGTAAAAGAATGGTGTTTTCCTGACTTTATTCCTACTCTCCCTTGGCAGCCACTGCATGAAAGCTGTGGTGTTATTCCTTAGGTATCATTTCTAGGGCAGTGTTCATGGAAAGGCATCAAGTTATCTGAGATAATTGAACTACATGTAGCCAAGTTGGGAATTTTTCCCTTTGTTTGGCTATTCACAGAAATCTCTGCCTAAAGACTTCCTGTACCTGGCAGCTTTTTCTCCCAGCACAAAACCTGTTTGTTTCCAGACACACCTTAAATCCTAAAGACTGCTTTTTAAAATCAGAACTAGATCTGAGAACCTAAACTGATATTGACTCAAAAGTCTTTTCAGGCAATCATAAAAGGAAAATACCTGGAACTGAGAGTGGCTTTCATATTTCTCTCTCTCATCAGGGAAAAATAGAGATTTTCCAAGAAGAAAAAAATGTACTAATGCCAACTACTTGCTGGAGCCTCTCCCATCCATGTCTTTTACCAACCACCACAAAGGACAAAGAAAACTACACTTGCACCTTCTTTCTACACTTCAGGATGAACATTCACCTGAGCAATAATAAGATTTGTTGTCATGACTCACAGTAGATTCTGCTTTTGGACTGTGATTTCAGAGGCATATAAAGTATAAAACGATGATTAAATATGGGTAGACAGCGAAATGTTTATTATATACTATTCTTCGTCTTGAATGATCAGTAACCAGAGCCTGTTACTGATTTTTACAAAATATTCTGAGATCCTAAGTCATAGGTTCAGATTTACAGCTACTGAATGCTTGTACCCAAATTTACTCCAAAGAACACCTGAAAAGCACCATATTTTTTTGGAGTGACACGTTATGTCCAGTCTAGTGCAGTTCTGCTCTATAGCCAATTGTAAAAGGAATCTGGTGTTCTTGACAGGAGAATTAAAGGTTGTTCTGGGGTGGAAAAAAACTTGGAAGGGCCCACCCAAAGTTTGGTTCATGAGTGAATAATGTGTATATACTACCACTCTGCTAAAGAAAATGTAGGGGTAAAGTCTTGCCATAGAAATACTTATGGCTGTACCTCCCTGCACAGATTTATTAGTGTTACTTAAGGTAAATATGGAGGGAATGGGGAATGTGTTTTAATTCCCTAGCAAGCTGAAACATAGCAAAGTTCAAATTAAGCTTGGTAACATTCCAGGGAAGTCCTGCAAGTTCTCTGAGCTAGAAGCTCACCTCTGGGATCTAAAGTGGGTTACACAGAGGGATAAAAAGGGCCCTAATTAGAGATTCCTGGCAGGAAAAAAGGAAAAACAAAACAACTTAACATTACAATTTTCCTAATTGAGTCTTGCAGTACACAGAAAACAATTTTGTTCGTCTGTCCGTGTGCCTTCCTGCCACAGTCAATTTCCATCCAGAACTCGGCATACAGAGTGCCCGATGCACCGTACAAAAAACAAGAACCAGAACGGGGGGGGAAGGCTTGTTGACATGACCACGTCTTTTCCATACACTTCTCTCAGAGGATAACAGAATACAGTGGGTATTCAGTGTTGATCTTAGTCGTGATCCTTTCAGAGACTCAGAGAATTGTTTATATGATTGGTACTACTTAAGGGAAAGTCTGGAGCATGTTTAACACAGCTCTGTTTCTAGTTTATTAGTTGGCAGGCGTTGGTTGCATGCAGAATGACTGATTCCTGTTTTCTTCAATCCTTCCCAACTTGTGAAAACTTGTAGCTGTGCAGAATGTAACCACTAGATAAGATAGCTAAAAGAAGAGGTTTTCTGTTTTCGTAGGTGTGCCCCAAAATCTCGTGGGATGTCCCGTATTTACGTGCATTGTGCAGATGGTCAGCAATTTGGATACTTTAAAATAGAAGCTATTGTTGGATAGACAAGAAGACAGGTAGCATCCTTTGATAATGTGCTACTACTGGTTTGGCAGTACAGTGCCTGCTTTGAGTATCCATAAATCTCCACTCGTGTTCCCTTTTCCTGTGCCTTGCAGCTCATTTCCTTTTTGCATAATGTAGCCTTTTCTGTTGAGAAAGTCTGTCTTCTTTTGTTTTGGCAGCCTCACAACAAGTAGAACTGGTTAGGTTGAGGTTGGCTCTTTTTTTTAGCACCAAACTTTTCATATAAAGTCTCCATTTTTCTCTCTACAAGCTGTCACAACTTCTTTTTTCATCCTAGTGACAATGGCATTAATATCATTGCAGAACATCAGTCAAGGCCAAAATGCCCCAATTTGAACCTATGCTAACAATATTATTGTTTTTACTGGTACTGAAAAAAAAATCCATCAGTCCTATAAAGGAGGGACATAGCTTCTCTAGGAGCACACCATGAAGCCAAGAATACAAAGTCCAGTGGACACTCTGCTCTACTCCTTATGAAGGGCAAAATACTGAAAATACCTGGATCCTGCCTTCCAGAGAACTCAGGAAAAAAGGTAAATGTGTTCTTTAGCTTGCCCAAGTCTCAACAAAATCCCTTTATTCATTTTTGGCTCACTTTTGAAGTTGTTCTCCTGGCAGTAACCTCCATGGGAGCTTTTCCTGTCAGTTTTACAGGACTGAACCTTGAATGTAAGATTAGGTAAGTGGCTATGGCCAAAATTGTTCACATAGCCAAACAAGTTTCAGGCTGGCAGGACATTTACAGTAACAGACAGCACACCTTCTCTTCCTTTTGTCAAAAGCCAAAAACCATGAGCTTGACACACTCAACATTTTATAGACTAGACCTCAAGATACCTCCAATTTTACCAGACCCAGATTTTCTGTGTGACATGCTGTATTACCCAGTATCAATACTATTTATTTGAAAAACAAATACATTCAGCATCAGCATAGCATACAGCTGTGTGCTGGCTTGAGTTCCACCAAACTAATGAAGAGAAGAGAAATCTTGTGCCATTGCATCGCATTGCATGTGCTCATTGACATGACCACTACACATCTTAGATACGTTATTCTTGCCCAGGGAAAAACTAACGGGCATGAGGAACTGCAGCATGGTCAAATCTATGTCAGAATTGGGGTGCTCACTTTAACACTTTCTTGACAGAAGCAATAGGCCTGTCTCTGCTGCAGGGAAAAATTCCTCTTCAGGGTTAGCATCCAGC
This sequence comes from Caiman crocodilus, assembly GCA_030014935.1. Classification (NCBI taxonomy): domain Eukaryota; kingdom Metazoa; phylum Chordata; order Crocodylia; family Alligatoridae; genus Caiman; species Caiman crocodilus. The sequence continues at coordinate 16,949,027 of JAGPOW010002791.1, forward strand.
GTTCAGATTCCTGAATGTATTTTTTTTCAAAAATACCCATAAGCCATGTGCAAGTTATTACCTCAGTGAGAAGTGCTCCTCAAATTTAACAATCAGAGCAAAACATTTCAGGGCAGATCTTCAAAGACATACCTTGGAATTACCCATATTTTTTTGCACACTGCATGTCCTATAAAACACACGCATTGTTTCTGGAAGGCAGAATGTAGAAAAGAAAGTGACAGCCAACTGTGTGACACAGAAGAAGTCCACCTGGAAATACAGACTGTCTAGAAAGTGTGGCATCCCAGGAAACAGCCTGGGTAAGGTACCAACTTTCTGGTGTGGCAGGACAGCAACAGGATTAGGCCCTAGACCCTTGCAAGGGCAGTAGTAAGACAACTTTGGCTCAGTTGTTTTTAAATTAGGTTAGAATCTAGGAAATAGTAAGACTGTTGCTTCTTTACTGTAAATAGTTCTTGATATCAGTTCCTATAAATAATGTAGTTTTCATACTACAGGCCTCATCAAAATAGTGTACCACGTGCAGCAAAATAGACCACGTGCAGCAACTCACTTATCCTCACCCAGTTCAGTGGGTCTTCAGACAAAAGCTACTGCCTCACCAGCAGCTGTGAGAGGGCTAACAATGGACCTCCCCTGCTGTTTGCAGCCCCAGGCAGAAGGGACAGCCATAAGTCACAGTGTCTGCTTGCTCTGTTCTACCCTGCTTCTATTTTAGCAAGGAAAAAAAAGATCAGCTTACCTGCTTAAGATATGCACCCCAATTTTACAAGGCTGATTTTGGGAGAAAGGGTGCATGTGGTATGCAAGTAAATATAGTAAGCATCCAGCTCTCATGGGATGTCCAGCGGCCTTCTGTGGTTTTGAAAATCTTCCAGTTGCAATTGGTAGAAATCAGAAATGATTCATTATTAGTACACACATGATTTTGTAAGTGATTAAAAATGAAATATAAGAGTAACAAAGGTTAATGAGACGGAGAGGTCTGCATTTAGCTTAATGGAAAAATTCTTGCACTCATCATCTCTCTTGTAAGTAGTAATTGATCAGGAGTACCCTGCAATTGGCTTACCTCACAGGTGAGCCTAGAGAGGTAGGAACATGGACTGAATCAAGCAGATGACAAAAGTATCGTCTATTTAAACCATTGTGAAAATGAAGGAAGTCAGATTATTTGGCGTGATTAAGGCAAAAGATTGTAACAAACCAACAGACTATAGCAATTCTAAAAAAGAAGCGATGAGATGAATTTAGCTTTATTGGCATCCTTTTAGTCAGTTATTTTTCAAATTAGCTTAGAGTCTAGGAAGCGTTGTAGGATCCAGCGTTTCTCTTCATCCACAGCAGGAGCCAATCTTTTTGGCTGGTATGCTACAAATTATCCCACACCCACACCAAACTCACATGCATAAATGCTGTTACGAATAGACTTAAACATGTGATCCTGATACAGTGACCAGAAGATGACCAGCCCCCAAAGCACCAACAAATGGTACTGACATTAATTGTTTATTATTCTTAGGTGGTTTTAAGCCATCAGGTTACAGTTTAAAGTCATGTAGTTGCAAAGGCGATGAAAACATTAACAGAATCAGACACTCTGAATAACCGGCAGAGCAGCGCAACACTAAAGGTGAAACAAAATTTTAGACAGATAATAAAGCAACAGCCTCAGTAGATGAAATAATCATCATTGTGGGAGTCCTTCAGAAGTTAAGGAAAGGACTAAGTTTCTAAATAAGGTAAATATTGAGATTTGAAAATAAGACAGAAATAGAAAAATACAAATAAGGGAATCAAAAATTCTCTTTTCCATCTGTCCTGGAGGGATATTTCATTGTTTTGTATCGTAAACTTACTTCACCAGCTTCTAGGAAAGCAAAACTCTACAAAGAGGCAGCAGTCAAGCAAAACTAAATCCAAGTCATCCGCTCTCTTCCTTAGTCTAAAATGATCTGGAAATGTAGGTTCACTATGGAAAATTTTTATCACTAATGATCTCATGTTGCTACCAACCCTGTATGCTAGTTATCCAGTTTAATGAAAATATACATTTTTTCAGCTCTGTTTTTTGTACTGTTAGCTTCTGGAGACAGATATTTCACTGTCATGGTCACAGGTAGAGCCGCGCTTTACATCCCTTGGGCATATCCCGATGAGCGTGCACCTCTGGTTTGTGATTCTTCAAAGCAGTTTGAGGCACCGCAAACAACACGTGGTGTATGTGCACTTATTCACCGTACTGCTAATTTGCAGTGTGGTGGTTTTTTTGGTTTTTTGAAAGTGAAAGATCCCAGTGTCAATCCCAGTGCCCCCCTGTCCCCCCAACATACAAAAAAACCCACTGCTGAAAAAAGTGACGCAGTGATGCATGTGGCCTCCAGAAAGGGAGGGTGGCCAGCTGGAGCCATGCTCTGGCGCTGGCCAGGCTCCAAGCGGCCAGCTTGGTACCACTACTGTCCTGGGAGGCCCCCAGGGCCCCAGGTAAGGCTGCTAGGGCCAACACAGGTGCTGGCCCCAGCCTCCCCTACCCCACCCAGGTCAGTTTGCTCTGTGACAGAGTACATGTGCAGCAGCCACTGCTATTTGTCCCATGGGAAACGTGCACTCATGCGCTCATTGGGATGCACTCCTTTTGTCCATCCTAAATGTGCCTTTCAGATTACAGGTCTGGCTTCCTTCACCCCTCTCAATTTGGACTTATGCAATTCTACCATTATAGGATGGATCTCCTGCAGGCAGCTCCTTCCCCCTTCTTGCTTCCCAACTAGGCTAACATGGCTGTCTCAACTGTTTGGCATTTAAGCCCTTTTCCTGGGTGAGCCTATGAGAGCTATTGATTTAATGACACAAAGAAATTGTCAATAAAGCATTATTTATTGACCCAAGGTGCACAGCCTGTAAAGCAAAGTCTTAAAAACAATAAAGGCTTATATGTGCAAGCTTTGGCAAAGTTGCATCTCTGGTCTGGGAGAAGCAGC